>CM052539.1:170486299-170498871 GCA_028533065.1 Trachops cirrhosus | reverse complement strand
CTTCATGTGTTCATGCCCCGAGCCTCCCTGAGCCTTTTTGATTATCTAAGGCTGTTTGGGAGTCACAGAGCTCAACACTGACTATTTCTGTCCCTTTTTCAATCCCTTGTGAGCAACTTTACTCTTCAGTGAAACCCCTTGGTTACTGTGCAGGGAAGGAGGGAAAGAAAGCCCCACAGATTAACATCTCAAGAGAATATCTTACCGAGTTCACTAATAACAACCTGCCCATTATTGCATCCACCCCAGCCCTCTCCTTAGCAGAAGAGGCTGGGTTTATTCCCTGAACTGCTGGAGGTAGATTATGAAGGATCCTGCAGAAAAGGCAGAAATACAGGGCACTCTGGGGAGAGGGCAGTAGCTGGAACACAAGAGAATTCCCCAGGGACTAAAGAAGAGCAAGGGGGTGGCTCCTGGAAGAAGGGGTGGAGATGAATTCCAGGGTCAAAGCCCTACATCAGGAGGGGAATGGGAGAGGGGACAGCCCAAAAGGATGGTGCACATGGATAGGGGAGGTGAGGAGTACAGGTGGGTGGTTCCAAGTAACTTTTTATTGAAGAGATCATAAAGGCCAACCCAATTTGGAGGGAAGGGACATAGCTTCCACCTCTTAATAAAAGAACAGCAAGGTTCTGGATGAGCATATAGGATCAGAAATATTTTGCAGCTATTTTTAGAAAATACATCTACCACAGCAAACAACCTTTTAAAGGCTGGTGTCATGGGAACAGTAGGACCGTGAGACTTTCACGTAGTAGGAATCAGTTTCAATTCTAATAGATAGCTAAGGGGCAGGAGGGTGATTACTTAATAGGATTTAAAGATGTTAGATTGAGATAACATTGCACGTAGGGCAGGCTAGAGTGGAGGCACCCCAATTTAAGACTTCGGGTCTGGGATGCAGGAAAGTTTAAAGAGAAAGAGACAGGTGTAGGACCTGATATGAAGACTGTTCATCCCTCACAATCAGCATCTTCCTCTGTCCATTTCTGGACAGTGAATCTCACACCCTCTTGTAAAATCTCCACTTTGAGATTCATGTTCTCTCTGCATGTCCATCTCTGTCATCTGCTGCTTCCCATTCATTCTCACCCCTCTACAGTCTGCAAAGATGCTCCCTTCTGGGGTCCTACAATGTCCTTATGCAGCTCTCTCATTGTGTTGATCATTCTGTACTGTAATCTGGTTCTTGGACCATCTCCAGAACTGGGCTGTGAGTAGAACCTGTAATTTTGATCTGTGTACCTTAAGCTTCTAAGAAAGTGAGAGGCTTCAATAGTGTTTTGTTTTGTTTGGGTTTTAATAGCCTGATACTGGCATAAAAACAGACAGATAGACCAATGGAACAGAACAGAGAGCCCAAAAATAAACCCACGTCTCTATGGTCAATTAATATTCGACAAAATGGGCAGCAACATAAAATGTAGTAAAAATAGCCTCTTCAACAAATGGTGCTGGGAGAACTGGACAGCTATGTGCAAAAAAATGAAACTTGAGCACCAACTTACACCATATACAAAAATAAATTCAAGGTGGATAAGAGATTTAAATATAAGTCGTGATACCATTAAAGTCCTAGAGGAGAACATAGGCAGGAAAATCTCAGATATTTCACACAGCAATATTTTCACTGATATGTCCCCTAGAACAAGGGACATAAAGGAAAGAATAAATAAGTGGGATCTCATCAAAATAAAAAGCTTCTACACGGATAAAGAAAACAGTATTAAAATAAAAAGAGAACCAACTGTATGAGAAAACATATTTTCCAATGATTCCTCAGACAAGGGTTTAATCTCCAAAATATATAAAGAACTCACATGACTCTATTCTAAGAAGACAAACAACCCAATTAAAAAATGGGTAAAGGACTTGAACAGACACTTCTCCAAAGAGGATGCACAAAGGATCCAGAGATACATGAAAAGATGCTCAATGTTGCTAGCTATCAGAGAGATGCAAATTAAAACCACAGTGAGATACCACTTCACACCGGTCAGAATGGCCATCATAAACAAAACAACAAGTGTTGGAGAGGATGTGGAGAAAAGGGAACCCTAGTGTAATATTGGTGGGATTGCAGACTGGTACAACCACTATGGAAAACAGTATGGATTTTCTCAGAAAACTAAAAATGGATCTGCCTTTTGACCCAACAATTCCACTGCTGGGATTATATCCTAAGGACCCTGAAACACCAATCCAAAAGAACCTGTGCACCCCAATGTTCATAGCAGCACAATTTACAATAGCCAAGTGTTGGAAGCAACCTAGATGCCCATCAGTAAATGAATGGATCAAAAAACTATGGTGCATTTACACAATGGAATTCTATGCAGCAGAAAGAAAGAAGGAGCTCCTACTCTTTGCAACAGCATGGATGGAACTGGAGAGCATTATGCTAAGTGAAGTAAGCCAGGCAGTGAAAGTCAAATACCATATGATCTCACCTATAAATGGAATCTAATCAACAAAACAAAGAAACAAGCAAAATATAACCAAAGACACTGAAATTGAGAACAGGTTGATCATAGCCGGAGGGGAGAGGGGAGGGAATTTCAGGGGAAAAGGGGAAGGGTTTACAGGAACAAGTATAAAGGACACATGGACAAAAACAAGGAGAGGGTAGAAATGAGAGGGAGGTGGAGGCGGCTGGGGGGTGGGCTGGGATGGGGGTAAGAGGCAGAAAACTGTACTTGAACAACAATTAAAATAAAAAAATTAAAAAAACCAAAAAACAAAATGTAAAAACAAATAGTGTTTGTTTTTTGAATGAATAAATGAATGGTCCAGCACTCATTAGGGGGACAATGTCCACCACCAAAGGCTAGCAGTGGCCATGCTGGCCTCACCATCAGTCAGCTTCCAGGGACATCAATTAGAATTCATGTAGAAAAATGCAGATGGAACATAAGTCTCATTTACAGGTATAATATATACATAGTGTTTTTTAAAGATTTTATTTACTTATTTTTAGAGAGAGGGGAAGGGAGGGAGAAAGAGAGGGAGGGAAACATCAATTGGTTGCTTCTTAAACACACCCAAACTGGGGATTGAACCCACAACCCAGGCATATGCACTGAGTGGGGATTGAACCAGTGACTTTTTGCTTTGTGGCATGATGCCCAATGAACTGAGCCACAACGTCAGCTACATATAGTGTTTTAATTGATGTGCCTGAAGATGTTTTATAAAGGCCTCAATGAGCAAGAGATCTAGTGGGATGGATGCTGCTCACCGCTCAGCTGCTGCCCCTTCCTTACTCTCCCTGAGGCAATTTCAAGGGCAGCCAGTGCTTAGGCAAGTCAGATGCTTTGTGATAATGAGTTCAGAATTAGTAGTAACTTACTCTTCAGATCAGTTTTGAACTTGATCAATGACTTCTTTCAGTTGATTTTATATCTGTCCATTTTTTACCGTTGTATTCTGAAGCCGAGTTATTGGATATGTATGGATTTGAGGTGGTGCTATTTTTTCGTTGGATTGACTCCCTGATCAGTGATGTGTCTCCCTCACAATTTACTTTGTCTGACATTAGAACAGCGACACTAGCTCCTTGTGGTAAACGCTTGCATGGTGAGCATTCTTGAGAGTAGAACCTATAATTTTCCTCTCAGTTTCAACCTTTCTGTGTTCCTTATATTTAAAATGTATCTATTCTTGTCCAGTATTACAATGTTAGCCTTTTACTTGGATTATTTAGTTAATTTATATTAATCATTGATATAGTTGGATTTGTAGCAACCATCTTACTCTTTGTTTTCTAATTAACTCACCCGCTTTATGTTCCACATAAAATTTTTCCTTTTCTTCTTCTGGATTAACAATTTTTAAAATTCTCTCATTCTACCCCTTCATTAACTTGTCATAGACTCCTTTGCTGATTGTTTCTGCTCCTTCTGCGCTGATCCCTGGCTACATACTAAGGCATTATCTTCAGTTCCTGGTTCCAGAGGGTGAAGAAGAAAAGTGGCAGAGTTTCTGAGTGCTGAGGCGACCAATGGATGGTTTAAGCTTAGGAAATAATGGCTGGGTGGGTAAAAAAAATGGACAGCTGAATCAGGTAATTCTTTGAAGTGATCAATGAGGTACACAGTTTTATAACAGAAGGTACTACATTTGCAACAACAAAAAACAGTGGTGTTTACACAGCTGACTCCTTCTAATTTGCCCTCTGGTCTTGATCCATATAACCAACTGCTATTGGAAATTTCCACAGGATGACCCAGCCAGGAGTATCTCAGAGTCAATGTGTCCTCACTGCCCCAGCTTCCTTCTGTGTACTCTATCTCAGGCAATATCAACACCAGCTGTTAGTACACATGGACCCTGGGGAAAATCCCTAAAGACTGAAAATCTACCTCCATAAACAGAGGGCAGGGAAAGAACAAAGAAAGAGAAAGGTCAAACCAGTCTGGCAACTAACGGAGTTTGTTAAGGGAAACTTTTGTAAGAGGTGCATCTTGGGTAACTGAAAGACAAAGTGAATTTTTTCTGTTAGCTTGACAGGTGCCAAAGAATTATATAGAACAATGTAGGATGTATAGGGGTACTGGTACATGATCAGTTGCTGGTGTGGTAAAATGTCTTACATGCTTGACCAAGTCAAGATAATAGCCTGTTCCAGGAATCAGCATGTTGTGGGACACGGGAGAGATAGTGGTTTATGTCAGAAGGAAAGTATCAATTATGACCACAGAATCTCTAAGGGTGCTTATGGTAAGCCATCTCTTTCTGGCCTGGGTCTAGCTCATGGCAGCAGTCACACCACAGAGCAATCTTTTCTCATACCACCCACCCAGTTACCAAGCTAAAAACTGGGGTGTTATGTTTGACTTCTTTTCCTCATACCCTTTCATCACCAGGTCTGATTGATTCTATATCCTAAAGTTCTCAATATATCAATCCATATCTCTCTGTCCTCACTGTCTCTGCTCTGTCTTGTCCATTGCCGAACAACTGAGCAGTGCTTAAAATGGAACAGTAACTCGACTTGCTGAATGAATGAATGTCCACTACTCAGGGAAACAAACATTTTAGGATAAACAATGACTACCATCTAAATCCCTCCCATTGACCTGCAAACAGCAATCAAGGCTCAATTACATGAGGAGGGTATATTTAGCTCATATGAAGGAAGTACTTTGGGTACCCAGCTAGGGTGATAGGGGAGGCTATGCCACTGGACCTCACAGGACACCTACTACTACATTAGGCCATGATACCAACACAGGGAGTCATAGCCACTCTAACTAATGCATAGAAACATACACAGGGAGGCTGCAAAAATGAGGAGACAAAGAAGCATGGCCCAAATGAAAGAACAGATCAAAATTCTAGGAAAAGTAGTAAACAAAATGGAGACAAGCAACCTATCAGATGCAGAGTTCAAAACACTGGTTATAAGAATGCTCAAGGAACTTAGTGAGGACCTCAACAGCATAAAAAAGATCCAGTCAGAAATGAAGTATACACTAATTGAAATAAAGAACAATGTTCCAGGAAACAACAGTAGAGTGGATGAAGCTGAGAATCAAATCAATGTTTTGCAACATAAGGAAGCAAACACTAATCAAAACAACAAGAAGGAAAATGAGTTAAAAAAATGAGGATAGTATATGTAGCCTCTGGGGCAACTTCAAGAGGTCCAACATTCACATCATAGGGGTTCTAGACAGAGAAGAGAAAGAGCAAGAAATAGGAAATCTATTTGAAAAAATAATGAAAGAAAACTTCCCTAATGTGGTGAAGGAAATAGACGTGCAAGTCCAGGAAACACAGAGAGTCCCACACAAGATAGATGCAAAGATGCCCACTCCAAGACACATCATAACTAAAATGCCAAAGGTTAAAGCTAAAGAGGGAATCTTAAAAGCAGCAGGAGAAAAGATTTTGGTTATGTACAGGGTGTTCCCATAAGATTGTCAGCCGATTTCTTAAAATAAACTTTGCAGACTAGAAAAGATTGGTAAGAAATATTCAAAGTCACGAAAAGCAGGGACCTCCAGCCAAGATTGCTCTATCCAGCAAAGCTATCATTTAAAATCAAAAGGCAGATAAAGGATTTCCACCCTGGCTGGTGTGGTTCAGTGGATTGAACGCTAGATTGCAAACCAAAGGGTTGCTGGTTTGATTCCCAGTCAGGGGCCTGGGTTGCAGGCCAGATCCCCAATAGCGGGTACTCAAGAGGCAACCACACATTGATGTTTCTTTCCCTCTCTTTCTCCCTCCCTTCCCCTCTATAAAAATAAATAAATAAAAATTTTTAAATAAAAAAAATAAAAAAGAACTTCCTAGACAAGAAAAAAGCTTAAGGAATTCATCATCACCAAAACATTATCATATGAAATGTTAAAGGGACTTATTTAAGAAAAAGAAGATCAAAACTATGGACAATAAAATGGCAACAAATACCTATCTATTAACAATTGAATCTAAAAAACTAAGGGGAGAGTGGGGAGGGGGATAATGGGGGAAGGAAGAGGAAGAATGAAGTCAAAGAATGTATATAGAGGACCCACAGACAAAGACAATGGAGGGGGAAAAGATTGAAAGTGGAAGGCAGAGGATGGGTAGGGCAAGGGAGAGTAATGGGGAGAAAATGAGGACAACCATAACTGAACAACAATAAAAAAAAATACATCCATATTGTTACTGGAAAAAAAAAACCTAAGCAAACAAGAAGAACAGAGACAGAATCATGGATACAGAGAGCATTTTAATGGTTGCCAGATGGGAAGGGGGTGTGGGGGAATGGGTGAAGAGGTGAGGGGGTTAAGTACAAAGAGGTATTTACACAATAGCCATGGGGGTGTAAAGTACAGTATAGGAAATGGAGTGGCCAAAGAACTTATATCATAACCCATGGACATGAACAAAGGTGGGGGGATTGTCTGAGGGAGTGGGAGTTGCTGGGTGGAGGGGCGGCAAAGGGGCAAAAATCAAGACAACTGTAATAGCATAATCAATAAACTATAATTTTTTTAGAAGAACTAAAATAAATAAAATAGAAAAAACCCAAATGACTACCCTTTTGCCGTATCACTTAGCCTCTTTTCAGATGCTGAAGGGCGCCACAAGCATGGTAGTGGGCCAGGCTAGATACCGCAGGATGGTTTAGAAACAGGACATTGTAAAGAAAATATTGTTCTAACTTTCTGTGGGGCCTGTGCTTCCTCCCTCATAGTAGGAAACAGAGCTGTCCCTGGAGGTTATAATAACTGAAATGAATAAAACTCTGAAAGCCAATTTTCAATTCCTTGGTGTATTGGCTATCTGGAATTTTCAGTGGACTTGATGGATCAGAGTAATGCAAAAAAAGCGGGACCTCCGGCCCCGGGATTTTATAGCACCTATAAAACATGTTTTACAGTTTCTGCTCAATTTTATGCTGTTAAGCTAAACATTTGATATCATATGGCACTTTAAGCACATTGATTTATGGTAAGTCAGCAATTGCATCTGTAATAAAAAGTCCAAAGTATCGGTTTTAAAAGTAATCTACTGTATTTATTATTGACATAAACAGTTACCTGCAGTCCATTTGAACATCATCCTAGATTTAACTCATGTATTAAAGATATTATGTTTTCTACTCAGCAAGGTCATCATCAAGGTGAAAACTGTATATGGTTGGAAATGAAAAAGATCAAATATGTAATGATAAATATTTTTCAAATAAATGATATATAGAATTTCATCTTTCTACAGTCCCGATTAATAATCATATTCTGTTTATTTTATTTTTTATACTCATCTCCTTCCCCCAGTTCCAAGCTCCAGCAGCCACTAATCTTTTCTTCATCTCTATAATTTTGTTATTTCAAGAATGATGTATAATAGGACCAATTTCAAAAGAGACCATCTTTCTCTGAGACCCACCGTTGTTATCCAACTCTTTTGAAGTTCTCCGTTTTACAGAAAAATCATTTTACCAACACAAGCTATAAATTTAGGCTGGAAAACTTAAAAAAGAAGATGCATAAATGGAATCACACAGTTTGTTACTGTATGAGATTGGCTTTTTTTTTTCATTCAGCATAATTCCCTTGAGGTATGCTTACTTTTATGTATATTATCTCATGCCAGTGTGGTTACAGTTAGGGCGGTATAATTCAATTAGTTCAAGACAGTGTTAGAGCAATCTTTGACAAAAAAGAAAAAATGAATCTAATTCACCTAAGAGGTAGTGGGCAGTGTAATTTAAAAAACACCCAATTTCCCCAGTGCTAATTTAAGGGATGGTTTAGTTAAACATTTGGAACAAATCGTGAAAAATTTGGAAAAGATTTCATTTTTATTTTTTATTTGTATAATGTATATTTTTAAACATTAAGCACTTATTGAGCTCATCCTGTGTTTACACAGTAAGCCCCAAAGGTCATGAAAAAACAATATTTGCATGGGCAAAAGTCACAGATTTGTATTGCCTTCCTTTGACTAGCAGGTGTGCTCCTGGCTATTATTCTTATGATACTATGTGTGGGCTTATTTTTATTTTTCTAAATAAATTAAAAGTCTGACCAAGGCTCTTCTTTTCAAATACCTTAGCGGAGGATAGTCTGAAGTGTGGCATAAGTTTATTTCAGGGAGTATCCGTAGGCCATGGCACGAGGAGCCCAACCACGTTCAATGATTCTCAGAACTCATCATACAGTTGTAGTCATGGCTATAATTTATTACAGAGGAAGGATACAGAGCAAACCCAGCAAAGGGATCAGGTGCCCTGGGTGAAGTCTGGAGGAAACTTCTAACAGTCCTTTCCCGATAGAGCCACACGGAACCCTGAGTTCTCCCAGCAGTGAGTTGTGACGATGCACGTGAAGTGTTGCGAACCACAGAAGTCCATGAGAGAATCAGTGCCCACAGTTTTCCTTGGCTGGTCACACAACACTCTTTAGAATGTACACACATTCCAGGCTCCAGAAGAAAAGCAGACATTCAGTATCAGCCATATCACTTATACAGTTTGGTACCATGAGCCACATTTGTCAGTTAATGGATGGGAACCCTCCTGAATTCTAAGTTTCCAGATGCCGGCCAACCACCCAACCTTGCAAGCTGGTGTTTTCAAGGGTAGTAGCATAGGCCTGATATGGCAACTGCCTTCTGCACATAGGCCAATTTAGTGTAGTAACTATCAATTTGATCTCCATCTGTTTGACTACTACTGTGTCTTAGAACACAGGTAGAACGGAGATGAGTGTTATTTGTTAACTCAGCTTAATAATATGGCAGGTACAAATGAACAAGGAAGTCTAGGCAGAGAGGCCTTTTATTCCTAGCATGAGGGAAAAACACACACACACACAATAACAACAAACCCAACAACAAAAAACAAACACACAAAATTTTAAGATTAAGAATACTATCTGCAAAATGGAATCACATTCACTGTCCTTATTGACAAAGTCTCTCTAGGTAGACTTAAGATATTGATAATTAACCAGACATTCAACAAACATCAGTCTGGATCCAACTGCCATCCCAGCATGCTTTGTATTCTGGGGGAGGTGTGAAAATACAGGAGCCTGGAGGAGGGAAAGTGGAACAGAGAGGGGAAAGTTGTTTCCTGCATTATAAGATGCACCATTTGTCTAGGAGCTTGGTGCAAAGTACTGGCAGCTACAAGGCTCGCACCAGACACTGTTGGCCCCAGTGGTGCAGAGGAGAGCTTTGTGTCTTATGCCCTGAGCGAGCATTGACCCCAGCATGCAGGAGGGCCTCCCTTTGCTGTAGTCTGTGGTCCTCCCATTTGGACAGAAAAAGGCATTTAAAACAATGTTTAGTTCATTAAAAAAATCTCATCCTTTAAAATTTTCTTTTGTGTGTGTGTGTTTGTTCATTACTGTAAGGTACTAGTACTGTGGTACATGTGTACATTTTGAAACTAAATAAATGTGCATATATTTTGTTTGTGTACTTAAACTGTTTTACTAATAGGGGTTTAGCAACTATTTCTTTAGAGTAATAAAATTTTAAAACTGGAAGGGATCATATGGACCTAGTTAAATTTCCTCATTTTGTATTGCAGCATTAATCACAGTGGCCAAGATATGGAAACAACCTAAATGTCTGCTGACAGATGAATGGATAATATATATATAATTTCTATATATATATAAAATAGAAATTCTTGCTCAAGAAATAGAAGGTAATGAAGTGGGAACTCTTCTAAGTTCACTGTCATCCTTTACTATCCACAGTTTATTCTTCCTTTTAAAAAATAGTACATCATATTTGTCTTTCACTGCCTGGCTTATTTCGCTTAGCATAATGCTTTCCAGCTCCATCCATGCTGTTGCAAAGGGTATGAGCGCCTTCTTTCTTTCTGCTGTGTAGTATTCCATTGATCTCGCCTTTAACAAGAACCTAAACAACAAAACAAAGAAACATGTAAAATATAACAAAAGACACTGAAATATAGGCAGGGTGACAGTGACCAGAGGGGAGAGGGGAGGGAATTTCAGGGGAGAAGGGAAGGGTTTACAGGAACAAATATAGAGGACACATGAACAAAACTAGGGGGGTTGGAAATGGGAGGGAGGAGGGGAGGAATGGGTGGGTGGGCTGGAATGGGAATAAAGGATAGAAACTGTATGGAATAATGACTAAAATAAAAAATAGTACATGATTTACAGAGTAGATTTGAAAAATGTCTCCCTCTATGACTGCTTGTGGGAAGAACAGAGGTCATGGCCAGAAAATTCAGAATGCTTAAATTAGATGGACACACCAAAGCCATGGTGTCTCACAAACACCATGAGACAAGCCAGTCCTGTGGTCATGTGTGATTTAACAAGCAGAGTGGAAGGACGAGGACACTCCTGGAATTCCCTCGTGCAGACTGCACTTCAGATGACCTTGGGATGAGAGCGTAAGCAAGAACTCAGGACTGTGTGCCACTGGGACAAAGGCTGCACAACAGAATCAGGACGGAGCCTGCAGGTGACAATGTGGCAGGACTGTCGCAGTGCAGGGAGAGACATTCAGAATGGAGGTGATTTCTTAGCCGCATCTGGCTAAGGGTTGTCATAAGGAGAAATTTCACTGTGGATGCCAGAACTCAGTGTGTTTTATTTGCTGTCAGTTTTATTAATACGGCTATGTTTACTGAAAATTGAGCTTATTTTAAAATGAGGAGTTTAGCTATTTTCAACTAAAGCTTCTTTTATGGTCTTCATTAAGGCTCTTACAACTGTTTTGATGTACACTAATCTGAGTATACTGTAACTTTTCTGCTGGGACTCTGTTGATAAAATATCTATTAAAATATCATCTCTATGACATTTAATGAATTTTAATAACAAATAGCCTGCTATTGATTGCAAATAACACAACTCTGTGAACTTAACTTTTTCTCAATTTAACCTTTTTTATTCAAAATTTCCTGCTTTTTGAAGTAAACAACAATAAATATTAAAGATATAGTTCAATACCCTCAATTTGTTACAATCTCTCTTTACTCCACACAGTTATCATGCCAGGATTCTCTGGTCCTTAAGATTATCCTTGCCAATTGTTTTTAATGCATAAATGCATTGGGAATTCATTTAAAGATCAGTTTTATGACAGTAGCGTTAGGGGAGGGACTGCAAGAGCTCAGCTAAGTTGTTTGCATTTCACATGTGGAGGCTGTTGTAGGTGAAAAAGCCATTGCCCTCAGAGTTGGGGAGGGGTCCACTAAGTCTAGTTCCCTGGACCTGTGTAAGACCCCTTCTTCAAGGTAAAAAAATACCACACTGTTAGTATCTGCATATATCAAGGAGCCACATGATCATGGTTTAGCTTCCACTGCTCATGAATTTAGTTCTTAATTTAGCTAATTTTAATAATCAGATCAAAATGACCACACGCTGTTTAAATCAGAAAGTGCTGAATAGGTTTCCTTTAGCCCTTTATGAAACTCCTTCCTGTTAGGCATATTAGTCTTGGGCTTTTCAAAAGACTTATCCCTTTAAAACTTTGACTAGTTTATGTAATGAACACATAGAGGGAATTTTAAAAGAGTTATTGCCCTAATATATATGAAGTGAGAGGGTTCTAGAAACTCTCTCTTAAACCAGCACTACAGTGACATCCATTGGCCAAGCAGCCTTTGTGAGAGGGACCTTAACCTCTGGTGAATGACAGAGAAAGAAAACATTCAGAGACAGATAACGCTAAATAGCTGAATATATCTACCCAAAAACAAATGACCTCTATCTTAAAAACTTTATACCTACTAGGTACATTTCTTCATGTTATTTTTTGTAACTCTATGCCACATATGCCAATTCTGACTGGCAAAAATTCAAAAGCTTGACAATATATTCTCTTGGTGAGGTTGTTGGAAAACAGTTATTTTCCTGATGCAAAATGTTACAACCCCTCTAAAAGAAAATTTGGGAATATCTAACAAAACCGTATTTGCATTTATCCTTTGACCCAGCAATAAAAATACATGTACATGCACAAGATTACTTATTGCAACATGATTTATAATAGAAAAATACTAAAAACTTAATATTTAGTTAATAGTGAAGTGTGGTTGGATAAACTATAGTGCATACACACAATACAGTACTTTACAG
>CM052539.1:170367098-170485799 GCA_028533065.1 Trachops cirrhosus | reverse complement strand
GCTCAGCTTCCGAGCTCTTCTTAGCTGTTCGTTCCTGGCTTCCTGCGCTTCAGTTTCCTCATTGGTGGAAGATGGATAATAATTCCTGTCTTGCAAGGTGGTTATGAGGATCGAGAGATGGCTGTACAGTAATTAGCACATGTGTAGTATTTGCTTTTCCCCAGTGAGAATTTCTCTTTCTGCTTTTCTGTGGGCGTTGAACTTCTGTGACCACTTCTGTTAGATACTGAGGAAGGAATAACCCTATAAGCTTTGTCACTTTTTATCCTTAGGATTGTGCACGTGTTGTTAGTGGAGACTTCAAGAGGGATGTGGACTGGGATTGTTTCCAGAAGGCAGAGGACAGACTGGTGAAGGGTCTCCCAACCATGTCCGGTGGAAGGGAATTGAAGAAGCTCTGAGTGTTTAGGCTCGAGGAGTAACTTTTAAAAATTTTGAAGAGTTAGACTATAAAGGAGGAGTTAAATTTATTTTGCTTGATCTAAAGGGATAGAATTAGCTGGAAACTTCAGGGAGACAGATTCCACTTAGTATAGTTGTAGACTTTGGTCGCCCAAGTTCACAGGGTGGGCCCTGAATTGCCTTGGGGCCATAGTGGGTTTTCCAGCGCTGAAGGTGGTGTGGCCCTTTCACAAGGGTGGTGAGGGGGTTTCAGAGGTGTGGCTTACTCCTGTCCTCTTTAAGGACTCTTCTAATACCGGCATTTTACCACTTCGGGGAAACATCAGATATTCAAAGTGTGGAATGTTCGGGTAAACAGATTTGTAATTGTATTAACATGATCTGATACAGGTGACAACATGGAAGAATCTCAAAAATATTTTGCAGTTGGAAGAAACCAGACACATAAAAGTATATGCTGTTATAATTGTATTTACATGGAATTCTAGAATGGGCAAAATGAACATATAATGAAGAAAATTAGAACGGTGGTTGCTTCTGGATGCGGGGAGAGATTGACTGTGAGGAGGGAGCACAGGGTGACTTTCTGAGGTGGAAGATGTTCTGTGTCCAGCAAAACTGGCCTTTGATTTTCACCAAATATAACTTACCCTGCAATAAAAAAGGAAACTGCTTGCAAAAAAAAAGTTTTTAGTTATCAAGAATTAGAACCATTTAAAATTACTTAATCTGGCATGTCTTCTAAATTAATCTTAAAGTCTTAATTGGAATTTTATAAAGGATGTCCATTTTAAAATGAGAACCCTGGGTACTTGAAGATTACTTAATAAGTTTTATTTCAGAGTGACAATGGTTTAAACTAAAGCACGTCATTACTAAAGCCCCTGGAATCCCCTCAGAAGTCCAGACTTCTCCAGGGTAGCATTCAGCCTAGGAAAAGCTGCTGACTTCAGAGGCAGACTAGCACTCATTTCTCTGTCCTTGGAGGGGACGCAGAGGGAACTTCCGTTACTGAAAGACGTGGTGACTAACTGACTGACTGACATATTTTTAACTTATATACTTTCTCCCCCTCTCCAACAGATGGGGCACCATTATTTTTAGCTGCTTTGTTTGCATTGGACAGGTAAGGAAGGCAAAAACATTTGTTGAATAAGTGATAGTAACATGAATTCTTGTCTAATTCCAACAAAGATGTTTTAATGAATGTCTAATTTAATTAAGTGGGGTCCACAAATGCCCATATGGTATTATAAGGCATGATCTATGTTAAGGATTGAGACAATGAACATTAATGTTTTAATTTCACAGATTTACTAACAAAGAATATTAAAATTACTGTACAAGTTGTGATTCATCATAAGTTACTTATTTCTTTTGAATACCTTGAATTTATTTTTCATTGATTCTACATTATATTCTATGTTATAGGTTATTTTTGCTCTTGGGGGAATATTTAATGCTTTTTGGCTAATGGAATTTGGCAGGTTTGTGTTTGGGTAAGTTATGCCTAATTTCATTTATCCTAACATATTTAGTGTTCAGCTCTCATTTTATGAAGGACTTACAGAAAATGTATTATTGTCTCTTAATGGAGAATTACTTCAAGTCCTTGGAATGCAGCCACATATACATAAGACTGTTTATTAGTTGTCTTAAATTTCCTTTAAAGGAAGCAGCAATTCCGAGTGGCCATAGTTAATGCTGTGTGGGGTTTGAATATTAAATAGTTCTCTAGAAATGATATTTTTCCTAGATGTTTTGCTTTTCTGTTATATCGAAGACTATGATTTAAACCTCATTTGTAGTGTAGTATATTATAGTGTTGACCACCGATTTCCAGGTTGGGGATTTATTGGACTTTTTGCTGTAGCCCTGTGGGTGGTGGGCAGGTCCTTTGAGCGGTGTTGAAAAGGCTTGAATGAGCAAAATACCAGTAGACTGATTGCTGCTCATGGATTTCAGTGTTGTTCAGTAAGCCCATTCTGAGTGCAGCCTTGGGCTTCCTGACATGAGGGGACACAGGCGATAGAAGACTTACTCAGTCTTTAACTTGAGTGTAACTTAGTCTTTTCACTGGTACCAGAGACACGTAGACATAGGAGACCTACTCTAAAAACTGTTCTAAGTGAGAGAGAAGGAAATAAAATGCATACAAAAACAGAAAGGGATTCAGATGGAACTGAGGCCAGAAGTGGCTTCGTGGACTTGGATTAATAGAAGAGAGGGCAGGTATTTTTGATCTAGGATGGAGTGGAGAAGGACGCTCAGTGTTAGGATGTGGTGGAGAAGCAGCTCGAACTGAAGGCCTGGGGGTGGGGGATGGTCAGTATGTAGAACTCACAGAAGAAGAGTTAAAACCCAGGAAGGAGGGAATGTTGAATATGGAAGGCATTGGCCTGAAAAGTGAGTTTTTAAGTTTCCACAAAGTATGGCTCACTCTTCACATGAACACTTTATATAGCATAGATGGTGATGCAGTGGCCCAGAGTCCTTCCATTGCCTGTCATGGTCACTGTTGCACCATACCAGCTTCCCTGGAGCTTCACAGTGACTGTGTGTCAGGGATTTGGAAGGGTTCAGCATGGATGGCTTGTCTGTGCACCTTCTGTCTGGAGCCTCAGCTGGAAAGTTGCGTGGGCTGGAATCAGCTGAAAGCTTGTTCATTCACATGTACGGCACCTGGGCTGGGATGACTTGAAGACTTGCACTGCCAGCTGGAGTGCCCAAGTGTGGCCTCTGCGTGTGGCTTGGCTCTCTCCTTGCGTGGTAAACTCAGGGCAGTGGGGCTTCTATCACGGTGTCTCAGCGCTCCAAGTGGGAGTGTTTGAGTGAAAAAACAGATGTCATCTTTTGTGACCCAGGCTTGGGATCACCCAGCGTCACATTCACCATACTCTGTTGGTGGAAGCAGTCACAGGCTCACCTCAGTTTGGGGGAGGAAACAGAGACTCCACATTTTGATAGGAGGGGCCAGAGGTTTAAACCTGCTTGCTGCATTGCTAACTGTGGTTTTTCTTTAAAAGCTTCACTTTTCTCCTTTTCCTCATTTTTAGGATTGGCGGGGAGTCCTTAGCCGTTGCCCAGAACACATATGCTGTGAATTGGTTTAAAGGCAAAGAGCTAAACCTGGTGTTTGGACTCCAGCTTAGCATGGCTAGAATTGTAAGTATGACAAACCTAATGAAGCCAAATAGGAAGCAAAAGATTGAATCTTAACAGTTATTCCCTAAGAATTATAGGATGAAGTATGTGTGTGTGACAAGTTAGGTATTGGTTTTTAATATATTTCTCTAGATTATAGTGTAGCATTTACCTTATTTTAATCAAGGCACTTCTTATTTCACTTAGGAAACAGTCTAAAATGGCTAGCTGAGCATTCATTAGTTCAAAGAATCTGAGCATTGGAATGGATCTTAATAGGTTGCATTGTCTAATTTCTTACCCATTTCACATCCCTGCTATGAAGTCTTCACATACAGTTATCTCCTCAGCTCTGCTTGATATTCTCAGTGATTGGAAGTTCACTCTGGGATGGGACAGCCCCTCCACTTCAATGAACTTGACAACATTCAGACCTCACATAGAGGTGAAATCTGACGGCATGAGTGGTTTTCACCGATTGCTCTTTTACCCTCTGTAGCTAATGTTCACCTCCTTCCTGTGCACCAGCACTTTGCATACGAAGACAGCTCTTCAGTTCTGGGTCAGACACGCTCATTTCCTGTGGTTGTCCACACTGCATGGATTTCAGCGCCCTGGCGATGGTGCTCACGCCTTTCTAGACTTACCGCAGGCGGCTAGTCAGTACTCCTCCCATGTAAAACCAATGACCATGGTGTTCTGGGTTTGGTCTGATGGAGGGTATCCAGGGGTTAACAGTGTGCCTGTATTAATGCAGCCTGTAAGGGGTGTAAGGGGTTTGGGCAATCCCACATCCCATTAGTGTTTTTCCTCATAAACTCCTATGAGTAGAGTGCTTTTTAAAAAAATTTGCCATTAAAAATCAAGGTTGCAGACTAATAATTGACACGAAAATGCCTGTAACATAATCTTAGGGAAGAAGAAATCCTGGATAAAAAGTTTTAATGTAAGATTATAGGAAGTATATAACATGTTTTTATACACATAGGTTCTAATTTTGCACTATTGTGAACAGTGCAGTTGTGAGACACTGTGGAACTGCCTGCAGCTTTGTTTCCTTAGGCTAGGTGGCTGGAAATGGGATTATTGAGTCCGAGGGTTTGATGGGGATTCTTAGGACCGTTGAGACATATTTTCACATTACTTTCTCAGATATTTGCATCCCCATCTATGGAATATGAGAGGATCCTTTCTAATATAGCTTTGATAGTACAGGCTACTATTACTTTAAAAAGTCTTACCATTTTGATAGGAAACACCTAAATACTATTTTAATTGACAATTCTCTGAGAACTAGTATGGTTTCCTATATTTTCTAAATTTTATTTGCAAGGGTATTTGGAGTACTTCATTATGTATCTTGTGCAAGTCAAGATATGTGTGGCAGTTTGTGGATCTCATTGTCTAGTAACTTCTCAACAAAGCACAGATCAGCTGAGTGAGACCCATTTTCATTGGCGCCATTGTAGCTACTAGTGATCTTCCGGTTCTTTTCCGTGTGCTCACAAACTTGTCATAATCAATTCAGCCATGTACCGAGGAGCCCCAAGTCTAGAAAGGAATCTCAGGGGCTTCTTAGAGTGGTGGGGAGACCTGAGGAGAAGAGGGAGTGAGCCAGAGCTGGGCCGGCCACCTCATTGCTCAGTCTTCAGTGTTCGACTCCTCAGTAGCATCCGACACAGTTGACATTCCCCCTCCCTCGTCTTCTCTTGGGTTCCAGGGCACTACAGTCTCAGAGTTTTCCTTTGCCTTTCTGTCTGCTTCTTCTCTACCTCTTTTGTTAGTTTGCTCTCAGTCTCCTCAATCTGTGCGTGTGGCAGCGCCCAGGGTTTGGGCATTAGCCAGGTTCTTTTTTTCTTTTCATGCTCGTTGCCTTGGTGAGCTTACCTAGTTTGGAAGGGTTAGATAGCACGTCCTTGCTCCTGAAAGTACATCACTTGTCCAGGCCTTTCCGTACTGGTATATGTAACTTCCCACTTGACATTATTTTTGGATGTCTAGTAGGCACGTGAAACCTGCCATGGCCAAAACTCAGCTCTGGTGTTCTGCTTGCCGTCCCCAGAGGAGCTCGTGCTGTAGTTTTCTCACGCTCAGCTGTGGGTAACTCTTCTGCCAGTGGATCAGGGAAAAACTGTGTTGTCATCTGGAACTCTTTGTTTTTTCTCCACACTCCACATTTTTTTGTTTGTTTGTTTTTTTAAATCCTCACCCAAGGATATTTTATTGATTTTGAGAGAGAGAGAAACAGGTGTGAGAGAAACATCGATCATTTGCCTCCCCAACTGGGAATCAAACCCACAACCTTTTGGGGCGATACTCCAACCAACGGCCAGGGCCCACATATTTTTTCTTTAGTGAATCATATTAAGTGTTGCCATCAAAATATATGCATATTCCCACCACTTCTCAGTGTCACATCCTAGCCACCCTACTCCAAGACCCATCATCTCTGTCCTGGATTATTGCTGTAGCCTCCCAATGATGTCCTTGCTTCTGCCTTCATCCCACTTGTATCTGTTTCGATGTGGCAGCTAGAGTGGGTCTGTTACAGCATGCCTGGATTGCCACTTATCTATCAAAACCCTAGTGACTTTTTTTTCTTATGTAAAGTAAAAGCCAAAATCCTATTGTGACCTATAGCTCTCCTCCACCCCCTTCATTTCCTCTCTGGAGACCTCATTGCATCCTCTTGCCTCTTTATTTACACTTCCAGCTCTGCCTCCTTGCCATTCCTTGAGAAAGCTGGGCAGCCTCTGTCTCGGGGCCTGTGCACTGGCTGTTCCTTATGCCTGGAATGCTGTTCCCCCAGATGTCCTTACAGCTAACGTCCTTCAGGTTTTTACTCCAAAGTCACATTCTCGGTGAGGTCTCCACCCCTTTATATTCTCCTTCCCTGCTTTGTTTTTTTCCCTTATTTTGTTAAGCACTTTTAAGCACTGTTTAATATACTATATATTTTATCTCTTCTACCTCAGGGGTCCCCGGGCCACAGACGGGTAGCATCCTGTGGCCTATTAGGAACCAGGATGTGAGGGAAGCTTGCCTGAGCTCTGCCTCCTGTCACCCCCCCAACCCCCTCCTGAGCTCTGCTTCCTGTCCCCAGTTCTGTCCATCCTCCCCACCAATCCCCCTTGGAAAAACCCGTCCCTGGTGCCAGAAAGGTTGGGGACAGCTGTCCTACCTCATTAAAACATGAGACCTGTGAAGGCTGAAGGTTCTTTTTCCTCTGTTCTGTATTTCCAAAACCTAGAACAGTGACTGGCATGTAATCAGGGCTCAGATAATTGCTACATGAATGAATAAATGAATGAGAACATTATAACTTTTACCCTCTTCTCATGGACAGTCAGTGGACGAATTGTTTTTTAGATGTCAATACCAGGAAAGCTGTACCTTTCCTGAACCAAGGTTTATTTTGCCATAGGTACTCTGTGAATTTTGTAACTTGTGTTTCATTTTTTTTTTTGTCCACTAGGAAGTTGTAAATGTAATGTGCTGTTTTGAATACTAGCATTTTCTATAAGTTGGCATTTTTTGTGTGTGGTAATCTCATCTGTGGCTTTATTTTTGTCCATTTTTTCCTTTGTAGGGTTTAAAAAATTTTATCTCTTGCTTGATCTGAGTCCTGCATGTCTGTCCTTTTCCAGGGAAGCACAGTGAACATGAACCTCATGGGCTGGCTGTACTCTGCGGTGGAAGCTTCGCTGGGCTCTGCCGGTCACACAGCCCTTGGAGTCACACTTATGATTGGTCAGTGATCCTGGTGTTCCACGTTTGTCTCTTCTGAAAGCATGTCATCGGAAGTATCGCAGCAGAGAGGAAAGGACACTGGAATCAGAGTTAAACCACGTTGGTTATAATTTTACCTGCGCAGTTCACGAATTCTTTGACTTAATTAGAAATAGTGAGCATTCACACTGTTTGTGAAAACAATCAGGAATTTATACATGTAAGGTGTGAAATAGTGGTTGGCCAAAAAGTCTGTTACGTTTTTTTTTCCGTACAATAAAAGGCACATTTTTCATTTTCATTGATAACTTATTGATCTGGATACTTCAAGTATGTTGGTGATCTCCCACTATTGGCTTCTAGTGGGTAGAGGCCAGGGGTGCTGCTAAACACCTTCCAATGCCTAAGACAGCCCCACAGCAAAGGATTGTTTGGCCAAAACGTCAGTAGTACCAAGAAACTTCGCAAACCACTTACCATGTGTTCCATCAGTCACAGCACCTTCTCCATACACTGCACAAATCTTTTTTTGTTTCAGTGGCACATTTACCTTTCTTGAAATAGTAAAGCATGATATGCCAAAAATGTTACGTATTTTTTTCCATCTTCTATATTAAAATGTCTGTACAAAAATTTACCATTTTTGATCAGGTTTTTTTTAATTCATGCTGATACAATAGCTGTCACAATACAATCTAACAAAATTATTTCCAGTGAAGTTAGAGACAACTAAGCACTACTAGAGCCATTATATGGAAAAAATCTAATGGACTTTGGGGCCAAGCCAGTATTAGTCGCTAGCTGAAGGGAGAATTGTTTCCATTTGATCAAATTCAGTTAGTATGCCTCTAGACCTTAGATTTTGTAGAGATGACATGATATGGTGGGAAATCCACTAGGTTAGGGGTCAGGAGCCTGGGTTCTAGTCCCGCCTCTCAGAGTTCTGTTATCCTGGACAAGAAAGTTAACCTCTGTGTCTCAATGTTCTTTTCTGTAAAAATGTGGGTATTAGACCAATACTGTACAGGTCACTTCTGGTCACCCTGAGTTCCCTTAGCTAAAGCTCCACTGTGCCGGCTGCTAGGTGGGTCAGAGAAGTGTATGAGGACCCCTGTTTTTTCTCTGAGCAGTGAATTTGTCCAGCTGAGCCCTGTGGGGTGCAGAGGGCTGCTTGCAGAGCCCTGAAGAGACCTGTGAGTTGGGCTGAATGTTCTGTGCCATCTTTTATTCCTTATAATTCCTCGATACAGCCTGGTAAAAAGAGGACAATGGAGCAATAATCCTAAACAGATGACCTGTACCTAGAGACTCCTGTTCCCCTCCCCTCAGATCCTTTTCCTTACTTAGAACCTCTTTCTTACGCTCAACTGCTCTGCAGTATTCCTCCTAGTTCCCTCTATAATGGAGAGTTTGAGAATGTTAAAGAATTTTAGAGCCAGAAAAGACCTGTGCCATTGTGAATCAAAGTCTCCTGTTTTACAGATGGGGAAATTTAAGCCCAGAGACGTTCAGTTCTGTGTGTAGGTAGTGGCAGAAGTAGAATTTATGTTCGTCTCATTTCAGCAGTTACTCAACTGGACCACATTATGTCAGCCAATTAAAGATGCATTTATTTTACTAAGCTTCTTTTTAAAATTCTTGACAAGTGAACAACTTCATTCACTCTTCATCTGACTCACAGTAGTGATGTGAGATCAGCATTAGTGAGTAAGGCTGAATACTCAGAGGAAAGAGGTCCCGAGCTAGCTGAGCGGTGGGAAGGCGGGGCCGGGGGCTGCTAGAGGGCGGGGCCAGGGTGACAGGCTTCGGGAAGGAATCAGAAGGAAGACGAGTGACCACAGAATCAGACTTTGCTTTCATAATTCTCCTCCCCCCCAGCGTCCGTGAATAATTAGTGCTTAGCCTGAACTAAGAAAGTAGGACTAATTTACTAGCTGGTCGCCAGCTCTCTTCAGTTTGTATTCTGCGTTAGAAGACTAGACTAGTTTGTTCTAGTCTTTTCCTTCCGATCTCCAACCTTCTACTGGGAAAGGATATAGTAACAGTGACTGCTGTTTGTCGGATGTCTGCCATATGCCCTTATTTCTGTCCTCGTTTAGTAATTGTGGGCGTTTTTTTATATGTGCCTAAATATTATCCCCTTTGGTTGTTAAGTTTTTTGCATTTAGTGTGATGTGCTGTGTTCTAAGGAACCTTCAGTTGGGCTCTCTTTTAAAAATCTTTTTTTTTTTTAATTACAGGGGGTATAACGTGTATTATTTCACTAATTTGTGCCTTGGCTCTTGCTTACTTCGATCAGAGAGCGGAAAGAATTCTTCATAAAGAAGAAGGAAAAACAGGTAAGTCTAAATGCAAGAAACGTTGACTCTGGGGAATAATGCACAACTGTGCAAGTTCCTAGTGCAGGGTTGTAAACCCCAGTGAGGTTTGATGCATGTTTCTTGATCTTTTATATTCAAATCTGTTTCCACTTGTCTACATATTGGGGTACATTTTTCTCCTTATGTTTTTGGCATAATTTACGTCTTTGATTGTACTTTATATATTTGCAAAATAATGAGTGTTTCTCATCACTAGGTAGCTACTTATCTGAGGTTTTGCTTTTTCTAATGTCTTTTTAAATGATCCCAGAAACTATGTTCCAGTAATTTACTGAGAAAAGTACTTTTAACTGAATTGCCAAGGTTAATCACATGATAAATGAAAAATAATTGTGCCTTAGGTATGCAGAATTACACTGATAGCCTCTTCCCTTCCTTCTCTAAGGGGAAGTGATTAAGATAACCGATGTGAAGGACTTCTCCTTACCCCTGTGGCTCATCTTCATCATCTGCGTCTGCTATTATGTTGCCGTGTTCCCTTTCATTGGACTTGGGAAGTGAGTTTTCTCTAGCATTCCACTTTTGTTGGCTAAACTATAATGAGATTTCAGTTACATAAATGTAATTTTTTTAGCTGTAAACCCTGCTTCTCTGGTTATAGTTTATATACACACAGGAATTGTTTGATAGCCTGGGACACAACTGATTTTCTTAGCTTAAGGCTTAGTATTGGTTTAACCGTTTTTAAAGTTTTTGTAAAGAAATACCTAATAACAGTTTTGGATTTAAAATACTGGTTTATTTATTATGCTTCATTTTTAGATTTGTATTTTTAAAACATTTTTAAAACATTTCCTCTTTATTTCTTGGTTAGGAAGCCTCTTACTGAGAATGGAGACAGTGTGTTGGCTTATAGTAACTGGGCACATGTTTATTTCCTAGGACTGCAATTCCTCCACATTCAAATTCAGGGTTCAGATTAAGTTTTGCTTTGATTTATCTTCTCTCTCTCTTGCTTTCTCGTTTTCTCTTCTCTTTGGCAGCTGCTTAAATAGCAGTTTGTGAGCACAAGTGTGTTTGTAATTGTAACCTTTAAATTCAGGCTGTTATTCTAAATAACTTCAGACAAGTTAGTTAGCAAAGAACCTGTTCAGTACTGCTTTTAGGAAAAGAAGCTCTCTTAATTCCCTGCAGTAATGCATTTGGCTTTCTGAAAATTTTTGTGTACTGTTTTCTGTATACATAAAAATGGGAAAAATGCACATCAGTTTATTTTATTTAGCTAGTGAAATATTTATATGAACACTAAAGCTTCAGCTGGTTACTTGAAAATAAATAATATCAAATAAAGTGGGAAAACAATATCAAGCAGGAAAAGTTGACTAAACTTAGATTTATTTATATTCAGTTTTATTTTGCCTTTAGTTTTTAAAAAACCAAATAATGCTTTCTAATGTGCTTATTTCTGTCTTTCTCTCTCTGCATTTTAGAGTGTTCTTTATGGAGAAATTTAGATTTTCTTCCCAGGCAGCAAGTGCTATTAACAGGTATTTCATTAATCCTCTAAGTGTCTGTTGTGTGCCTAGTATGGGTCTTTAATTCTGACCCAATGTTATAAGCCATATGTGATGTAACATCCACAGTGTGAAGCCAAGATTGCACTGGGATTTGATCCCAAGTGGCCATCTTTGCCATTAACGGAAAACCAAAGGAGTCTTGGACTACTGTTTATGTCTTTATATTTCTGTTTACTGATGACCATTTTAGAAGATTGTTAAACTAAATGAGCTAGGGTTTACTTTCCCTAAAGGGTTTATGGACTCTTTGGATTTTGGGGGAGGGGGAGCTGTGATACATTTCATTAACTATCTCTTATGTTCCCTGGGCAGTGTTGTATATGTCATATCAGCTCCCATGTCCCCAGTATTTGGGCTCCTGGTGGATAAGACAGGGAAGAACATCATCTGGGTTCTGTGCGCAGTGGTGACCACTCTTGCTTCCCACGTGCTGCTGGCGTTTACGCTGTGGAACCCTTGGATCGCCATGGTAACGTCACTGTGAACCCCCGGGGGGTGCATGTCAGGAGCCACACGCAGCTCCTCTAATAGCAGTGCTTTGTGATGGTGGGGAAAACAATGACTTGATTTCAATTTCTGCAGAACAACTACTTTTAAAGTATATATAAGTATTAATTATTAAGGCATAAGGTATTTTTAATCTCATTTGGCTCATTTAATAGAGGAAACTCCATGCTGAAATAGAATCTGAAATAAAACAGTCTTATAAAAGCCGAAATGCTTATTAGTTCCATTTATTTTTTTATACTTCATTGAGAGAGGTCACTCCATCCTAGGTGGCAAAAAAAACCCTATCGGCTCAATATCCATGATTTCACATCATTTCATCTTTGACTTTGAGTAGGTCAGAAGTGATAATGAATTCATCATTTTTGTTATTGCTCTTCAGAATGTCATTTTTAAGACCACAGGCGAAAGTGCTCTCTTCCTTATCTGTTAATAAAAGAATATCGTGAACATATATACAGGATGGAGCAAAAGTAGGTTTACAGTTTGTATGGGAAATAATACAATCATTAGTAAATAATAGTACAAGAACAAGCTCTGTTCTGTGTACGCACAGCAGTCAGCCTGCCTTTGCCCCGCGCTGCGTTGGTGCACTAGGTGAGAGTTCTGTAGAACGGCTCATAGAAGTCAGAGTGCTGTGGTGGAGGCTCTGCGCATTTAGCATCTTGGTGGTACTCAGTGACTTTCCACTCATTTATAGCTTTATCAGTGATATAAGAATGTGTCTGTTTTTTCATATTCTTGCCATTGTTGGACGTTGGCATTATTTTAATCCTTGCCCACATGATAGGTATAAATCCTACTTTAGCTTAAATCGTAAGGTTCCTTTTTTAATTGAAGAAAAAGACAGTATTAGGTGATGTTTAACAAGCGGTGGTTATTAGTTCTCTGCCCTTCTCTCCTGTTGGGTGTTGGTGGCCCAGAGGTAAGATAATGGATTGTTGACGTGATAGTGCTTTGGTTGCTTAACATGTAATTTCTAATAAATACTGGAAAATAAGCTTGCCTAAAATGTTGATAATAACTTTGTGCAAGTCAGCTTTGTTTTCTTGCCTGGTTCTTGATTGCACCCTGGACCCAGGCAGTTATAGATGCATGTAATATGAAGTGGTTGAGATGGTGTGTGAATATTTCATCACCAGAGGGATGCTGTTAGAGAGGGCCAGACTCTTTTTGTATTGACCTGATCGCAATAAAATTTGCATGGATATTCATAGCTGTTATGTTAGTCTCGCTAATCTGCATCAAAGGAAAATCGGCTTTTGGTTTGGTTATTATAAGACTTTTACCCTTTTCTGTACTGTTTTCTATAGAGTCTCTTGGGACTCTCCTATTCACTGCTTGCCTGCGCACTGTGGCCAATGGTGGCATTCGTAGTTCCTGAACATCAGCTGGGAACTGCGTATGGCTTGTAAGTATTTGCACTGTGGATCATAAAATGCCTCTCTCTGCTGTATCTACTTAATTATCGTATGAAACTCCAGGCCTCCTGAATCTAGCTGTTTTAGGCTTCTGGGACAGCTCTGAACCTGGAAATAACTAGAAGTCAGGCAGTCTATTTATGATATTACTGTGGCAATGAAAATGCTCCAAACCTCCAGCAGGAGAGCTGGAGTTAAGCTAACCCGTAAGAGGTCATTGCTGACATCATCACCCCACTGCCTGTGTATCTGAGGGCTTCTCAGTGAGAAGTTGAGTCCTGGCCTCTGGCCCAAAAGGCAAAAGGCGGTGGGTATTCACTTAGCCCTTTCTTCCATTCAGCAGGAAGGTTTTGAGTTTGTGGTGTACTTAAGGCAAGCTCCCTTACCTTTGAGCATGAAGTCTAATAGAGGAAATGGTTATGGGGTGAAAAACAAATCTAATCAGGTCATCCCTGGCGGAAAATGTCTCTAACATGAATAGTATATAGTTTATAGATACTAATATTTATAGTGAATTGTTTCTCTTTGTGAAAACTTTTGAAATTGAAATGTGTTCTTATATTTCCTAAATTCTAGCATGCAGTCCATTCAGAATCTTGGGCTGGCGGTGGTTTCCATCATTGCTGGCATGATACTGGATACTCGGGGATATTTGTTTTTAGAAGTTTTCTTCATCGCCTGTGTTTCTTGTAAGTGCACCATGTCGCAACATATATTTGGTTCCTTTTAATATGTAGCAGAATGTTCTTATTTATGCTTTTAGGTTTTATAGTTATTCTGTTTTCCCTTCTTTTAAACCACATCTCTAAGATGTAGTTCTCTGATTTGCCGAATTCTTAGCCTATGCATCAGAGCTTCCTGGTGACTTTGTAGTTCTCTGAAGAGCCACAGGCGTTTTTAAGGAGATTCGTATTCTTAAAGGCAGCTGTGGAATATGCTTTATATTGTCTTAAAAGTTTATGTTTTTTTTAAAAAACGTTTTCCCTTTTAAAGTGGAACCATTTGAAGGGTCCTGAGTATGTTCCTAGTGTGAACATGTGGACGTATGTGTGACTTAGGTATGATCGTGGTTAATTCATTAGGCAGTTTTAAATTATTCTTATTATTAGTCCTGTTATTTAATTTTCTTTCTGTAATGATTTGTTGGTTAAAAATAGGAAGCGTTAGGAAACTACTGAAAGCTATAAAAATAAATCAGCATTTTTCCGTTGATAGTCTTCACCATACACATAATTGGGCTCATCTGACAAAAATTCTCATATAACATACTAAGATACCTTTTATACGTCGACAACCTGTATTTAAAGTGGCAAACCCCCGTGACGATGCTGTCAGGGAATAATGACTATCTGTACATGAAACATGGTGTTTGCAGACAACTGCTTATGAATAGCCTGAATACATTTTATTATCTCATAATTTTAGAAATAACCACATCCAATTTTTAAAAAATTATTTGTTTTTTAAAAAGTGGTCCTTTAAGAGTTTAAAAAGCTGGGTCATGAAAGTGTTTTTGTCTTGTTTTTGATGCGGCAACGTGTGGTTCAATTTCAAGCCACAGTTTCATATGTGAGTATATTGGGTTCCCAAACTAAACACCAAGTCATTTAAAAATGTTTTTATTGCCATGTGAATTTTAAGCAAATTAAATGTGCCTCACTTGTTAAGGTAAAAAGCCAGGCACCTGGCTTTCTGGGGTCTTCACTGACTCTGGGCTTCTGGGAGTCTGATGAGCACATTCTGAAGTTTGGTTAATTTGTGAAATGAACGTGGTGTTCTCAGACCTACCCCGTGCCCCCACCAAGGATTACTTCTGTTTGACTCTCTGTAAAAAATAAACAGTCTAGGAGCCGCCAGGAGCTGTGGGGAAGTGCTGGGCAGGGCCAGCATTTACCAAGGGAGAGGAAATTGCGGCAGGGATGACCCCTCTCCTGCGGGCATCTCAGCTTCTCCGTTTCCGGCCCGGCCATCCCTGGGCTCAGGCATCCCATGGAGGAAGGGGTGTGTAACATTTTTAGTGCTTTTTGGAAAATAATGTGAATAGTGTTTTTATTTTTAAATGCCAGTTAATAAAGATTTGTTCGACTTTTCTCTTACTTTGTAACTACGATTACAAAAGAATCATTTGGGAAGAAATAAATACATGTTTTTTAAGGGTCCTGTGTTTTTTCACTTCCAGTGTCACTTTTAGCTGTGGTCTTACTCTATGTGGTGAATCGTGCCCGAGGTAAGTCGGAGTCAGGCGTCTTCTTGTTAAGTGGCAGTGGGTAATCTTACGGGGTCACTGGATTGTCTGCATGCCGTTTTAGAGGCTGGTGCTTTAGCTCAAGTAATGATGACATTCTCTTCATAGTGATGGAAACATGTCATTATATAACATTTAATTATATTTCCTGGACCTTTATTAAAATTATACAAAATTAAAATTAAATTAGACATTTATTAAAATTGTCATGTTCTTTGTGGCCAGTTCAATATAAATTTTGTAATACAAAATTCTAGATGTTTTCATATTAGCACTAAGAAGTATATTAGCTTAAAGAAGCAATTTTAATATCCTAAAACCATGCCTGTGTTATTGTCTTATATTTAAAAAATACATATTTATAGCTGATATTTTCATTTTAAGGTTGAAAGTGTTTGATACAGAATGAGAAATCGCAGATTGTTTTCTTTTGCAAATCTACATATATTACATGCATTTGTGCTTTTTTTCTTTGTTCTTTATACGATTTTGATGTTACCCTTATCAATTTTTCCAACTGGTGTACCCTTAAAGATTGTTATGTGTTTAGATGAATGTATACACATGCTGCTTAAATAATATTAGGTCATTTCCTTTAATTTCTCTAAATTATCATTATTACTAAATATTAATATAATGTCCTAATTAAGAAAACCTAAGGTAATACATAAGCCTAACCAAAGAAATCCTAAAATTTAGGAGTGGTTATTAGTATCATATAAAGATTCTTTAGAAAAACCATTTTCTTCCCTTGGGAAGTTTCCAGGAGGTAAGTCAGTCCTTTCTTATCCTCCACGGCCTTTTCTGTGACTTTAAGGACCAGCGATGCAGGTGTGTGTGTGTGTGCGTGTATGCGCTTGTGCGTGTGTTTGCATTTTATGTATAATAGTTACATTGAAAAGATGCTATGCTTATTTGTGTTTTAGATGGGAACCTAAATTACTCTGCAAAACAAAGGGAAGAAATAAAACTTTCAAATGCTGAGTAAGTATTGAAAAAGAGAAAAATTGTCTATTTTGAAAATCTTAAACATTAGCATTTTATTTCAGGGTATTAGGATTGGACTTTTATGAAATTAGTCTTTTTCTTGCATCTCAAGAGCTAATGATTATCTGTGGTAGTACTCTAACATAATTCTTGTTTGTGTCATAAAATTCTCAAAGGTGGATAGCAAGGGCTAAAACGAAGTGTGCGGGGAAGAATTCGGCTTTAAATTGCCTTCTGAGAGAAAGATGTGGAGGATTTGTAATTTATTAGAGCAAAGGTCTTTGTCCTAAGTTCCTCGTTGCACTTGCCCTTCTATTCTTTCTGACATTTTCTTTTTCTTAACTAGTCGAGATAACTTTTCATCTTTTCTTGGTACTAACTTGCTGTTCCATGTTCTCTTGACTCATTTGGAACAGATTAAAGTATGTACTGTGTGGTTTAATTTAAATTAATATTTTCCATGAGTATATGCTGCAACATAATAGTGATTCTCTTTCCTATTATTTCTTATTTTTTTAGACATTGAAAATTTTTTTACTTAAAAAATTTTGTTTTTAAATGTATACCACATAATTTTAAGTTTTATGAGTTTTGAATAGGTTAAAATCCAGTAGAACAAAGTTGTTTATTTCTGGTGGTGGGGGGTTCTTGATTATCTTAAATCCTCTTTTAACGTTGTATTTCTAGTTCTAGAAATACTTTTAAAAAAAATAATCAGTAGTGTTGCGAGGTTTAAATATCTTATGACGGTCTTGTTTATTTTGTCAAAAAAGTAGAAACAACATAAATGTTCCAAAGTAGGAAAATGGTTAAATATATTGTAACACATCCATTTACTATGTTTTAGAAGGATTTTTAGAGTCAGAGATACTGAACATGCTATATGTTAAGTAAGCAAAAGATAAAAATGAAAATATAATATCCTAATTTTATTTTTAACAAAATATATGCAGGCATGTGTATTTTTTAAACCTTTCACTTACATATAATAGAAAAATATGAAAATAGAAAAAATATGAAAGGTAATGCTCCAGATATTAAAAAGTTCTATTTCAATGGTAGGGTTATAAGAGGGTTTTTTTGTTTTTGTTTGTTTTTATATTTTCTAAATTTTCTACATTAATCTTGTGTTACTTTCATGAGCAAGAAGAGTTAAAAGAGTGTCCAGCAAAATGTGTAACTTTTAACGCTTGGCACTATGTGTTTTGTAATGCTTGCGGTTTTCCTTGTGTAAACCAGATGGGTCTTTGGGTTTTTTCTTCCCGTTTTCGATAATTTATTGTGTTATGTTTTGCAGATGAGAAGTTTAGATGACTGTGCCGTGAGAACGGGCTGCACACATCATGGATTTGAAAACCTCCATTTAAACTTTTGTATTTAGAGCTTAGTCATTAGGAAAAATAATGGTCTGAAAAGTTATTTATATTTTAAGGATACCTATTTCAAAGCATATTTGTGAGGATGTTTTATCCTCTGTCTTTTGTGTGTTGCTGAAGAGTTTTACTTCAGAATAGGCTAATCAACCATAAAGTTTAGAAAATTGCTCTGGAACATGCAGGTGAATTTCAATAAGGACAGTAAATAATGGAAATCGTTGGATCTTGTATTGAGATCATTTTTACAATGTATATCTGAGGGATATGGCCTTTAATTGTAAAACAAAAATATTTTTAAAAGCTTTTGAGGGGTAGAAGGGATATTTTATATAGAGTAAAATAGGGAATTTTCATAGGCATTCCCTTTTGTAATAGGGAATATTGGAAGAAGTCTCTTCCTTTTCACAAATAGCAGATTCTGTCCTGCTCTTTTTAATGATGAGAGTTTGCTGAGCAGTGACCCATTTGAGCTTCCTTATCTCTCTGTTACTGAGCACCTTTATTATTTTACAGATACAAATTTGTGGTACAAGCTTTCTGTACAGTTTTTTTAATAATCCCATTAATTACCAAAAATGTCCTTTAAATTACGATAATTGCACAGACATGGATAAGTAAAAACACTGTAAAAGGAACACATGATGTCTTCTAACTTTTGATTTAAAAAAATCTTGAAACACTGATTTTAACTTTTTCTGTAGAAGAGTATAAGAAAAGCTGTGTTGGAATAAAGAAAATTTACCTAATTACAGTAATTGAAAGATTATGGGGATTAACTTTTTCTCCATCATAGGTCCTTAAAATAGCATTTATGTTTTTCACATTAAATGAAATACGGTTATATTTCTCTGTGACAGACTTAAAACACTTTTTAATTGACTTAGCATATTAAAGTCAAGAAATTTTTCATTATGTTTTGCTATCTATGGTTACAAAGATATTTTAGACAACAACTGTTACACTAATAAAGTTCCCTGCTCATATTATTTAAAGTACATGGCATAACATTGTATGTCTAAAATTTCTGGAACAGATTGAAAGTACATTCCTCTTCAGAGTAAGTTTACTGACGTCCATTTTTCTGGTTTACTGTTTCTGTCGTTACTCAGTTGTTAGTTCTTTAGGTTCTGAATGGCGCGGGACTGTTCTAGCCCGAGGCTAGAGAATGTCGGCCTCCCCATTGGGAGAGAGCGGGAAGGCCGGTGCTGCTGCTGCTGCAGGGCGGCTGTGCTCTGGCCGCCCCTTCTTTCCACTCCCTGGGGGCCCCAGCCGCAGGGAGCTGCTCACATTGTTTTCAAATGCGTCAGGTCCCGTCCCTTGTCGGGGGCTCTGTCCAAACTCCCTTTGCTTAGAATATTTTACCCAGGATTCTCTGAGACCTGGTTTCACCTGATTTCCAATAAGAAATCTTAGCCCAAGCTCAGAACCACTGTTCCTATGGAAATTAATTCCTGTGATCTTTGAGAAGGCCTCTACTTTCCCTTCTTAGCTTATTACCTCAGCCTGTGATGAAGAACTTGTGACGGTGTGGCCTTCTGTCTCTTCCTTTAGGTTGTGAGCTCCTTGAGGGCAAGAACTGTGTCTGTTACGTTGATGACTGTGTTAATAGTGCCTAGCACAAAATAAATATTTTTTGAATGATGCATAAATAAAAAGGAGAGTAAATTGGAATAACTTTTTGGAAGGATAAATTGGCAAGATGAATAAGAGACCTAAAAGGGGTATAGTGGTGGGCTGCACGACTTTTGGCTTATCAGTTCCATTTCTAATAATTTATCATAAGGAAATCGTCAGTTATACACATAAATATATTTTAAGAAAGTATCTTCATTGCCTGATTGCTTATCATAGCATAAAATAGGAGAGCACCCACGTCGGTAAGAATGAGTTTAGTTAAGTACTTCGTATCATATGCCTAAAGTGCAATATTAAGCAGTCATTCAGTGGCTTCATTAGAGAGCACACTGACAGGGAATGATGGCATCATTATACGGAGGATTCAGTGCTGCTCTTTTCGTAACAGCAAACACCAACATGTCTGACAGACAGGGTCACAGACGCCTTTGAGTTTAAAGAAAGTAGCGTTCGTGTTCAGAAGGGAGGAAGGTAAAAGAACTTTGAGAATGCAGGTGGGAGTTAAACAGGGCCCTGAGTTAGAAATAGAATTTGCATGGATAGGAAGAAAATCGCATGTGATGGGAACTATAGAAGACAAAGCAATAGAGAATGGGGTAGTTGCTAAATGAAATGTACTTACTTTTTGATCTCAGTGGTAGCGAAGAACAGCTTTAAGATGTCTTCGGGTTGTCCGTGATTTCTGTAATGCCTGCACCTCTGTCTCAGACCCCTTGGCTTCTTCCTTTTGGCTCTCTTGGAATGCCCTCCTGGGGGCAGGGGCCGGGAGGTTGTTGAGCCCTGAGCAGGGGTTCGTTGCTTGGCAGTTGGTGGGGAAAACTTTGATGTCTTGTAAGAATACTGACAAGTTCTTGATGCCAGGCAGGCCAGACAGCGAACTTGGGACACTTATTATCACTTACTTCCCTGAGGTGTTTGTCTAACCTGCGGCCCACGGGCCACACATGGTCCAGGATGCCTATGAATGCAACCCAACACATTGTAGATTTACTTAAAACCTTTTGTTTGCTCATCAGTTTTTATTAGTGTTTGTGTATTTAATGTCTGGCCCAAGACAATTCTTCTTCCAGTGTGGTCCAGAGACGCCCAAAGGTTGGACACCCCTGGATGTGGTCACGTACTCAAGTGACGTGTCAACTCCTTGGTAGATCGTTACTAGTGTCATGTCATAGCAGCTGTCCTGCCTAACTTACGGTGCTCCATATACTGGCTTTTCCCCCTGTGGTTTGACTGCAAATCAACTGTGTCATGAAAATCAGTGGCCCTGTGAGCTGTTCTATTTGGGATTAGCATGAACTTTTTAGGAGTTTGCCTTTTTGGAGAGGGTCGCCTCTCATGCTTGTCTCTGAAGGTTCACTAGGTAGTTGCTTTCTGTACTTCCATTTCCCGATTAGCAAATAGAACATCACTAGAATTCCTCTTTTCACTCACATTCTTAATTTATAGAACATACAGATGTGATTAACCACCATACATTAGATGTATATTCATCGATGCATGACCTAAAACACTATGTCTAGAGAAATATCCACTCCTTGCATTTAGTGGATTAGTTGAGGGTTGGACAATATGGACCCTCCTACCATAGTTTTCAGATGCCTCTGAGCACTCTGGCAAGTAAGTGAAACATGCTTGGAAATTTCTAGAATAAGGAGCACAGGGCCCTAAGTTGGCAGCAGGAACATGGAGGTAGTGGGGAGGTGGGACTGGAGACAGGTCATTGCTTTAAGAGTTACCACTCAGGAAGTGGGGTGTCAGAGGAGAAAGGTGTATCCTCTTTGGGTTCCTGCGGGGTCTGTGGAGCTGGAGTGCAGGCCTGGTGGCTGGGAGAGCAGGGAATGGGCACTAGAGGATAGGCATATTTAATGGACGTTTGAAAATGGTTTTCGTGACATTATTTCATAGTTCTTTGAATTTTAGTAGGTAAGAGATTTGTGTTCTGGCTACCACAACCAGAATATGGAACAGTTTCTTAGTGTACATTTCAGAGGGAAACCGTTGTAATATTTTAAGATAACAGGTTTTGCCTTCATTTAAGAGTTATTTTCAGAAGTTTTACGTTTTCTAGCCCTTGGATTTTTCAAGTGCTTTTCTAATCTGATGACAAAGTACATAAAGTTTTAATGATTGTTTTACTTACATTAACATGTCATATTTCATAGACTATAATATTTCGCATTTTAACATCTCTGAAATCGGGATGTATCTTATCTTTGACATCATGAAAAAAATGTAGTACAGGGAAGACCAAGCATGATACTGCAGTAGCATTTGACACTAAGATGTGCAGATTTCTGTGTTACCATTTTGTTCCTGGCATCATTGAACCTAAGGCTCTTTAGTAGAGGTGGTGATTCAGAGATGTGGAAATGTGGACCACCTGCCTTATGGGCCTCATCAGTGACGGGGGGGAATGGACAGAGGACCAGTGCCTGTGATCGTGATACAGTGTGATGAGCACTATCATAGAGCAGTGGCTAGCGATGTTCAGAGATAGCCTTTGAGTTGCATGGTAAAGAATGAGCAGGATGATTCACCTAAGCAGAGAAGGCGTGGGTGAGATTGCGGGGGACAGGAGGTCCCAGAGCTAATCCTGAGAGCTGCTGGTGAATGAAAGAAGAGTGAAAGGGGTGCTTGGAGAATTTAGATTGAAAGCTTTCATATGAGGCACATTGCTGGGGGCCTTTCATTCCATGTTCATTTTGCTCTTAATCCTTAATCCTGTAGGGAGCTTTTGGAAGATTTTTGTGTTGGGGATTAAGATAGGATTTACATTTAGGAAGATGACTGTAGAAGAAGGAAAGGAATGAACTGGAGGTTGAGGGGAACAGATCTGGAGTCAGGAGCATGGTTAATAGGGCGGAGCAGTGATGCCCATGAGAATGATGGGAACTTGAACTGAGGAGGGGCAGTCAGGATGGAAAGGAGGGAACCAGTTCTTGTGATGCTTGGGAGGAACTGACAATGCGATCATCACTGTGATGTGGGGGGAGAGGCTGGAATTAAGGGTGACGTGACTGTCAGATTTCCGGCTTAGATGGATAGGGGTGCCATTTAACCAGAAAGAGCAGGTGTGGGAGGAAAATGATTTCAGTTTTGGCTTTGTGAAGCTTGCAGTGCCCAAGGGTCTGTTGTGTAGACAGAAGCACAGGTTTGTAATACGAGAGGATTTCTGGGCCATCAGGCCATCAGGATGTCCGTGAGATTGCGCAGGAAGAATGTGGGAATGAGAGCAGAGTGCTGAGGACAGAGGCCTGGGGCACACCCACCCAGACTTACAGGGGGAGCAGGAGGAGGTGTGAAGAGAAGCAGGAGAGGGTGCATTCTGTGGAAGCAAAGGAAGAGAGTGGGCAGCAGTGGCAAATGCCCTGAAAGCTCAAGCAGGATAGGGTCTCGGTGTCCATTTAATTTGTAACTGGCAAGTCACTGGTGCATTGTTGAGAGCAATTGCAGTGGGTGGACAGCAGCTGACTTGTAGTGATTTGCAGTATAAATTCAAGGTAGAAACTTGCAAAAAAAAAGAAGCATAGCCTGCCCTTGCAAGAAACTAGGCTATAAAAGAAGAGAACATAAAAGGTCTCGAGTGGTTGTTTCTTTGATTGTTGGTTTAGTGCTTTATAAAGGTCTTATTGTTAATGTGTTTTTCTACTTGCAGAGCGGAACATTCTCAGACTCCGTGATTCGTTAATTTTCTTGGAGTGGCACTTTTTGCTTTTTTGTTCATGATTTAACCGCTATAAAAATGCCCAGTTATAGCTTGCTTCAAGAACATAAGTTCTGCTCTTATCATGGAATTCTTCTTGAGGCCATTACCTTTGAAGCTGTTGGATACATTAAAAAAATAAAACAAAACAAAAAACCCTCAACAAAAAGTTGAGAAATGGAAATACTAAAGAGGTTTGGCTTGTTTACAAGAAAGTAAAAGATAATGAGAACACATAACTTTATAAGCTTAGGTTATGCTTAATTTCAAATGACTTGGTGAAAAATTCCTCCTCTTTATTGTCTTTGAAATGTGGACTAAAAAGTGAGAATGCTTGTAGGTATTGTGTGTCCTGAAATTGCAGTTGGTGTTAGAACAAATAAATCCCAAACAACTTGTGATTTAGTTTTATAGGCGCACATTTATAAATTGAATTTAGGCGGTAATTCCAGAAAAGCATACACAGGAGAATTGTTTGCTCTATATTCATTTATTCCACAAAGATTTAGTGAGTATGCATATGTTCAAGCCTCTGCTGGATCCTGTAGGAGGGGAGATAAGGGGATTTTAGTAATGCTGCTCATACCTGGTAGAAGGGGAGATGTCCCTTAAGAGGTATGGACGATGAGTCAGAGAGGGAATAGGGCTTTCTGATGGGTGGTCAAGGGAGGCTTCTTAGAAGAGGTGGCATTTGAGTATGCTGAGATACAGCTGTTCATTCTTTTTTGAGTGGTCTGTTTCAAGTGACACCTTTGATTACTCTCTGTTGAAACTATTCCCCCATTTGATTTTTCAGTGCTCTATTATCTGCTTCCACCCCCATCCCTGTATTCCCTGATTCCAGTATCTCATAGGTTCTTTGTTCTTTCTTTTTTTGTTCTTCCTCAGAGATATCATTTTTGTCTACAGTTTCAAATATTTGCCTGGACAGGTAACTCTAAATCCAGAGCTTGAGCCTAAGCTGACTCTGATCCTCCATCCTACATCTCCAACTAGTCTCACTAGCAGCTCACATTGAACTTGTCTGAGTCTGAACTGTCCCCCACAATGCACAGTCTCGTTCCCTTCCTCCCTTCCTCCTTCACTCCCTCCCTTTCATTCTTTTTCTTCCCCAGTGACTGTTGAACACATACTGTGTACTAGGTGCTAGTTTTCTTTTTGTTTCTTAAACTTAGAATCTCAAAAAGTCGTTTTTATGTCTCCCTTAGTATTCTTATCTAAATAATCATTTTATTTCTCTTCATTTTTTCCAGTGTGTTAACATCTTTTTAGTTCTACGCATGCCCATTATCTCTGTGTTTGGATCACTACAGTGGACTTCTAAATGTTGGTCACCTTCTTCCTCTTTCATGGGCAGCACCATTGGTTACTGAGTGTCCACCATGTTCAGAATGTCGTTAGGATGCCATGTTGTATAGACTGAAAAATCGAATGGTAGGGGAGGTAAAGCAGACTGAAATGGTAAAGGAGCCCGTCATCAGCTCCAAGGCAAGAAGCCCAGTGGGCCAGGAAGGTGAGTCAGTGCAGAGTGGAGGCAGCTGGAAGAAGCAGAACTCGTGGTCTGGGAAGGTGAGTACTTAGGCGTTTGGAGAAGGGGTTATTTTGGGCGTGGCTGTTGAGTGGTAGATGGTGGTCCTGTGGTAAACAGGTGAGGCAGAGAGTCCATGTAGGGTGGTAGGAGACCTGTGAATTGGAAAGTTCACTTGGGACTAGACAGTGATGGGCCTCGTATGCCAGCAGGAGAGATTTGTTGTGTAGAATTGATGACATAGGGAGGAAACTGACAACATTGGGGAGGGTGCAACGTATGAAAAATGTATGAAAATGCGTGTTGAAGAAAATCTAGAGGCGTTATGTAGGATGTCTTTGAAGAGAAGGAAGACCAATGAGGAGACCTTGAAGCACTGTGCTGTCACATTTTGTTCCTTCTAATCCATTTAAACACAGCAGCTGCCAGATTAAGTTTCGCAGTCCCATATCACTCTTCTGCTCAAATGCCCTTGGTGGTTCCCTGTGCCTTGAGGAGGTGTTCTTTCCCTGGTTTTGGGGTGCCTACCCTTCCAACTTTGTCTCCACCTCCTCCCCTTCAGGAACCAACCAGTGGCTCTCGCAACAATTTTTGCTTTCTCCACTGCTTGGGGAATTCCAATAATTGAAATTTTATGCAGCCTTCAGCAGACTCATCATACCTTTTTTTGCTTTCTCAGTTGAAAGTGCTCTCACTCCCCTCCCCCAAACTTCCCTAGTACTCACTGTCTTGTCTGTATCGTTCATTTGGATTAATCAATAACTGACATGATTTCTTCTGTAGCTGCTAAATTGTTAGTTAGCTTGCACATTGTTGGCTTGTTTTTGTTTTGTCTCTCCAGTAGTCCCTCCTTAAGGGCTGGCACCATGCTGGTATTTTTGTAGGTGGCTACAACCGTTACATTTGCATCCTGGACAGCTTGCATGATTCATGGTATTTTGAACATGATAATATTCACTGACCTTTGATTTTATTTTAACCTGCCAAACAACCAAGCAGATCATGCAAGATCTCAGGACCCAGGGGGTTAACATATTTGGGGACCCCAGCTTTTACCACGGTGGTGGGCATTGCATGGGTAGATTCAGGGAGAACTTGTTTTTTCTTGTTTCCTTGTCCCCTTCTGTAGATGGGTTTCTGAAAACCACAGGAGAACCAAATGTATTTTCTTGACTTACATTGGACATAAGCTCCTCCCACAAAGGAGCCCTTTCCCCAAAGGGAGTGGTCTAGTTTGTTTCTTGTGTCTTGAGATAACTGTCCCTGAAAACTAGGATACAATGTCAACTAAGTTAAAAGTTTTTGATCCCAACTATCCAGAAATAAGTTAGAAATGGAAGCCTGTGGATGCTTGTACCTTGCTGTTAAGAAGGTCAAAAGACTCCACTGAAGCAAAATTGGCATCATATGAATCAGAGAAGCAATGGCAAGCATAGGTTAACAGAGACTAAAGGCTGGAAAACTGGTGGGGGGTTAAAGCTCTTGCTTTTTAAATAAAGGTGATGATGCATCCTGAGGACTCTAGGTTCATTTTCTTCCCAACTCCAGGGGTGGCAGGCTGGTGGGTAACAGAGGTCATGGCTAAATGAGATGTGGGTTGGCTTAAAGCTCTTTGGGGGGAGCCCGGTGCACCAGTTCTCCTGTAATGTTAAACTTTGCTAATTGACAAGGGCTGATAAATAATTGGGACTCTAGGTTGGCTGAATCTCCCCTGTATGTTTTACAAAGAAAGATACATTAACTAATAAGATAAGCAGGAGAGCTAAGAGAGTGTTCAGAAGAGCAAACAGTTTTAAGCTCTCAACTACTGTAGAAGCACTTGTACATACTTATGTGGGAACAGCTGACCTGCTAATTAGAAAACATCCTTGCTTATTCATTAAACTAATTATCTAAGGAATTCTGCAGGGCAACACTTAGTCTAGCTCTAATTATTGTGTGCCCTTGAAAGTGATAAGCTGCACTTTTAGAATAAAATTTTACAATTTAGACATATGTATGTTTTACTCAGACATTTTCTTTAATTAGAGTGGGGTAGTAATGAGGAGTTACACTTTGGTTTTTATGAAAAAGCTTTATCCACCTCTTCACAGAGAGATTATAATGAATTCTTAAGTCATGTATTTTTAGATCTGAGAACTCTTTGGAGATCATTATTGTTTTAATATGAGAGGCTTTTTAAGGTTTGTTTTTTTTGTTTGATCACCTTGGATCTTAAATAATTTTTTAAGAGAATGAACATGATTTAAGACAGTGGCAAACTTTTCTGTCATAAACTGAGACATGGTCAGATAAAAAACATCATTCACAGAGTCACTTTACCCTGTATCTCCACTTAACTTTTCAGAGCTTTTTCTAACCTTGCCTGGAACACTGGTTAACAAGTGCAGTAAAAGAGCTCAGACTGTATACCCAGTGGTCTGCAGGTAACAGCCATTATGTAAAAACGTGAGCTGACCTGAAAGAAGGAGCTGATCCTGTCAAGCAGAACTTGGCTGGCTCTTGATCAGCCTTTGAATGGGGCCATTGGCTTCAGTCTACTGATTCCCGGGTAGAGCTTCCATACAGCACTATGGTCTGGGCGTTCTGCAGCTCGGTGATCTTGGACAAGTTACTTAAAGCTCTGTGCTTTGGTTCCCTTATTTGTAAATGGGGCTAACAATAGCTCCCACCTCCAAGGACTGTTGTAGTAAATGAGTTACTCCATGGAAAGTGCTCTTACTGAGTAATCGATAGTAATTACATAGTAATTCACTCTCCCATCCATTTATTCCTTAACTTATTCATTCAGCCCCATTCTATCATGCACTCTGTTTTGGGCCCTGCGGTGGAGACTGGCATTAGAGGTATAGCAGTCAGACAGATGAGGTCCCTGTCCTGTAGGAGCTTGTAGTCTAGGGGGCAGAGACAAATCATAAATCAATAAACTAATAAGTCCAGGTACTAATAAGTGTTGACAAGATAATAGGGGAATACAGTGACTGGATTATGGGTAGAGAGTTCAACATTAGCACTGGTGGGCTGGAGTGACTTCTGAGGAGGTGACAGTTAAGCTGAGAGACCTGAATGACAAGAGATAAATGTCAGCTCTCATTAAAATAAAGTTTTCCTTTGTGTTGGTGACTCCATACTCTTCTTTTAAAATCTCTTAACATCAATATAAAATCCTTTCCAGCAGGACACCCCTAGTGACATGGCTGTGTTCAAACAGGTCATTGTCACTGTCGGGAAGCTCCTCTTCCCCAAATTTCATCTTGGCAGTACCCAGATCTGCCCACCCTTGGGTCTCTCTCCCTTGGCCCCAGCTGGGTGCTCACCCACCTTGTTATGCCTCAGTTTCTGGAAGAGCCTGACCCTGTTGTTCCCAACTGACAGGAAATACAGGACTGGGTTGAGGCAGCTGTTCATGCTCACCAGAGGCCTCCATGTCTTGTAGGCCACACTGGCCGCCATCAGGAGATGGCAGTCCTGGGACAACAGGAAGCGCAGTAGGAGGTAGAAGGAGCGTGTGATGTGGAAGGGCACGAAGCAGAGGGTGAAGAGGCTGCACACCAGCAGGATGGTGCGGATGGACTTGGCCCGGGCTGCGCTGCCCGTCCTCTCGAGGGTCTCCTCTGATTTGGTCAGGCTCCTCACCATCAGCGAGTAGCACACCAAGATAACCAAGGAGGGAAAGACAAAGCCAGAAAACGTCTGAACCATGCCATAGACAAAAAACTGATCAAAATTCTCCGGATCAGTCATGTCGTAGCAGATCACCTGGCCGTCAATGTAGTCTGTGTGGGAGAAGACCAGTGTGGGCAGCACCTGCAAGACCACCAGGGCCCAGGTGGCGGCTACGCCCAGCAGGGCGTGCCGGCGGGTCCGGTAGGGCAGTGAGGTCAGGGGGTGGCACACGCCCAGGAAGCGGTGAACGGAGATGCAGGTCAGCAGCAGGATGCTGCCGTAGAGGTTGGTGTAGAACAGGAAGCGCACCAGCCTGCAGAGCACTTCCCCAAAGGGCCACCTGTCCCCAAGGGCATAGGTGATGATGAGGAAGGGCAACGTCAGCACATAAAGCAGATCGGCCACCATCAGGTTCACCAGATAGATGGTGGCACAGTTCCAGCGCTTGCTTTGGTGCCAGGAGAGCCACAACACAGTGCCATTCAGGGGCAGCCCTAGCACGAAGATGATACTGTAGGTCAGGGGGAGGTAGATTTGCTTGTAGTCCTCTGAGAGGTGGCAGTAGCCTTGTTCCTTTGAGGCGTTAGTGTCCAGCTTCTTCATCTCCTGGGAAGCTCCCTCTGGGAGCACAGCTGCTCCTGCTTCTGCTTCCCCTGGGAGGAAACAAAACGGACCTCAGAGAAGCATGACCTCCACACGTGGTAGCCTCTGCCTGGATCTGGCATTCAGCCCTGTGTGATGTGCGTGGTTCTACACTCTCCCAGAGTCTGCTCAGAGGCCTTGTTTGAGAGAGACCAGGTCCAGGAGAAAAAGAATTGGACTCAAGGGCAAAGCAGTCTTCAACAAGAAGGCGTATCGACTTACCAGTCGGAAGGGCTGCCCCTACACTGACTTGTATTCCCTCCCTCCAGGCTGGGTTGTATTAGGAAGCTCAAGTACACATGGAGGCAGGTAGGTACTGCTGTCATTTAAACGGCACAAGCAGCCTCCAGAGCGATGACTCCTCCTCTGGCTAGAATCCTTTGCATAGAGTCAGGAAATCTCCAAGGGGAGATACACCAGCCCCTCACTCTTAGGGGCCGGCAATATTGCTTCCAATCTGGTCCTAAACCCCACTTACCATGGCGGAAAACAAAGTGATCCTTAGGGGTTAGGGAGGATTAGGGAAAGCACAGGTTTTGCCTACAGGCTCTGCTGGAGGATTTTGATTTGTATCTCTTTCAGGATTTATTAACTGCATTTTGAATACTGAGGCTGATTTGCTTATTAACCATCTCAGCACCCAAACAGCCAGGAAAACAAATCTGAGCCGTGAAGCCAGGTGCAGCGTCCACCTCATGCCCATCCCTGCTGACAAAGCGGATCCAACAGGCAGGTCCACGTACCTGAGGGAGCTGTGTGTGGAGCCCGCCTCGAATACAAGTTTTGTTGCGTTGGAAAGTCAGTCAGTGGGTCAGTCAGCCAATCAGCATGGAGCCTACAAGGATGGAAAGAAGTTCATTTCTAGGGCTTAATATTCAGAAAGATGAGTTAATACAGGGCGAGGGAAAAATCTGAAAGGTAATTTTCAGATGTATTGAATGTTGATTGATATTATAACATATAAGACTATTCACAACAAAAGGAACAGAGACATCATTCAGTCATTCAACAAACATTGAGCATCTATTGAGTCAGTCCAAGAGGAATAGAACACAGAACTTACTCTCCAGGATCTCAGTCTGGCCAGGAAGACAAGTGGATACAGCTAATGGTAATGCAATGTGGAAAATGGTCAGAATGCTGTGAAAACCAACAGGATGTGGTAGTTCCCTGAGTGGGTGGGCGGAAGGCTTCCTAGACCAGGTGCCAATGGAGCTGCTTGGGAGAACAAAGAGGAGCCTTTGAGACAGAGGGTGAGGGGCATTCCTGGCAGGACAGGCACGCAAGGAGCTGGAAGGAAGGACTCAGTGTGTCCTGGGATGGCAGGAGAGCCAGCGTGAAGGATGAGAGTCAAGGATGCTACCTTGAGGATAGATACCCTTAAGCAGGATGGTGATGGAATGAGGCTGTGTTTGAGGAAGATAACCAGCAGCTGCACGGAACTGGGCCTGGAGCAGTCAGACTAGAAGAGGGGTTGTAGCAGTGTGTGCAGGTGAGAGATACTTAGTACCCCAAGCGAGACCGTGTGGGATGGACAGAGAGGAGGAACCTGACATTGGAGACACTGCTGAGGCAGAGAGCGACAGGACTGATTGGCCATTGGAGGTGTGGAGGGTGTCCCTGAGGCTGCGTGGGTGGTGAGGCCAGTGCCAGAGCTGAAGCCTGAGTGAAGCTTTGAAGGCTGGGACTGGTGTTCCGAGGTTGTGGGGACAGTGGCTGGCTGTACTGCAGCCTGCCAAGGGGCTTGACACCTTACTGACTGGCTTTAAAATCCACCCGACTGGGAGAGCAAGGCTTTTTGGATGGGTAAGTAAAAGGACTGTAGTTTTCATTCATTTTGTTCCCTGTAATCTTTCATGTTGGAGGCTGGCAGATGCTTAGTTATTTCCAGCAAAGCTACCTCCCAGCTCAGTGTGGGCTCTCACAGGGAAGCCGAGGAGGGAACCAGCCTCGCTGAGCCCTGGCTCAGCCAGCAGGCTCACACCCGTGATCTTATTTAATTTTCAGAACAACCTTGCAGATGAAGCATTATTACCCAGTTTCACTGATGGGGATCAGAGAAGACACCCCTGTAGGGCTCACTGTGCTCTCTAACCCCGGGGGCTCACCCCTACTGGGCATCGTGCGTCCACTCCTCATGGAACACTGTGATGGTGAAAGGCACTCAAATCTGCTCTGTCAGGACCACTGGGACAGTCTGAAGAAGATCACTTCTCAGCCAGCAGAGCGGGGCAGTCTCTGGTGAGGTTGCTCTGAGAATCAGTGAGGAGAGAGGCTCAGGCACCCCAGGCCTGCCACAGGGGAGAACCCCAACACATTTCAGTGCTCACCCCACCCCCTTCCTCTTGCCCTGGAGGCTATGTTGCTCAGGAAACCAGAGCTCTTTGGTTTATGTCAGGATGGGAGGTCAAGTATGGCTTTGCTACCCCAAAGCAGGATAAGGTCCCTTTTCTTCCTGGCTATTACCTTCTGCTATGGTCTGAATTGTGTCCCCTACAAATACAGAGGTTGAACCCCCAGTGTGCATTTGGAGTAAGGAAGTAACTAAGGTTAAATGGAGTCATATGAATGGGGCCCTAATCCAATAGAATTAGTACCTTTATAATATAGGAAGGCAGAGAGTACTCACTCTTTCTCTCTCTCTCGCTCTCATGTGAAGACACAGTGAGAAGGTGTCCTGCAAGCCAGAAAGTACTCTCACCAGGAACTAATCCGTACAGTTCTTGATCTTGGGCTTCCCCATCCCCAGAACTGTGAGAGGTCATATATGTTGGTTGATCCGCCCAGCCTGTGGCATTTGTTGCAGCAGCTTGCAGACTAAGATACTTCCAGGCCCACCCAGTGTGGAGAGACAGCTTTTCGAGTGAGAGGATGACCGTCCTTAGGTTATCCTCTCGCAGTTCTGGAGAGGATAAGAAAAGTACAAGTGTTCAGACTAGTGCATCACTGAGGCTGCTATTAGGGAGAAAGGAGGAGGGAGAAAAACTCAGGCCGTAAAGGGTTAATTCACTTGCCAAAAGCTGTGGCAATGTCAACCACCATCTCCTCCTTGAAGGTGCTCTTCTCTAGCCTCCATCACCCCAGACTTGTCCCCTGCTTTTCTAGAGGCATTCATTGGGATGCAGGAGGGCTATTGAAGGGCTATGTAGCTATTCATAGAATAAAGGAAAATACCCAGAGTGAAAGAGAGGGGAGTTGGAGGTTTAGAAGTGAGTTTGGGTGACAGGTGCCATGATGGGTGGGATTCTAAGGAGAAGAGATGGATACACTTCTAGAAAGTGGGTATACTTCCCCCTCTTTCTCATTGCCTCCTCAAGAGCTTTAAAAAAGACTGACACAATTTAGAGTTAAATTTTTTTTTAAAATCCTCACCTGAGGACATGCATATTGGTTTCAGAGAAAGGAAGGGAGGAAGAAAGTGAGAGAGAGAGAAACATCAATCAGTTGCCTCCTGTACACACCCCAACCTACCCCGACCTGGGATTGAACCCACCACCTAGGTATGTGCCCTGACCAGGGATCAAACCTGCAATCTTTTGGTGCATGGGACAACACTCAACCAACTGTGCCACCAGGCCAGGGTGGAATTTGTTTCCTTTAAATGGGCTCAGTGGGGAGATGGGCCTTGAAGTGAGAATCTAGACCAACTCGGTAGTTTAAATAGGCACCTTGGCTTATGACCTTGAACCCAGAATTCTTTCCACTGTGCATCTCCAAAAGCTTGGACCTATTTCTGGCAAGTCATCCTGGGAGCAGCAGTGACCTCTGGATACCATGGTGGACACCTTCCAAAGGGGACAGGGAGGTCTTTATCATTTTAATGGTTGGAAGTTGTTATCACTAGCCCGAGAAATGACATAGCTAAGATGGAAGAACTGTTCTGTCTTTAACAAAGTATTCATGATATATATTTCCAGAGTGCAGAAAAGGGAAAAGTTATGAATAAATTTGAGTGACAATAAAATGTTACTGCCTTTTAATTGCAGAGGAGTGATTGGATCAAAAATTTTGGGATCCAGGAGTGGGCATTGTTTATTGTCATTTTAAAATGCCACTATAGTATCATAATTGTGTTTAACTGTATGAATTTATTTTAATGTTAAGTATTTTACCTACCTGCATTTGGAGACTTTTCTTAAACAATTAAGCTATTTAATGAAGTCTCATAAATGCCTTTGGACAAGAAAAGATTGTTTTTAGAAATTATTCTGAAAATGTTGATTCATGTGTATATTTCTTAATTTACAAAGATAAATTAGGTATTTATTATTCACATCACAACTTAATTATTTTATTTTTCAACAAGTTTTTTAAAGTGGGGTCCCCAAGTATATTTAATCAGGTAGTAGATTTAAGTAGTCTGAATTATTTTGAATTATTTTTCCTGTTTTCCAAATCGCTAGGTAACTCGGTGTTATGTGGCCGACAGACCACTGGGTGGCATTGAAGACCAACAGACAGTTCAGTTTTCTCTGGCAAAGAAAGCAGGAATTGGGATAGGGCCCAAGTCCAGGAATAGCAGCTGTGGAGGCAATTTAATTCATTGAACATAGAGAAAATTCTACCAGCCAAACCACCTCTGATAGGTCTCTTGTCTACAGTTACTGTTCTGTTAACACAATGAAATGGCATTCCAGTCAGCGAAAGCAATCTGCCACTGTGACAGATTTTCTGAAGGATCCTGTGAGGCGGGCATGGCAGGCATTCCCCCATTTTACAGCTGAGCAAACTGAGGTTCAGAGAGGGTCTGTGGAAGTTCCTGTCTGCTGTGATCTGGGAAAGTCCTATCTGCTCTGATCTGGGCTACTTTTACAAAGTAGAGACTCAGCAAATTCCCAGGTTTCCAGGGAATTTCTTGTTGTTTTTTTTTGTTTGTTTGTTTTTTGTAATTTACCTACCTAGCCCCTCCCTCCAATTATACAACAAAGAAAGAAGACATGGAAATAAGAGTGGGTTACCCCTGAAGTCACAGATGCAGTGCTTTTGTTAGGGAAGACAGAACCCTAGGTCAAAAAGCGTGATCTGAAGACAACGGTAAGGAGAGATGTAACAGAATGAGGAGGATTTTTTAAAGACCTGTCAAGAGTGAGATCTATGTAGTGACCTTTTACACACATTTCAACTATACCTTGAGTCATAAGGTAAAAGGCACTAACATAGTTTTTAATGAATTTTTTATAAATTTATAGTGTGGGCTTGTGCCTGCTGTATACCTGGATCCCTGGGGGCTTTACTTTTTCACAAGGAAAGCAAATTGGATCCTTTAAATGATTTAGAGGACTGTCTAGAGACAGTTGAGTACTTAATTTCAATAATTAATTTAAACAGCAGCTTGCACATTTTTGTCTTCTGTTGACAAGGATCTGACATCATTGGCAGCTTCAAATTGGTGTAAACACAGGGAGTGATTGGGAAACTGCTCTGACATTGTATTGTCACAGCAGACAAGGTGGTGGCACTGCAATGGATGTTTCTCCGTTTGCAAAACTTGTTGCTTAAAAAAAAAGTAATCTTTTACTCCATCTGTACAAATGTGTGATCACTCCCAACTGACTTTGAAATCAGAATTTTAAATTAATGATGCAGTAAAATAACTGCGGCTGTACAGTCTCGTGGTTGTAGAAGCCCGTCATTGTCTCTGGGCTCACGACCCTGAAAGGGGATCTTCATTAAACTTTTCCCTTTTCCTTTCATTTAGCATCAAAGAAGACCTTTAAAGGCATCACAGCTGCGTGCTGTGTGAAGAAATATAGAAAGCTGGTTTGGAACAAGACAGGATATCAGTAGCAGAGTCTGGGGCTCTAGGCCTAGAGATAGGTTGCTCAAGACATTTTCAGAGTAGAGGGCTTGTGTCTTGGGACCCCTCCTTGGATCCTTGATCCACTTTTACCCTCAAGGCAGCAAGTTCCCTGCACAGTCTGCCCATAGGGTGCCGTTTGCAGTGGTAACACAGGGATTCATGCGCTGTCCAGCGTCACAGCCTTTCCTGTTGCTAGGGTGTTGCTAAGATGGGGGTGGTGGTGTAGGAAGAATCCACAATGGCCCTGGGCGCTCAACAGTGGGGGAGGAGGAGAATGAAGTTGTCCTCCCCTCAGACTCAGAGCAGAGCCCAGGCTCACTGTACGACCATTTTAATTGGGAACACAATCCTAGTGAGCAGTAGTGTGGAACCAAGGGAGGAGTGACATGAGACTTGGAGGTGTGGTATTGAATTAGCCCACAAAAGGCAACCCAGTGCTCAGTCCCAAGGGATTGTCTTCTGAGAACACGAAACAGTGCATCTCAGGAAAGCCCTCTCAGAGCAAGGAAGAAGGAGACCTTTCTTCACCAGCCCGTTTCCCACTGGCCAGGGCCCTGGTGGGTGTGTGGCATGTCTGTGCATACAGGAGAGCATCAGAAAGAGGAGAGACATTGAAGAGAGTGCATTTTCTCATGTGACCCTCCCTTTTTTTTTTTTTTGCCCTAGGAGGTGTTCTCCCTCCTTCCCCAGACACTTTTGTGTTGCTTCTGCATGGGGGGAGGGGAGGAGCCCCTGCTGTATCTGGAACCGGATCCTTTTGTGTGAAGTGATTCTTCTAGTTTCTATTTGCTCATTTTTCCCCTATTGAGTTGTCTTTTTGTTATTGGTTTTTTAGTTCTTTCATATTTTAGATAAAAGTCTTTTCAGTTATTCATGTTGCAAAGATTTTTTTCCTACTCTGTGGCTTTCCCTGGCTTAATGACATACATAATTCTATTTAAAGGAATGAAAGTTCTTAATTTTAACATAGTTGAAATGATAAATTTTCCTTTATGGTTTGTGCTTTTATATCTGGGTTAAGAATATTTCTCTACCATGAAGTCATAAAAATAGTCTTCTGTATTAGGATATGAAAGCCTTCCCCATTTAGACCCAACTGATTTCGTGCCACTAAAGGGTTTAATGTTGGTGTGTGTGTCTGTGTGAGAAACAGGCGAACATGACTGGACGAGATGCTGTTTGGTGAGTGGCAATCAGAGAGCACTTGACAGGTTAGGAGGCATTTGCTCCAGTCAGGGAGGGGCGTGATGGTGGCTTTGACCTGCATGGTGAGGATGGCAACACAGAGAAATGGGTGGATTCAGTGGATATTAAGAAGTAAATGAATGTGACTTGGTGATTAATTAAATATGGGGGTGGGGAAGGGTTAAGGGCTACCCCTAGGGGCATTTTTTTTTTTTTTTTTTTTTTTTGCTGCTACCAACCAATGCCTTCAACCTGCCTTCTGCCTATTATTTCTCCGTTTCACTGATTCTCCATTCAGTTCCTGATTCTCCCTTGCATCTCCTGGCTCAGCTTTCCCTCTGGGTGTCCTTTGGCTTCCACTGCTGCAGATGCCTAACTCTGAACAGAGAGTTGTAGAAATTTTCCCAGGAGACTCTAATCGGGCGAGGCATTCACCATCATTCCTGTTTGGGTAGGACTGCAACAGCCGGACCTCTCACATGCTGTGTGCTGTGGGCCTCTCACGTATTGGCTGGCTGGGTGGCCCTTCCTTATGGCCTGGGGCTGCTGTGATGAAATCACAGAGTTGAGAATAGGGTCACACAACACAGATGAACACTGAGAGTTCCTCTTTCTGCAGGGCCTTTGAGAAAGACAGTTCCCCTCAGAAGGGGGCTGTGAGCCGCTGGCGCTTGGTGTGTCCTGTGAGTACAGAAGAGCATTAGAAAGAGAATACATGCTTAAGAGTGTGAATTTTCTTTTTCACTAAAATCCATTTTGCATTAATGTTTAAGTTACGAGCTTGCTTTCTAAAGCACATACTTACAATAGAAACTTCTCATGACTCTAAAACAATTGTGGGCAACAAATATAATACTTGAAACTGGTTTCTGACACAAGCGAGTTTCATTTGTTACAGTATACCAGTCAGAGCTTTCACTCTGAGACATTTTGTTCATGCATAAACCATACATTTGAATTGATGGTCCTATTAATGATGGAATGCACTTATGTATGTTAATGGCAAAAGAAACCAAGAGGATATTTTTGAACCTCATTATAAGCAAGGAAGATGAAAACAGAAGTTATAGAGAATGAAAGAGGCCTTGACGTCATGACCAGTAAAACACGTCAGAGATGAGGTCCCAGAGAGCGCTACGATGAAATATGAGGGGAAGGCGTGGGGTTGCAAGGAGTTGCATTTAAACACAAGGCTCATGTGTTAATATTTTCATTGATTTATTTTGATGCCAATATGGTCTGACATAAATATGGTGATCTATAATGCATTGACCATAAAAGTCAACATTATTTTTAAAGCTGACTCAGGGAAATAAAAGCTCGTTGTTGGTGCTGATATATACGGTATGTTACCCTGTTGAAAAATTAACCTCCCCTGTCCTGCTCCTGACTGAGATAAATAAGAGGGTACGTGGTAACAGGCACTGACCTTCTGTGCATGCTTTGCTTCATGGCCAAAGTGTAGTTTGCAACTGGACTGGCCCATGGTATGTAGCAAAGTGCAGTACATAGTCAAATTCTAGAAAAGACTCTGCCAAAAACAAAAGCTAATCAGCAAATATCTTTGTCTTTTAGATGATCAAAAGGCCTGTGAAACTCTCCTGGACACAAACTGTGAAGCCCATATCTTGTGTCTGTGGTAAATGGTGAGAGCAACAATGAGTGGAAGTGGAATAGAGACCCCAAAACAGAGAGGACATGTGGGGACAATGTCAGTATGGGTGATCACAGAGAAGAGACTCAGTCTGGAATGCCAGGGTCATGGGGTACACCCCAGTGCTCTGTACAAGCCCACTGTAACAGTGATAGGGTCTTCAGTGAACTGGTTCTATGAAATGAAATGAAAATCAAGGCAAGGAGAATTTAATTTAGCAGCATAGGAGAGAATGTTAATGGATGACTTCTTCCATTAAGTTTCAGAACAGAATAGCTTTACTGAAAATAAGAAAATACTGAGAATTTTTGAGCTAAAGGGCCCCTGGGTATAAGGCAGGGGTAATTACTTGATAGGTGAGGAAACTGTTATACCTCAGGAGGTTAATAGAGCAACTTGTCCACGATCACCCAACTGGTTAGTGACTGAGCTTTATCTGGGGTCTAGATCTCCTGATTCTCTGATTCTTCTGCTCCATTTTACCAGTTTGAAGCCATGACTGATAATACATGTGCATGGAGGATGACCTATATGACCACTTGAATCTGAGCTGGCTCTTGTCAAGATTCCTGATGGCCTCCACATTGCTAAGTTCTGTGGAAACGTTGACACAATTTATACCTCCAATATGGATATGCCAAAGCTGAGTGCTCCCTGAAGCAGTCCCTTCTCTTGCTTTCTCTATCAGCTAGAACTTCATTCCTGGTGAGAGAGACCCAAGCCAAAGGTGGCCAAGCTAAACGATTAATTTATTGGCTTGTATAATCACTCTCTTGGTGAGGCTGGCTTTTGGTATGATTTGATGCAGGAGCTCAGATAATGCTACTGAGACTGCTTTCTCGATATAGATTTCTTGGTTCCATCTCCTCCATTCTCATACATACTCTCTCCTCATAGTGGAGAGGCTGCTATAAACTCCAGTCTTCTATTTAATTATGTGCAAATCCAGCAGGAAAAGTTATGCCTCAGCCAGGAAGTACTGGGATTAGCACCAATTGGTCCTATTGTCTTGTCTTAAACTCTATGCTGATCCCTGAACCAGCCACTGTGGCCAGGGGGGTGGAATGCATTGATTAGCCTAGGCCTTCATTAAATTCTCCACCCCTAGGACCTAAGGGAAAATTAACTTCACCCAACTTCCTTGCTATTAGAGCAGGAATCCCCAAACCCTAGGCCACAGACCAATACCAGTCTGTGGCCTGTTAGGAATGAGGCTGGACGGCACCACAGGAGGGAGAGTAAGTGAAGTTCACCTGTATTTACAGTTGCTCACCATCTCTCAAATTACCACCTAAGCTCTACCTCCTGTCAGATCAGCGGTGGCATTAGATTCTCATAGGAGCGCAGACCCTACTGTGAACGGTGCATGTGAGGGATCTAGGTTGCGTGTTCCTCATGAGAATCTAGTGCCTGATGATCTGAGGTGGAGCTGAGGCAGTGATGCCAGTGCTGGGGAGTGGCTGCAGATACAGATTGTCATTAGCAGAGAGGTTGGACTGCACAGAGAACATAATAAATCAATTGCTTGTAGACTCATGTTAAAACCCTGTCAGTGAGTGGCAAGTGACCACTAAGCTGCACCTGGTGGCAGGCTATAAAGCCATTCTCCCCTACTCCCATTCCCCACTCCCTGGTCTGTGGAAAAATTCTCTCCTGTGAAACCAATCCCTGGTGCCAAAAAGGTCAGGGACCACTGTATTTGAGTAAGGAAAGGGTGGTTCTCCTAAAGCATATTTGAGGTCCTGTTACCACAAGAAAGGGACTGAATACCGGGCAGCAAAAACAACAAATGCCCATAACAACTTCCCTGACACCACATTTTCCTAGTGTGCATTCGATGTCATTCTTTTCATTCTCGCTCACTGCATTCCTCTTCTCAACTTGCTCTCTAACATTGGAGTCCCTCAGGGCCCAGCTCCACAACTTCCCTTCCCGGTCTGCACTTCCTCTCAAGGTGAATTTATCCAGTCTGTAGTGAAAGGAGAAGATGAACATAGCCCAAGGCACTTTGAGTTAACCTTAGCTAACGTGGTAGTTGACACTGTAGGCCATGGAATTGAATGAGAAATTGTATTTAATAGGAAATCTTGAGAGGAAAGAAGATTGTTGACACAAGTGTAAATGAGGATGCAAAGCACTGCGCTACTCCTTATCCTTTGCTTCAGAGATAAGGGACAAGTTTGAATCATATTTACAAGTTGTTATCATCTAGGCACAAAGAATGAAGTATATTAGCCAGGTGAGTTAAAAGTCCTGTTAAGGTTAGATCTGTATATACTTGCCTTTCTCCTTGTGAAATTGAATTTCTGGCTGGTTTGTTTGCTGGGAACATAAAGAAATCTCTTGGGGTATTTCTCCCTTTATTACAGAGGTTTACTGTAATCATGTATGGGATATAATCTTTAATCTTGAGACTATGCTCACTGCAAAACTTGTTTACATATTTGTTGTGGGGAATTGCATTTACTCACTATATGTCTGATATAAGAAATTGTATATAGTAGAATATGTCTGGATAGGAGATAGATTTATATACCTAAACTGTCATGTACCGACCAGCACTGTTAGTGACCTCACTAACTTTATTCTATAACTCTATTTCTACATAAATTCATAAACCCAATTTCTAATCAGAAATCATAAGTTCCTTTGTCTTGGTTTTCTGGCTATTGATTCTAGAAGAATAATTTCTAACAGATTGTGAAGCTTGTTTTCTTCATACCATTCATGTCTTGATAACTCCCTAGTCCATATCCACAGCCCTGTTCAATGCCCTGAGCTCTAGACTTGTATATCCAGCTGCCCACTTAGCACAGTCTGGATATTTTACAGATGTCACCAATCTAATGTGGCCAAGAGTGGGCTTCTAATTCCCTCTTTTTTTCTCCCAGCAAATCTGTCTCTTTGCTCAACATTCTTTATCATTTCAGTAAGTGGCACTATTATGTATCCCGCCTCTCAAACAAAAATTTTGGAAACTATTCTCCATTTTGCTCTTTTTCTTCTCCCACATAGTCCATCACCAAGTCCTATCAAATATCTGTCAAACCATCCACTTCTGCCTACTTGCTGCCACCGCCCTGGTCTTTGCCGCTGTAATCTCTTGCTTTGCCCACTTCAGCTGTACGCCTCATTAGTCTCCACACCTCCTTCCACTGTAATCACAACAGCCAGGGTGATGCGTATGAAGCATGAATCAGCCACATGCCCTTCTAAAGACTTTCCGATTTTCCACTGTGTTCCCAGTGTTCTTCAGGATAAACCTCGAATGTCTTCCCATGACTACAACGTCCTGCATGGTCTTGTCCCTGCCTCGCAATTCAACCCCATCTCATCTGTTCTGTCCCTCAGTCATGGGCTGCAGCCACCCTGCTTGCCTTTGGTGTCAGGTAGGTTATGGGCTGACGAGAGGAGAAAACACACAAACACATATGCACACACGTGTCCTGATTAGTATAGTCAAGGCCCAGAAATTTCTCAGGAAAAGGGTGGCCACAGAGGACCAGAATAGATGCAGTGTGTTTTGTGAGGGTTTTGTCTCGTTGCTAGCTCCCCAATGTGATGCCCGCATGGAATAGAATAGGGTCCTTCTGGTTCAAAGAAAACAACCATATTTTTGCTGTACAACAAGTCTTTTACACATAGGACTCACATCAAGATTGTGCACTTAGATTTCCTAGGTTTGAACCAAATTTAGCATCAGCAAAACCACATCCTCTTGGGAGGAGAGTCAATACAGTAGTGCCCCCTTACTGGTGGGAATACATGTGAAGACTCAGTGGATGCCTAAAACCATGGTAAGTACTGAACCCTATATATACTATGTTCTTTCCTATGATAAAGTTAAATTATAAATTGGCACAGTAAAAGATTAACAATAATGGCTAATAATAAACTAGAACAATTATAACAATATACTGTAATAAAAGTAATGTGTATGTGGTCTCGCTCTCTCTGTTAAAGTATCTTGTACTGAATTCATCTTGTTCTTGTGATGATGTGAGATGATACAGTGCCTATGGGCTGACATGAGGTGAAGTGAATGGCATAGCCAGGGGTGTCCAACCTGGAGCCCCCTGGGCCTCATGTAGCCCAGGATGTCTATCAATGCAGTCCAACACAAAATCATACATTTACTTAAAACATTATGAGATTGTTTTGTGATTATGTGTCACAGTGTATTTAATGTGTGGCTCAAGACAGTTCTTCTTCTTCCAGTGTGGTGCAGAGATGCCAAAAGTTTGGACACCCCTGGGCCATAGGCCTTGTGACATAACATTAGGTTGGTATTGCCCTTGTGGTGAGAAGGGTTACTTGAACACAAGTACTGCAGTATTGTGACAGTCAATCTAATAACTACAATGGCTAGACAGTGACTAGTGGGTGTGTGTTGTTTACAGTGAGGATATGCTGGACAAAATGTTGATTCATATTTTGGATGGGTTGGAGTGGAACAGCATAAGATTAAAAAAAAAGATTTATTTATATATTTTTAGAGAGGGGGGAAGGGAGGGAGAAAGAGAGGGAGCCTCTCCTGCACACCTAAACCAGGGACCAAACCCACAATCTAGGCATGTGCCCTGACTGGGAATTGAACCAGCAAACTTTTGCCTTGTGGGACAATGCCCAGCCAACTGAGCCATACTTGTCAGGGCAGACAATGCAAGATTTCATTAAACTACTCAGAATAGTGTGCAACTGAAAACTTATAAAATGTTTATTTCTGGAATTTTCCATGCAATATTCTTGGATCTTGGTTGACCATGGGTAACTGAAACTGCAGAAAGTGAAATCATGGAAAAGGGGGGAACTATGGTATTTCAGGTATGCTGAAAAATATGTCTGACTTTAGCTTTGAAGCATTCAAGAAAGATGTTTCCCTACAGTCCACTCCTTGACTCTCATTTAGTCTGGGTTATACGGATGCTGAGTTTGGTCCTAGGACTCAAATGTCAAGTCCATTTCCCTAAAAGCCTGTTTGTTCCCTGAACATGTCATGCTCATTCATGCCCCAGAGTCTTGGAGATCCCCCCCTACAATCCCCACCATTACTTGAAGCATTTTCTCCAGCTCTTTCTCTGCATGGCTGAATTCATTTTATCCTTCCGATCTTAGCTAAAATGTCATGTTCTGTGAGGGACTTTTACTATCTAAAACAATGTATGCTGTAATTCCTTACTGTAGCAGCTTATTTCCTTTCCTTGTTTTTCACAAAATCTTTGTTTTTTTATAATTTTGTTTTTATTTTGTCTGCCTCTCATTAAAGTATAAATTAATTGAGCCCAGGGACCTTATCTGTTTTATTTTACTTATTCATTTTTTAATATCCTCGGGGCTAACTGTGTCTTGCACACGACAGACACTCAATGGATTTTAGCTGAATGAGGGAATGGAGATAAGTGTCATGCTCAGGATGGACTTCATTGCTGGATTCATACAGATGATTATAGGCTGGCCTCTGATACAGTGGTTGTTGGGTAACTAGGTTTTGGATGGATAGAGACAAGTGGCTTGAGCCTTCAGCCCCTGGGAGCTTGGCTCTTGGTGTTTTGGGTTTCTCTACGGTCCCTACTCTTTGGTTTTCTTTCTAGAAACCATTGGTGATGAGATAGGACATTTCCTTTTCATGCTCACAGTCTCTGTTCCTTTGATATGAGATGTGTGTTCTTGAGGAGGAGAATGAAAAGTGCCTATTAGTGATCCCACAACCAGCTTTTCACACTGCTCTTGAAAAGGAAGTTCTGTACAATGTGGAAGTGAATAAATAAAGGACAAAAGTGAATTATGGCTCATCTTCACCTACAGAAGTAACATATTAGCTTGGTCTCTACTTATAATTTTATGAGTTGTTTTGTAACAACTCATAACAGCTCATGAACTGTAACAGCAGTTCATATGCCTGAACAAGTGTTTCTGTTGTTTTTGCTATTTGTTAGTAATTGTATAAGTCAGGTTTTACTAGGTTATACTGCAATAACAACAACCCCCTAAAATCTTAATGGCTTAAAATAGCAAAGGTTTGTTCTCATTCACAGTATGTCAATATGAGTGAGGTTAAGCTCTTCTCTATGTCTCTTCTTCATCCTAGATGCAGGTTGAAGGAATGGTCCCTGTTTAGCACATCCTTGTCTCATAGCTGAGGGGGAGAAAAAGAGAGATGGAGAAAATATGTAATACCTTTTAAAGTTTTTGCTTAGAAATGGCATGATTCTCTTCTACTTTCATGACTTGCCAAAGCTAGTCACATAGTCAAGCCTGACATCAGTGGGACTATTTAATCCAGGGAGGCAGAACAAATGGCTGAAAATGATAGAGGACTTCCAGTCAAGGTAGCAGCATAAGTAAACATGGCTCACCTCCTAATACAACGGCATCAAAATTATAGGTAAGTATAGAACAACCATCACTCAGAACTATCAGAAATCGGGTTGAATGAAAGTCTGACAACTATGGAATTAAAGAAACCACATCAATCCAGACTGGTAGGAAGGCCAGAGATGTGGAATGGGCTGGTCCCACATCCTTGTTTGGTGGGTAAAAATTTGATAAGGATACGGGAGTGAGGGGTCCTAGCCCCACACCATGTCTTCAGGCCCAGGGTTCCAGTGCCAGAAAGGTAAGTCCTATAACTTCTGGCTGCAAAAACCAGCTGGGATTGAGTTGGTGGAGGAAACCTCTGGAATCCCAAGCAGTTCACCTTAAAGAACCTGCACACAGGTTTACTCAGACTCATTCCCTCTGAGCTCCAGCACCAGGGTAGCAACTTAAAAGGCACCAGTGACATACAGGGAGGAACTGAAGTGTCTGGCATCAAGGGGGAAGCTGAAGGACAGCTTTTTCTCAGACAGAAGGGTGGGCAAAGGACATTGTCCCTTTTCTGAGCTCTCCACCCACAGAGAAACAGAGCTGGCAGGTAGGTGTTATATCTGAGACTCTATCAACATGGCTAACATTGTTGACCCTGCCCTGGAGATCCCCTCAGACTCCATCCCACCTAATTTATGGGCCCACCCCAGCTATTAACCATGACTTTTCCATATGAATGGCTTGCCTTGGCTCAGGTTTCACAACTTCCTAAATCTTATTGAACAAGGAACTGCTGGCCTCAGTAAGCCCTCAGCCCCCATACCTCTTGCTAAGTGGCCCCAGGCATGACACTAGCAGCAACCAGCCTATATTCACAGCTTGGCTTTGTCTAAGAATCTCCAAGCCCAGCATCTCAGATTGCTTTATAGCTCATGCAGGGTAGTCCTAAGCAGAACACAGGTAGGGGCTGACCTTGGCCTGCACCGCCTAGTGGACACAGCTGCAGACCATGTTGGAGCACCACGACCCTGCCCCTGCTCAGCTGATCCTCCACGGAAAGTGGAGGTTGGTGGTCAATAGTCACAGCCAGTCCTTGAAGCTCACTGACTGGCCTGGGTAAATCCTTCCCATTGACCTGCAAACAGCAACCAAGGCTCAACTACAAGAGGACAGTGTACTCAGCCCATAAGCAAGACACCCCTCGAGTACCCAGCTTGGGTGTTAGACTGTGCCTGTGGACCCCACAAGACACCTACTACATTAGGCCACACTACCAAAACAGGGAGTCACAGAGACTCTACCTACTACATGGAAACAAACACAGGGAGGCTTCCAAAATGAGGAGACAAAGACACATGGCCCAAATGAAGGAAGAGATCAAAACTCCAGAAAAAGAAGTAAACAAAATGGAGATTAAACAGTCTGTCAGATGCAGAGTTCAAAACACTGGTTATAAGGAGGTTCAAGGAAATTAGTGAGGACCTCAATAGCATAAAAAAAGATCCAGTCAGAAATGAAGGATATACTAATCAAAGTAAAGAAAACTTTACATGGAAATAACAGTAGAGTGGATGAAGCCAAGAATCATATCAATGCTTTGGAACACAAGGAAGCAAAAACAGCCAATCAGAACAACAATAGGAAAAAGAACACCCCCCGCCAAATGAGGATAGTGTAAGCGGCCTCTGTAACAATTCAAGTGTTCCAACATTTGCATCATGGGGGTGCCAAAAGGAGAAGAGAAAAAGCAAGAAACTGGAAATCTATTTGAAAGAATAATGAAAGAAAACTCCTAATTTGGTAGAGGAAATAGACATGCAAGTCCAGGAAGCACAGAGAGTCCCAAACAAGATGGATGCAAAGAGGCCCACTCCAAGACACATCATCACTGAAATGCCAGAGATGGAATATAAAGAGATAATCTTAATTTCAGCAAGAGAAAAGTAGTTAGTTATCTACAGGGGAGGTCTCATACAACTGTCACTGATTTCTCAAAAGAAAATTTGTAGGCTAAAAGGGATTGGCAAGACATATTCAAAGTCATGAAAATCAGGGACCTACAGCCGACATTGCTCTAACCAGCAAAGCTATCATTTAGAATCCAAGGGCATATAAAGAGCTTCCCAGACAAGAAAAAACTAGAGGAGTTCATCATCACCAAACCATTATTATATGAAATATTAAAGGGACTTGTTTAAGAAAAAGAAGATCAAAACTATGAACAATAAATGGCAATAAATATATATCTATTAACAATTGAGTCTAAAAAACAAACTAAGCAAACAAGAAGAACAGAGATAGAATCATACATACAGAGAGGGTTTTGATTGTTGCCAGATGGGAGGGGTGTGTTGAGGAATGGGTGAGGGGATTAAGAAGTGCATACAGGTATTGACAGAATAGCCATGGGGATGTAAAGTACCAATTAGGAAGTGGAGTAGCCAAAGAACTTATATTCGTGACCCATGGACATGAACAATGATGGGTTGGCCTGAGGGAGTGGTGGGTGCTAGTGTATGGGAGATGAATTGGAACAACTGTAATAGCATAATCAATAAAATATAATAAAAATGAAAATAAAATGTATTAAGAAGTATAAAAGAATAAAAATACAATCTTTCACAGGAACTTTCTAATGATGATCTAACAGTACTGTTGCTGAAAAATTTTGGCAACTTCTAATGAATGAAAATTTTAAGTGAGTGAATATTTGTGATTTTCATGATGCATTAGCATTATATACAAGCTGCATAATGCAGGACAAAGAACATGAAATGGAGAATTTGGAGTTTTTGTATGCCAATAGTTTACTGTATGAGCTTGGACAAAACATTTAGTATCACTGGGCTCCCATTTCCACAAAACAAGGGATTTAAATTAAGTGGTCTCCAAGTTCATTATAAACAAAAACCGTAAATGTTCCTTTGATTCCAAGGACATGCTGGCGGTGTGTCTGAGTGACAGGCAGTATTGAGGATTTGATTTGTAGGGACTCTTTGGGCTGTTGGAAAGTGTTGCTCTGAACTTTATAGGCAGGAGACAAGATCTAAGACTTTTACCCTTTGTCAACATGAAAGAGGATGGATCTGTACTTATTTTCTTTCCACTGAAGCCTTGCCACTCACCTACATGGGACTACTGTTCAGTTTAGAAGAACTTTTCATTCTCAGTTCAGTTAGTCAAAGGACAAATTCTGACAAAGTGGTTGTTCAAATATCATTGATGAATGATGATAAAAAAAAAGCAGCAGTAAGATGTGAATGGAAATCCTGACTCCAGCCTGGCCCTAAATTGTTAGATTTTGGAAAGAAAAAATTAAGAAAAAAATCAGACTTTGAAAAACTCATTGGTCTGTAGCTTATTCTGTACAATTTTTCATGGTAAATAAATCATAGAGGCTTGGAAAAGTGAGATCCTAACCTGAACCTGTCAAGATTTTTTTTTCTCTCAGGACATCTATTCCTAAGTTTCCTTGTTATTTAGGTCTACTTGGCATACACCTTAAAATTTAGAAACAATCAGCTTTTAAAACCACATTTTCAGCTTAGATCAGACCCTACAGAGCTTCAGCTACTGAATTGAAAACTTCACCTCCACAAGACCATTCTTTAACTCAATGTAAGTGATTTCATATATTTTTGAATATAGGTCCTGTAAGTGGTGGCTTTGAAATACCCAAACATATCACTGTCATTGTTATCATTACTAACAGAATATTAGTTCAATTTACTCGACTACTTTCCTCTAATATGTTAAAACATCTTCCATAAATGTTGTCCCTTAGGGAAGCTCTCACACATGTGCATCAAGAGATAGATAAATGCAAGGATGTTCAGTACAGTATTGTTTGTGATCACAAGAAAAAGAATGCCTAAATATGTACCAGAGAACTGATAAATGCATTGTGCTATGCCCATGCAGTATTTATGCAGCAGTAAAATAAATGAACTAGAACTATATGTGTCAGTACAACTATATCTCAAAAACACATTGGGTGAAAAAAAGCAAGCTGCAGAATTGTACATACAGTAAGAAACCATTTACTTGAAGTTAACATACAGAACTATATATTCTATATAGATGTACACATTTATAATAAAAATAAGAATAAAATATGGAAGAAGGATATACAAGAATTTTGGAATAATGGTTACCTCTGGGGTAAACTATACCAAGGGGATAGTTTTTGTCTGTAATGTTTTATTAATATTTCTTAAAAACAAAAACAAATATTATAAGACTTTAACCTTGACTAAATCTTGCTGATGGCATGAGGGTATTTGTTATTGTTTCTTTATGCTTTTTGGTATATGGGAAATATTTAACAATAAAACAGTAATCCCCCCCCATTAACCCCTTTACGTCAAGTAAACCTCAGAGAGGTGTAGTAGCATTGAATATGAAAACCATCCTCCAGCATGCTGGGCTTATTACTTCACGTGGTTTTGAGAAGGTGATGTCTTTCTTTTTAATTTAAAAACATCTCCTCAGCCCTGACCAGCTGTCTCAGTTGGTTGGAGTGTCATTCTGTACACCAAAAGGTTGCAGGTTCCATTCCCAGTCAGGGCTTATACTTGTTTTGAGGGTTGGATCCATGTCGGGGTATCTACAAGAGGCAACTGATCAATATTTCTCTCTCACATTAATGTTTCTCTCTCTCTCTCTCAAATCAATAAACATATCCTCTGGTGAGGATTGAAAAAATAGAAATTAAAAAAATCACCTCAAACTCAGATTTTAGATAGGTTTGAAAAAAGCTAGACTCTCAGGGTCTTTTCATTCATAATAATTTGTTTCTCATATCCCTGAGGTCCTTCTGCAGCTTCTGCCACCCCCACGCCCAGAACCCTTTGTGGCCTCGTGTTCTACTTTGAATGAATCAGCCCTGGTGGGCTGCAGCCCTTCAGCATGGGCTCAGGCTTCTCCCCTGCCTGTTGGATTTCTCTACCACATTCCCTGTTCTCTCCCACTGGGGTCTTCAGAGGCTGGTTGTTCTGCCTGGCCTATTGTAATCTCTCCCATTTCTTCAGCTCTAAGCTCTACGTGCTTCTTCAAGGATGTCTTCTCCCACTCCCTTGTCTGGGGTTTGTGCTGGTCTCATTCTCTGCTGGATCCCCAGTGCTGGGCATACTTCCTAGGACATATGATCAATAGGTATTTATTAACTCTCGCTAACCTGGAAGTAGAATTGTAGAGGTCACACTCTACAATTAAATCAATCAGGTCACACTCTAACTCCCGCTTATGCCTCTTTATGAATAACAATATGCCCATTTATTCTTGCTTCATTTTTGCTATACATAAGACAATAATACTTATATAGGTAATTATCTTACCAGATTAATAGTTCTTACCACATTCTTGAGACATATCTAAATAATACTTAGTATTAGCAAGTGACATCTAAACAGGAAGGGAATCATGAATTAAGTATTATTAGTTATTTTTAAGTCAGTTACCTATGAAATAGATTATCTGTCCTCCTATTCAGGAGCATATATTGCTAATAAAAATTCCTAAGAATTTATGTTGAGTCAAGCTCTATGCACAGAAAGGAAGACATTGCAACACATTCCAGGAAAGTAGAAGTCTATCTAAAGCAGGCTTGTTTAAACCAACCTGTTTAATTAGTAAAGTAAGGATAATTTTTGGATTGTTTAATTTACCAGGCAGTTCCTTGGAAAGGATTCACAGGGTAGTGTTAGAATCAGAATCCTCTGAGCTTAATAGTGCTAGTGAAAATTTAAGCAGTGTCTCTCTCGCTTTTGTGTAAGGGACTGAAAGTCTGTGGATTTTAATTGGGTATGTCTAATAACATGTTAATAACTCACAAATTGCTGGCTTTGGACTACAGATCTTGAGTGAAAGGGACTTCATAAATTATACATGTCTGACAAATAGGTGATACATTTTTCAAATCACATAAGCTCTTCAGAATCAAGTCTGCTCTGTGGAGATAATTAAAGAAAATCAATGTGTTGATTGATATACATTTGACTTGAAAACACATTCCCCATGCTGTCTTAGACAGTGGGGCGCCCAGGCTTCAAGACCACTGTTCTCTGAAGACAGTGTGAAAGGCTGGAGTTTGTGGGGTGTAGTGCTGATTTCTCCACATGCTGCGTTCTCACCTCAGTGCTGGTCCTGACCCTACCTCCCCACAGAGTGGAGGGGCATTGACTTGATCTCCTATCTCTGTCTCCTTCCTTGAGTGAAAGAGCATGACTCTCTCTCTTTCAGTCTCCCTGGGATGGTGGGAGGCTTATTTCATCAATGTTGGTAAAGTGCTAGGAAGATTAGAAGTACTGTGTCCATTCTAAGCAACATTATTGATTCATTTTTTTCCTTGTGGTTAATAAAAAATTCTTCACATATCAGATAATGGCTCAGCACTGCATAAACAACCAGAATTGCTGGCACAAGAGATATGGCCTATGCTTTCCCTTAGAAAAACTGATGTCTATAAAATGCCTTCGGTTTCTCTGAAAAGACCTTATTACATGATGGAAACTGATTATATTGTTATTGTGTATTTACTTGCCTATCAGAATATTTTCTTCTTTTTGTTTGTTTTAATTTGCTTTTCAGTGACTATCTGTGATAATGTTGAGCCCAGTTAAGCTTTACATTATGAAGGTCTGGATTGGTAAAAAATTTGCTTATAATTATGAATAATTCTTTTCATCAAATAATGGCAGACACATGTACACATGCATGACTGTGTATATGTAAATATACATATGTAAATGTGTGAATATATATGCACTCATCTACATGTACACATAGTTGTATACATGCATAAATACACATATATCATGCTAATATACTTCTGTATGTCTGCATTATTACTCTACAGAAATAATAAAACATGATAAGTAACTACTAACTGTGACATCTAGCTGATTCACTGTTCTTGAAAATGTTTTAGGAATTGCACTCCTGAAATTACTTTCTGCAGGCATTTTAAAGTCATATGAGGAATCTAGGATGGTTACTTTATCATTATAGTTTAAAAAAACCTGAAATGACATAATACAGCTGGATCATCTAGCTTATTATCCATTACACTTGGTTATGGATCATTTTTCCATGCTTCCAAATTCCAAACACACCCTCCAAAGGTGGAAGATTTAATACCATTGACTATTGTAAGAGAATGTGCAGTTGGCTTTGAAGATTGTATTGAAGATGAAGTGTCTCCTTTGGACAGAGTCTGCTTTGTTTGCTAAAAATATCTCTTTCTAATGTTGTTATGATTATGTCTTTTAAAAAATATTTATCTTTTTGTGATACATACTGGAAAAAGAAATCATCTATGGTCACACCATTTATATGTAGCATAGTCATGAAAATATGTGTACTATGTATACACTACCAATGTTTTAAGAATTTGCTAGTTGCCCCGACCAGTGTGGCTTTGTTGAGCATCATCTCATGAAGTGAAAGGTCACAGGTTCAATTCCTGGTCAAGGCACTTTCCTAGGTTGCAGGTTTGGTCCCTGGTTGGGGCATGTTCAAGAGGTGGCTGATTAATGTTTCTCTCCCACATTGCTGTTTCTCTTCCTCTCTTCCTCCCTCCCTTCCTCTCTCTCTAAAAATCAATAAACATTAAAAATTTTAAAAATAATTTGCTTCTTTATTATTTATCAATTCTTTTCCTGTATCATTTATTGGACACTTGGTGTGTATTAAATGTTATGAAATGCATTAAAGAGTTGAAGACAATCCTACAGTCATGGAAGTTGTGATCTAGTTGAGTTAAAGAAACTGTGCTAGAAACAAGATATTAAATAAATTATATGGACAGAGGCTGGTAGTTGTCTCCCAACATCTATTATCCCTTCTTCCTCAGTAACAGAATTCCTAGTTTTTAGGTGGGCACATGGCTTCCCAGAGTAAAGATGCATTTTTCAGCCTCCCTTGCAGCTAGTTATGGCCAATGCCAAGCCTAGACAATGCTGTGTAAGAGAGACTGTTCTGTGACATCTTCTGGGAACCTCTCATATGTCAGCTATACTCCCTTTAGCCTCTCTTTATCATTTCTTCTTGTTCACTGCCTGTGGCTATAACTATTGGAGCTCTGAGACCATATTGGACAATGCAGATGAGGGCCTCACCTAGGAATGGGGGAGTGGAGTCTGGAAGGAGCCTGGGTCTTTGCATTTGTGGAATTGCCATACTGCCATGAGCAGCTTACCCCTGGGCTTCTATGTGAAAGAGCAATAGACTGCCATCTGTCTGTTATTTTGTGTGTCTGATACTTCTAGCTAAATATTATCCTGACTGGCACATCCAACAGAGTATGCATTTTAAGTGTGGAAGGGATAATATGCAATATCAGAATGGGTGACTGTCACGAGGGAAGGCTTCCTGGAAGAATATGCTATCCTAGCTTGATTCTTCTCCTACTTCCTCATTATTTCTTCCATGTCACTGTTTCCTGAACATGACAACACTTTTTCTTCCCTACCTTCACTCATACTGTTCCTTCTGCATTATCTTTCTCTACATATCCTCCTGCCTATTTAATTTTATATATATATAATCCACATAAGCACTTAGCACAGTTAATTAAACTGAGTAAACAATCTGTACTCAGCTGTTACCCTTATTACTGTCACCAGCTAGCTTGAATTTTGCTTCTGTCTCTCTTGAACACTCTCCTGCTTTGCTCAGAAACAGCTGTTCCTTCAGTATCCTAATACCTGGCTGGCTAGTTACTTGTGTAGCTACTGCTCAGAAGGAATGGAGGGGGAGGAGGAGTGTGGTCCTCAATATGCCTTCTTCTTTGCCTTCTGGCTGTTTCTTTGCCACCATGTCCCTTCTCTATCCCCAGGCTTCTGTCTCTATGACCACTTCTGAGAAGGAAGGCCATAGTAACACTGCTTCAATCCTACTTTAGCTTTGCGTACTTAATTTTTACTTCTGCTGTTTGGGGCCAGGGGAGTGGTGGCAAGCAGATCAGAGTGTAGGACTGGGGCAGGCAAGCTGTGTTTGCATGATTACTCCACCTCCTCTTATGATAGCTGCAGGACTGGCATTGTAACAACTACTTAATGATGATGTTGTGCTGCTCTTTGCTTCCAAGTGTTGCTGCTCAGATGGGATTGCTATGTCAGCAGGACATGTGCCATGTGTGGGGCTCACTCTCAGACTGGCCATTCTCAACTCTGTTCAGGTGTCCTCCTTGCACTTGCCTCCCTTCAGCCTATCCTATTGTCCCATGAGCTGGGGGCACAGTAACATAGGAGTCCCTACAGCTGACTGTGGGCAGCACAGCTGGCACTATTCTGGTGTCTCAGTTGGTTCCTACAGAGAATTCTCACTTGGTCTTTGGGAGTTCAGACACACGAAAGAAAATCTCCTTTTGAGAATAATGAGGGCCTTGCTACTGATGGGGTGAGTCAGATTTCACTCCAGATGGTGGTCTTTGGAAAAAGAAACTGTTGCTATCAGATTTGAGATTTTAGTCATTGAAAAAGAAGGACTGATTTTGAGGATAATTTCTACAGTCCCTCCCCTATTTTCTGGACTTGTCTCTTGTTTAGAGAACTGACTGGAGATGTCTGTCCAACTTCCTCCTGTTGGTGCTGACATACCTGTGCTGGCAGGATTTTTGTACCTCATTCCACAGTAGCACGTTTTGGGGTCCTGAGGCCAGCATACAAGGGGGGCCACATTTCATTGCAATTACCTATTTCATGAGGCCCTTTCCATCTTACCTACACTTAGCAGAGCAAATTCTTACTTCCTTATTCAAAAGCTTCCTTCTGATAATAGTTAACTATAATGTGTTCCTCCATCTAAGTCACTCCACCCATGATTCCCCAAGTTCTCCAGGTGAATACTGTTTCTTCTCTCCCTTCCTTGCTCCCTCTCTCCCCTTTTAAAAAAGAGGTTCAGAAGATTGAGCTGTAATTATTTCTGTCAATGCTATTCATTTTTTAGTCTGCATTCTGAGTTAGGGGCATATATTTTTTAATGCATCCAGTTACTCCAGGCATCCAATATGAAAAACATCATAGCTTTCATTTAGTAAAAAATGCCATTCGAAAAGTTCAATTGAAAGTGTTCCTGGAATTGTTAAACTAGAAAATACCCTTAGAGACATCCTCAGCATACTGTTAAGGGACCACGTACTAGCTGAATGTAAACTAAGGGTCTGGTAACTTCTTACGTGTTTTTCCAAAAATCCTGGCTTAAGTAGGATTTACGCTCTGGGGACAAATCCGACCTCTAAAAAAACGGGAACACACTTTCGGAGTCTTATTGGTTAGATCTTACTGCCAGTGCAGTAGAAATTTCATGATTTTCCAAACAGCTCTACTATTTGTTTCATCCAGACAGACTACACACAAAGAATCTTTCCCCCCCTCTCTCTTATTTACTAAAGTACAGAAGGGTAGAGAACTAATCGTTTCAGTTTGCCGTGTGAAAGCCCCTGCACAAATCACTAGAACCAGGGATGGCAGAGGCCTGGGCGGAAGGCTCCCAGGAGCAAAGCATTGTGGGAGTGGCGCGCCCTCCGCCCGCAGAGTTCAAGCCACTGCGAGGGCTGCGGAGGGTCCACGCCGCCGGCCTCACTATCCAGAGACTTCAGCCACCTCGGAAGGAGGTCATGCTTTAGCCCTACTCGTGTTCCTGTTTGTCTGGAAGTCATCCTCCAGGATGGAAATGCGGCGTCCGCTCAGGGCGGACGTGTTAGGGTCGGTTGTGGAACGAAGGCGGTATTCTCACACCGCCCTGGTTGGGTGCCGAAGTGGCCCGTGTGGCGGGAACTGTGCCGAGCAAGACTGGAGGCCGCCCAGGTTAGCCTCGCCCGAACGGGAACAGCGGGTGGAGATGATTGCGTTTGCACCCCCTGTGCTCCGCCGTCTTTCCGGCCTGGCCTGTAATGAGACCCGGCACGCAAAGGCTAGGAAATGGCAGAAAGCTGTTAGCTTTTTATTGGAAAGCCGGGCGCTGAAGTTCATGTGTGCACTTGCCATTAGTTTGTCATCCTGCGTCACAACCCTGGGACCTGAAGGCCAGGTAGTGGTATCACATGGAACCGAACCAAAGACAAACACTGTAAAGCTCCTTCTGAGAGGATGATGAAAACCTCGTTTTGGTCAGGCTTCTCAACCCCCTTGCAAGGGATTTGTTAGCTCTAGTTTACAGACCAACTATCTTTTTTTCTGCATGGCAAGAAATGGCCTTCTCACTGTGATTTGCTTTTTCTCCACCCACCTCCTGGGTTGGTACAAGAGAGCTTGCAAAAAGGCAGCTGTAGAATGACATTATTACTGACATAATGGGTCAATTTTAAGAAGATAATACATTGACATATGTCAATTTAAATTTGAATTAAAAAATTTAAGAATATGATAGATTGTAAATAAAAATATAAGGGTCGATGTACTAGTTATTTTTAAATGTTCATGAAAATAAATCTATAATTACCAATTACCTAAAATTATGGCATATTTCCCACCTGGGAAACTTTCTGGTGGAAAACCCATGCAAATTACAGCTCTTTATGTTTGTGTCACCAGTGGGCTTTCTTGGCTCAGTGTTTGAAATGTGTAACGTATAATACAACAGCTATGGAACAAAATCATTGGGGGACTTGGTGACATCTCTGTGGTTGTCATAAATGGCCAGGTTTTCCTAAGATTTTGTGTGGTCATGGTCATTGCTGGTGCTTTGCAGGCGTAGGATGTGCTTGGCCTGTATGATGACTGATGTCCTTATGGTGATCGTGCCCCCAAATTGGGAGCTGTGTTCTTCACCTTGCTCTGTAGAGAAATCTAAGTTCATGCTGGTTGCTAACCTCCATCTGCAAGAGCTCACAACAGGAACTGTCATATGAATATTTATTTTCTCTAATCCGAGGTGTTAACTTGATTGGTTCAAGAGATACAGGAAAATTTTCTTTGTGTCTTGAATATTGAGTTTAAATGTACTTTAGAGTTGCAGCACTAATTCATTTATATATCTGGACTTTGAGCCTTTTTATGTTTTTAATCCTCATGCAAGGACATTTTTCATTGGTTTTAGCGAGATATGAAGGTGGGGCCTGGGGGGAGAGAGAGAGAGACAGACAGACATGCAGAAGGAAACATCAATGTGAGAGAGAAACATCGATCTGTTGATGATGCTCCAATCAAGTGAGCCACACTGCCAGGCCTAGACTTCAAACTTTTTGAACTCAATTAAGCAAATTTGTGCACATCATAAGTTAGTTATTAATTTAAAGAAAATGTGATTTTTAAAAAAATAGCTTTCAAGTACTGAAGAAAAAGCAACACTAAATACTGAAACACACCTGAATACTGAAAAGCAACACTAATACTAAAAGCAACACTAAAATCAACAGGGATTTTTGTGGTTTATGTGCTGGAAGTTCACAGTGCCTGGATCCCAGTGTCCTCTCAGGCACTGACTTTATTGAGTTATTTATCTGGTTCATCTTAGCAGGGGAAGGTGGGGCCATCCTATAGGCTCCAGCAAAATAAGATCTTGGGAGGTGCCCTCTGAGTTACTTGAAGAGAGATAACTCAACTTGTTGAATGTATTGTGTTGGCCAGAGAGTTCATTTGTTTTTTTTTTCTGTAAGATGGCTCTAGTAGCATTTAGTTGTCTTTAACTTCATTCAAAATAATTTTGTTAGATTGTGTTGTGACATCTGCTATATCAGGGTGCATTAAAAAACTCATCAAAATTGGTTATTTTTTGTGTAGCCATTTTAATATTAAAGATGGAAGAAATATGCAACATTTTTGGCATACTATGCTTTGTTATTTCAAGAAAGGTAAAAATGCAGCTGAAACAAAAAATATCTGTGCAGAGTGTATAGAGAAGGTGCTGTGACCGATCGAACGTGTCAAAAGTGGTTTGCAAAAATTTTGTGTTGGAGATTTCTGCTGGATGATGATCCATGGTCAAGTAGAGCAGTTGCAGTTGATAATGATCAAATTGAGACATTAATAGAGGATGATCAACGTTATACCATGTGGGGGATAGCCAACATACTCAAAATATCTAAATCAATAAAGTTATTGGTGAAAATGAAAAATATGCCGTTTATTTTATGGAAAAAACCACATGGACTTTTTGGCCAACCCAGTATTAGCTCAGCTTTTTGAAGACTGAAAAAAAAAATCACTGTATAATATATCTTTTTTAAAAATTGAATTTATTGGGGTGATACTGGTTCTAAAAACCTGCACACTGCATTATGAACCTATCTTCCCAAGCAAAGTCTCTTCCCAACTCTATAACATTTAATACAGCTTTAAAAAAGCTTATATTGTTATTTAAATATGTTTATCCATTATAATAGTCACTCTGGTCTTTTGAAAAATAACTCATAATTTGTAATTTGGAAGTGATTATATTTTTTAAATGTGTGCACTGTGTTCAGAATGGTTCTCAGAGGATATACTGCACATATAAATACCAGGCTGCAGACAGGGCTTGGATTAATAGACCACAGGGCTTGGATTAATAGACCGCAGAGGGCTATTTTTATGGAGAGTTTAAGTGCATATTATTGTTATTCCTAAATTGTATTAATAATAATATCCTACACATGTCCACCATGTGCATGACATTTTACTGTTCTACAGAGTGTTGTGTACTTCATCTCATTTGTTCCTCACGCAAAACCTGGGGGATGGTTTCATGTGTTGACACTGAAGTCCTGTGCTAGAGATAAAGCCCTGGTAATGCCGGGGAAGAAAAAGATGCTAGAGAAATGCAAGCATTCTTTTTACCGTATTTTTGACCAGTGCCATGGCCAGTGTTCAGATTAGCTTTGGATGTCAGTCCCCAGGGAGAGACTATATATCATTTCTTCTACCTGGTAGGAGGAAAAAAAAAAAAGAACAAAATATGTAAGTGCTTTCTTGGAGGAAAAACTGCAAAATTAAGGGTTCTCCTTAATCTTCACTGCCTTCCACTTCACTGCAATTAACAGCAAACTCTTGGATTCCCTATTGAACTTTTCTCCATATCCCGCTTGCTTAAAAACACTTTTCATATCCCTCTTGCACCATTCATGGTAAAATCTGTAGAATCAAGTAAACATGGAGAGATGGTCAGAAGAAACAGACTACTTTGTTATTATAGTCAATAGTGATTAAGTCTGGATTTATGCATTATTTATGGAATATTTTGGATTTTCTTGTTTTATCAGTGGCAACATGGGAACTCAGAGACAAGCTGCATGGTATACTGATAGTCAAAATGGCATAGTGAACTCAGGACTCTGGAATCCTGGACTCTGTGCTGAGAAAATTTTAAATAATGTATCATAATGATTATTTTTACAGGATACAACTCCAGGATTAAATGCTAATTTTATTTGACTTACATAAAGGGGAATCATTACGGCAGTTACTTTTAAAGAGCTCCCTGGGTTTGCTGGGAGTATCTGAATTAACAATAAATTGAGCACCATTACTTATTAATGGTGTCCAGCTGATTTATTGGTGGTACAGCTAGCAATTAGCTATTCTGCATTCTGTCTTCTGTTTGGCCATTATTTTTTCACTATTCAGTGCAAGTTCAGGGATGAGCACCTTGAACCAATGGGAAGTCTTCTTGTCAACCTAATAGGGCCTTGCATCATCTTAATGGTGAGTTATGATCTGTCTTGAAGGATATTTGGACACACTTAATATCTTTTGGATGGCAACCACTGGAGGCATAAATGAAAGTACATGTTGTCATTGAACCACTAAAAATCTTTATTCAGTCACCAGATAGCCATTATATTATATGAATCTCTTTGGATATTTCTTTTATTTTTTAAAATTGTACAGTTGCTTTTAGCTTTTGTGGCACTTATAGAATGAATTGTTGTGAGTGAACTGTAGCACAGCGAATTACAGTCAACAGTATTTATTTGCAAGAGTCACTTTGGGTGCCTAATTTGTCCTCGGGAGAAATATTTTTTTGCTCAGCTTGCAAAATGTTGTAATAAAAATTGGTGATTGATGTTGATTATAAGGTTAAATGGCTGGGCCACAGTGGCCAAGGTCATAAATCAAAGCAGCCCTAAGTTGTGATTGGCCACTAGAGAAGGTTCTAAGTGGCAGAGTTTTTTTAATGAGTCAATGTACATTTCAAGTCTTTATAGTATTATCTAGTTTATTGAAACGTATTTAAAACATCATTCCACAGTGTTTTTAACAAGTTTCTAATGCAATTTGTTTTAGCTTATCTAAGCATATAGTAATGGAAGAAAATACATGGAAATGCTCTTCTTAGAGGAAAAACAGTTTGTTAGTGAGGGTGTGGGAATTGCTAAGTCCAAATGAATTGTCTGACCCTTTGATTGTAGGATCCCTTTCCCATGGTCTATAGTCTGATGTCATCCTTCACTGTCCAAGGAGCTAGCCCCTCATCTGACACAGCCCCTCTCTTCAATTTAACTGCTGAGTAGAGGGACAAACATTGGAAGAGTTTGGAGTCCCACATTTATAGTTTGATGAAAATGTTCTGGTCCCTCCCTTTTTCTGGTCATCTGACAATTATTTTCCAATTGTGTTTCTCTCTCCTTTGACAATTCTGGGAGCTTCAGGATAGCATCTCCCTTAAATCCCCCTTTGTTTAACTAAACCAAAAGTGGTTTCTCTTGCATGAGACCTATCCCCCAAAAACCTTAATATATAAATTGGGCATCTGTGAACCCTTGGGAAACAGGATTTCTGATTGAGACTGTGAATATTTGTTCATTCATCCATTTATTCAGAAAATATCTATTGAGCACCCACTATGTATTAGGCATTCGTCTCCACGTTTGGGAAACAGCAATAAATAAAACAAAAAAAAAAATCACCCTGGCTAGAATGGTCCAGTTGGTTGGAGCATCATCCCATAACTGAAGGGCTGCAGGTTCACTTCTCAGTTGGGGCACATACCTAGGTTATAGGTTTGATCCCTGGGTGTGTACGATCCCTGGTCTGGGCACATATGGGAGGCAACCATTTGATGTTTGTCTCTCACATTGATGTTTCTCTCTCTCCCTTCTCTCAGTAATAGCAATGAAAAAAGTATCCTTGGGTGAGGATTAAAAAAAATTTGTTTTCATGAAATTTGCATTCTAATGAAAGGAGATAGACAATAAGCAATGTAAATAAGTTAAGCACGTGTATTTATTTAATATATAAGTATATGATATATGTTAGAGTGATAAATGCTATGCATATGTAAAATGTTTCTCTTAATTCTTTCCTTGTTAAAGTTCCTTGAATCACATAAACTTGTTTGAGGGTGGTTGATGACCTGGAGTGACCTAGACTGAGGCTCTGTCACTCTTGTTTACCTTGCTCTAACACTTACCTGCATAGCTCTCAAAGGGATTTCAGTTGGGTTCTGAGCTAAGGCAGAGAGACTCTCCGGCTGAGTGAGAATGAGTGTCTGCTGAAAGCAGAGAGCTAGAGAAAGGGGGAATTGGGTTAGTCATGGAAGTGGTAGGAGTTGAGCAAGGGCTATAGTCTTTTTATTTTTTGCTTATTGAACCTTATTTATTAAATGAAAACAAGCAAGATTGCTTGCTATTTTTATTTTATTTTTAATTGTTATTCTGTTACAGTTGTCCCAATTTTTCCCTCTTTGCCTCCTCCACACAGTCCACCCCCTGCTCCCACAGTCAATCCCCACACTGTTGTCTGTGTTCATGGGTCATTCATACATGTTCTTTGACTAGTCCCTTCCCCTTCTTTCCACCATTATCCCCCTCCTCTCTGGTCTCTGTCAGTCCATTCCATGTTTCCATGCCTATGGTTCTATTTTGTTCATTAGTTTATTTTGTTCATTCGATTTCTCTTATAGGTAAGATCATATGGTATTTATCTTTTACCAACTGGCTTATTTCACTTAGCAGGATATTCTTCATTTCCATCCATGCTGTTGCAAATGGTAGGAATTCCTTCTTTGTTTCTGCAGTGTAGTATTTCATTGCATAAATATACCACAGTTTTTTTTATCTACTCATCTACTGATGGGCATTGGGCTGTTTCCCATACTTGGCTACTGTAAATAGTGCTGCTATGAATGTAGGGCTGCATAATTTCTTTTGAATCCATGATTCAGGATTCTTAAGGTATATTATCAGCAGTAGAATGGCTGGTTCATAAGGCAGTTCCATCTTTAGCTTTTTGAGGAAATTCCATACTGTTTTCTACAGTGGCTGCACCAGTCTGCATTCCCACCGATAGTGCATTCGGGTTGCCTTTTCTCTGTATCCTCATCAGCATTGGTTGTTTGTTGGTTCGTTAATGATTGCCATTCTGACTTGTGTGTGGTAGTATCTCGTTGTGGTTTTAATTTGCATCTCTTGGATGGCTAGTGATGTTGAGCCTTTTTTCATATGTTTATGGGCCATCTGTATGTCCTCCTTGGAGAAGTGTCTATTCAGATCCCTTGCCCATTTTTTAATTTGATTGCTTGTCTTCCTGGTTTGAATTGTATGAGTTATTTATGTAAATTCTGGAGATCAAACCCTTGTCCGATGTATCATTGGTAAATAAGTTCTCCCATAGGGTCAGTTCCCTTTTCATTTTGATGATGCTTTCTTTAGTTGTGCAGAAACTTTTTAATTTGATGTAGTCCATTTGTTTATTTTTTCTTTAATTCCCTTGTCTGAGGAGATATTGGCAAATATATTGCTGTGTGGGATATCTGAAATTTTCCTGCCCATGTTTTCCTCTAGGACCTTTATGATGTCATGACTTATATACCTAAGTCTTTTTTCCATCTTGATTTTATTCTGGTGTATGGTATAAGTTGGTGGTCTAGTTTCATTTTTTTGCATATACCAGTCCCATTCTCCCAATACCCATTGTATGCCCATGCCCCCTTTGTCAAATATTAATTGACCATAGAAACTCAGGTTTATTTCTGGGTTCTTTATTCTATTCCATTGATCTATGTGTCTGTTCTTATGCAAGTACCAGACTGTTTTGATTACAGTGGTCTTGTAGTATAGTTTGATGTCAGGTATTGTGATCCCTCCTACTTTGTCTTGAGGGGGAGAAATTATTTGTTTTGGGGCTCTGCCTTGGCTCATGTAGGTAAAAGACAGGTATTAAGATTGAATTGAGAAAGCTAAGCTGGTACTTGGGCAGGTGACCTGGAGCAAGGATTCAAGCTGATCTGTGGCAAGGAAGGGGAGTCCAGGCTGGAAAGGGAAGGAAGCATCATAGGATTGATTGTGTGAGAGAGAGTAGGGTAGCAGGTTTCAGAACCTGTCAGGGTTGGTGCAGGGGATGATCACCTGCCACCATTAATTAAGGGGATCCCACAAGGTGTGCAAGCCCCCAAAAGAGATCTGACTCTATTGAGAGGAATAGGGGTTGAGGGGATCAGGAGTGTTTATCTTAATGCACCAGATGAATCCTTGTGCAGTGAGGCCATGCTCTAAGCTGATGCCTGTACTTGAGGTCAAAGTGAAGAGTCTTAGAGTAGTGTTGTACTTTAATTTATTAGAAAGGAAGAAAAACATGGAGAAGGTAGTTATGCTAAGGTAAATAGGATCAAAACCAGCATCATGAGTGTGGAAAGCAGAGGATGTGGCAGAGGAGAAGGATGGGACAGGAAACTCCCAGTGGGTGTCCTGGTTACCCACGGAAGGGAGCTGGATATTTGGGGGAAGAGCACATGTCAACGAAAAAACAGTCCCAGGCATTTTCTGGCCACCCGTCACTGGTCAGGAATGAAGAGAAAAGTCATGGTGCTTGGTGATTTCCCATTAATGGGGAGATAGAAACAGCACAGGCTGAACAAATCCCTGACAGGTTCAGTTGGAAAACAGGTATATCAGATTGTTTTCTGAAACACACTTAACCCACTGCTGATAGTTTTTTTGTGGGGACAAGTGACACTAGACCTAGAAATGCTTTTAACAAACCATGCCAAAATATAGTGGTTTAAAATAACAATTTCTTATTGTCTGTTAATAGTTGTGGACCCAACTTTGTTCTTGCTTGCAGTCAGATTGTGGTTGGGGCTGTAGCCATCTAAAGGTTCAGCTGGGCTGGGAGATATATTTTCAAGGTGGTTCTTCCCTCACACATCTGGCATAAGGGCGGGGGTTCCTGGAACCGCTTGAGGCTGGCCAGGCTCCTATATATTCCCATCTTCCCATGTAGTCTCTCTGCATGGTTATCTTGCATTTCTTACATAGTGGCTGGTTTTTCTTAAAGAAAGTGTTCCTTGGGACCAAGGAGGAAGCTGTGAGCCTTCTTATGACCTAACCTCAGAAGGCACACAGCATTAATTATACAGTATTGTGCTGGTCACACAGAACCAGCATAATTCACTTTGGAAATGAACTATACAAACATGTGAATCTTTGGAGGTGTGATTTATTATATGTGTGCGTGCATGCTTGTAATATGTGCACATGTGCACATAAGGAGTCTGCTACCACAAGCATGGTGTTTTCTTCTAGTTGACATCTCTTTTGACATTGGAAGAAAGAGAAGATCATTGGCCTTGGATTTCTACAGTAGGATTTCAGGTTTCTTAATGATAGGCTCTTGCAAAAGCATTAAGGTCACCATTAAAATGAAAAGGAATGTTTTTTTCAGAGGTATCCTGAGACTTACTGGCATAGGACTCAGTTTAGGACATAGTAATGGAAAAGTGAATCACACTTACACTGTTAAGAGGGGAGTTTGAATAATATACAGAAGTTTTTTTACCTACATAGATATGGATATATTTGGTGTGATAGATTTTTTAAAAAAGATTTTATTTATTTATTTTTAAGAGAGAGGGGAAGGAAAGGAGAAAGAGAAGGAGAGAAACATCAATGTGTGGTTACCCCTCATGTGCCCCCAACTGGGACCTGGCCTGCAGTCCAGGCATGTGCCCTGACTGGGAATCAAACCAGTGACCCTTTGGTTCACAGGCCCGAATTCAATCCACTGAGCTGCACCAGCCAGGGCTGGTGATAGAGTTTTTTTTTTTTTGGAGAAAATAAATGGATGAGAATAAATGAAAGAAGGAGAAAGAAGGAGAGAAAGAGGGAGGAGGAAGAAGAGGAGAAGACCAACCAGAGGAATCACTGAACCCTGATGGAGCATGGAGAATGCACGCTTCAAGAAGTTCACAGCTGGAGTGAATAACACGAGGATGGAAAGACCAGAAACAGTTTTATATGTGGAATGATTGAAGGAACTTTGGATATTTAGACTGGAAAATATAAGGCTCAAAGGGCATGTGAGAGCTCTTTTCAAATATTTCAAATATTTGTCTCACAGAAATGGTTTTGGGCTTATATTTGCTTCAGAAGAATTTGGGCCAGTTAGTGTGTGTGTGTGTGTGTGTGTGTGTGTGTGTGTGTGTAGGTTTTTCTGACAACAGGATCCACAGACTGGATGATAGCCTCACAAAGGGATCAGCATGGATTAGGTAGTTGCATGATAACAGTCAACCAGGTAAGGATGGCGAGTAGAGTGGGGACATAGAGGGGATTTTCAACCTTTCTGATTTGTCCCTGTTAATAAGCAACAAACTTGACCAGTAGTGCAGGGTGTAAAGAATCAAACATGTGGACCCTATTCACAACTGTAAGTTGGTTTTCCCCCTCACGTTGGCTTAATGCTTATAAGTCTTTGTTTAATATACCTCTGGTTTAAAAACCTAGCTATGAGATTATAGCCACTGCTCAAATCCACCCTTGGTATAGCTGTTCTTCCTGGCTCTGGTTTTTTAGACCAGCATGCTCCATACTTTCTTGAACTTACATGTTGTAGCATCTATAGCTATTTCAACTTCGTGAATAATTTCATTAACTGTATTTTTATATAGCCTGCTACTGAAGTCACTATCTCATAGTTCTTAGTTCCCTTTAGAATTTTTTTTCTGCTTTCAACATAAGCCAGAAGGAAAGGTAACAGCAGTGGTGGTGCCTTGGTCTCTTTCTTTCCCAGGTACCATTTTTCTCAGTCAGCAGGATACTTTTCTGATTTCCTTTTAGCAACTGAGAGAAAATCTCCTTCTCTCTTCCATCTTTCCAGGTGCTACTTGGAATTTGCAGATAATTTAAGGACAGTGGTTAAACATATTAAATAACCATGTCACTGAAGTTATCAAATTCATAAACCTGGTTCAGAACACAAACAACTTTCCGTTATATCTCTTCCTAGTAACAAATCCAAGCTTAGCCAGCATGTATATATCTAAAACACATTCAAAAGGTTATAAGAACAAAACTATAAAGAAGTTTCACCCCAATATATAGTTATTTCTCTCACAGCATACTCTTGCTTTAATGTCAGGCAGGAGTCCTCAGGGATTGAGCCCAAACCAATGAACAGTGGGGTGATTATCTAGAACCTGGAAGGATTAGAAAAAAGAATGTTTCAGAAGGGAGGGTTTTGTTGTCCTTCAGATGCTACTCTGGGGTTGTTGTTTACCCATGTCCAGGTCTTATTTAGAATCCCAAATGTTAACAAAGTAAAAATCCTACTGACCATGATTTCTGAGTCAAAGAGAAAACCATGAGAAAAAACCCTCAGTGGTCCCAAGGCTCTGCAAAAATAGAAGTTACTGTATTTTTCAGATCATAACACACACATAGATTTTAGAGTAGGAAGACAAAAAAAATTAGAAGCAAAAAATGTGGTAAAATATTTAATAACATAAATAACATAATATTTCACCAATGTAAATGTAAACAGAACTCAACAATAGCATTAACAACCATTATTCCTCCCAAATTTGGTGGGGGGGGGGTGCATCTTATAGTCTGAAAAATACGGTATGTTAGTTGAGAAAACTTAAGGAACAAAGCCTTTCTTTTCTTAGAACTAAACTGCCAGTCAATCTGGCAATAGCATATTCCAGCTAGAAATGAACATGTTTATCTTTTATTGTTGAGAACAAGGAACAAAGTCAGACTGCTGCAAACAGCTTCCCCCCCCCCCCCATTAAATGAGTTTGCCATACAGGTTAATCTGCCCAGCATTTCTGAGTACAAGGGCTACCCTAGGCAATGTGAGGATGTGAAGGCGAGTCAACCCAGGTTAGTCCTGAAGGAGTTTTCTTCATACATGGCTTTGCTTTGTGTGGTTCCTCTAGAACCTTGGAGATAATGAGAGGAAGATCTTGGTAGTCAAATCAGTGGACCTCTGTCTGCATGAAGAGCAAGTCACTATAATTTGTTGGCTTTGGCCTTAAGAGAATGGCACTGTTGGGACCATCACAGCATTGGAATGAGCAACAGACTGAACTAGGCTTTCGCACAGCCTTGCACATCTTTTCTTCCAGTGCCCTAATTGTTCAGTATGATTCATACATTGTTCTGACAAGGTGCTAAATGGAAGATGTGGAAAGTAATTAACATAAGTGTGTGATTTCAATTATCATAATCCATTCCTCTGAGCCAAATGCCATTTGAGGGGAAACTGTGAGAAGGGTCTCATTTGGGCATGGAAGACAAGTAGTTTCTTGGTTTGTATTTTATAACAAAAATATAACTCAGAGAAATGGACCAAAGAAGAGAGATTTGGAGCTTAAATTCATAGTTCTTTCTTAGAACTTAAAAGATTCTGTGTCATTGGTTATGATCAAATTTTCTAGAGTGTTATCCATATATAAAAACTGATCAGGAGCCCTGACCAGTGTGGTTCAGTTTTGTTGGAGTATCAACCTATAAACTGAAAGGCAGTGGGTTCGATTCCTGATCAGGGCACATGCCTGGGTTTGGTGCCCAGTTAGGGAGCATATGTGAGGCAGCCAATTGATGTTTCTCCACTGCCACCCCCCAGCCCCTCTCTATAAAAGTCAATAGACATGTTCTCAGGTGAGGATTAAAAAAAGTAAAAAACTGATCAGGAGGGCTATAAGTAAATTAGCACGTGGTTTGCATGTGACACTGTAAGTTTTCCTTCTTATCAGAATAACATTGGAATATTATTTGGTAAATAGTCCTTATAAATATAAGCTATACATCTCTGAAATCATTTTCTACATTTGAACCTTTGGAAATCAAATATTTGTCCATTTGGGAAGTGTGAAAAATACTTTATTACAAGTAACTTAAATTTATTATAAATATAACAATGCTCATCACAGATATTTTAGAAAACAAACTACTGTAAAGAAAAGAGAAAACTTCTTTTGCATTCCTGTTAGGCTGCACTAATCTCTGTAAATCTGATCTTTTTAAAAAAATAATGTGTAATATGTGTCTGTGTGTTTATGTAATTAGTTTTATACTTTACAGTGTTTTGGATCATGATTTTTTCACTTTGCATTTCATTGAAACTTCTAGAAGAGTTTATTTTTAATGACCTCATAATATGTGATTTTGTATCTGGGCCATAACTTATCCAACTTACTTATAGACATTTGGGATTTGCCCATGTCTTTTATGCACAAACATTTGGCTGCAGCCTTATTGATTTCCCTTACATGGATTTTTTAGAGTTGAATTTCTGGGACAAAGTATATGATGCCATCTTAAAAGGTTACTCTGGTGCAAAAAGACAAGTGTTGAATGGTTGAATTGAAGCAGATCTCATTTTTAGAGTCAGGGTATTATTTCTGGACTGTTTTCCTTTTTTTCTGTTTTGATTTGGTTTTCATGTTTTTAGAGTTCCTTGGACTTTAGAACCATGAAGATGAGGATTCAGATTCCAACTATGACTTACTAGCTACTTGTTTTTGGTTAAATGACACATCTCTAGTCTAGTGTTGTTATCTATAAAATGGCAGCTATAATGGGTTTTCTCTGAGGATTAAATGCCTGTCTCTTAAGTGATTGTTTCCTTTTCAAGGAATGTATAGAACTGATGAAGATGTGATAGTTGGTTGGATGATGGGGGTAACAAAAATGCTTGCAGAGTCATATTTTGAGATGTCTGTTTTACACCCTTTAAATTATATTCTAATATGAAAATTCACAATAGGGATTATATTCAGTTACTTGACTAAAACCTCTCAGAGAAAGAAATAATTAGAAAACTTAACCTACTGGTAAACATACCAGTTTATTGCACTGGTTGATTTCTTTCAGAGAATAATTGAAAGTGATGAGAAGCAAAATTGTATGAGGAACTAATCAGAATTCCACCCTTTGGGCTGAGAGGCCATCTTTATTAGACTAACTTTAATGAGATATAATAAAAATGATAAAACTGGTGGTAATACATTAACAAAAAAGAAAGTGGTAACTGTGACTTCTGAATAATCTCATTTTTTCATAGTAGACACTCATTGTTTTGGAGGTTAGAATTCACAAGCCTGTTAACAGATAATTTGAAAATTAATTGATAAAGTATTACAAATCTACTAAAATGCTTAAGAATAAGTAAAATATTGTGATATTTAAAGTAAGTAATGTAGTATAGTATAGCAATTATTCTTTCTAGGTAATTTCTATAATAAACTCTAGCCTAGGTGATGGAACACTTTTTTTCTTTACCTAATTAAGCTTCATAAAATCACAGAAAAGGGACAAAGCCTTTTAAGAAAAAAAAAAAGGGGGCTTGGTAGTTAGAAGTTAAGTAAGTAGTGTGGTATTTTTACTCTTAAGAAAGAGAAATGACTAGTGATGAGAATATCACTACAGCCCTTTAGCTCTCAATATATAGCTTTCCTAATCACTTAAAACTAGAATATTTTTAAAAAGATAGTTTAAAAGTATGAATTAGAGACTTCTGGCCAAGATGAAGGTATAGGTGGATACACCTGCCTCCTCAACAACCAAAAGAACAACAACAAATTTGAAAACAAAAATAACCAGAACTGCCAGAAAATCGAACTTGGTTGTTGGAAGCCCAACAACCAAGGACTTAAAAAAGAAACATTCATCTACACTGTTAGGAGGGGTGGAGATCGGCAGCCAGGGTGGAGAGGACTTATGGCAAGGTGGAGGCTGGCAGATGGGGAGGGTGAGGCAGCAGTTGGCAGACCAGGTGGTCCCACATTTGCATGCCGATAAACTGACAGAAACAACTGAGGAGTGAGACAGACTGTGCAACCCAGGGTTCCAGCACAGAGAAATAAAGCCTCAAGCCCACTGACTGAAAAAACCTGTGGGGGGTTGCAGTGGTGGGAGAAATTCTCAGCCTCAGAGGAGAGTTCATTGGAGAGACCCACAGGGTCCTAGAATGTATGCAAACCCACCCACCTGGAAGTCAACAACAGAAGGACCCAATTTGCTTTTGGGTAGCGGGGCAAGGGACTGCAAGCCAGCCGAGAGCCAAGCAAGCAGCATTGCTCCCTCTCAGACCCCTCCCCCACATGTAACACCACAACACAGCAAAGTGGGTTGCTCTGCCCTGGAAAATACTAAAGGCTCCACCCCTTACAACATAACAGGTATGCTGAGACAAATAATATGGTCCAAATGAAAGAACAGATCAAAGCTCCAAAAGTAGAACTAAGTGATGAAAAGATAGCCAACCTATCAGGTGCAGAGTTCAAAACACTGGTAATCAGAATGCTCACAGAAATGGTGGAGTATGGTTGCAAAATAGAGGAAGAAGTGAAGGCTATGCAAAGTGAAATAAAGGAAAATGTTCAGGGAACCAACAGTGATGGGAAGGAAACTGGGACTCAAATCAACCATTTGGAGCAAAAAGAAGAAGTAAACATTCAACCAGAACAGAATGAAGAAACAAGAATTCAAAAAAAAATAAGGAGAGTCTTAGGAACCTCTGGGACAATGTTAAATGTTCCAACATCCGAATCACAGGGGTGCCAGAAGAAGAGGAAGAGCAAGAAATTGGAAACTTACTTGAAAAAATAATGGAGAACTTTCCCAATCTAGTGAAGGAAATGGACTTCCAGGAAGTCCAGGAAGCTCAGAGAGTCCCAAAAAAGTTGGACTCAAGGAAGCACACACCAAGGCACACCATCATTATATTACCCAAGATTAAAGAGAAGGAGAGAATCTTAAAAGCAGCAAGAGGAAAGGAGACAGTTACCTACAATGGAGCTTCCATAAGACTATCAGCTGCTTTCTCAGAAGAAACTTTGCAGGCAGGAAGGGACTGGAAAGAAGTATTCAAAGTCATGAAAGGCAAGTACCTACATCCAAGATTACTCTATGCAGCAAAGCTATCATTTAGAATGGGAGGGCAGGTAAAGTGCTTCCCAGATAAGGTAAAGTTAAAGGACTTCATTGTTACCAAGACTTTGTTATATGACATGTTAAAGGGACTTATTTAAGAAAAAGAAGATCAAAACTATGAACAGTAAAATGACAGCAAATTTGCAACTAACAACAACTGAACCTGAAAGAAAAACAAAAACAAACTAAGCAAACAACTAGAACAGGAACTGAATCACAGAAATGGAGATCACGTGGAGGGTTAGCAGCAGGGATGGGGAAGGATATGGGGAAAAGGTATAGGGAATAAGAAGCATAAGTTGTAGGTACAAAATAGACAGGGGGAGGTTAAAAATAGTGTGGGAAATGGAGGAGCCAAAGAGCTTAGTATACGTATGACCCATGGATATGACCTAAGGTGGGAGAATGCTGGTGGAAGGGGAGAAAAAAAAGGGACAACTGTAATAGCAAAATCAATAAAATATATTTAAAATAGCTATTTTAAATGTGTTTCAAGTAAATGTTACAAAAGTAGAATAAAAACAAAAAAGTATGAATTAAATGCTACAAATACTGAATTCCTATGAATAGAATCAAATAGTTTGGAAATATACAAGGATTGACACATTTTTATCTGAAAATAGGTTTTATTTATTTATTTATTTTTAAAAATATTTTATTTATTTTATTTTTAGAGAGGGGAAGAGCGGGAGAAGGAGAGAGAGAGAAACATCAATGTGTGGTTGCCTCTCATGTGGTCCCCACTGGGGACCTGGCCTGCAACCCAGGCATGTGCCCTGACTGGGAATCGAACCTGCAATTGCTTTGGTTCGCAGCCCGCGCTCAATCCACTGAGCTACGCCAGCCAGGGTTCAGGTTTTATTTTTTAATATACTAAAAAGGGTGATGAATGTTTCCTTCAAAATATATGACAGGTGTTTGTGCTTGGCTGGATCAGACAGGGTCTAACCAGGAGTATTTGAGCAGAACAAGTTTAATATAAAGAATTATTAGCTGTAACAGAGGATTGGAGTAATAAGGAGTTGGTTAGTAAGCAGTAAATAGAACCCTAGCCATGTGGCTCAGTTGGTTGGAGTGTCATCCTGTACCCAAGTGTTGCAGTTTCAATTCCCAGTCAGGGAATATATGTAGATTGTAGGTTCAACCCCTGGTCAGGGTGCATATGGGGGCAACAGGTTGACGTTTCTCTCTCACATAGTGGTATCTCTCTCTCTCTCCCCCCACATCTCCCCATCTCCCCCTCTCCTCCTCTCCCCCTAACTTCCTTCCTCTCTCTCTAAGATCAATAAACATATTCTCAGTGAGGATGAAAAAAAAAAAAAGAAGTAAACAGAACTCTGAAGAATATGTGAATTGGAGATTAAGGAACAACCAAAACATCTAGAGCTGAGCTACAACACCCAAGGAAGGCCCACATTTGCCCTAGGGTTGAGATACAGACCTCATTGAGGACAGCATGTCTATGGCTAGCAGGATACTGGAGAAATCACTGAGGTGCTGCTCAGTGCTGCAGGAGTGGGTGCTGGTGAGGTGGTGTGTGCTGCAGAACTCTCATGAGAGGAAGCACCCTAGAACCAGAAGATGAACCCCTTCCTCCTCCAGTGCACCTTCAGCACAGTCATGATAAAGGCTATCATGCTAGCTGGCAAAGGAGATACATGTACAAATCTCAGTATCACACAGGAGGCAATAAAGTATGGATCTGGAATTCAGGGGCAATACATTGATAATTGCTATGGTTCAGCCCTTAGACTGCTCAGCTTCCATATACATTCTTCTAGCACATTTGAATTGTCATTCAACAATGAAACAACCCTGCATTTATTTTTTCTTGTCTTTTTTAAAAAAATTATTTTATTGTATTTTTTCATTTACCACTTATACACCTTATACACTCTTCCACATCCACACCCCCCCTTTGCAATCACCGCACTGTTGCCCATGTCTGTTTCTCCCTAACAAGATCCAGCTATTCTTTTTGCAAAGGAAGAAGTTCTCATACTCTTTCCAAAATGAGGAGACACACAGTCCCAAGTCATTGTATCCATCACTAGCTATATTAATTACTCATCAAATTCTGTCAAGGACCCACAGAATGTTTTGTTACTTACAAACTAAATTGTAAAGTAAAGTTTACCTCCAATAACTTGTGTATAAAGTAACAGTAAGAAGGAGGTAGAGGAAGAAAATTGTTAGCATATATAAGCACATACACATAATAAGCAAAGAGAAAATGCAAAGCTACCACAGACCTTGTTTCTCTAATTGGTCATAAGGCTGTGATTGATAGCAATGGCTTCCTCGTTTTTTTTTTTTACTATCCTTATTTTATTTCCTCTGTCTTCATGATAGAACCTCAGCTGGTTGGAGTTCTCTATCTGGTAGAGTAACCTAAACCTTCCTGAAGGGTCTGAGTCCTCGACTGATCTGCATTTTTGGTTGCTATAGTTTTCCATTAACCATTATTGTTGTGCTCAGAAGTATTGAGAGACACCTCCCAAGAATTTCCATAAATAGTTCTTCTTGCCCTCATTTGTAGCAGCAGTCTAATTACCCTTTGGTAATTGGGATCAATTACTCTAACCAGAGGAGGAATCTTTTTTTTCCCCCTGCTTGTCAGTCAGTGTCATAGGCCTAAAATGGCCAATCTCATGTTCCAATTCAATGGAACCATTGAAAAGTTGCAATATCATCTTCCAGTTCTGTGGAACTTGTTGTATCCTGATTGAAGCAATGTCCTTTTGGGAGCTAGGAGCTTCAGACTAGCAGAGGTCAAGTTTGTTAGGATAAGGAACAACAATTCTGGGAGTGATTTATTAAGTATAATAATGAGTCACTTTCACTTCTACTTCTTGATTCCTGAATCTGTTAATTCTGGCTGTTAAAGAGACAGTACCATATAACTGCCTGATTCAAAGTATATACTGTACCCTGTAAGACAAAACCCCTTTTAAGGGTGGAGGGTTCTAATTGGTATTATAACTGATCTTCAGTAAGTCATTCTACCTTTCAACCAGCCAGTTTATTTCATGGATATAAGCCCATTGCTACACTTCTTTGTGAAATGAGTTCATTGATCAGAAGCAACACTATGGAGAACACCATGATGATAGATAAAGCTTTCTGTGGGTGTGTGCATGGTGATGCTCAACTACTACTTTCCCTTTCAGCAGGAAGGCAAATCCATATCCAGAGTATGTGTCTTTTGCAGTGAGGATAAATCTGTGTTGCATCCATGTTGGATGGAGTCCATTGTGATCAATCTGTTACCTGTTGGTGGTCTGTACTTCTGGGAAATGGTGCCATATATGGAGATGAAGTCTGGTCTCAACTAATGACAGATCAGTCACACTTAGCTAGGTCTTTTGGGAAAGTCCATTTGGTTGAATCCATTCATAGCCTCCATAGCCACTTTGTTCATTAGCCCAGTGAGAAAGCACTGGGGTGACTGAGGAAAAAGACTAACATTCACAGAATGAATAGTTTTGTCCATCTGCAATGGATAAATATGGGGATTCATGTGGAACACAAGTATCTTCCCCAGTCACTAGTCATAGGGAGCCAGTGGCACGGATTGAGAGAGAGTAGGCAGTGCAACTAGAGTTGTGTTGAAGTCTGGATGACATGCTCATGCAACTTGTCAAGAAACATTACATCATTAACCAATGCCACGGGAGGACTCCAACTACATGGAGGATAGCAAAGATCATCACAGTGCTAGCCACGAGGACTAGAGGACCTCTGCCTCTAATACCACTCTTGGAATTAGAGTGACCAAGCTAAGCATGGCCAAGCACTAGATGGAACAATGCTTTTCTTAGGATGAAGAGGCAGAGCAAGAACAGCTCCAGTGGTGTGCATTGGTCCCTCATGGCTAGTGGGTGCCCCCCGCAGGCGACACAGAGAAATTGGACTATGTGCGCCTCTGACATACTGTAGCAGAAGGACCTCTCCCCACCTCCCTCATAGAGCCTGAAATACTGAATGCTGGAGCCATGCCCCAGGGCCATTGATGTAAGAAGCTTAAATAGAACAATGAAGCACACCTTGAGCCTGAAACAGGAAAAGATACTCCCACACAAGGCTAAAAGCCCAGCCCAGGTTGCGAAGGCTCTTTATTTCTTGGAAAAGATGTGTTCCAGGCCCAAGGAATACATCTTTGGGGGTCAAAAGACTAATGTGCCTGAGGCTGCCTTTCTCAACACAGCTTTCTCATACCTTTCAAACCTGTTTGATTTTGGTCTTTCATTTCCATTATATGATAGACTGCTACTGCACATTTAGCCTATGACTTGACAACACCCACTTCATGATGGGAAGCTCAGGCCTCGTGGTCACCTGATATCCATTTCTGCTGAGACTCAGTAGCAAACCAGAGCTGCTTTTCCAAAGGAAAACAGTTATCTACAGAAGGGGGCATAAATTCTCCACAATTCTAGTGGTCAGCGTTGTGAGTTGCCTATCTGAACTTGCCAGATGTTCTAAACAACATCCCTATTTGTCACAGAGATTTTGAGTGTTATTGAATCCGCTAAATAATAAAAATCAAGTGGTGGACAGGCTTGTACTGTAGCCTAAACTACCGCAAACCTTTTCTAGCTCTGGTCCCCACTTGAAGTTGATAGACTCTTGGGTGACAGTCTAGAAGAGTTAAAGTAGTACACTAAAGTACGGTGTATGCTTCCAAAATTCTGAAAGACCTCTCAAGCACATTGTGCCTTTTGTTTGGTGGTAGGTGGTACAAAGTACAGGAACTTATCTTTAATCTTGGAGGAAATATCTGGATTTGTTCCCTACCATTAAATCCCTAGGAACTTCACTGAGGTTGGGGGCAGGAGGTAGAGGACTGACATTTTGTGGGGTTTATCTTCCATTTGACTTACTAAGACATTAAGTACTTGTTCATTCCTGCTTATTAGATTCTATTAGCATAATCTTGTCAATGTAGTGTGAAGTTAGTGGAATGTCAAAACAATCAAGATCTATGCAAATCGGATTATGACAACAGGAGAACTCAAATCATCCTGAGGCAGGACTGTGAAAATATACTGTCTTCCCCATGAGGTAAAAACAAGCTACTTCTTGAGGTCCTTGCAGATTACTGTAGATAGGCACTAATTACCATGTGCCAGAGTCATATTTATTTCCTCCAGTAAAGATACTGTGTCGACAGCTGCAGTTGTGGTCACCACTTGAATAAGATTGTGATAATCCAGTCATTCTCCAAAATCCACTTGATTTCTGCACAGGCCAAATTGGTGAATTAAATATGCCATTTAGGTCTGTGCAGAAATCATTGTCCTTGCTTATTGTTTGATGTAGCATTAATTTCTGAAATTTCCCTGGGTTTACTGTTTTGGTAGGGAGGGGAAATTCCAGTAGCTTTCAGCCCATAGAAATTCTTCCACTTGCCAAGTGTGTCTATTCCAATTATACATTCAGAAAGGGGGGAATAACTGCAAGGTGGGTCCATAGACCAGGTATAATTTGAAATTGATGTAAAACTCCGTCTATCACCTGACCAGTGTAAACTCCACATAGCTCCCAGTGATATCTTTGGTTTCTTAAAATTACTGTTAATTCAGAGGCACTGTTTAGTGGCCGAAAGATTTGACTCTTTCCTTTTTTCCAGCATATAGGCGCTCTACTAAGTGGCCACAGGTCCTTTGAGGAAGACTTTTAAAGAATATTTACAGTGTGAACTTGGGGTCTCTTTTGTGGCAAATTTCATCATAAATTTAAATAGCTAGGAAATATACAGGAATTAACTTATTTTTATCTGAAAGCAAGTTTTATTGGTTAATTTATCAAATAGTATGGTGAGCATTTCCTCCAAAAGGTAATGCACAGGAGAAAACATTTGCCTGACTTCCCAGCTGAAATTAAGGTCTGGGCCATTTCAAGGGCATCATCACTCAAACCCTGGCTCTTTGCAGACTTGTGGAATAATATTTATAATGACCCAGAGCTGATATTAGAAACAATCAATGAAAGCTGAAAGAATTGTTCTCTTATAGACCTGAAAGCAGCTGGTTATTATGACAAAGGTCTTTGCAGCCAGTAAAGGTCAACTTGTCACCTTTGCTCTAGCTGCAAATCCTTTTCAATGAGTTGCCTTTGAAAACTAACTGAGGGCAATAGACCAAGCATGTGCTTTCTGACTATCTGAAAAGACAAGCAGTAGTGAGCCCAGACATTTTGAACATAAAAGCTGACCAATTTAAGGTGAACAAGATACTTTAAAATGTTGCCTAGTTAGGGCAAAACTCAAATCCATACTTGATACCTAAAGCGCAGTTGAAAACTGTCGATTCAATTGTCCACCCCACTGCCTATTTTACTAGTCCTACAAATAACACCTTGATAGCTGGGTTTGAGAGTCATCGTTTCCTTTCTGAATGTACACTGTTACTGCTAATGAGCAGGGGCATGACTCAAAGTGGGGCAGAAGCAAAGAGCTTTGGAGAAACCACAAGCTAAAAAACCTGATGAATAATTGACAGTTTAGCAGCCCACACAAGTGATATCCAGAAACCTGCTTCGACAAGTAAAGAAGGCACAGCATTACTTTCCTGAGAGGAAAAGTGACCTTGGAATTATGTACTAGAAGTTTTCACAGTGCATATTGGGCTGCCCATTAGAGAGCAACTTATTCAAAATAGCTCATTTGAAATCTTTGTTGCCAAGGTTCATTTGTCCAAGGCCTCTTTTAAGAATTATAATTTCTAGTTTCAGATGATTTTAGAACCATAGGTTTCCCCCTTCTTTTCTCTAATTTAAGAATAGATATTATTATTAGACATTTCACCTGATTAAAGCTTATATCTGGTTTGCTTTTTAGGACTGCTTCCATATATTTAAAAATAGTAAACACATTGGTGATGTTGCATTACTGGATTTTCCCTCTGATACTCTTCATCTGTGATCACTAACACTAATGGCAAAATAAGAAATGAACAAAAAAAACTAAGAAAATTAATTCTATTATATACTATACATAGAATGTTACAGTTTAGAAACTCATTTATATATTTAAGAACCAGGATGACATTAGAATATTATGGCATATAGCTTTAGGTATAACTTCTATTGTTTTTGAAAATGATAACCATACTGAGAATTTCCTATACTTAATTTTTCTCCTAATCTTTTTCTTATCTTACATTTACCTATATCTATATAATCTCTGCCTATGATGTATAGTATATAATATAACTTTCAAATCATTTCATGTATTGGTGCATTCATTTCAAATTCATATATTCTACAGCTTTGAACCTATCAATATTTTTCACTGACTCTTAAAAATTCATGTTTATTATTTAAATGTCACATATAATCCTGTCTTATGGAATTTCTTCCTTTTGGCTTAGTAGTAGTATGGTCATTTGACACTTTTTGAGCGGGGTGGGGAGTCATTTCATAATAGTATAAATTATCATCTTGCAATTTTACTTGTAGAAATACTATACTACTCACAATTATTGAGGCACTATAAAATGCCATTTACCTAGCTCTAGGAGGAATGAGGATTTATTCTTATGTGCATTTAAGGGTTTCAATAAGGAGAACAATCTTCAGGCCATAAGTGGTTAAACACAGTTTAGTGTGGGGTGAGCCCAAGGTACACTTAGGCTTTGGTAGAAGACCATCCCTCAGTTACAATGAATAGGTCTTGGTCTCCAGGTTCAAGCATCCTAAGTAAAGAAGGAACCTGCACAAGTAAGCTGTTAGTTGGAGAAGATCTGGGAAAATATCTTGATTTCTGAGATGGAAGATGGTAGCTTTTGGACATGGCAGAATAGAACAAGTATAGATTCTCTAAGGAAGGTCCTGGTAACTCAATAAATGAAACATTGGCTAGCTATTTACAGGGGTGCTTTGCATTAGGTTGAGCTACATGAAATTCCTGATAATAGAAGATTGTTGGCCTAGAAAAATGGTAATTTCATAAGGTTAAACCTACCAAATTCTGTGTTTTGATTTCACCAAAGCATTTTTTAAGAAGCCTCCCAAGAGTGAAATGATTAAATACAACCTGGGTTAGCTGTTTCAGCCCTGGAGTTTGGATAATGGCTCAGTGTCACCTTGACCAGCATCTCTTGCTGAGTACTAAATTAAAGGGCTCCAACCTTGGCTCCAGCCTGTCTAATGTTTTCATTAATGTCTTAGGTAAAGCTGAACAAGGCAGACTTATTAAATTTAGAGGGAACATGAACTAAGAAGTATAACATGCTGAATTTAGACTGTAAATGACCCTACCTACATGATTTAAAAATTAAGTAAATAGTAAGGGATTGGGGTTCCTGAATTTAGATTTCTTTAGTTCATCAGCCCTTACTGAGTCCCTACCATGTGCTAAACACCATTCCAAGTACTGGCCATGTAGTAGTGAACAAACCTGCTATGGCTGGACTTTTGGGCTTAAGATAAAAAAACAGACAAAGACCAAACTACCTCTTACACAAGGTAGGAAAAAAGAGGAAGGTTACAAAAAAAGCCAGTGAAGTTTTAGGACTTATTATCATAAGGGCAATGTTTAGCCCTTTGAAAGTGACCTGCCCACAGTTTTCTGGGCCTTTCAGACCTCTGCAAAAGTTATTCAGTGGTGGGGTGGGGGAGGATAACATGTTTTAAAAGGGATGTTGACAAACTAGAGTGTGCCTAGACAAGGGGAATCAGGATGTCAAAGGATCTAGAAGTCAGGTATTTTAAGAAATAGCTGAAGGGACTGTAGAAAAATATATACTAAAGAGAGACATGCTAATTGTCTTTAAATGTTTGAAGTGTTGACATGTAGGGAAGGAAGCTTGGTCATTTTTTCTCTACTTAACAGAAATAGCATAAGGCAATGGAAATTTCAGGGAGAAAAAATTTCATTTTGGTATAATAATAATACTTCTCAGATATAGAAGCTGTCCATCAATAGAACACCTGGTGCTTGAGGTAGTAAATTTCCTATTTCTGGAATTAGCTAACCAGAGATTGGTTGATTCGTGACCAGGGACAATAAGACAGTGTTCCTGCATTGGATAAGAGTAGGAGGAGGTACCCTGGTGGTGTGTCTTTAACTCTATGTGCATGTGTTTATGTGGGGTTGTGGATACTGTATAGGTTTCCCAAAAGAAAAAGAGACAAATCTAAGTTGGAGTTGTAGGGTAGGTACCCTCCAAATTTGGGGGGGCAGTCTAAGTTAGAGTTAGAGAGTCACTTCAAGTTAGGTATAGAAATGCTAGAAATGAGGAATGGGCCACAAAGGTGCTCCAGCTGGCTTCAGGCTAGGGCTATAATGGGAGCAGACAAGGCACCAGCACAAGGAGGTGAGGCTTTATTCCATTGCTGGTTTTAGACCCTGGGGGTGGGAGTACGGTGCTAGGTAGGACTCTTGATTGCAAGAGACAGAAACCTCAACTCAAATGGCCTTAGAGTTATTCCAAGATAGAGTTATTCATTCATGAAACTAAAAAGTCCAGGGGGTCGATCTGACTTTCGGCATGGTTGAGTCCAGATGCTCCAGCCATCTGTCTCCTTCCTTTACTCCCTCTTGCTTTCCTCTGTGTGGCTTACATCTGCCATCCGGAAGGGCTCCTGACAGGATAGGTATCTAACAAAGTTTTGCTGAATGCATACATGAGTGAGTCCTCCAGCTTAGCAACCAGGTAAAGCCCCCATAGCTAAAGTCTCAGATGGACTCCAGTATGGCCCAACTGTGTTCATATACTTGACTTTAAACCAGAAACTGACAATGAGGAGGATAGAACACGATTGATTGATTAAGCCATTAGGCTGGACTGATGAGGCTTGGGACTCAGCAATATCTGGTTCCATTTTATCTCTCTATCTTTTCTGTAGGCTCATTAAGGGAAGAGGGAAGCCCCTTTACCTTTCTTTTGTATGCTCTGTAGAGACGAATACTAAGTGCATTGTTTTTAGTTTACAAGTATTTATTCTTTTCCTCTAACCAGAATGGCTCCTTAAAACAATTTTTTAATGTATTGATTTGAGAGAGAGAGAAACACTGATTTGTTGCTTCACCTGTTTATGCATCCATTGGTTGATTTTTGAATGTGCCCTGCCCAGTGATTGAACCTGCAACCCTGGTGCATCAGGAAAATTCTCCAACCAACTGAGCTACTCAGACCAGGGCCAGAATGGCTCCTATTATGCTATGTGGGGATGTGGATGTGCAAATGTGCTAGAATAACCAAACTGTAGCATCTCCTTTGAAAATGGTGCAACAAAAGATTAGAATGAATTCATTTTGGTATATTGCTTTCAAATAATTTTCATGTACCTAAATATAACTGGTAAACAGGAATTCTGAATTCATCCTAGTCACATAGAAAGTTATTTTTTCATGTAATTGAAAGATTAAAGTGGAATGAATATTTCCTGCAAAAGGGATAATTTTCATAGAGTAGTTTGTATTTCTACTGGGGGTATCTGACTTCTATCCCTGGAGCAGGATTCAGGGATGATTAATTTTCTTATATTTTTTTCACCCAGTTTTTAGTACCTCTATAACCAGAACCTTTTCCCAAGGTTGGCACTGCCCTGTTCACCAGCAGTAGGGTTGTGCTGCATGGATACTAGAAAATGGTACTGAAAATGAACTTGAGCAAATAAAGGGGACTTTAAAAGTAGGCTCTTCTTTTTAAGTCCATGGGGAGCTGACTTTTCTCAAACACTGTACTGTTTAAGTGATTTGGACTGGCAAGGATATGAAGGGAAATGTCCTTCTACAGTGTGCATGAGACTATGTTTTTTTAACAGCAAAAGGAAATGATTCTTTTTCCTCAGAGAATCTTTCCATTTTTATATTTGAAATGGCCTTGTAAGATACAGTGGACCACAGTCTCTGTGGTTCCTTTTTCCCCTCCCAGTCTCATTTAACAGAAACTTAAATATACTCATGTTTTGTGGAAATTAAGTCTATTTGCAGAGCATTTATCCTATGTGATCACTCTTTAGTTTTTTTCTGTGTCATTTTTTCTTCCCATGTCATTATTAAAGGATTATCTTCTGAGAAACACTGCTTATAAAAGATATGAAGATTTAAAAAAATTGACTGACACTTTAAATGAAAACAGGCCTGTTTTTATTTTAAAGGAAGACCTGGCATTAGAATGTCTGAGAATCAACAGAGACTACGTTGATAAATATAACTCTAGCATTCAGAATGAACACGATATTAAACATCATTTTACTTGTGTATATATTTATCTTTTGTTAAATCTTGTCTTTCTCTGTCAGCTTCTCAGAATTGTGATCAGATAACTATTGAAGAGAATGAAAACGAGGATAATGTTGTATTGCAGCATAACCTGAACGTGTTGGGAGAGTTTTATGTGTGCTATTTTATTTATATTCTGTTTTACATCATGGCTATAGATGTTACTTTTATCCTTACCAGTATGCCAGATGCCATTGGTGGTGAACATGTGCGGTCTGTGCAGAAAAAGTCAAGCCATTGTTAATATAATGAGAATGGTTTGTGTGATATCAATGTAACCTGGCAGCCAAGGAGAGTGGACTGGAATGGGCATGCGTGAACAATGATGACTTCATGTACTAGTCAGTGGGGACAGTAGATGCCATTGAGTGAGCATGTGTACTGTGTGGCCATCGTATTCAAAATGACTGAGTAAGTAGAGCAATCTGCACTGCACTTTGCATTAAGCATGAACATTTCTCCATGGAAACTAGATGATTCAGAAGGCCACAGCTATGGACAGCTGGTGATAGGCAGCTTCATCACAATATATCCACTCATATATCATGTCTCATGCAGAAATTTTTGGTGAAACATCAAATTACCCAGGTGACTCAGACCCCCTATAACCCAGATTTGACTTCTGGCTTTTCCCAAAACTAAAATAACCTTTGAAAGGGAAGAGGTTTCAGACCACTGATGAGATTCAGGAAAATACAATGAGGCAGCCGATGGTGATTAGGAAAACTGTGTGAGGTCCCAAGGTGCCTACTTTGAAGGAGACTGAGGTATCATTGTTCTATGTACCATGTTTCTTGTATCTTTTTCAATAAATATCTCTATTTTTCATATTATATGGTTGGATACCTTCTGGACAGACCTCATATAATTACTCCTTGGAAATGTTGTATTTTGCAGCTAGATGGAAAAATCTGCTTACCAAGTCTAAGTATCTTATTATCTTCTTTTCAAAAAGTCTTATTATCTAAAAACATTGGAACCATTCCTACTGAAAGAACTGAACAGGGTACACAAGGCATGACTAGTGACTACCTATTGGTTTGACAAATAATCTTACCTTGAGGAGGAGAAAGGTCTGACTAGGAGATTGAGTGATTGCTTGTTCAAACCTTCCACTTTCCTGCTTGTAGAGTTTTGTAAGTGCTATCAAATAACACTTTCCACTTGAGAAAATTGTAGCTTAATGCCTTCAAAATCTCTACAATAACCACTTGGGTATTCACATACTTTTTCTAGTTTGGATTTTAAGCTGTGAGCCTAATAGGTGGAAAGGGCAAATGGAACATTTTATTAACTTGAACATTTTGAAAACTAGTCTCTCTAAGGATTTTAATTGTAATTCTGAACATTAGCTGCATCAGGAGGAATTAGTAAATATAAAACATTTTTTGAACCATAGTTTAATTTTTGACCATCCAGAAACCCACCTCCGACAAGCTATCACTAATGCATTACCATTTGCAGCTTCAGTGATCTCCTACCAAATTGTACTGCACAATGAAAATTTAGTCAATATTCTTTAGCATTCCTCTTGCTTAATACTTGTATTCATTTGTGGTTTTCTGATGTCAACCTGATGAATTTTGCATAATTTCAGTGCCTGTGTAGTTTTAAAAGGAAGGCTCGCTTTCAGTTAATATTGATTGTCATTACTGTGTGGCCGGAGAGATTAATGTGCAGTTCTTAGAATTTCATTCAGTTTAGTTAGGGTACTGGTTGGCATTGTTTGATTTATGTATAAACATTGTGGATGATCTCTTGCAGATATATGAGGGTAATAGGGGAGTCTTGCCTAGAAAACACTCCCATAACTAGGGTACCTGAAATTTCACTTTATGATACTACTTTGGGGTAAGCATTTTCTTTGGCTAATCCTTTTGTAAAACCATAAACCTTAGCAGAAAGTAGTTTCTCCTAGTTGTTTTTGTTCTGTGAGATGAAAATGCATATTGTCAAGATAGCCAAGATTGTGGAGTAAGTGGAAGCTACACTAACCTCCTCCCAGGACCAATCCGGAATTACAACTAAATTGTAGAGAAATCATCATGAATAACCAATTGAACACTAGCTGGAGAGAAGCCTAATAACCAAGGACAGACAGAAGAAACCACTTCACCACAAGATTGGTAAGGAGTGTGGAGGAGGTGCAAGAGGGCTGGCTGGGTTCCCACAGCTGGTAGCTAAAGTTCCAGAGGGATGTCTCAGTAGCCAGGGGGTTCCCCCCTGAGAAGTGTGGGGTCTAAACCCCAACCTGGGCTCTCCACCTACAGTACCAGAGCCAGTAAGGAACCCAGATAACATTCAGCTGTGAAAATCAGCAGGGTTTCTGTCTGCCAGGAAGAGATGGCTAGAGATGCAGGGAGCCTCTTAAAGGGCCAACACAAAAATTTTTGTTTGCAGCCACTTACCCTGGGCTCCAGCAGAGGGAGGGTAGAGTGGAATAGAGACACTTAGTTGAATCTGGGGTTGGTGGCTCTGGGGAAAGAAGGGAAGGAATAGCTGCCAGGATCCCTGTGCTGAGTCATTCCCCATACTGCAGTAGCCATCTTTTTCTGGTAGAGTACTCCTCTCCAAGTGGCATCAGCCTACGGGGAAGCAATAGCCCTGCCTGCAGGAATCATTCTGCTCCACCCTTTGGTGCTTAAGCCAGGGTGCTGATTAGATCTTAAGGCTATATCATTGATTAGTGTAACAACTATGGCAGAAAATACAGAGAAGCAGCCAGAATGGGAAGACAAAGAAACAGACTCTAATGAAAGAACAAGAGAATTCTTCAAAAGAACTAGCTGAAATGGAGGCAGGCAATTAATCAAGTAGACAGTTTAGGTTAATGGTTGTAAGGATACTCAACAGCATTAAAAAAGACATAGAAACCATAAAAAAGGACCTGTCAGAAATAAAGAATGCAACATCTGAAATAAATAATACACTGGAAAGAATAAACAGTAGGTTAGATGGAACAGAGGATTGAATCAGTAATTTGGAAGACAAGGTAGAAATAAACCCAGGGAGAGCAGCAAAAAGAGAAAATAATTCAAAAACATGAGGAGAGCTTAAGAAACATTTTGGACAACACTAAGTGTAACAACATCTGCATCATGGGAATGCCAGAAGGAGAAAGGAACGAGCAAGGGATTCAGAACCTATTTGAAGAAATGATAATCAAAACTTCCCTAATCTGGTGAAGGAAAAAGACACACAAGTCCAGGGAGCTCAGAGAGTCCCAAACAAGTTGGATCCAAAGAGGCCTACACTGAGATACATCATCATTAAAATGACAACGCTTAAAGACAAGGAGAGAATCCTAACAGCTGTAAGAGAAAAGCAGGTAGTTAATTACAGGGGGGCACCAATTAGATTGTCATCTGATTACTCAAGAGAAATTATTACGTAACAGAAATATTTCATGCCAGAAGGGAGTGATGTGAAATATTCAAGATGATGAAAAGCAAGGACCTATAACCAAAGCTACTTTACCCAGCAAGAGTATTATATAAGATCAAAGAAGAAATAGAGAACGTCCCAGACAAAAAAAAAAAAAAGAGGTGGGCTGGAATGGGAATAAAGGATAGAAACTGTACTGAATAAACTAAAATAAAAAAAAATTTAAAAAAATATAAAAAAAAAGAAAAGAAAGAAAAGATAAAGGAGTTTGTTACTAGTACACCAAACTAGTACTGCAACAAATGTTAAAGGGCTTAATTTAAAAGAAAGAAGAAAAAAACAGAAGAAAATAACATAACAATAGTCTAACAATAAAATGGCATTACATATATATCTATCAATAATCACCTTAAATGTAAATGGCTTAAATGCTCTAGTTGAAGACATACAGAGCTGAATGGACAAGAAAATAAGACCCATATGTATACTGCCTCTCAGAGACCCATCTCAGATCAAAAGATACACACAGACTAAAAGTAAAGGGATGACAAAAGATATTTCATGAAAATGGAAAGGGGAAAAAAAGTTGGGATAGCAGTATTTATATCCAACAAAATAGAATTTAAAATCAAATCTATAGTAAGAGACAAAGAAGGAACTACATAATGATAAAGGGAACAACCCACCAAGAGGATATGACTCTAGTAAACATTTACACACCCAACATAGGGGCATATAAATATGTCAAGCAAACCTTGATAGACATAAAGGGAGAGAAAATAGAAATACAGTCATAGTCAGGGATTTTAATACTCCATTGACTTCAATGGATTGATCTTCCAGACAGAAAATCAATAAGGAGACAGTGGCCTTAAATGACACACTAGATAAAATGGATTTAATAGATATCTTCAGGGCATTTCACCCCAAAGCAGCTGAATGTAAATAATTTTCAAGTGCACATGAAACATTTTCTAGGATAAACCACATGTTGGGACACAAAACAAGTCTCAATAAATTTAAGAAGATTGAAATTATATCAAGTGTATTTTCTGACCACAATGCTATGAAACTAGAAGTCAATCACAAGAAGAACACTGAAAAATACAGACATGGAAGCTAAACAACATGTTATTAAACAATGAATGGGTCAACAATGAGATCAAGGAAAATATTAAAAGATACCTTGAAACAAATGAAAATGAAGACAACAATCCAAAATCCATGGGACACTTGGAAAGCAATCCTAAAGAGGGAAATTCATACAATTATAGGCCTATATCAAAAAACAAGAAAAAGCTCAAATAAACCATCTAATTTCACCCTTAAAGGAACTTGAAAAATAGCAACGAACAAAGCCCAAAGTGAGTAGAAGGAAGGAAATAATAAAGATCAGAGCAGAAATAAATGAAATAGAATCTAAAAAACATGATACAAAATATCAGAGACTCCAAGAGCTGAATATTTGAAAAGATAAGCAAGAGTGACAAACCTTTAACCAGACTCATCAAGAAAAAAAAAGACAAAGGACCCAAATAAATAAAATTAGAGGTGAAAGAGAAGAAATAACAACTGACACCAAAGAAATATGAAGGATTGTAAGAAAATATTATAAACAATTATATGTGGACAAACTGGACAACCAGGATGCCATGGATAAATTCCTAGAAACATACAATCTTCCAAAACTAAACCAGGAGGAATCAGAGAATCTGAGTAGAGAGAGTATACCCAATGAAATTGAAGCAGTGATCAAACCTTCCCAACAAACAAAAGCCCTGGACCAGATGGTTTCACAGGTGAATTTTACCAGACATTTCAGGAAAAACTTAACACCTTTGCTTCTCAAACTATTTCAGAAAATTCAAGAGTGGGGAAGATTCCCAAGCTCATTTTATGAGGCCAGGATTATCTGTAAGGGAGTATGGTCCAGCAGAGCTCTCCTGGGCGCTGCAGATAAGAATAAGTGTACCAAGATGTGATCTGCTTGGGAGGGAAAGGCTGACCAGTATCTCAGAGGAGACAGGTATCAAGCCTCTCTCTCAGTGAGCTTTTATTGAGTTTAGCTTGCATAGGGATGCATATCAAAGAAAGGAGGTGTGGTTTACAGATAACATTTCTGGGATCACAGGGGTCCTTTTGAGTCAGGGTCTGGTAGACAGGTGATGCCATTCGGCTGTAAAACCTTGGGAAACAAATTCATTTTGTGCTTGGACCCTTAACATTTAAATTGAGGGCATTCTTATCAAAGCAGGTTTCACAGGACTTTATGCAATCTTTCTTAGGCCTGATAGTCCCCCGCCAGGAGCCACCAGTTCTGGCACAGGGCTGCACCCACCTTCAGCATTGTTTTAGGCCTGAATCAGTTGGAGGAAGCAAGGCAGCCAAGAGATTAGGAGACTTTCTACAGATAGAATCAGGATTCAGGCTATGATAAAGCCAAGGGTTGAAGGTCTTTTGTCCCTCCTCCACAATTCCCTAAGTCCTTCCCTAATAGCCCCTTCATGACTGTGCATGTCTTAGGTTGTTCCTTCCTTGAGGAATCTTACCCATCATCAACTATGCAGCCATCCTCCAGGGGCCAAGCAGGGTGAAATAAAGGGGGCAGAGGCTGCACCCCTGCTGGGAGGATAAGTTTTGTCTCCTTAGTAGCTTATGGTCCCAAGTAACCCTAGCTGTGGGGACTTTTTGCCTGTCGGCAGGGACACAGTGCCTAAAACTAGGCAGGATGGTTCCCAACAATTATCCTAATTTCAAAACCAGATAAAGACACTGCAAAAAAGAAAATTACAGGCCAATATCCCTGAGGAACATAGATGCAAAATCCTCAAGAAAATATTAACAAACCAAATAGAGCGTGGTACTGGCATGGAAACACACATAGATCAAAGGAAGAGAATAGGAACTCACAAAGATCATACACCGTGATCACGTGGGATTTATTTTGGGAATGCAAGTTCAATATAACATTCACAAATCAATAAATGTAATTCACAACATAAAACAAAGGCTAAAAACCACATGATCATATCACTAGATTTAGAAAAAGCATTTGATAAAATCTAACACCCATTTGTGATAAAAACTCTCAGCAAAATGGGGATAAAGAGAACATACCTAAACATAATAAAGGCCATATAAGACAAACCCATTGCCAGCATCATACTTAACCTGCAAAAACTACAATTATTCCCCTTATTGGGAACAAGGCAGGGATATCTGCTTTCACCTCTCTTATTCAACATAGTACTAGAAGTCCTAGCCATAGCAATCAGACAAGAAGAACAAATAAAAGACATCCAAATTGGAAAGGGAGAAGTAAAACTGCCATTATTTGCAGGTGACATGTTAGTGTATATAGCAAACCCCAAAAGTTCTACCAAGAAACTACTAGAACTGATAAATGAATTCAGCCAAGTAGCAGGATACAAAGTTAATATCCAGAAATCAGCTGCATTTTTATATGCTAGTAATGAACTAACAGAGAAATTAAGAAAACAATATCATTTACAATTGCTATAAAAAGAATAAAACACATATATAAAAGATCTGCACCCAGAAAATTACAAGACACTGAAAGAAAAAATTGAAAAAGATACAAATAAATGGAGGCACATACTGTGTTCATGGATAGAAAGAATTAACATCATTAAAATGTCCATAGTACTAAAGCATTCTATAGATTCAATGCAATTCCTATTAAGATTATAATGACATTTCACAAATATTTCAAAAATTTATATGGAACAAGAAAAGTCCCCACATAGCAATAACGATTCTAAGAAAGAAGAACAAAGTTTGGAGGGATCATACTACCTCTTATGAAACTACACTATAAGGCCATAGTAATCAGGACAGTATGGTACTGGCATGAAAATACACATAGATCAATGGAACAGAATAGGAGCCCAGAAATAAACCCACACCTTTATAGTCAATTGATATTCCACAGAGGAAGTAAGCACATACAATGGGCTAAAGATAATTTATTCAATAAATAGTGTTGGGAAAATTGGACAGGTACATGCAGAAAAATTAAACTAGACCATCTTCTTATACCACACACATGAATAAATTCAAAATGGATCAAAGACTTAAATGTTAGACTAGAAAGCGTAACAATTATAGAAGAAAGCATAGCAGCAAAATCTTGGACATTGCTTGTAACAATATTTTATCAGATGTATTTCCCCAGGCAAGGGAAACAAAAGAAAAAATGAACAAATGGGACTACATTAAATGAAAAAGTTTTTGCACAGCAATGGAAATCATCAGCAAAATTAAAAGACAACCCACAGAATGGGAGAACATATTTGCCCATACATGTGATAAGGTGTTAATATCCAAAATTTAGAGAGAACTTACAAACCATAACACCAAAAACAAAACAAAACAAAACAAAACCCCAATCCAATTAAAAAATGGGCAAAGGACTTGAATAGACATTTGTCCAAAGAGGACATACATATGACCAACAGACATATGAAAAGATGCTCAATATCATTAATCATCTGAGAAATACAAATTAAAAGTATAATGAGATACCACTTCATACCTGTCAGAATCGCCATCATAATCAAATCAACAAACAACAAGTGCTGGCGAGGTTGTGGAGGAAAGGGAACCCTAGTACACTTTTGGTGGGAATGCAGACTGGTGCGGCCACTGTGGAAAACACTATGGAATTTCCTCAAAAAAACTAAAAATGGAACTGCTTTTTGACCCAGCAATTCCACTGCTGGGACTATACCCTAAGAATTCTGATACACCAATTCAGAAGAACCTATGCACCTCTATGTTCACAGCAGCACAATTTATAATAGCCAAGTGTTGGAAGCAACCTAAGTGCCCATCAATAAATGAGGGGATCAAAAAACTATGGTATGTTTACACAATGGAATACTGTGCAACAGAAAGACAGAAGGAGCTCCTACCTTTCACGACAGCATGGGTGGATCTAGAGAGCAATATGCTAAGTGAAATAAGCCAGACAGTGAAAGATAAATACCATATGATCTCACCTATAAATGGAATCTAATCAACAGAACAAACAAGCAAGCAAAATGTAACCAGAGACATTGAAATTAAGAACAAACTGACAGCAACCAGAGGGGAGGTGGGAGGGGATAATGGGGGGAGGAAAAGGGGGAAGGGTCGTCAAGGAAAAGATATAAAGGATACATGGACAAAGCCAAAGGGGGGTTGGGATCGAGGGTGGGAGGTGGGGAAAGCCTTGGTGGGGGGAAAATGGCACAACTGTATTCGAACAACAATAAAAAAAGAGGGAAAAAGGGTAAAAGTATTTACATTAAGGTCGCTAATTGTCAAATAGTGTCATGGAGCCAATATTAACAACTATGTTTTAAACTCCACACTGAAGGTGCACAATCTAAGAAGAGGGCAGGATAAGAATCTCAATCAAGCTTTATATTCAGAGTTTTGTAAAAACAACCAAAAAAAGAACAGAGAATTTATTGAAGTTGGGTGGACTTCACCTAGATCTTACACTCTTTTTAGGACTGTTTCAATTAAAATAACACTTTATAGTTTAATTAATTATGTTTTTTGTTCATTCAACAAGTTTTTATTAAGCACGTACTTCTTTGCCAGGATCTTATATAGATCCTGGAATTATACCAGTTTTTAGGTCTTTTTGTCTAATTTGAATACAAAAGCTATGAAATTATAGTTTACTCATCAAAAGTTTACTTAGATTTATTCAGACTATACACTATTCCAAGGAGGATTGAAGAAGACGCAAAAGTTATTTTAATTAGCTTCAGGTGTATATTTGAATTATTTAAGCTCCATTCATCAGAAGTGGTGGGTGCAGACTGCTATTAACTTCCAAGTACATATCCTTGCCATCTAGTGGTGATGAATAATGAAAAGAGATACAGGATCTTTAAAATTCAGAGAAGAAAAAAAAGGTCTTTCTCCTGACAATATATCTCAATATATCTCATAGTAAGAGGTGATCACATCATATAACTATAGCAAAAAGTCTTTATAATATGTTTTTAAATCTATTTTTGAGTAGGTAATGCAGGTGCATGCCACACAATTCTAGTTATAAAATGGCATACAATAAAAAGTGAGTTTTCTGTCTTTCCCCTTCGTCCAGTCACCTGTGTCTGCTTGCTCAAAGACAATCACCATTTTTTGTTCTGTTCTTTCTCAAATAATTTATGGAATTCATAAATGTAGGTATGTGTGTATATATATTAATCTCTACATAATGAGAGCACACTACATATTGTTTTCCCCTTGCTCTTTTGTGTGTTTGTCTAACATATCTTGGAGAGCATTTTCATCTTTATGTGTAATGCTATTCCATTTTATAAAATGATTTTATAGTATTTCATTGTAAGGGTAGACCACAATTTATTTGCTAATTATGTATTATTGGTAGACATTTAGGATGTTTTCAATCTTCTGCTTCTACAAAAAGTGTTCTAACAAAGACCGCTATACAAATATTTTACATATAAATGCTTAGAAATGGAGGTAGAGTCCAAGGGTTTGTACACTTTAAATTTTGAGAGGTATTGCCAAATTCTCCTCCATATATTTTGTGTCAATTTGCAATCTAACTAGCAATGTATGGAATTCCCTTCTTTACACACTCTCAACACTCCATGTTTTCAAAGATTTTGATCTTTGCCTATCTGGTAGGTTAAATAGCTCATTATAGTTTTAATTTACATTTCTCTTATTGCAGTGAGGTTGAATCTCTTTTCTGTATTTAAGATCAATTCATGTTTTGATTTTTAGTGAGGTATCTGTTCATTTTTTCCTCATTTTTCTATTGGTTTATTGACTTTTTATTGTTTGAAGGACCTCTTTATTAAATAAATCAATACTATTTTTGGAATATGAATTGTAAATACTTTTTAATTTGTCATTTTTAAAGCTTTAATTTTTAACACCTCAGAAATTTTAAATATTGGTCAGAGTCACTACGCTTTATTACTTCTGGATTTTGTATCATACTTAGGCCCTTCCCATTTTGAGATTTTAAAAAATCTGGGTTTTCTTCTTATGCTTTTATGGTTTGATATTTCAGACTTATGTCTTTGATTCATTCAGAATTAATTTTATTAGAAGACAGGTGATGACCTTACGTTCTTGTTTCCCACTGGCTAGCTTGTCAGTGGTCTCACAATGCGATACTGTGTAAGATGGTTTTAGGAGAGTATGGACGTTTTTGTGGCGGTGAGAGGACGTGGAAGGGCACTCTGGAGGATCCCAATGATGAATTCTGACACTTTCCTTTGCCTGGGCCATTTCCCTCTCCCATTTCTTTCTGTTCCCACTCAGGCCGCTCTTGGTTTTTGTTGTTCAGTCCGATGCCTGGATGTTTCTACGAGTGTCTCTTGTCCCCAGAGTGCATGCCTCCTGTTGAGCAGACACAGAATACATGTGTGTCTGTGCGGTGAGGCCTTGACAAAGCTGGCACTAAACCCAAGGTACCTGTAAGGCTGATAATGCATATTATTTGACATTCGGGCTTTCTGGGCCTTTGAGTAGAGGCAGACTTCCTGGGGAGGTCACAGAGATGCTCTTTGAGATAGAAGACTTTATGTATTTTTCAAATTTTGCTGTGGACCTAAACAGCCATTTACTGTAGGACATTGTTTAGGAGTTGGTATAATATATACTTAATGAATATTCTTATATTTCTATGTATAAATGTATTGCTTATCAATATGAGTAATTTGTTTTGTGGATTTTTTATTCTTTTCAGAGTCATTAGTCAATAGGAATTCTGAAGTCAGCTGTAAGGTTCATCTGATTTCTCTTGTGGCAGCAACTTTCTTAGGACGGCATTGATGATGTTTTAAAAATTAGGTGGAAGAGAGCATGGTGGAAAGCATGCTATCTAGAAAGCTGAATGTGGCACCAGGCTTAGCTTCCTCTTCTTTTCTCTTGTAATACTTCCTCCCACCTCTTTCTTTATCCCATGCCCTGTCTTTAATCCTCCTGAAAATGGAGTCTTCAACCATCCTCACCTTCAAAGCTTCTACACTCCAGTTTATAAACACATTCACAGGCCCTTCATCTTTATAATACAAAGACATAAACTAACCGTTCTCAGTCTTTCTAATCCCCCTTTGAACTAGAGCATACTATCTTACTTAATTTTAACTTCTTATTCACATTTCTTGAAAGAATAGCCTACTCTCTCTGCAGTCAGTAGCTCATTCCTCCGCCCACTGTTGTCAGTCAGGTTTAGCTCTATTATACTGTTATATGACTTTTGTTTGGGTCAACAGTGACATCCTCTAGTTGCCAGAGCCAGTGAATATTTTCCAGTTTTTCTTCTTATGGAATATTCTCTGCTGGATTAGTGCAATCACCTCCTTCCTTTCAATTATGACATATTTCACTCTTTCTCTGACTAGTCTTTTTCTTTCAAAGTTGGGCTCCTCTTGCTCTTACTTCTTATTAAATATCAAGCAGACCCCCAGGTTCTGGTGCCAGTCATTGTTTTGGACAGCTTCGCATATTCTTTGTGGGTGATACTACACACACTTTGATAGCAGTTACTTTATAATTGGACACAACTCCTCTATCTTTATGTCCCAGCTGACTTTCACCCTGAGTCCTAGATTTAAAAATTCACCTACTGCTGGTGGTCCCTCAGGTCCTCACACACGGATGATGACTCATCGTCTGCATTCTACTTTCTCCTCCATTCTCCATCTGTTTCAACAGCATCATCTTTCACTTTGTTGTCAAGAAGGACCCCAAACCTGGGGCCTTATTGCCTCTTTTTTTTCTTGCTCTTATACCCAGTGAAGTACCAATTTCTAGCAGTTTTGCTTCCCATGTCCTTACTGTTTTCCCCTCTGCCATAGTAAAGGTCTTCAGCCACTCTCATCTGCACTGTTTTTAATTGGGCACTTTGATTCTGCACAGACCCATTTTTATACAGTTCCTAGAAGGATCTCTTAAAATTACATATCTTTGCCCTGGCTGGGTGGCTCAGTTGGAGTGTCCTCCCATACACCAAAAGGTTGCAGGTTCGATTCCAGGCCAGAGTATGTAACTGGGTTGCAGGTTCGATCCCTGGTTGTGCATACAGGATGCAACCAATTGATGTTTCTCTCTCACATTGATCTCTCTCTCTCTTTTCCTCTCTCTATCAAATCCATAAACATATCCTCAGGTGAGGATTAAAGAAAATGAAAAATGCATATCTTAGTATGTAGGCCACCTCTCTTCTGTGGCTTCCTATTGCTTATGGGATAAAGCTAGTCTTTGGCCTTTATCACAAGACTTTCTAATTTATCCTGCCTACCTCTCCACCTGTCCCTTGCTACTCCTTACTTGGCACGTCTTTCACATTTCACAATGCAGAACAGTTGTAGTTCTCCTCTGGTCTTTGTTAGTTTGTTCAGGCTGTACCCTAGGTCCATTCTCTTCAAACTTTGCGTGATGCTTGCTCTCCCCAAGGGCAGCTCAGGTGTCATCCCTGGGAAAGTCTCCCTGGAGGGCTTTTCATTCTGTTCAGGTAGCCTTCATAGGAGATTCGGCATACTCAGTACCTGTGCCTATCAGTGCATTTATTTCACTCTCCTTTTCTTCTCTTTCCCTGCACTGAGCTTAAAGGCAATGATAAATATTTTCATTTTGTATTCCCTGTGTGTGCTGAACTGAGCTTAGCACATGTTTTAATTCAGTCAACACTTGTTGAATTAATCTTCAATGAAAGAATGAGTGATTGAAATTCAACAACTATTTGTATACAGATAAGCATAATATTGTTGACTCAAAATTTCTCAGGAAGAATGTTTTATTAAACCATATATATACAAGTTCATATCCTCGCTCATATTGATCAAGAATCTGAAGCAGAGAACCTTAGAGAGATCTACATTTTTATCCATTGCATTTTTCTATTAGTCTGAGTTTCTTTGAAATTGTTGTTTTTTTGAGGACCGTTAAACACACTTGTATCCTCTTACTGTGATGCTACTGATAGATAGTAAAGAGATGAATACAGATATTGAGAAGATATAGGTGGCAACACTGAAATGGTTTCTTTAAAATCTACTTTCAAGGCTCTTCCAAACCATTTTGATTAAAAAGTGAACCAGTGTTTTTAAACACCCAAAAGATGTAGATAGCTTACTCTAGGACCAGGTGGTATTACTTGAAGAAAGGGACATAGTAGTAGTGGTACCTTGCTGTGACTTTCTCTGTGGTCAGTTATTCTATAGACTGGCCCAGCTCGTGAAAGAGCATGTTACTAGTAGAGTCTCTTAAAAGACTGTATTTATTGGTTGGCACTATAATAACCGTACTGCATGCCCAGTGGTTGATATATGGCCTTTGGTCACTGTTCCATATCACTGAGTCTTCATCCACACTCAGTCATCCAGCACTGTCAACTGCATTAGGAAATGAGGGCCAGGTTTTGTTCAGCAATGCATTTGATAAATTCAAGTTTCATTGGAACTAGGTGATGGTATGGCTCGTCAGTGTTCAAATGGAAAATAATTTATTGTGATTTTTGGGATGCAGTTTCACCCCTGCTGGTCCAGAAACTCATTACCAGGTAGAGATGATTGCTAATCAAGATTTCTGGGCTCCATTTTCTCCCTGCTAAGTATTCTCATTCTTCCCACTCTCTGTATTTTGTCCCAATTTTCAGCTGAGGTCAGTGTGTAGTATATCTTGCCCCATAAGAAATAAAACATTAGGGAGGGTTATGTGATATTTTAAAATATTAGGAAACAGTTGTAAATAAAGTAAAATGATTTTCCTTTGTTTGAATTTTCTTTTAAAAAGAAAAGATTTTATTTACTTTTAGAGAGAGGGGAAAGGAAGGAGAAAGAGGGGGAGAGAAACATCAAAGTGTGGTTGCCTCTCATGTGCCCCCTACTGGGGACCTGGCCTGAAACCCAGGCATGTGTCCTGACTGGGGATCCAACCAGTAACCATTTGGTTCTCAGGCTGGTGCTCAATCCACTGAGCCACACCAGCTAGGGCTGGATTTGCTAATCATGACACCTCTGACAGAAATGCCTGAATCTGAGTCACTGCAGTATTAAAATGGCCCATTATCTGGAGACCCATTTTCTCAGTGGTCTATAAAAGCTTGAAAGGTACCCTGTGGCACCTATTCCATAGCCATCCATTCCTGGAGCCCTGAAAGAGGGGAGCAGGGTAGAGGGGTTGCAATGGTATTGTGGTTGTGACCGACAGGAGATGTATAACTGGTATGGGGTATTTCCAAGGTATTGAGAAATATAGCGGAGGGGAAATGTCTAAAATGGGCTTTAGGGTGGGACATCTGGGGAGAATGTTACATGTGTTTTCACTCAATTATTTCACAATTATTATTTAAAAATTACAATATATAGTGTGATGTTGATACTTAAATTCATTAAAATAAAATTAATAATAGTTAATCCACTTTTCCCAGAAAATCACAGCATTTATACTTTTGTATATTTTGCACAAATGTTACTCCTTTTATTATCTTAAGACAGCTATTTATTTTGCAGATTACAAAATAAATGTACTTCTGTAAACTGGGAGGGTATTTGTTATTGTTTTGATACCTATGTTTTAGCAAAGTCTTAAGGAACAAAGATATAACTAAATAGAAAGTGGATGGGTGTACTTTCCTAGTGTCTTACCTATGTACAAAAATATACATTACACTTTCATAAATTATTTGTATGCACTCAGAGAAGGTTGCTATTTAAAGGTACCTTTAGTGAAGGTTTTTGTAAAGCAAATTCTCACCTCCTAATCGGGACGTTCCGTGTTGGCTTTGCTTAAAACAATGCATACAGTGGATGTAAAATTCAAACAGAATTTTGGAATCCAGCAGAAACCATTTCTAGATTACTGATAAATTCCAAGGTGAAGTTATTTTGCTTTAATTCTCAGTGAGGTTTTACAACACATTCAGAGTGGTCCCTCCCACCCGCATAGAAAACAAATCTGAAAGTGAGAGTCTGTTTAGAGGAGAGCATGGGAGGCAGCTCCTGCCCTCAGTGTCTGCTGTAGCCCTCCAGGCTCCTGCAGCAGGTCTCGTGGCAGAGAGCACTGCCTGTGTCATGGGGCTGAGCAGAGCCCATTCTGGGCGTGGGCCTGACTTGCTGAGCCTCCCCCTCTCCATCCTGGAGCAGCCTTTCTGATCTTGGCTGCTCCAGGTTGAAATCTGAAGTCATAATATGTTCAGGGTGTTTTCTTTTCTCAAATTAAAAAATAATATTTGCTCCATGTTTTACTCTACCTCACAGAGGGACACACAGATCAGAAAGCCAAAACTACATATGCAGCTTCAGTCAAGGTGACCCAGGCCATGTCTTCCTACTGGTGGTTTCCTTGGCTTCACACACTTTCTTAAAAGACTGTAACTTTGTTTGCATTTCTGGCTCCAAATCACAACTAAAAATAAATAAACCTCTGGGTAAGGTGAGAATGGCCTTACCTCCTCCCACTGAGGTCCTTTATTCGATCTTCATTTTGGCCACATTTGAGGACTTTTCTAGGAGTTCAGAAAAAAGCTAGTTGTTGTGTGCAATCCTCAATTCCATCAAGAGAGCCACAAATGTGTGTGTGTGTACCCACAATGTGTGGTTGCCTTAGGATAAGACAATAATATTTATTTACTGGGTATTATTACTTAGTGATATTACTCTTCTTTACTAAGGTCCATTATTACTTAGGATTATATATATTTATGATTTATAAAATTGTAAAAGAAAAAAGTACTGTGATGAAACAGTGGACAATTTAAATCGGACGAAAATACATTGTAAAGGCAATGTGGCCCCCTTTCAACGGACTTTGCCAGGCCGTGTGGAGGGCAGTGGTCTACGACCCAGCCATTCAGGACAAGCACAGCAGACAGTCTGCAGAGAAACTGGATGTCCTTCCTGGGTGAGGCCTATCTCCTCTAATTTCAGGTGGAATGGAACTCAGGGGTTTCTGACCCTTAAAATTATGTGAACATTTTTGTAGGTATTTTTATTTTTTTATTTTTTTATTTTTTAAAGATTTTATTTGTTTATTTTTAGAGAGGGGAAGGGAGGGAGAAGGAGAGAGAGAGAAACATTAATGTGTGGTTGTCTCTCATGTGGTCCCCACTGGGGACCTGGCCTGCAACCCAGGCATGTGCCCTGACTGGGAATCGAACCTACGATGCTTTGGTTCGCAGCCCGCGCTCAATCCACTGGCCTACACCAGCCAGGGCGGTATTTTTATTTTTTATTTTATATTTTAAATTATATTTTTACTGATTATGCTGTTGCAGTTGTCCCAAATTTTCCCCCTTTGCCCCTCTCCACCCAGCAGCCCCCACTCCCTCAGGCAATTTCCACACCATCACTCATGTCCTTGGGTCATGCGTGTAAGTGCTTTGGCTACTCCATTTCCTATACTGTGCTTTATAGCCCCATGGCTATTCTGTAACTATCAATTTGGACTTCTTAGTCCCCTCACCACTTTGTCCATTTCCCTGTCCCACCTGGCATCCATCAAAATGCTCTCCTCCTATCCATGATTCTGTCTCTGTTCTTCTTGTTTGCTTAGTTTGTTTTTTTAGATTCAGTTGTTGATAGGTATATATTTATTTTCATTTATTGTTCAAAGTGTTGCTCTTCTTTTTTAAAAAATAAGTCCTTTCAACATTTCATATAATAATGGTTTGGTGATGATGAACTCCTTTAGTTTTTTCTTGTCTGGGAAGCTCTTTATCTGCCCTTCAAATCGAAACGATAGCCTTGCTGGGTGGAGCAATCTTGGCTGTTGGTCCCTGCTTTTCATGACTTTGGATATTTCTTGCCAGTCCCTTCTAGTCTGCAAAGTTTCTTTTGAGAAATCAGCTGACAGTCTTGTAGGAACTCCCCCAACTTCTTTTCTTTTTCTGCTGTTAAGATTCTCTGTTTATCTTTAACTTTTGGCATTTTAATGATGATGTGTCTTGGAGTGTGCCTCTTTGCATCAGTCTTGTTTGGGATTCTCTCTGCTTCCTGGACTTGTGTATCTATTTCTTTCACCAAATTTTCTCCATTATTTGAAGGTTCTGAGTGATGGCTGTTCTATATTTTAGCTGTAATATTGATGTGGTTGTGCAAGGAGGCAAGCCGTGTTTACCTATATGCTGCCATCTCACAGGCATTTTGTAGGTATTTTTACATATACATAGTTTTAGAGATAGGTTTGTAAGTGTGTACCTGTTTCTGGGGGTGTGGTTCTGCACTTTTTATCAGATTCTCAAAGAGACATGTGAACACTCCCATACTAGTCTGGCAACAATGTCCTCATCTCTTTAGGATTTTAGATTACAGGGATGGTAGATTTAATTATTATTGAAAACTATTCACTGTACCTCCCTGTTAGCTCCCTTCCTGCAGAAGCTATTGAGTCTCACCCACTGATGTTGGACTTGGCCATGGATTTGCTTTGGCCAATGAAATGTGAATGGAGGTGACATGTGCCACTCCTGAATAAAGCCTTAAGAGCCATTACTCTTTTATCTCTGTCATAGGACTTATGTGCCCTGGAGAGGGGCTGATCTACTGCTTGGGTGAGAAATGAAGATTCTAGAGCCCAGGTTGACTCTTGAACATGTTATATGAACGAGAAATAGACCACATTGTTGCAAGTTACAAAGATTAGGGAACTCTTAGCTGCTGGTAGCTTAACAGCCTCAGCTGACTCGTCCTACAGGTGGCAGTCAGAATTACATTCAGAATCCAGCAGAGCACACTGGAAACCTCTAGTGTAATGAACTTCCTGTGGTTTGGTGCATTTAGAAGTGACAGGTTTTTCCTATGGATTCTGTGTGTTTTTCAATGCTTCCCACGGAGCTAGAAATAAGAACTCAGTCTTGTGGGGTTAGTCTGTTAAGGACAGAGAGCCCATTTTGTCACGTCAGAATCCTTTCTGGTGGAAGGCAGCCAGTCTGGGTCTGTTTCTTCCATCTGCCTTATGGCTAGCATGAGTAAGAAAGAATTACTGATAACGAGGGGTGTCCGAGGGCATGAACTGCTCTCTGAAGCATAACACAAACCACCTAACACAGTAGGTATGAACATATTGAAAAATTATAGGGTGCATATCATTTATGCTGCAAAGTATAGTACAGGTTCATTTTCTGCAATGCTCCCTTACTCCAGGCATGACAAGGATGAAGAATAGGTGTTACCACAATGGAGCACAATGAAAGGCCACCCAAGAAAGAAAACCGATTTCAGAGGTGACTCATAAACAAAGTACTACCTTCCACAGAATAAAGAAGCCATCCATCCGTTACCACTCAAAGTGCATAATAATAAGGACAAGTGCTTCATCACCCCTTGTCTGACAGCTAGAGGTCAGAACTCCCACTAGAAGAACTCTAGAAAACTTCATTCTTTAGTCAGAATGGGCTGCATTTGAATCAAAGAACTGGTCTGTTTTTGGAAAGGTTCAATTTGTTCATGCCCCAGATTCTTAACTATTGCCACCATTAAGCAGTTTCAGTTTTTAAAACATTCATTGTTTAAAAAATATGTGTACTAAATTAATTATTCCTGTTGATTTAAAGTTGGGAAGGTCGATGACCGGCTCATAAAAGATCTGCCCTAAAGCTTTTTATTCAATGGAAAGTGGTTTTAGGACAGTATATTGCTACAGTTATTAACACTCCAAGTAAATAATTTCTTTTTAATTTAGTATATCAAATAAAATGCTCAACTTCTTTTCATCCCAGATTGTAAGAATTTCATTTAATTTATGATATTTACCATTTATTTAACAGTTATTTATTGATTGCCTAGACCTTGCCAGGGCCTGTTCTTGGACATGGAGCTCAGCAGACTCTACCCTCAAGATGGTTACATTCTAATGGGAGAAGATAGAAAGTAAGTACTAACAACAAAAACAAATATCAGACGGTGATGCATACTCTGGAAATCATAAAGCAGAGTAAGGAGTGATGAAAAGTTATGAGCCCGGGATACTATTTTATACCTGCTGGTCAGGGCAGTTCTCACTGCTTGGGGGCGTTTGGAAGCCCTGAGTGAGGTGAGGGAATGGCCATGTCAGTGTCTGTTGGAAGCGTGGGGAGTTGGATTTACGTCTCACGGTACTCAGAGATCTTTCTGAGAACTGGTATGTAAATTGAGTTCTGTATTAAGCATATTATAGAAACTTCTTACCACTTTCTTCCTTACTGAATCTGTAAAATGAAGATCCCATTGGTAAAATGACATTATGCCTTAAAAATATCTGAAGTGTGAGTGCAAATTTCCACATATTGAATTCACCTTAAACAGGTTACATATGTTTAGGATAAGATGTTATAGATGAATGATAGATAAGAACAGTTTGAATGAGTGAAAAGTCTTGGATATAGGTTTTTTAACAAAAATATTATTTTAAACTATAATAATAAGCAAATTAACTGTGTTGCATGGTTAAGGTTCTTATATTACCTCTTTGAATTAATAATCAGAATGCTTTATTATTAGAATATGCAAATCACATAAATGCTTTCAAAATATCCAACAGCCCTTAAAAATGGTTTTTATAGTAGGGTGAGCATTCTTCTTGTACTTTTCTGTGTCCTGGGGATGTGCTGGAAACATGCATGTTTCCAAACAAATGGAGACAACTCAGTCCACAGACAGGGTATCACAATTTCTAAATAGAGATATTTAAACCTATGACATTGTACTCTGCCCTTTAGGTTCACCCAGCCTGGATTTAGTGATTGTTTTGAGGAAAAAAGCAAAAACTTTTAATAGAATATACTGAATTACCAAACTTGTCATCAACCTATTTCAAAGTAACTTTTATATATAAACTTGGGCTTCATAATACAAATTGTATGATCTTGGGATTGCAGTTCAAACTTCAGGGAATGTGAGCTTTGATTGCCTCTGCTATTTTAGAACATTAAAGTAGTTGTTAATTTGTAGAACAACACAACCAGTGTGAGGATGAACAATAAAAAAGAACAGTTTCTCATTCCTTTCACAACCTGCAACCTTCCCCTCATCCCCTCTTGGTAGGTACAGTGAATGTCGGATGCTGAAGAAGTGGAATCAGATTCATCCTGTCACCAGTTGTGACTAGTGCCAGGGCGGAACATTTCTGGGGAGTGCTTGTGTGGCACAGTCATTTCCCTCCTCCCACCACAGAGGAACACTCAGTGAATTATCCAGTTTATTACACTCTTGCTGTCACAAGTTTACTGTTTATAGGCATCTTCTTAGGGTTACCTGAGATGGTGTTTTTGCATGTATTTCTCTGTTGAGTTAAATAACACAGCTGTTACTTTTAATATGTAAAAACATTTGTCTCTTCATGGCAGAATGGAATTTTATAAGCAAAACACTTCATCTTTAACTTACAGGTGTACCACACCAAGCTCTTTGACCTAAAAAAGTGTCCAAACTTGGTTTATTTCTCTTTCCTAAGAAATCTACTTTCTATTTTATTGTACATTTGACCCCCAAAGAGTGGACTTATTCATATCTTGGCCTTGAAATAGGACTTGACAGTTATAAAATCAATGGATCCCCTTTAGAGCACCAAACACAATCCAAGTGGTTGAGATCGAGGTGTCAGCTTTCTTCCTGGTTCCAGACAAGCATGCAAGCAAGCAAAGGAGCTAGCTATATCTATATATTTGTCTGTCTGTCTGTCTATCTAGGTATCTATTTATCTATCTACCTATACTCCCCCTTTCCACCCTTCTGGATGCTCATTTTTAAGATGGGTTTTCTTCTTGTACTCCTGACTACTATATCTGCTGCATTAGTTTCCTAGGACTGCTGTAACAGATTACAGTCAAACCTCACTACTCATTGGCCTCAGAACTCATCAGATCCTGTACTTGTTATTGATGAGAAAAGAATTGTTCAGCATTCGTCTTGCTTGGAACTCATCACACTTACTAGAACTTGTATGAGTCATGACACCTCCCTGCAAGAGAAAAATGCTTCATCACTCATCACTTGCATGGTACTTATCAGTTTTGGCACTCACCACGAGTTCCAGTACCAATTAACAAGAAGTACCAAGGTACCACTGTACCATAAACTGGGTGGCTTAAAACAGCAGACAATTATTCTCTCATAGTTCTGGGGATTAAAAATTTGAAATCAGGGATCAATAGGATCATGCTCTTTGATAAGACTCTAGGAAAGACTCTTTCCTGGCCTCTTCTAGCTTCTGGTGTTTGCCAGCAGTCTTTGGAGTTCCTTGTGTTATAGACACATCATTCCTCTGCCTCTGTCATCATATGGCATTCTGTTTTCATATGATGTTTTTTTCTCTATATCTCTGTTCAAATTTTCCTTCTCTTATAAGGACACCAGTCATTGGGTAAGGGCCCGCTGTAATCCAGAATAGCCTCATTTTAACTTGATTATATCTGCAAAGACCCTATTTCCAAACAAGTCCCCATATATGAGCATGACTTTTAGGGGATATTATTCAGCCTAGTACATATACCCCAGAACTATTCTTGCCCACAGTTTATACATGGCCAAATATAATCAGTCCTAGTCTGAGGCTTTTCTTTTGATAAATGTTCCAAATACATAGTATATTTTTTGTGAACTTTTAATGGAGATTTAACATATATACAGAAAAGTCCTAAATTATAAGTGTATTAATTTTTACAGAGTGAACATAGCCATTAACTACCACTCATATCAAGAAGTAAAACATCATCAACAACCTAGCAGGAGTTTCTGATCACGCCTTTCCCAGTCATTATTGCCCCAGAATAACCTCTGTTATGATATCTATCACCATAGATCAGTTTTACTTATTTTTAAGTTCGATATGTATGTGTCGTTCTGGGTCTGGATTTTTTTTTGAGCACCTTTACGATTGAGTGTCACCCATGTTATGGTATACAGTTGAAGTTTGTTTGTTCTCTTTGATAAATAATATTAATTCTGTTATGAATATGCTGCAACTATTTTTCTATGCTATTGCTGATGGATATTTGAATTACAGTTTTTTTTACAGTTTTGAATACTACTTTGTGAATATTTTTGTGCATATCTCTGGTTGCACATACATACATGACTCTGTTAGGTACATGCTTTAGAGTGGAATTGTGAGGTCAAAGAGTATGTGTTTATTTAATATTAGCAGAGATGCTCTATTTTCCAAAGCAGTTGTACCAGTTTACACTCATACCAATAGTATATAAGAGTTTCAGTTGCTCCACAACTTTGCCAATATTTGGATATTCTGTTTAAATTTTATACTTTTTGGTGAATACACCATAAGATCTCATTATGGTTTTAATTTTCATTTCCCTCTATACTGATGATGGTGAGCACCTTTTTATATGTTAATTTGCCATTCAGGTGACATCTGTTGTGTAGTGTTTGTCTTTTGCCCTTCATTTAATTGGATTTAGCTATCTTTTTATTTTATGATTAACTTATAACAGTATTTTTACATATTCTGAAAATGAATCCTGGATATATGAAAAGGGAATCCTAGTGAACTCCTGTTGGGAAAGTCAACTAGTGCAGGCACCGCGGAAAACAGTGTGGGGATAACTCAAAAAATTAAAAATGGAGCTGCCTTTTGACCCAGCCATTTCACTGCTCAGGTTACACCCTAAGAATCCTGAAACACCAATTCAAAAGAACTTATACACCCCTACGTTCATAGCAGTGCTATTTACAATAGCCAAGTGCTAGAAACAGCCTAAGTTCCCATCAGTAGATGAGTGGATTAAAAAACTGTGGTATGTTTACACAACAGAATATTATGCAACAGAAAGAAAAAAGGAATTCCTACCTTTTGTGACAGCATGTAAGGAACTGGAGATTATTATGCTAAGTGAAATAAGCCGATTGGTGAAAGATGTATAGCATATGATCTCACTTGTAAGTGGAATCTAATGAGCAAAATAAACAAACGAGCAAAACAGAACCAAAGGATGGTTCTGTCTGGCAATGGCAATTGTAGCTCAGCCCCGTGGTAAAGCCCATAAGTGCATGGTGGTACGCAGGGTGCCAAACCCATGGATTGGTTCTCCCATGGGAAATCAGGCCTGCATTATACCTAGGCTGCTTTGTGACTTGCTCTTGCTAAAACTCCCTCACCCTGAGTCCAGGCAGCAAATGCTTACTGCATATCTTTAAAGTAACTTCCTGAAGTCCATGCTAATTCTCCCAAGGATTGAAGTGTAACCTGACCAATTACTCTTATCGTTCCCTTGCATTTGCAACATTTTTTCCCTGTTAACCTGTAAGAGGTGATCAGTAACATCCTTTCCGTTGCTATCTGTAAAAAGTAATTACCTAAAGCAAACCTAAGTATAATGAATGAAAACCTTCTTTGATATATGCTATTAGAAAGCTAATAAAAGCTTCTCAAGGCAAGTGTCGGGGCACTCTCCCCTTGAGAGAGTGGCTGTGCCGTCCCTTTTTGTCCACAGGACTTGGTAGTCTGTGTGAATTTGTCTTGTCTCACCCATAATGCTGCAGACACTGTGGGCCAGAGTCTGCATCACTTTCCTCTGCTGGAACCCACGATAAGTGGCTGCAAGTGAAGTTTTGTGTGTTGGTCCTTTAAGAGGTTCTCTTGTGTCTCCAGACATTTCTCCCTGGCAGACAGAAACCCTGCTGCTTTTCACAGCTGAATGTTATCTGGGTTCCTTTGTGGCTCTGTTGCTGTAGGCTTGGGAGACCAGCTTGGGATTGAGACCCCACACTTCTCAGGGGGAACCCCCTGGCCACTGAAATATCCCTCCAGGACTTCAGTTGCCACCTGTGGGAGCCCAGCCAGTCTTCTCGCACCTCCTCCACACTCCCTACCAGTCTGGTTGTGGTGAAGCAGTTCCTTCTGTCTTCCCGTGGTTACAAGGCTTCTCTCCAGCTACTGTTCACTTGGTTATTCGGGATGATCTCTCTACAATTTAGCTGTAATTCCAGATTGGTTCTGGGAAGAGGTTATTGTACCTTCCACTTACTCCTCTGCCATGTTACCAATTCCCTGAAAGAATAGAAAGATATTTAAATGTTACAATTAAGTATGATATTAGCTATAAGATTTTTGTAGAATTCTTTTATGAAATTAAATCTCTTCCAAGAATTTTTAAAAAATTGTTAATAAGCATTGAATTGTATCAAATGCTTTTTCTGCATTAGTAAGATGATATGATTTTTATCCTTTATTAGTTAAATGGGGTATCATAATTTTCAAATTATATTTTAGTTTCAAATGTTAAACTAGTAATTTTTCTGTAGATTCTTTGGGATTTTCCACATAATTTTAATTTTCATCAGTCACAGAAATTTTTAAGAACTTAAGAAGATAAAAATAATCTGTTATATTTATCCAGATAATTACCATTTTTGTTAGTATTCTTTCATTCTTGAAGTTCCATCTTTTACTTTAACATTATTTTTCTTCATCCTGAACAACTTTCTTAAGCATTTCTCTCTTTTTTTTTTAGCAGTATTCTGGCAACAAATTCTTAGTTTTCCTTTGTCTCAAAATTATTTTATTTTGAAGAATATTTCTGGTAGAATTAGGGTTAACAGTTATACATGCAGCTACTTAAAGATGTTTCATTCTCTTCTAACTTTTATAGTTTCTGGTGAAAAATCTATAGTCATTCGACTCACAGATCTTTTATATGTAATGTGTGATTTTTTTCTGGTTGCAGTTTGATTATGAAATGTCTGAACATGATTTCTTGAGTTTATCCCGTTTGAGGTTCTCTGAATCTTTTCAATCTGCAGATTACTATCTTTTCCTCAAACTGGAAGTCTGTCCATTTTTGTTCTTCAGTCTCTTGTTTCTGAGTATGTGTGTATGCACACTTTATTTTGGATAATTTCTATTACTTTCTCTGATGTTTTCACTGATACGTGACTAATATATTCTTTTCTAGTGTCTCATTGGATGCTATTCCTATCCCATGCGGTTTTTGTGTCATATATTCTATTAATTACCGAAAATTTTCATCTGTTTTTGTATGATAGCATGTGTTTCTGTGCTAATCGTGGTCTTGTTTTTCTTTACATTATTGAACATGTTAATGATATGCTTTTAGGGTCTTTTGAAAATTTCATTAACTTTCTCATTTCTGGTTATGTTTCAATTAATTGATAGAGTCATTTGTCATAGGTCATATTTTTCTTATTTATTACATGCCTAGTAATTTTTGATTGGGTTCCAGACACTGAATTTTACATTGTTTAATGCTAGATATTGTTGTAGTCCTTTAAAGAATGTTGGACTTTGTTTTTGCATTTGCAGATCAGTTTGATCCCTTTGAAGCTTGTTTTTAAGTTTTCTTATGGGAGGTCCGGAGCAGTCTACTCCCAGACTAATTTACCCCACAGTACTAAGGCATGACTCTTGAAAATTCTACTTAATGCTCTGTATATTATGAAGTTTATCAACATTGAGTGATGGGAATGTGAACTATTCCCATTATTGCATGATTTCCTGGAAATGTTCAGGCTATTGCTTTTGGGGAGTTCTTTCTCCAGCCTGATGGAGATTTACCTTAGGCAAGTGCAGATCAGTGCTTAGCCACAGACTTGAGAGGACCACTTTGAAGATCTGTGGAGCTTTCTCTTTGTTTAGTTTCCTCCTCTCCAATATTCTGACCTACAAATTCTATTCACCATGGATGATTTAAGCTCTGATCTTTGTCTCTTCAACTAAATGAGATTGTCAGGCTCTGTTTGAGTTCCTGTTCTCTGAGCTGCAGCTTGACAATATCTCCAGGCAGTGATCCTGGGTAAACAGCATTTTTCTCATTTTTTCCCTTCTCTTTGACATCATAGCCCTGATCTATTCCCTACTGAAAAGTTGTTTTATATATTTTTCCAAATAATCTAATTGTTTATGCAAGGGCAGAACCTGTAGCAATTAATTTTTCAGGCATAAGAAAGTCCAAAAGTAGACTTTTAAGCATCATTTATATATGTCACACAGTATTAGAATCACAGGTTAAATATACTCATAATTGTTTTGAATGTGTGCAAAGTTGAGACACACCCTCTGATGGGATATCTGTTAATTTCCTTTCCTTGGGTCTTAATTTTTGGTACTTTCAATTTGTTCATTCTTTCTGCAAAATTGATTGTGTTTTAGTATAAATGACTATAGATGCAAATCAGAACTGTGGCAGGCAGGCAGACATGAGCAGAGCAAGGACAATAGGCCAGGTATAGAATGTCACCAGAGTGGAAAGCCCTGGGTATCTAGCATGGTACAAAAATGGGAAAACAAGGACCTTGCCCCTAGGGTAACCATCTCACCCCTAACATACCACTGGTCATGTGGTTTAGATCCCCTGACCTTTCATATCATTGGTCATATGGCTTGGACCCACCCCTGACATTTCCTCTCCTGGCATGTCGCTAGTCATGTGGCAGACCCCCTTGGGGGAGGCAAAAGGGGCTAAAGAGTGGCCTCATGTGACTTCCATGTGGGCCCCTGTACAGCCACTCCCTTAACCATTAACTGCTAGGGATAACACCCAGGCCTCAGTTATATTTCTGGGCTCCAGGCCCAGAAAAGCAGCAAAACCTGGCAAGTGATGCCATGGCTGACATCAGAACCAGCTGCATACTAATAACTTCGTTCCCTGGTGCCTAACAATCAGTGGAGATCATGATCCTGAAAGGACCCACCTGGAAAGCTGTTGAATATTCTATTGAGATCTACCCTGACACCTCCCCTAAAATCTCTACCTTTAAAACCCTCAAGATGAAGAACCCAGCATTCTCTTGCTCCTTAGAGCACATCCACTCAAATCTTCCTTTCAAATGTAGTTTGCTTTCTCCTAAGCTTCAAGGGTCCTTCTCTGGCCTCTATCTTTTTTCCTGAGCCCATTTCTTCTACCACTCACTTCTTCTACCTCTGTGACTTTCTAAATAAACTTTCTCTTATAATTAGAGTGTTGATTCTGAATTCTATCTTTGCTAGAACTCAAGTACTGATGTTGTACAACCAAGGTCCTGTCTGACTCCACCGGTCTAACACCAGGTGTGATTCTTGTCACCAACAGAACTATTGAAGGTCTTAGGCATTTCGTGGCTGGACTGTTGCAGCAGACTCCTAACTGACCCTGATCTCTTCAGTCACACTGCCATCTACTCCTGTCTCCCCGTTGTCTCTAGAGTGATATTTAAAATAAATAATCTCCTGAATAATTGCAATTACTTACTAATTATCTCCCTGTTTCTACCTTGTCCCCTCTCACACCACAGTCTATATTCTCAATCTAGCACCCAGACTGATCCTTTTCTTTTTTTACTTTATTTTTAGTTTTGACCCTGTTACTGATGTCCCCATTTACCCTATACCGCCCCCCACCCCAGCTTTGCCTGCCTCCACCAAGCCCCTGTCCCACCCCTCCGGCCATTACCACACTGTTGTCTGTGTCTGTGGGTTATACATATATGTTCTTTGGCTAATCCCTTCACTTTCATCCAGTTCCCTGCCCTCCTCTCTGAGTACTCTCAGTCTGTTCCATGTATCCTTACCTCTGTTTCTATTTTGTTCGTTCTTAATTTTGTTCATTAGATTCCACAGACAAGTGAGATCATATGGTATTTGTCTTTCTCTGACCAGAGTGATTATTTAAAAAAATAATTCTGATCAAGATATTCTACTGTGCCTCCCTTGTGCACTTAAAAATCCTAAAGTGTCTCACTAGGCCATTGAGAATTAAAGTCAAAGTCCTTCGTGGGCCTTTGAGACCCTACTGGATCTGGCCCTTTCTGAATCTTGCTTTTACTTTTCTCCTCTCACTCTGGTCCAGCCACACTAGCCTCCATGCCATTTTTATAATTCACTGGGCAATGTCCTGCCTTGTGGCCTTTGAACTGACCATCTCTTCTGCCTTGAATGCTCTTCCTTCAGGTGTCTGCATATTTAACTCTGTTACAGAAATCTACTGGCCCAAAATGGCCTCACATTGCTTGCTAAAAGCCCATGATATCAAACCTAGATTTAATACCTGATCTAATTATAGTTTCAACCTAGCCCAGATACATAATATTTATTAACTAGTCTGAAATTTCCTGATCAAAGGCAATCTATTTTGTGGCCCCTCTCCATCACCCATAGAAAGAAAAAGGCAATTGACATGATAAAAACCAATCTCATTCTCTTCCTCCAAAGAAAAGATGTCTCGGCCCAAGAATAATAGCTCCTTTGCCTCACCCTGCCTCCTACAAGACCCTTCTATTTTGTACAACCCCTCTGAGTGCCCTCCTAGGTGCTGTATGAGATGCTGCTCAGTTCATGAATTGCTTAATAAAGCCAGTTAGAGCTTCAAATTTACTTGGTTGGATTTTGTTTTTTTAAACAACTCCCTCACTCCCTTTGAGTATTTGGTGAAAGTGCCACCTTCTCAATGTTGCCTCACTAGCCCCCTAATTTAATGATGAAATTGACCCCATCATTCTGTCTGTTTAGCACTTCCAATCCATTGTACCCTGCTCGATTTTCTTCCATGACAATCAGTTTCTAACTTACTAGACATTAAACACTTACTTGTTTTGTTTATTATCTGTTACCTCTTTCCAACTAGAATGTAAACTTCCCAAAAGCAGGTCTTGTCTGTTTTTTGTGGGTTTTTTTAATCCCCATTGATGCATCCCCAGTTCCTAGAGTAGAGCCCAGTGTCTTATAGTTCCATTAAAGATATGTGTTGATTTGTAGGTAAAGCTGATGTCATTTATTTAAGAAAGATGCTTTAAGTATTCATGAATAACCATAGGATATAGTCCAAGCTATTTACAGAGCAGAGTACGTACATTCTTTGAGCTTCACACTTTTCCTATGTCAACCTTTTTAGTCTTTCCACACTGACACTTCCTGAATTCCACCCATACTTAAGTATTGGGTTGGCCAAAAAGTTCATTTGGTAAGATGGTTCTAGTAGTGCTTAGCTGTCTTTAAGAAGTTATAGACAATTGCTTCATTCAAAACAATTTTGTTAGACTGTATTGTGACAGCTGTCATATCAGTGTGCATTAAAAAAATAAAAATTGGTGAATTTTTGTAGCCATTTTAATATTGAAGATGGAAGAAAATCTGCAACATTTTTGGCGTATTATGCTTTATTATTTCAAGAAAGGTAAAAATGCAACTGAAATGGAAAAAAAGATTTGTTCATTGTATGGAGGAGGTGCTGTGACTGATCGAATATGTCAAAAGTGGTTTGTGAAGTTTCTTGGTACAATTGACATTTTGGCCAAATAGTTCTTTGGTGTGGGGCTGTATTATGCATTGGAAGATGTTTAGCAGTACCCCTGGCCTCTATCCACTAGAATCAATAGTGGGAGATCGCTGAAATACTCAAAGTATCCAGATCAATAAAGTTTATTTTATTTTATTTATTTTATTTTTTATTTTTTAAAATTTTTTATTTTAATTTTTTGATGAAAATTAAAAGTGCATACTTTATTTTACAGAGAAAACTAAACTGACTTTTTGGCCAACCCAATAGTAATTTCTGAAACACATTACTGGGTCTCTCACATTTCTTGGCAACATCTCAGGTGGAACCCATTGCTTTATAGTCACTTTTAGGCATTAAGACAATTTCATAGTCAGATATGAACAAGTCAAGGTCAATATAAAGCCAAAGTTTATTGGCTAATTCACTGTCAAGCTTGTTCTTCTTCTCCTGCTAAGGACATAAACTCAGGGTCTTACAGTGGAGAAGGGGGTGTGGTATGCCATTTCGTTCTCTATCCCTCTATAGTAAAGAGTGAAAGAGGAAGGGTGGAGACTGTTATCAGTTGAGGTTGTAATCTGGCTCTCACTGCCTCTCTGAGGCAGATGCTCATGTACATGTCAGGTGACTTCCTCTCACCTGGCTCCAATCCAGAGACCTCAAGGTGCACAAAAGTCTGATATAAGTGACACGTCCTTGACTAACTTCTAGCAGGATGACCCACTTAGCCCCTTCCTGCTGAGATATTCTGATGTTGGTAAAGGATCCTTTTAAGATATCTCAAGGGAGATACTGGATGTGAAACTCAGTGTACAAAGACAGGCCTGACATCTGAAGCATAACTGTCAATACAGATTTTTCCAATGTTATTCCTGTCCTGAATCATGATGCAGTTGGTTAGAACCTAAGGAATTATTTGAATCTATGGACCCAACAGAGGAGCAAAACTAGTCCTAGGTGGAACTCTTCTATCTGGCTGGATACAAGTTTTTAAACCTCAGTCTTCTTAACATTCAGATGAACATATAACATTCAAAATATACATAGTCTTTTACCACTGGTTAGCTGTGGGATTATTACAAAGAAACTTCATCTCTCTGGGACTCAGCCTCACCATCCATAAAATGATATGGTTGAATATTTAGTTTAGGATCTGGCTGTGACAACCTGTGATTCCCTTTGATTTTCTGTCTCTCTTGTTTCTTAAGATGCACTATGCAGACTGTGCTTTGCAAGGTGCATTGAACTCCTTAGCTTTTCTTTACTCCTCTACAAGATGGCAGTTCTAGTAGTCTGAAGCATTTGTCTTAAAACTTATATTGAATTATTAATAAAATACCACTTGTGGAGAGTAAGACTAAGCATGAATATCTCAAATAGGGAATAGCCCATCCATTTCACTTAGGCAGCCAACTGTGCCAGTGACAGAGTAGCCACTGGAGATGAAGAGAGGAGCTTGGAGGCATGTGCTGGGCATGCCTGTCATGGGTCTTGGAAAACAGCGGCAGATTGGTAGAGGGGTGTGATATATTTTCCTGACAAAGCTCCTGCCAGGAGAGAATGTACATAACTCAGCCTCGAGCCTTTCTATGAGCTCTGCCAAATCCAACAGGCAGGTAACAAAACAATGAAAAGAAAGCAATGTCAGCCTAGCCTGGCGAAGGCCAATACCACACCTTAATTACTCTACCTAGTGACAAAAGCTATTCATCAAGCTTGAAATAAAGTGGTTTTAAAGTCAGAAATTTATGTGCCAGCCAGTCAGAGGCTGTAATTTTTGGGGCATTGGTTTAAAGGGACATAAGCTAAAATGAAAACAAATTGGAAAGCTAAGCAACCTTACACTATGCACAATAGTGTCATCAGTTTTGTCTTTGGTTCTTTCTGATTCTCCTACCATGTCCCCGCACCCATGTTTCTAACCAATTACTACATTTCATCCAAGCCAAAATCCCACCCTGGAGTCAAGAGGAAGAAATTCAGTCTTAATTCATTTGTTCAACAAATATTTGTTGTATTAAATGAGTATAGTTGGAAAAAAGGTTGAGGAATCCTGGAGGAATTTATTTATTCAACGAACAATTTTGAGTGTGGTCTATGTGTCAGATGTTGAGGGGCTAGGTATGGTAGTGGTGAACAAGACAGCAAAGGCCTCTTGTCTCTTGGAGCTCACGTATGTATAAACAAGAACACATAAATAAATGAGAAATATGGGTAGTGATAAATGATAGTGGTACAGGGTGGGGGTGGGGAATCCAAGAAAAGGCATGTAATGATTGGGCAGTAGAGAGTTGGAAGTGAAGGGAGCAGACTTTGCAAAGCCACTAGAGTAGGGATAAAGCTGGGGCACCTGGTGAATGGAAAAAGAATCAATGTGCTAGAATGGGAGAGAGTGAAAACAAGCCAGTGGCCAGACCAGAAGGGCCTTGTAGGCCAGGTTGAGGAGTGTGGATTTTATTCTAAGTACAGTGTAGGCCATTGAATAATTTTAAGCAAGGAGCAATGATCCGACTAACACTTCATTAAAATGAAGGAGTGGAAAAGATTTTTTGAGGAAGACAAGGCATCAGTTACTTAATAGTTGATTAATTAAACATTTATTGATCTTTCACTATATGCCAAGTGCTGAGGACAGAAAGATGAATAAGACACCCTTAGTCCTCAGGATGCTTACAATCCAGTCCTGACTGGTGTGGCTCAGTGGATTGAGTGCCGGCCTGTGAACCAAAGGGTCACTGGTTTGATTCCCAGTCGGGGCCCATGCCTGGGTTGCAGGCTGGGTCCCTGGTTAGGGGTGTGCAAGAGGCAACCACACACTCATGTTTCTCTCCCTCTCTTTCTCCTTCCCCTCCCCTCTGTCTAAAAATAAAATAAATAAAATCTTATTTAAAAAAAAGATGCTTTCAATACTGCGGTGACAGTCATGTGCATGAACAAGAACAATGTGGCCATAATGAGCATCCATGCTTTAGTGGCCAAAGTCATGTGCAGTCACTTCCATCATTTTATTAACAAACAGAATGTGGCCTCTTGAAAAAGCCTTTTCTGGATGTGATTTTTTAATGCTAGAAGTTACCTACTACATTTCACATGATGAATATGCCCCTGAGTCAGCTCTTCCAGCAGAAAAACAAGTCTTGTATAGAGAGAGGCACAGTACAATGGAAAGTCGTAGGACTAGGGTTCTCTTTGCTCTGCGGCTGTGAGACCAGAGCAGGTGTTCTCAGGAATCTCACTTTCTCTGTCAGAGTGGAAACAATCGCTCTGTTGGTCCCCTCCAGCTCTGTCAGTCTGTGACTTTTGAGATGCTGTGTCTCGCTGATTCCTTTTAGGCGATATTTCTGCCATAATAGTATGGAAGATTAACTTTGAACCCCAATTAAGCAAAATCTTATCCCCCTAAAAAAGAATTTCAATCTTCTCATTTGTATATCTGTACTGCCAAGAAAGCACTCAGTTATGATTATATTTTTAATTTTATCAATGAAATAGTTTCAGAAATTAGTCTTTTCTCTTGTATCTAAGTACGTATATCATATTCTTGATTTTGCCTAATGGCCTGTAATATGATGATCTATTCTTGGCAACTTCCTAACCCAAATCAGTTGTAGCATCTGAGATTGTATTATATTGGTCATTTCTGGTATTTAAAAGAAGCTTACTAGGACCCAAATAATTCATTCCTAGAACTCTGGCCTCACTTTTTGGGAATGACTGCACTAGATCATTAATCTGGAAAGTCTTGCATTTCTGCTTTTGGGGACTATACCCTCTGCTCTGAGTTTCAGTGTGCTTTCTTGTTCATCGATTCTTTGTCTTATGAAAACACAGTGAAGACAAATGAACTATTTATAATTTTCTTCCTGGAGCCATTTCAATTAAAAGTTAATTAAATGTCTTCACATCATACTTCTAAAGCATTCTTTCAGTAATAGTGAGACAGTGTGAAAGCTGTAAGAATCCCCAAGTCTAAAATAAACTTATGCAAATACCTTTTCAAAATGCCAGGGTATGTGTAGACAGCTTTAGTTAAACAAGATCAGTATTTTTATGTTTTTATTAATTTTATTAATTAAAGCATTGAAAAAATGAGCTTGTGCATTAGTGGTATTCAGTTAAGGCATCGCGAACTGTTGGACTATAACATGGAAATGGGCTGGTGACCCTTGTGTAGCTATCTTTGCTTTACAGCCAGTGGTTCTGACATTCTGGTGGTCACAGGGAAACACCTGAGGAGCTAATGAAAAAAAAACCCACCAAGGCCTGGGCTCATTGGAGTAGGACCTGGGACTTTTGAATTTTTATTGTTTCCCATGTGATTTTGGTAACCACCCAAGTGTAAAAACCACTGCGCTGACATGATAAACTAGGAGGCAAATGTGTTGTGCATTGCTCAAGGCCACTTGGGTGCTTTAGTGTGATTTTTACTTCTTGCATTCTAAGAATGTGAATATGTTGTTTCCAAAGTGACTGAAAAACTTCGTGCCTAGAAATACCTCATGTACCCTCTCCTTTGAAATTAAGCTGTGGAATTCTAGAATTTTATTAATAAGACAGCAATGTGTGGATTTGCAGGTGATATATTGACTTGTGCCAAAGCAATTCTCTCATTTCACTGCCAAATGCTTTCCTGCAGCGGCAGCTTCCAAGTCTATTTACCTGCTAATGACCCCATGGTGGCTGTAGGTGGGAGGAGCCTGCATGGACCAACTCCCTGGAGATGGAGTCTCCCCAGATAGAAGGCAGCTGGGGATGCTAAGCTATAGTCAGGGAGGGTGGGAGTTTCTGCAGGGTTTGGGCTTTTCAGGCCCACATCTTATTTCCACTGTGGAAGGAGAGGTTGTTGGTGTCTTGGTAGTAACCATTAATGAGTGTTAAGCACTGTTCAAGTCCTTTCTTTATATGTAATATAAATTCCACTGAGATTTTAATAATTATCCCTAGTTTACAGAAAAGGAAACGGAGGAAAAGAGAACTGTCCATGTCCACTTCAGCTAGCTGTGGGAGCTCAGATTCAAACTCAGATTGTCTGGCCCCAGAGGTAATCATTTTAACTGTTATGCTGTGCTGTCTGCAAATCTAGCAGGGATCACAAATGGGGGTGATACAGAGATTAACTTGCCTAGAGCAGCCCTGCAGAGAATTGAGGAGTCTGGTGGCAGGCAAGACAATGGGGAGCTCTGGGGAGCCCACCCTCACCTGAGGAGTCAGGGCTGGGGGGTGGGTGGGGAGGTGCTGGGGCACGCAGAGTAACATTTAGTGGTAAGGCTGGACTCGCTCGTTACAGGTAGCATCCGCTTTGACCGGGCAGTGCCATGGCGTACCTAGTGTTGAATGTTTTTGAATATTGCTCCTGGGTGTGTATTTCTCTCCCTGAGAGCCTTGGCTGGCTTATTGATAGGCCCCTGAAGTATCATGGCTGTTTTCGGGGCCAGGAAAAGGAAAGGGGCAGTTGTTCACACAGGCTGTTCAGGTGCTGCTGACAAGTAGCAAATTGTAGGCCACCGGAAGCCCCTGGGTTTTGGGGAGGGTATGGATGGAGGGCAGGGGGTGGTGCAGTGAGTAGGATGGGTGCCATGATCTAGGGCAGAGTTCTAGAACTTGAGTAATATAAGAATTTCTTTCAGGGAAAAGTATTACAGCCTATCTCCATTGTTTAATGAAATTAGCCTTATTATAGTATTACTTAAATATGTTCAAACAGAAAAGCTATTATAAGTTCCTCATACTTTTAGTTGTTGTACTGCTATAAAACTGAAACAATTTAGGAAAACCAAATAGAAACAGAATTATAATAGCAATAATAATCTAATTAGTGGCACTGATTTAATGTGATGGGTGATGTTTTTTGCTGTAATAGCCACAACTTATTACATGTATGTGGCATTGACACTATAGGTTCTTGGACATCGTGGCCACCACTTCATGTGTCATGAGATGGCTCAGTTATTAGTAATCCCAACACATGTCTAGAGGGACAACTGTAAGGCCTTTGTTTATACAGGGGCTGTGATGTCCTTTGGCCTCCACTGGGTGCAAAGACACCATCCATGAGTTAGGAGGGATTCTGTACAGCTCCCTGGTACTGATGTGATCATAGTAACAAGCTCAGGTACCCACGTTGTACAACACTTCTTCCTGTTAAAGGGACTGGCCATACAGATGATAAACAACATGCTTATTTTAACTTTTTTGAGACTGACTTGTGATGGCATTCCACTGGAATGTAAGCTCTCCTGAGAGCCAGACTTGGTTTTGCACTCCACCGTGTTCTTGGTGCTGAGAATAGTGCCAAGAACAGCTCTGTCCGATAGAAGTATAATGCAACCCATGAATTTGAGCCACATATATAATTTAATATTTTCTAGTAGCCACATTTGAAAAAAAGTAAAAAGAAACAGGTGATAGTAACTTTTATATTATATTTTACTTAACCCAATATATTTAAAATACAGCGCTACCTCAGTACTCGTCATTAATTCATTCCAACAAGTGACAAGCAAGTAACAATTGATGAAGAAGTGTTTCCTCTTGTGGGGTGGCGTAGTGACTCATACAAGTTCTAGCAAGTGCGATGGGTGGTGAGCAAGCACCGAGTGCTGCAACATTTTTTCTTGTCAAAAGGCGATGAGTACTAGGTTTGATGAGTTCTGAAGCTGACAGGTACCAAAGTATGACTGTATTTCAACATGTAATCAATGTAAAAATTATTAATGTGAGATTTTATATTTTTCTTTTTTTACTAAGTCTTTAGTATCTGGTGTGTATTTTATATTTACAGCACATCTCAGTTCAGACTACGTACATTTCAAGGGCTCAATAGTCACATGTAGCTAGTGGCTACTGTATTGCGGCTACAGAAGATAATAGATGCTCAATAAACACGTTTTTAAAAGAACATTGCTGGCTGAATAAAATAAGAGCTTTCACACTCGCAGCACACTGTTTTCAGAAATGCTGGTGCTTTCTCTCATTGCGGTGGGAAGAAGCAGAAGACGGGCTCTAAGCCGCCTGCCTGACTGATTACGGCAGCCTCCCCCCTGGTCTCCCTATGTCCAGCCTCGTTCCTGTCATCGTGCTTCCCAGGAAAGCCATTGTGCTTTTTACTAAAACGCAAAGTTTGTCAAGTCACTCCTTTTCTTGAAAACTGTCCAGTGACTCCTCTCCAACATTAAAGTTCAAGTTCCTTAGCATGGAGGATTATAGGGCCCTAGGTGATCTGGCCCTAGCCTTTCTCTGCAGTGTATCCTCTTCCACTGTCCTTGAACTCCCTGCTCCAGCCATGGCAGGCTTGTTTCTATCCTGCATGGCAGGTGCCCTCCCCTCTGTGTGCTTGCACATACCCCTTCTTACGCCTGTGACAGTCCTTCCACTCTTCTTTTTGAATTAGTGTTTTGGATTTCTTTGGATGTATACTCAGAAGTGGAATTGTTGGGTCATAAGCTAGCCCTCCTGAATGGGAGAAGGTATTCACCAATGATACATCCTATAAGGGGTTAATATCCAAAATTTATAAAGAACTCACATAACTCAACTTCAAGAAAATAAACAATCCAATTTAAAAATGGGCAGAGCACCTAAATAGACACTTCTCCAAAGAGGACATACGTGTGGCTAGTAGACATATGAAAAAATGCTCAATGTCACTAATCATCATAGAAATGTAAATTAAAAACACAATGAGATATCACCTCACACCTGTCACAATGGCTGTCTATAAATTAACAAACAGCAAGTGTTGGCCAAGAAGTGGAGGAAAGGGAACCCTTGTGCATTGTTGGTGAGATTGGAAATTGGTACAGCCACTGTGGAAAACAGTATGGAGTTTGTTAAAAAAAAAAGTAGACCTTGCCTCTTAAAGAGAGTGGTTCTCCCAAGCTTCCTAAATTGCAGGAAACAGATTCACTCATATTACCCTTAGTGATGAGAACTTTACTGAAAGGATTCTGTATGATCACCTCTGGAAAGAGGGATTG
>CM052539.1:170331670-170366598 GCA_028533065.1 Trachops cirrhosus | reverse complement strand
CCTCCAATCTCAACAGTTCTTCCCAGGGGGTCTGAATCTTTAGGTCTGGAGTTTGGCTTCCCAGAGGGTATAAATGTGGCCAAACACAAGTGCGAAGGCTTAGATGGGAACCTAAAGAGATGGCTCTGATGGGAGACCTTCTGACAGGTAAATGGGAAAGTAGCTTACATGTATAGAAAGAGCATGAACTTTGGAGTCAGGCCTGAGTTTGAATGATGGTTCTCGTATCAGCTCTATGTCCATGGGCAAACTGTCAAGTTACTCTGTGTTTCTGTTTCACTCCTCTGTAAATTGCTCATGAAAAACTCTCCTTTCTATGGCTGTGGTAGGACTCCATGATGCTGTGCAAGCAAAGCCTATGAAATACCTTACAAATGCCCAGTCTCCATTTCTCTCATCTTCTAAGAAGATGAAACTGTGTACAGAGATTAGAGCCTGAGTCAAAGATCATGGTTCAGTCACTGAGAGGTTGGGCTGTGTGGACTGAAAGCCTTCCTAAAGAGACTGATTGGATCCAGGACATGGATCTCAGAGGTGAAGTTATTTGTATCTACCTGTCTGAGCCAGGAAGCTCCAGGAAGATAGGGGCCCACCTGTCTCTTACTTGCCGTGGTGTCTTGCAGCACCTCATGTGCCACAGGGGCTTAGTAACTATCTGAACACAAGAGAATTGTATTCATGGCAGAAATTCTAGCAAGTGCAAAACAGAAAAGAGAAAAATCATTCGTAATCTAATCACCCATTACCAACATTATGGGTTTTTATCCTGTCAGTCCTTTCTTATATTTTACAAAACTCAGGTCATACTGTTTTATAATCTGATTCTGTGAAAACATATTGTGAATATTTTCTTAAATTGTGTATGCTTTCCTATAAAGCCATTTTAATGGTTGCATAGTGTCTTTTGTATATATTAATACATATGATGGGTTTTTTTTATAATGAACAAATACCTTGTCAGTAGAGATTTAGGTAGCCTGTGCAATATTTTGCTAATATAAACAGCACTGTGATGGACATCCTTGTAGCTAAATCCTTGACCAAATAGCTGATTAGCTTCTTCACTTCAATACCAATTCTTTTTTTTTTTTTTTGAGATAATTGTAGATTCACATGCAGTTGTAAGAAATACTACAGAGAATCCTTCCTCATACTCTTTACCCAGTATCTCTCAATGGTAAATAATATACTGCATACCTGTAGAACAATATCATAATCAGGAAATTGACATTGATACAACCCTTCAATACCCTACTGTAAGTGTTTTAGTTTGCCTTGGCCAGACAGAAGTTGTAGACATGCTACTGGGAAACTATTCAAGCATGTTTCTTTTTTCTGCCAGCCACTCTTCTCCTGCTTTATCTTCCCCTTCTTCAGCTGAACCTTGTTTACTATGAAGCTGACCCTTATGGAAGTATTCCAGCTGTCTCTGCGTAGGGGCATGTGTTCTAGATTCTCAGGATTCTAAGCACTAATGTTCTCCCTGTGAAATAAGGTCAGAGACTCTTTCTTCTGCTGTGCAGCTGGAGCCATCTCTTGGTTTTTACTTTTTTTTTTAAAAAAGTTTTATTTATTTATTTATTTTTAGAGAGGGGATAGGAGGGAGAAAGAGGGAGAGAAACATCAATGTGTAGTTGCCTCTCATGAGCCCCCTACTGGAGACCTGGCCTGCAACCCAGGCATGTTCCCTGACTGGGAATCGAACTGGCAACCTTTTGGTTCATAGGCTGGCACTCAATCCACTGAGCCACATGAGCCAGGGCGGATTTTACTTTTAAATGCTAATACAGATAATTCCTGGGGTATCAGAGCCAGCAGACGTAAGAGATACAGTCTTGCTGCTGATGGACTGACTCATTAAAGCTGTGAGATAGGCTGTAAGGTTCTATTTCCTTTGTTCTTATTTCAGATTCTGCATAGTCACATTTTATGTACATATAAAAGCATGTCTATGAAATAGTAATAAAATCTTACCTATGTACAAACTAAATAATACAAATATTTCAAGTAAAAAAATCAAGAATTGTGTAATTTCAAAACTGAAATGGCAGCTTGAGTGAAATGGTAGCTGTGTTTCCATTTTGCTTCATGGTGGTCCCACTTCCGCTCTGTAGGTGGGCAGTCCCCCCAGGCTTCATCAGAACTGGAACTTCTGCAAGGGACTTTGGTTACTGTTGTGCCTTTATCTGAATATTTGCTGTTAGTATAACTGAGTGTTTTTTTGTAATAATGAAATAGTCTCATACATATATTCATTAATGGGTGGTACTGGTACTGGTGCTAGTTCTAAAAATATGCCTGAAAACCAGTAACTGAATAAAAAGGGCAAGTGTGATAAAACACTATTGAAACAAATACATGCTATGATACACTGTGCTGTTAATTTCAGAGAGAGCACTTTATGAAATATTATAGATAATGATGAAATAAAAGACTGCACTAAAGCAAAATATGCTACAGTGGTTGTAGATTTATGTGTGAGCACCTTCATACTTCATATTTTTTCCAATGGGAAAATTAGTTGTGAATTATGCAAGTTTTGATTTATGCAAGTCCTCATTAATTTATACCCCACATAAAATGCATCCCCCTGTACTGGATTTAGGTTGTACTTTCACCATGATTCAAGTGGTGTGTACATTTAAGATGGGAGTTTGAAATTTCTTAGTCTTAGTGAAATTGAATGTCTTTTTTATTTTTATAATTTGTGAGATTGTTAAGTCAGTTACTTGAAATTAAAGAATACATTTCTTGAATTCAATAATACAGTCATTACATAGAAACTTGCATTTGTTGATTACTAACTATGTATGTGTCAGCGCTTTACACATCAGTTCCATTTTAATTTGTCCTTACAACAACTCTAGGGTCTATAACCACCTTGAGTTTGTAGAAGAGACTTCCCAAAATCAGAGAGGTTGTCCAAGTCCCTACTCTGAAGGTGGGAGAGCCAGGATTCAGCTATGTGTCTGATTCTGAAGCCCACTTTGTCCTGGAGCCTATGAACTCCTGTTGCAGTCACCGGCCAGCAGTGACCGCAAACGTTGTAGATGCTCGCAAGTCACGAGAAAAACATACACACAGACTACCGAGTCCTGTGGAGGAATAGGGACGGCATGGCTACCCTCTCAAGGGGAGGGTGCCTCCGAGTGGCCTGGCCACTCTCTCAAAGGAGAGCACCCCGAGCCACCTCCTCAATAGGCTTTTATTAGGTAGTATTGGGTAAGTGAATGGATACAGAATGTGGATTCATCGTCTAGCAGAGAAGATCAAAACAGGTAGATAATTTACATAGGGTTCAAAAGTCTCATGCTAGGTTTTGGGGCTGGTATCACCTAACAGGTACATGATTTGTCTAGTTTCCTGCCAGAGCCTACACATCCAAGAGCATCCTAGCAAGCAGGTCTCACAGGATTTTACGTATCTTATGCCCCAGGTCTAATTTGCCCCAGGTGTCCTCTGACTCTAGTCTGAGGCTCACCATGCCCCTGCTATTTTAGCAGGCCCTGAGTCTGGCGGAGGAGACAAAGGCAGCCAGGAGACTTGGATTTCTCACATCCAGAACAAGGACTCAGGCTATTGTCAAAGCTGAGGGAGCAGGGGTGATGTCGATCACTCCCTCATTTCTACAGCCCCTCGAGTCTCTTCCCTGATGACTTATTCCCACGTGATCGTGTCTGTCTTAGGTCCATTCTTTCCAGAGAATGGTTGCCCATCATTGACTATCCGACCAAGCTGAAGGGAATAGCAGAGCAGGCAGTGCCCATGTTCAGGGAAATAAGTTTTGTCTCCTTAGGCCTCCTGGTTCTCTGAGGTTTCTCACTCAGCCTTAGCCACGGGGGTTATGGCTCCTGAAACCAGGCAGGGCAGACACCACAGACTCCTGGGAAATCAATAGATGGGATGCAGAGGTTCATTGTCCCTAATATTATAGGCAAAATTTTGTTGGCTTGTGTACTCAGTTTTCTGGGTAGAAGGCTCATAGTTTTCATCAAACATTCAAAGGGGCTTGTTTAGTATTTCTAGTGTTATACACTCCAGAACCACACCAAAATGCCTCCTAAATGATCCACAGAACCCTACTTAACCCTAGCCACATATTAGCCAACACAGTCATCTATATTAAGTATTAAATAAGCATTGCATCCTATGGGAAAACATTTCACAAAATGCAGCAACTCTGGAAATAGGGTTTCTCTCTGCCTAACACGTCCATCCTCTCAACAGGTCAGGGGGAGGATAAAAATCTATTCATTGTCGTGGGACAAATTCACAATGACCCTCACAACACTTTTGCTCCCTGGTTTCTAAGGGGTCCCAGATTTGTCCTCAGTGGTGCTGGGCATCCATTCAAATGTAGAAGACTCCTAAAAAATTCGTCTGATTTCTTATTCCTCTTCCTTTGTTTCTCTCTTGTAGCATTTTCTACATACCATGTTGCCCTAAAATAATTATGTTCATGGAAACCTCATCTCTCCTTTCAAAATGCAAGTCTTTTTTGAAAGCAAGAGCCTTCTTTTTCTAACTTATGTTTAAAATCTTCATTTTTTAATCTTGGGATTTCCCAGATGTCCAGGATCGTATGTGACAGGGACAAACACACAAATGTCAGACTCATGGCAGTCTTTCTCTCCAGGTCCTGCGTTCTGTGGAGGCCTGTGTGCCCCTGGCCTATGTGATGTGGATGCGGTGATGGGTGGGAGGTGCAGAACAGCAAGTCCACTTCAACTGCCCATAGGAAAAAGGAACAACTACGGTGTCTGAAAGAAAGGGTGGTTGGGGAAATGAGGCAGTGCACAATGGAGATCTAAAAGGAGGGTAAGGAGAGAGCACCGTGCTGACAAGGGGGCTCTGGGAGAGACAGGGCAAAGTGGGTAGTGGAAGATTGTTCTGCTCCCTGGCCCTGAACCCCGTGCTCCTGTCCAACTTCCAGAATCCCATTGATCATCGCGGCTTCTGGGGCTAGGCCTCCCGCTACGTTTAAATGTGAAGCCAGGCTCATCCTGAGGGGGCACATGTAGATTTAAGTTAATTACACATATCTTTGAAGCACAAAGTAAATTTTGAACAATTGAACAAATTGCTTAGGTTGGGTTTTAGTAAATAAGTTTGCACTTTTTTTTCAAATTAAAAAATTGAAATTATATAACATGGTATTTTCATGAGATTTAAACAATGATGAATTATGTAAAATAAATAGTAAAATTCCCCCTTCCCTTCCACTCCCTCCACCTTTTCCTATCTCAGTCCTACCTCAGGTAACCTTTGCTAATAATTTGGATTTGCTCATCAAATCCAAAAATCTCTCTGTGCCACGTTTTTCTAAGGACAAAGCCCCAGTTAGTTTGGAAAAGAAAAAAAAATCTCTTCTTGAGGACTACGAAGTCTGAAAAATGACAGACATAGAATTCTTCACCCAGTTTGACCAGGAACATAATTGCTTCTTCTGTCCCACTCGAGAGACCACTCGTATCTCTCTTGCAGGAAACCATCTGTGTGAGCAGGTCCAGTGAGCTCAGAGCATCACATAAAGAAATCCCTTCACATAAAGAAATCCCTTAAGTCTTTGTTGCCCTATCCTGACCACACAAAATTGCCTTCTCCCACTGCCATTCACTTTGTTAAGCTACGGCTGCTCTGGTGGCTATTTTTTCTTTCTTCCGTCTTTTTGTTTGACAGCTTCTTCTCAGTCAAAACATCTTAGCAAGTGCTTTTCTTTGCTAAACTCCCCAAGGCCGTGTCAAATAGAGCACCAAGAACATCTGAAATAAAAACATCATCTGTCATGGTGTTGCTGCTGACTGCAAATCAGTGCATCCGAGAGGTTTACACACCGTGAGTCCTGACACTCATCAGGGGCTGCCCACATCCTGGGGTGCAGACTCCTTCCCTCCTGGGACTCTTCAGAGATGGAAGGCCTGTGGGGAGGTATGTCTGGGTTGTCTTCTTTCAAGTTACCACCCATATCCTGCTGGAGTCTTAACTTTGTGCTCTTGCCTGAGGTCATTTGTATTTGCTGTGTCCTCCCTGAGATACTCTTATCCTGCTCTCCCTGTCTCCTACTCTCATACCCTTTTTACAGGGTCCAGCTTAATGTAATTTCCTCAAGTTCCCCAGATTAGGCTAGCTGCCTTTCTGACCCCTCCTGGTATTTTATACTTTACTCAACACTCTTCATATTTATAATTCTTTGGCCAGTGTCTGTTTTCCTTTCTAGGTGGCAATCATCATGAGAGTAAGGACTGTGTCTGTCTTCATTATGACTGTATCCCCAGCATCTTGCCCAGAGCTTGGCACAGAGGAGATGCTCGCTGCCAAATAATGGGATGAAGTGAGAGCAGGGTTTTCCAGACTTGTTTAATTGGAATCACCTGGAGAAACTTGGTTGACCTACAAAGTCTTGGGCTTCTTTACCTTGGAGGTTCAGATTTATCAAGTCTGGAGTAGGGTCCAGAAATGTAGGTTTTTGACAGGAGTCTCTTGTGATCATTTTGCTTGAACTAACATGGAGGACTTCTGGGAGACCCGTGAGGAGAAGCAGAGAGAGCGTTGGTCAGGTGTCTGCATGTCTGCCGCTAACTACCTTTGAGTGGTCTGGGCTGGCACATCAACTTCCTTAGCCTTCATCTCCTCATCCATAAACCCAGAGATGTACAGTGAATAATCTTTGAAGTTCTATCAAGCTATGACAATCCCCGTTTTTAAAATCTCTGACATACTCCATAAATGTATTTGTCTTCTATCTCCAATTCCTTTCCTTCTGGCTGAAGCAATGGAAATGTGAGTGTGAGGTGTGACCTGTAGAAAAGCAGGCAGATACAAGGCATCTGGTAGCTTACATTATTCACTAATTTGTGGCAGAATCGTTGGCCTAGAAGGAAGGAGCATAATAATGACTGACATTGGTCTGTTACGGACAAACTGTAAGTTGACTCTGATGATCCCTGCTTCTTGGTGTTCATGCCCATGTATAATCTCTTCTTGAGTTGTGGGTGGGACTGTGAAATATGTAAAGGTGATAGGATATCACTCCTCTTGTGATGACATTAAAATACTTGTGATGTTTTTAAACACTTGTAGTAAAATTACATCTTGCTGGTACACTTCTCTAGAGTCTTTCTTTTTCTGGGGCTAGCTTTGAAGAAACAAGCTGCAAGAAATCCTACAGCCACAGGGAAATTAATTCCGTGAACAAGCTCAGGAAGCTTAGAAATAGACCTTTCCTCAGTCAAGTTTGTGATGAGAATCCAGCCTTGTCTGACACTTTGACTAACAGCCTTGTAAGACATTAAGCAAAGAACCCCATCTGAGCCATATCTGGATTTCTGATCCACAGAAAGTGTGAGATAATAGATGTGTGTTGTTTTAAGCACTAAGTTAGTAATTTATTACTCAGCATAGGAAACTAAATAGTCAGCAGCTGATACAACAATGCCGTATAACAAACCTCCCCAAAATGCACTGAAAATTTATAATAATAAGCATTTATTCTCATGCTCGTGAGTCTGTAGGTGTATGTGGCATGGCCAGTGTAGGCCAGGCTCAACGGATTTTAGCTCCCGGTTGTAGGTTATGTTCAGGCCTGTTCCACGTTGGTCCCAGGGAACAGGATGAAGGGCAGCAGGTTCTCATGGTTTCTCACTGGTGCTCAAGAACGAAGCAGAAGTGTACAACTACATCTAAGGCCTATACTTATGTCACATTCACTAACGTTTCATTGGCCAAAGCCAGTCACATGGCCAAACCCAACCTCAATGGTTTTCTGATAAATAATCAAAAGTAGCCTCATAGTTTTGTTTAAAGTGCCTCACTTTCCTGGAAGCCCTGCTCCCTCATCCCAGGCCTCTGGGCTGGCCATTTCCTCTGCCTCTAAAGGCTTTCCCTGACTCCTCCCAACCCCCAATGCCTTAAACCTAACACTTTGACTTAATGTTCAACTTTCTGACCTTAGTTTAGACTTACACTCCTTCAAGAAGCCTTTCTTGACTCGTACTCTTTCCATCTTCCCCCGTCATAACCTGTACTCCTCGCATTTGTAGCCGATACCCCACTGCATCACAGTACCTGTCTCCCTGCAGGACTGTGATACCCCTGAAGGCAGGAGCTAAGTTATGCTCCCCTTCAGTATCAAGGATATAGACATGAAGTGTTTGTTTACTGATTGACCAATTAATGCTTTCTTCAGAAGCCACAAATGCTACTACTGTTAATCTGTGAGTGACACTTGCTCCAATGTTTTTTTTTCCTATTGTTTTATTTATTTTAAATCTGGCATTATTCCCCCTAATTAATAAATAAAACCAGGATAATTCTTAGGCGCTAATGGGGTCAACTAGCCATATTTAAAAAAAACTTGTGAGTTCTCCTAGATGAAGAATAATAGAATGTTTAGTGCTGGGTGTGGACTAAAAGTTCAGCTAACTAAATCCCATTATTTTTTGGGCCAGATCACGAAAGTCTTGGAAGCTCTTAGGCCAAACCATGAAAGTCCAGGAAGTCTATATTTAGAAAATTTAGACTCAATTTGAGAGCATTGGGCAGTCACATGATCACATTAGTGTTCTAGATAGATCTAAGTGGATGAACAAGGCTGAAGAGTTATCTATGAAAAGCTGTTGTCCTGCTAAGAAGTCCTGGTGGCCCAGACCTGGGTAGTGCTGGTGGGAAAGGAGAGGAGACATAGATTCTAGAGATAATGAAACACACTCACTGGGACTTTTGGAAAGGGATTTGAAGATCCTGCCAACCTGAGGCATTTTGGATTCTATGTAAAAATAAGCCCAGTCCAGAAGTCTGTGATCCAAAGAGAACAGCTCTCTGTGTAATGCAAACAGAATGACCTTTGGAGTTGGAGACAAGTACTTAACTGCTCTGAACTTCAGAATGAACTTTAGAGTTCCCTCAACATCCATGGGGTATGTACATGGGATCAATGGGCGCTAACCCACCACTAAGCATTCTGGAATATTGCTGCCCTCATGTGGGCTTGGTAGCATCCTCCCTGGGTCAGATGAAGTTGCTACCTCTTCCCTGCCCACTCCCACCTGAAGTGGTTCCTACCTCAGTGCCTGGAGCATTATAATCTGTACCAGGCACATGGTAGCTGTTTTGTTTTGTCTTCAAGAGCAGAGTTTATGATATTCCTCACACCCTGTATTATTAGTCCAAGTGAGGCCCCTCTCTTGCTTTATCCCTTTTTGTTCCTCTCTTTTGTACCTCCCTGTGCCCTGCCCCTACCCCTCCAGCAAGCATTTCAGTGTGTTCTAGTGTACATCCGTTTGTTCGTTTGTATTCTTGCAAAATGTCTTGTTATGTGAACATATATTTTAAGTTGCATAAATGACACTGTGTTCTATGTCTCATCATTTCTTTCCTTTTTCCTGAATTTTAAGGCACCATTCACGTTGCCATGGTGTACACTTAATTTATTGCATTTGACAGCTACACACTCCTCCATGCTGGGCATCCCTCAACATTTTACCTATTTATTTTTCTAATGACAGACAATAGGGTGGCTCCAGCTCCTCTTTCCACAAATGGCCCTGTAGTGAACATCCTTAAGCATGTCTCCTCATGACAGTGGTTCTCAACTGGGGATGATTTGTCACCTCCTATGACTTTTGGAAATGTCTGGAGACATGTCTGGCTGTCATAACTGGGGGAGGATGCTACTGGAACCTAGTGGGTAGAGGCCAGGGGGCTCCAGGGGAGTGGCCAAACATCTTGCAATACATAGGACAACCCCACAATGAAGAATTATTTGGTCCCAACTGTAAATGGTGTGCTGAGACTGAGAAGCTCTGCTCTATGGATATGTGGGAGGGTTTCTTGGGACAGACTCCCAGGAACAGGCCTGCTGGGCCACCGTGTATGTGTGCTCTTCATATGAGCAGGGGGCAGCAGCCGGCTGTGCTGTGTGGCTGTACCACTCTATACTCCCAACTGCAGTTCGTCGGCCTTCAGTGCCCCATGGTCTTGCCAATGCTTGCTTTACCCTGCTTTTTAATTTTTGCTATCTAATATGTAATAAAATGAGATTCATTTTGTTTTAATTTACCTTTTCCTAATCATTGAAGAGTTAGCCATTTTTTTTGTTATGTTATAGAACTTCTTGGGAGGCCAAAATAACACATAGTTGAAAGGCTTCAAGCCTGCTGTTTTGCCTTTTATAAAATTTTCACCAATTACCTGGTCTCTCTGAGCATCAGTTTTCTTATCTGTAAATTCTGGAATAAAAATAGTAACCCTCTCAAAGAGTTATTATTATCTCATCATCATAAATGAGATAATAAAAATAAAGCTTTGCCTGGCACATAGTAAGCACTAAACAAAAGTGGCTATTATTATAATGATAGCATAATCTCATACCTTTCTTACTTACTAAATTATATCCTCTAGTACTTGGCACATAAAAATGCTTCAAACAGTATTATTGAGTGAAGAGCCAAAAGCTGAAGGAAGGAGGGAGGGAGGGTGGAGGAACAGGTATCCTTATAACCAAGCCTACCTTAGAGCTGGTAGTTTATTGCTTCCACAGAACTTGTAAATCTCAGGGCGGCCAAATTCAAGGCTACAAGAGACAACTCCATTCCTTTCATGTTCTGATGATAAACAGTCACAAAGACAAAAGAGTTTGCATCTTAAGGGTGCTTTCTATTTATTAAATACCAAGTTCTATACCTTTCACATACAAATATGTCATTCAATCTTTATAACTGCCTTTAAGGTAGATCTTTTTATCTTCATTTCACTGGGAGTTTATGAAACTGCCCAAGCCACTTTGCTTCCTTAATAGTGGATTTGAACTTGAGACTTTCTGACTCCACTTACCCATGTTCTCTTTTGCCCCAAACTCAGGTGGGCTGCAGAGAATATGCACTTCAAGTGTACAAGGGATTATACCACAGAGAACATGGTTTAGAACATCCCAAATCTCAAGTCCTTTACTTTCTTTGCAAATTTGTCAGATGTGTCTGACTGTGTGCAGGGGGAAGAACTCCTGGGAAAACTGGTCCCCAAAGAAAAGGTGTAAGAATCTCTGAATGTTGTGATGTGAACTCTTCTAGTGGCTCCAGGCAAACAAAATACAGAAACAACAATGTGGTGTGTATTGGAAGCAGTGTTCCAATTCTGCTGTGGTTTGTGCAGCTATGCAAATGATCTCTGGGCTTGGTCTTGAATCATCTCAGAGTCAATGCAAATGCCACCAGCAATTTAGAAGTAGAGATGAATACTGTACATGGTTTGTATTCCCAGTCTTCGAGTTTCCTTCCCAATTGGATTTATAAAATACCTTTATAATTCTGGTGATCTGATGGAAATACTGTTTGCCTGATCTCCATAAAAATTGACTTCAGAAAAGGTTAATTCTGGGCTATAAAAAGACTAAATCTTTTCCTTAACAAGCTTATTTCCTGCAACAAATATAATGAGCTAATTAATAAACATGAGCTCAATTTGGCCACTCTTCCTGAAGCAGGCACATTTTATCTTCCGAGGGTTACAAAAGGACAAAGAGAGATTCATTATTAAGCGCTAAGTGGCGGCACCTTCCTTTGTGCCTGCCTCCTTGTAACTGCTCCTCTTACATAAAGGCCGGAAGCTCAGATCTGACACCTAGGAAGTTGAGAACTTGGCAACAATACCAAAAGGAAAAAGAGATACTTAATTACTTTCTTGCACCTATCAGTTCCACAAGGAAGGCAGACCTCAGGATAATGACATCGACACCTTGAAGATAGTGTCTTTGTGCTTCTGTTTGATAGCTGTAAAATGCACTGACTTGTTTCAGTGCAAATTATTTCTTAAACCATTAACCATAACCTAATAAAGAGACATTTTGACAGAGTAAAATGAGAGTTATTTTTGTATGATAAAAAATATTAGTTGGTATAAAAGTACAGTTTAAATGACATAAGTTGGTCTGCTTCAGCATCCCGTGTATAAGCATGTTGTGTGTATGTGTGTGTGTGTGTGTGTGTGTGTGTGTGTATAGATATATATTTGGCAGGCTCCTCCTGAGAATGGATTTCGTATTTTCGAATCTTTTGTGATGTGACCTAGGATGAGACATAAATTTGATTTTGGCACAGGATTTTTGGAACGACTTGAGTAGCAGGATGGCTCAAGATATAGGTAATGAGGTGATAATGAAACTTTCTCCAATTCAGAGCTGCCGAGGATGGTAGTACTTAAAAGGTGGAACTTTGGATGGACATTTAATGAACAGTAAGTTTCTTAGTGGGTGGACTTTGTTTGGGGATGGCTGGGCCTTCTGGGCTCCAAAGCCAGCAACACAGAAACATCAGGTCCACCACTGTGACAACTGTTCCACAGAGGTCAGGGCCGCCTAGGGTGTGTGGAGACCTGGGAAAATATATTTTGTTGGGCTCCTGACTATATAAACAAGTACATTTTAAATGTCTTGCAAAATTCATGGGCCCATGGGGATGGCTTAGAGGCAATACTGACTTAAGTATTGGTTTATTGTCCAGTCAGTGCCAGTGAAGGCTCAGTAGAGCCTACACCCCCCAGCTCTTCCTGTTCACATTTAGAAACCATCTCTTTGTGCTCATTGTTGTTAAATGTGCTCTTCCTGGCTTGTTTCATGTCTCCCACAATGAGGAAAAGGTAGCAATGCTGTCATTTCTCACATTGCTGTGGCCCATTGCAAGCTGTCTGAAGCCACCATTAGTGGAAAGAACAAGGCTGGGTCCTGTGGGAAGAGTAAGAAGAGGGTCCCAAGTGAACAAGGGATGTTTGTTCCTCTTCTGGCACAGCTTAGCATCAAGTTGCTGTGTCAGTGAGGTCAAGTGAGGACACAGATCAGAAGGGCCCATTAGCCTTGCAGGGTAATTGTCTTGAAAACCCTCAGAGATGGACACAGCCATACCTGAAGGATTGCTGGAAGGGGGTGCAGAGCCCATGGGAATGGGGGTGGGGGTTGGAATAGCCACCCTGCTAGCCTGCAGCAGGGGTCACACAGGATAGAAGACCCCTGCTACCACCTCCACCATCCTTGGGTGCTGTAGACTGGAAACGGTATCCTGATCAGAACACACACAAGTGAGAACTATAGAAGGGGCCCACACACTCGGCTCAGGCTCACAGGTATGCTGTGATGCATTGTAAGTCATGTGTCCAGCATAAGTGACAGTCAACCCAAATCAGCATGTTAGCGCTTTCACAGGCAAATCTCGCATTATCTCATGAAAAAAAATTATTACCACTGACCAGATTACTGTCTTGGAACTGGAGCTTCCCCAGGACAACTGGAATGCTGGACCTCTTTGAAGCATCTGGTGGAATAAAAGGAGAGGATGTGAAATGAGAGAGGTGGGGATGAAGGGTCTGAGCACAGGGAGATGTGTGGGTCAGAGTTAAGTCTCCTGATCTCTTCCAGGCTTCTCTTGGGCAGTCTATGAGTGGAGACTGAGTAATAGGTCTGGCTAAGTCCCCTGTATCCACTTGGGTGAACCCATTCTTTGCCTGAATGGCTGAATTGTGGGAGTTGCTGTCCTGTCAGTATCAAGTGGAGACTTCTCTTCGCAGTAGCCCGTGTGTTGCTGTTGGCCATGTAGCAGCAGAGGTGCTCCCTTGAGGGGTGTGGTCCTCCTCTCACTTACAGCATGTCAGCAAGAGCTCCTTCAATGTTCTCATGTGCTAGTGAGCCCTGAGACACAGGAGGTTCTCTGGCCACCCAGAGGAGAGCTGCTTGTGTTTAGAAGGGTGGGACTTGCATTAGTTTGCTAAGGCAGCTATAACAAGGCACCATAGCCTGGGTGGTTTGAAAAACAGAAATTTAGAACTTCTGGCCAAGACGGAGGCATAAGTAGATACACTTTACCTCCTTGCACAACTAAAAGAAGGACAACGACAAATTTAAAAACAATGGCCATATGCTGTGGCCATTGATTGGGTGCTCAGTGCTCAACCGTTATTTGCGATCTCCTTTTCCTTGTTCACGTCCCAGTACAGAAGCTAAGAAAACCAGAATTACCCAATTTCTCAGCTTCCTTTGCAGTTAGGGGTGGTTGTGTGACCTAGTTCCGGCTAATGAGATGTAAAGGGACATCAGCTAGTGGCCTCTGGGGAAAATTTTCTTCCCAGGTAAAGGAGAGAGAAGCCAGTGAGGGGAGATATTTTTCTGCTCTTCAAGTATTGCTGTGATGCTTGATGCTGCTCTAGTTTTCTGCCACCATGGGGAAAGGCCAACAGAATCACTGAGGCTCACACCCAGCACTGTGACCTCCTTGAGTCCCTGGAACAAATAAGGAAAGCCTTCCTCTGCACAGTGTGATATGTGAGGTATTTAAAGTTCTATATTGTTTTAGACATTGTTGGCTAAGTATTCCCACTCATAGCCAACAGCATACCAACATCTATAGATGTCTTGCAAAAAGTGATTAAATAGGCTAGGTAAATGTTGAATATTATTATTTCTTTAAAAGCATTCTGGTGCATAAAAACAATTCAAAGGCTTTAAAAAGTTCTGCTAACCCCAGTGTTTCCCAAAAATTTTTAACCACAAAGGCTTCTCTCCTCCCTCTTCTTGTCCCCTCCCCTTTTCCTTTTCTCCTATAACATTTATTGATGTAACTGTTGTCTTTTTAGTATAAAATCTCAATGGAACTCATTTGGGAACACCCTGCAAGAATGGATCAGGTGTGTTCAAGTTCTTTGCTGAAGCCAAAGGTGTCTGACTTTTGACTGCCACCCACAGCCTCTCTGTAAGTTACCATCTCCAGCTCATTCCTCTTTCAAGAACAGGCACCTCACTACCTCCCACCCCACTGTGCCTGGAGGGACAGGGCTGCACATGCTCCCTAATGTTGGGAAGTCCCCGTGCTCATGAGTGATCTCCCCGGATGAAGCAATGACCTCTCACCGACTCCCCTACACCTCTCTGTGCTTCTCTCAGAGACAAGCAGAAAAATGTTGGAGCCAGGGGCTGTGCTTAAAACTGTCAGCTCTAGAAGAGCCATCATCTCCCTGGAGCTAGCAGAGACTAGATTCAGGGAGAATGTATGTGCTCTCTCTCCAGGAAATGGAATGGAGCAGATGGCCTATTAGCCAGAAAGGAGTTTCATTAGCATCAGCTAAAACAGCTACAAAGAATCAGCTTTGGTGAAAAGCACTCGCAGCTTTCAGGGGACTTAGTCTCTGGCATACAACCCTCCTCCTGCCCCTCAATTTCCTTTCTTACATTTTGTCATTCCTGGGCTGGCAAGGTAGAGAATGAAGCCTAAGCTGCTTTATACGTGTATTTAATGTTACATTCTATGACTGTACAGTCATTTTCATCTGCTCCCTATGGAGAGTTTTCTTTGCTATTCCCTTATCACAGAAAGGAAAATTTACCTTTTTCACCCCTTAAGCCTATCAAGATTAGAATTTGCACCTTGTGAGCTGCTTAGAGGGGATACCTTTGACAGAGCCCAATATTTCAACCACAAAATGAAGTTCACACACCTAGCACAATGAGACTAGTTGAGTAATGGGTAGTGAATCTTAATTTGGAATTAGACCAACCAGGCAGTAATGTCTAGGCCTCTTACATGTGATTTACAAATGTAGTATCTGCCCTGACCCCTCCATAGTATTGTGAAGACTCCATCGAGAAGGCGAGTTCCTTGCCTTTATTTATTTGTGTACCTTCAGTACTGAGCTTCTTCTCTGGCACTCAAGAAATATTCAATAAATGAATGTTGATTGAATATTGAATGAATGAGTAAGGGTTATTGTTTCTCACTGCACTCCTAAATCTTATTCCTAGCATGTATAGAATTTACAATTATAGATGTAGTTGTTTGGTTTGTGAAATTACTTGTTTAATATTTTAACACATACTTAACTATAAAATGGCATACATATATATTATTATTAATTTTTTCTTTTAACACAAATTATCTGGATATAGGTAATTAAAATAGGAGTTTAAAGACTCTAGATTCCGCATTCCATATTTTAGTAAGAAAGTTGTCATACGATAGACCCAGATCAATTCATACTTTCTCTCCTCTCAGATCACACTTTCTGTTTTGTGTTTGCTAAGTATGTAAAAGTTAAAGTGTTCCTCCCAAGGTTAGGTTCAGAAAATAGTGGGGGTAGCAGTAATTTTTAGGATATGCATCTTACTACTTTTGGATATCATAGGAAGAAAAGTAATATTTCTTATTGGTATGAAGGTAGAGATTCTTGCTGTTTATATATTAAGAAATGTCTATTTATACTGAACAAATATAGGAGGTCTGTCCAGAAGGTAGCTAGCCATGTAATGTGAAAAATAGAAACATTTACTGAAGAAGATACAAGATACAAGAAACATTGTACATAGGACAATGATGCCTCAGTCCCCTTCAAAGTAGGCACCTTGGGACTTCACACAGTTCTCCCAATCACCATCAGCTGCCCTATCATATTTTCTTGAATCTCATTGACAGTCTGAAATCTCTTCCCTTTCAAAGGTGATTTTACTTTTGGAAAAGGCAGAAATCACAGGGCACCAAATCTGGGATGTAAGGGGGCTAAGATCGTTGGGTGATTTGATGTTCCACAAAAAAACTCCATAGGAGACATGATGATGAGTGGGTGCATTGCTGTGATGAAGCTGTCAATCACCAGTTGCCCATAGCTGTGGCCTTCTGGATTACCCCAATAGTTTCTGCAGAAGAGTGTTCAAGCTTAATGCAAAATTCAATGCAGAGTCATTGCTCTAGTTGCTCAGTCATTTTGAATGTGATGCCCACACAGTACACCTGCTCACTCAATGATGTCTACTGCCCCCACTGACTGGTACAGTGAAGTTGTCATTGTTCATGCATGTGCATTGCAGTCCACTCTCCTTGGCTGTCAGGTTACATCAATGTCATGCAAACTATTCTTGTTATGTTAACAATGGCTGGACCTTTTCTGGACAGAGCTCATATATACTGAGTACGTTCTATGCCAGGCACTGGGCTAGGTGCTGGGGGGAGAATGGTGAACAATACAGACACTCTTGCCTCCATAAAGCATAGAATCTAGAGGGAGGATGAATACCAAATACGTATTTGCAGAAATAAGTCTAGGAAGGAAGTTGAAATAGTGTACTAAGAAATTATAATGGAAGGAGGATTTAGATTAGGGGACAGAGAAGGCTTCTATGAGAGTCGAATAAGCTGAGACCTAAAGAAAGAGTAGATGTAGTGAGGTGGAGAAAGAATGTTCTAGGCAGGGGGAAATTGTAAAGGTCCCAAGGTGGCAAGTGGCGTGCAGCAGAGAGAGCAGGTGATAGGTGGTAGAAGTCTGGAGAGGTAAGCAGGATCAGGTGATACAGAGTTCTGTAGGCAAATGAAGGATTTGAATTTTTTTTCAGTTTTATAGAGATATAATTGACATATAACGTTATATAAATTTAAGGTGTACATGATGATTTGATACATGTGTATGTTGTGAAATGATTACCACAGTAAGTTTAGTTAACATATCCATCACCTCACGTAGTTACCTTTTTTGTATGTCTGTATGCGTGTGTGTGGTGAGAACATTTAAGATCTACTCTCAGCAATTTTCAAGTATATAACAGTATAGTTAACTGTAGTCACCATGCTATACGTTAGACCCCCAGAGCTTATTCACCTTATATCTGGAAGTTAGTACCATTTGACCAACGTTTCCCCATTTCCTCCACCCCCAACCCCTGGTAGCAACCATTCTATTCTGTCTCTATGAATTTGGCTTTTTTGGATTCCACATGTAAGAGAGATTATTGAGTATTTGCCTTTCTCTCTTTGACTTATTTCACTTGGCATAATGCCCTCAAGGGCCATCCACGTTGTGGCAAATGGCAGGATTATTTTTTATGGCCAGGTAATATTCCATTGCATGTGTATAGATACACCACACTTTTCTTATTCATTTGTTTTTCGGTTGACACTTAAGCTTGTTTCCGTGTCTTGGCCATTGTGAATAACGCTGCAGTGAACATGGTGGTGCAGATATCTCTTAACGACACTGATTTTTATACACACACACACACACACACACACACACACACACACATTCTCCAGAAGTGAGATTGCTGGATCATGTGGTAGTTCTATTAGTTGTATTTTTAATTTTCTGAGAAATCTCCATACTGTTTTTCCATAGTGGGTGTGTGATAGGTGTGCACAGGTAACCAGGTTCTTGGTGATCACAAACAGAATTGGACAAATCACACAAACCGAGTACCGCAAAGCAATCAAGCTTTATCGAGGACAGTACACCACAGAATATGGGAGTGGGCCAATCCTCTGAATGGAGAAAGGCCCCCTGTTGTCTGAGGGGTTATAATTTTATAAGGCATTTTTACTTCCCTCTTCTTAATTTACTTTTTATTGCACTTGCTTTAGGAGTTTTAGGAGAACTCCTATATTTAGGAGAAAAACATAATTTTTCTGGTACAGTGCATGGGATTACCCATAGTTCTTCCTGATTGCCTACTTAGGGCATGGAAACCTCAATGCTAATTTATACAATCAGATTATAATAATGCTAAGTTGTAGTATAGGTTGATCAAGATGAAAGTGTGCAGGCCCTGCTGTTGTTTTAAGCAGCAGTCCTCAACCTTTTTGGCACCAGGCACTGGTTTCATGGAAGACGATTTTTCCATGGGGTGGGAGGAGAGACAGGAGGCAGAGCTCAGGCGGTAATGTGAGCGCTAAGCTTCGCTTGCTTGCTGCTTACCTCCTGCTGTGTAGCCCAGTGCCTAACAGTCTGTGGACCGCTACTGGCCTATGGCCCAGGGGTTGGGGACTCCTCATTTTAAGTATTATTATGTTATTACAAGACTACTTTCAGAATTTGGGATGTCGGTAAGTGTCAATGTCAGCTACTTACTTTGATGTCAGCCTCCCAGGACTCCCTCTTTTTTATTCTATCTACTGTCTCCAGATCTCCTGCCTCAAGTCCAGCTACTTGTATGGGGAGTGAAGTAACTATTTCAGGAATTCAGAGTGTCTGGCCTAGGATGTCTGGCTTAGCCTTCTTTAACATATTTTGTATTTGCTGCATATGCCTTTGTAACTTATTCATTTATAACTATCTGCCTGCCTCAGGTGTAGCTGTTTATGTTTCTAACAGTGCACAACGGTTCCTTTTTCAACATTCAGACCAACACTTGTTGATATCTCGTGTTTTTAATAATAGCCATTTTAGGGGTGTGAAGTGATGTGCCATTGTGATTTTATCTTAAGTACAGTGAAAAGCTATCGAAAGGTTTCAGCATGGACTAAAGTTTACATTTTTCAAAGGTTTTGTTAATGGAGATGTGGAGAATAAATTAGGTAAGGTAAGAGTAACCAATTAGGAGGCTAATGCAGTAAATGAAGTAATGGATGATGGTGTTGGGATGAGAGGTGAAGGTGGAGAAATATGGGGGAATTAGGAATATATTTTGGAGGAAGTGTCTCTAAGACTGATTGAGAAAATGGGCATTTCGGGATTGGAGGAGATGACGGATCACAGAGGACTCTAGATTTTGGGCTTGAGTAATAGGTTGGTTGGAGGAGCTATTTACTGAAACGGAGGCCAAGCAGAGAAGCAGTCTGATGGGAAGATTTAGAAATATGAACTCAGGATATCCTTTACTTAAAAAAGTTAAGACTGTATTTTTTAGAGTAGTTTTAGCTTCATAGCAAAATTGAAGAATTAAGAAAGATACAGAGATTTCCCATATCCTAGCTCTTCCCACAAATGCATAACTTTCACATTATCAACATCCCTCACTAGAGTGGTACATTTGTTGCAGTTGATGAAACTACATTGACACATTATAATCAGCCAAAGTCCATACTTTACATTACAACTCCCTCTTTTTGTCATTCTGTGGATTTTGACAAACATATAATGACATATATCCACCATTATCATTCAGAATATTTTCACTGCCATGGAAGTCCTCTTGTTATGCCTGTTCACTCCCCACTCCTCCACCAACCCCTAGAAACTACTGATCTTTTACTGTCTGTACAGTTTTGCCTTTTCCAGAATGTCATGTAGTTGGAATCATACATTATGTTGCTTTTTCAGATAGACTTCTTTCATTTAGTAATACGAATTTAAGGTTCCTCCATGTCCTTTCATGACCTGATAGCTCATTTTGTTTTAGTGATAAATACTGTTTTATTGTCTTCAGTTCAGTTGTCTAAACTGTCCACAGTTTATTTATCCATTCTCCTACTGAGGTACATCTTGGTTGCTTCCAAGTTTTGGCATTTTGGAATAAAGTTGCTACAAACCTCCGCGTGCAGGTTTTTATGTGGACATTCATTTTCAACTTCTTTGGGTAAATACCAAGGAACTTGATTGCTGGATCACACGGTAAGACTTTGTTGAGTTTTATAAGAAGCCGCCAAACTGTCTTTCAAGGAGACTATGCCATTTTGCATTCCCAACAGCAGTGGATGAGAGCTCCTGTTGTCTACATCCTGGCCAGCATTAGGTGTTGTCAGTGTTCTGGATATTGGCCTTCTAATAGGTGTGCAGTGGTATCTCGTTGTTGCTTTTAATTTGCATTTCCCTGGTGATATATGACGTAGCACATCTTTTATATGATTACTTGTCATCTGTGTATCTTCTTTGGTGATGTGTCCTTTAAGGTCTTTGGCTGGTTTTTTAAAAATCAGGCTGTTTCTTTTTTCAGTTTGAATTCTTTGTATATTTTACATAACAGTCCTTTATTAGATATATATGTTGTAAATATTTTATTTTTTAATTTTAATTATGTTTTATTGATTATGATACTACAGTTGTCCCTATTTTCCCACTATGTCCTTCCACCCAGCACCGCCATTCCCCTGGCAAACCACACACCATTTGTTCATGTCCACGGGCCATGCGCATAAGTTCTCTGACTACTCTGTTTTCCTTTACCATTCTTTCCATCCCCATGGCTATTCTGTAAATACCAATTTGTACTTTTTAATCCATCATATCTTCACCCATTTCTCCACAATCACCTCCCATCTAACAACCATCATAATGCTCTCCATATTCATGATTCTGTCTCTGTTCTTCTTGTTTGCTTAGTTTGTTTTTTAGATTCAATGTTAATAGATATATATTTATTACCATTTATTATTCATTGTTTTTATCTTTTTTGAATAAGTCCCTTTAACATTTTATATAATAATGGTTTGGTGATGATGAACTCTTTTAGTTTTTTCTTGTCTGCAAAGCTGTATATATGCCCTTTGATTCTAAATGATATCTCTGCTAGGTAGAGCAGTCTTGGCTATAGGTCCCTGCTTTTCATTACTGGATATTTCTTGTCAACCCCTTCTAGCTTGCAAAGTTTCTTTTGAGAAATTAGCTGACAGTCTTACAGGAACTCCCCTGTAGGTAACTAACTTCTTTTCTCTCTGCTTTTAAGATTCTCTCTTTATCTTTCACCTTTAACATTTTAATTACGATGTTTCTTAGAGTGGGCTTCTTTGCATCCCTCTTGTTTGGGACTCTCTGTACTTCCTGGACTTGCATGGCTTATTTCCTTCACCATATTAGGGAAGTTTTTTTTCATCATTTTTTCAAATAGATTTTCAATTTCTTCCTGTTTCTAAAATGATGGAACACTTGAAATGTCCCAGAGGCTGCTTACACTCTCCTGGTTTTTTAGGGTTCCTTTTTCTTATCATTCTGATTGGTTATTTTTGCTTCTATATGTTCCAAACCATTGATTTGATTCTTGGCTTCATTCACTCTACCGGTTTTTTCTCTGTAAACTGTTATTTATTTCAATTAGTGTATTCTTCATTTCTGACTGCATCTTTTTTATGCTGCTGAGGTCCTCACTAAGTTCCTTGAGCATCCTTATTACCAGTGTTTTGAACTCTGTATCTGATAGATTGCTTTACTCCATTTTGTTTAGCTTTTTTTCTGACATTTTGATCTGTTCTTTCATTGGGCCATGTTTCTTTGTCTCCTCATTTTGGCAGCCTGCCTATGTTTTTTTCTATGTATTAGGCAGAGCCACGATGACTCCCTGTATTGGCTACATGGCCTAATGTAGAAGGTGTTCTGTGGGGTCCAGTAGCACATCCTTCCCTATCACCCAAGCCGGGTACTCAAGGTGCATCCTTCATGTGGGTTGAGTGCACCTTCCTCTTGTTGTTGAGCCTTGATTTCTGTTGGCTTGTCAATGGAAGGGATTCACCCAGGCTAGTCAGCTGCAAGGACTGGCTATGACCACTGACCACCAATCTCTGCCCTCTCTGGAAGATCAACTTTGCAGGGGTAGGGTGGTGGTGTTCCAACATGATCTGTAGCTGTCCACTGAGAGTGCAGGCTCCGGGGTTTCCTAGGTGGTGCACGCTAATACCAACCCCTGCCTGTGTTTTGCCCAAGGCCACTCTCCATGAGCTATAAAGCAATCTGAGATGTTGGCTACTTGTACTGTGCTAAAGACTCTGAGGCAAATCCAAGCTGTAAATCTAGGCTGGCCATTGCTAGTGCCGGGCCTGGGGTCCTTAGCAACAGGTACAGGGGCTAGGGGATCACTGAGGCTGACTGTTGCTTGTTTGATTGGATTTAGAAAGTTGTGAAACACGAGCCAAGACAAGCCATTCAGATGGAAAAGCCATGGCTAACAGTTTGGGTGGGCCTGTAAGTTGGATGGGATGGAGTCTCAGGGGATCTCCAGGGTGGGGCAAACAGTGTTAGCCAGGTTGATGGAGTCTCAGATATGGCATCTTACTGTCAGCTCTGTGGCTCTGTCAGGGGAGGGCTCAGAAAAGGGACAGTAGCCTCTGCCCACCTTTCTGTCTGGAGAAAACTGTCCCTCAGTTCCTGCCTTGATGCCAGATAATTCAGGTCCTCCCTGAATGCCACTGGTGCCTTTCAAGCTGCTACTCTGGTGCTGGAGCTCAGAGGGAGTGAGTCTGAGTAAGTCAGTGTATGGGTTCTTTGAGGGGAACTTCTTGGGACTGCAGAGCGTTCTTTCATGAACTCAGTCCTTGCTGGTTTTTGCAATCAGAAGTTATAGGGACTTATCTTCCTGGCACAGGAACCCTGGCCTGGGGGGGCCTGGTGTGGGGCTGGGGCTTCTTGCTCCCGTGATATCCTTCCCAGATTTTTATCCACCATATGGGACCAGCCTGTTTCGTATCTCTGCCCCTCCTACCAGTCTGGACTGATGTGGTTTCTTTAATTCCATAGCTGTCAGACTTTGATTCAACTCAATTTCTGATGGTTCTGAGTGATGGCTGTTCTATATTTAACTGTAATGTTGATGTGGTTGTGCGAGGAGGCAAGCCATGTTTACCTATGCCACCATTTTGACTGGAAACTGTATGTTGTAAATATTTTTTCCCAGTCTGTGGCTTGTCCGCTTATTCTTTTGACATTATTTTATCACAGAGAAGAAGTCTTTACTATTTTAAAAAGAATTTGTTTATTTATTTTTAGACAGAGGGGAAGGGAGGGAGAATGATAGGAAGAGAAACATCAATGTGTGATTGCCTCCTGTGTGCCCGACAACAGGGAACTAGCCTGTAACCCAGGCATGTGCCCTGACTGGGAATCGAACCAGCGATTCGATTTTGGTTTGCAGGCCTGCACTCAATCCACTGAGCCACACCAGTCAGGGCAGAAGTTTTTGATTTTAATTAAGTCCATCTACAATTATTTATTTCATGGATGATGCCTTTGTTTTGATATCTAAAAAGTCGTGGCCATGCCCTAAATCATAGAGGTTTTTTCCCATGTTTTTGTCTAAGTCTCTCATTCATTTTGCACTTTACATTTAGGTCTATGATCCATTTTGAGCTAGTTTTTGTGAAGGGTGCATGTGGATGTCCAGTTGTTACAGCACAACTTGTTGAAAAGAGTGTCTTTTATTCATTTATCAAAGATCAGCTGACTGTATTTGTTTGTGGGGTTCTATTTCTGGGCTCTTTATTCTGTTTATTGATCTTTTTCCTGTTTCTTCATCAATACCACATTGTCTTGATTACTGTAGATTTATAGTAAATCTTGAAATTGGATAAGCCAGTCTTCCGACTTTGTTTTTTTTTCCAATATGTGTTGACTGTTCTGAGTCTTTTGCCTCTCCATATAAACTTTGTCAATATCCACAAAGTAACTTACTGGAATTTTTTATTGGAATTGCATTGAATCTATAGATCAAGTTGGCAAGAGCTGACATCTTGACAATAGTGAATCTTCCTATTGTTGGACATAGAAGGATATTCTTTCTTTAATATTTAGAAGCATATCTGGTTTGTTTTTCAGATTTAACTTTCCATATTTTCTAAGCAGTTGCAGAATATATTTATTGAGAAGGGAAATCAAATTTACATTTGTAATCCTCATGTTTTGATTTTTAAAAACAGACTTGTCATTGGTTGTGTTATGTTTCGTTGGAGCTCTAATGCAAATCTTGAGATAGATAGGAATATATTAACTGCTGCACATTAATTCTTTTGAGCTGTGTGAAGAGAAATGTGGAGAAATCAGTTACACTTCATAATGAAAGCAGGTCTACTTGGCATTATGTGACAGAGGTGCTGGTTAGATTTCTCAGATTGCTGGATCTACAGAGGAATTAAGTGGAAATTTCTATTTGCCCCTCCAGAGTGTCAGGAAGATCACTAAGGGTCAATCATGTTGGAAGATTTTACAGTGGAAGGAAAGGTTGAAAGCAGTTTATGTGTTCAGAACTGCCAGTGAGTTTTTCAGGTATTGAGATTTCATCAGAGTGTTTCCAAACTTGGCAACATTAGGCAAATACCAATGAGCCCCATTCATATAAAGGAATATGGTAGTTGTTCTTTAGTCTTGAAAGGGGCTATGAACTACTTTGGGTTCCCGCTGGAATGTTTACTTTGACAAAGAATGATTTATTTAAATTGCTAGGCCTATGGATCACTGCATATTTACTTGGTAGGGATAAAATACATATTTTGTTTCATAGAAAATTTTTAAAGATTTTACCTGAACAAAACTCATCTTTTAGTTGGGGGGTGAAGTGACAGATTCAAAGGATATCTTAAAGAGAATCATTTAACAGCATTTATTTAATCTGATCAATAATCCGTATCAAATGACATTGAAACACATTGCTAGCCACATGATGAAATGTCAAAAGTGGATCACCTGCAGTTCTGGTATCTACATATTTTGGATCATTTAGCGAGTATACTTTAAGTTGCTTGTTTATGCCAAAACATGTAGTTTAAAAATATCAAGCTTAAGATCTACTCTTTACCTACTATTAGGCAATGCAAAAATTAAGTCATTATAAAAAATTACATTAACTTAATAACCAAAAGGAAGATGTTGAGGAGAATGCCATGCACATTTAAATTTTCTTAAATTATTTAACATGTGAACATCCATCTGTGTCACTGTTTATGTAAAAAAGCTTCTCCTAGTTCCTTGGCAGTAGCAATTAAGCTTCATTTTCCATGTCAAAGCTTAATGATCACAAAATATGGTGCCCATACTCAATAAATTTACTTACGAAGAATACTGAATCCTTCTTGATCAATTACATATCTTTGAAACTCTCTTCCTCAGAATTTAGAAATTTCAGATTTCTTAAAGGCTATTTGAGAAATAGTAAGGTCAAGACAGAGGGAACAAGTGTGTAGTTGTAGGACATAGGCCAAAGTAAAACATACTTTTGCAATTATCGAGACTAAGCAGAGGTGATTGTAGTAGGAAATGATAGAGAATATTTATTTTATTATTGGTTACCTGGATGTATTAGTTTCTTAGGAATGTTGTAACAAAGTACCACAAACTGGGTGGCTAAAAACAGCATAAATTTTTTCTCTCACAATTCTGGGGGTCAGAAGTCCAAGCTCAAGGTGTTGGCAGGGTTGATTCCTTCCAGAAGATTCTAGGGGAGGATTCTTCTTTGCCTCTTCTAGCTTCTTTTGGCTCCTTGATGTGCCTTGGCTTGTGGCAACAAAACTCCTGTCTCTGCCTCTTTCTGTACTTAACTTCTGCACTGCATTCCTCCTCTTCCACTTGTGTCTTCTTATAGAACACTCATTATGGAATTTAGGGTCCACCTGGTTAATCCAGGATGACCTCATCTTGAGATCCTTCACTTAATTATAGCTAGAAAGGCCCTTTTTCCAAATAATATCACATTCACAGGTGCCGGCGGTCCAGACTTAGAACTGTCTTTTGGGAGCACAACTCAACCCTCTGCAATTAATTAAAAGCATGATATAAATGTTAATTTTCTGGTTTCAATAATTGTATTATGATTGTCTAAGGTTATGATACTTGTCAAGTGGGGTGCATTATTTTCACACCTTTTCAGTACGTCTAAAATTATTTCAAAATATAAAAAAGGAAAGAATGAATTTTGAACTCTACTTCAAACTAACTGAATCCAAACCTCTAGGGGAGGAGATGGGCAAATTTAATACTAATATGTGGTCCAAATAATCCTTATATAAAGTTAGAAATTGCAATTCTCTTTTAGAGAAAAGAAATAACAGATAAAATAAGTGTGTGTGTTTTTGTTTTGTTTTTGTTTTTGGTCCAGCATTGGTTAAAGGAGAATTATAAGTTATAATTTAGTATATGGCTTTAACTGATATAAGTGGATGACTCCTCCAATGGAGTCTGCATGGTAGCTTTGGATTCCAGAAGGTTTTCTAAGACTAACATTTCAATGCTGCAACATATTTGACTCCTTTATAAGCCACCATTATTTTAGCAGTGCTGGAATCTACTCCAGAATTTCTTACACAATGACTTGTGTTTACTTTGATGTCAGGACCATCAATTGATTCTGAGGTGGAGTTTCAAGCATTTTAGAGAAAAGTGTAATTTTATTTTAGTTCCCAAATGATAATGTTTTTTAGTTTATGTGCTTTGCATTGCAGCTTGTCTGTTACTTAGGTCTTTCAAAGACCTAATTCACTAATTATTGATATGACTGCTTCTGCTAAATTACTAGTTGGAAAGTGAAAGAGTTTGACTTAACCAGCAGTCTTGTGGACTTAACATCAATATTATAGATCAACTGATGTTTTCATTTGAATAAATGGATTTCTTTGTGTCAATTGGCTGGTGGTTCTGATGTCTACAAGCTGAGCTTTAACCTGTTCCAAGGTGTCCATTGCCCCATTACAACTACATTAAGAAGACTTTGTCTAGGAGAACAGGTAGCACGGGAAGTATGCTCATGGTAATGCAGTGAAGCTATTCCCAAATCCTGCAGGAGGCCACCCAGGGAGGGAGCCTTTGCCTTTGTGTGGACTGATGTAGGAGCCAAATTGGCCACAGAAAGTATATGAATATTAACAAGCTTCCAGTACAACATCAAGGGGTAAAGTGAAAGGAAAAAATAAAACAATTTTTCCTGTGTAGGAATGTGTGCATGCATTTTCTTCTTGGAGCATAAGTTTAGTTACAGCTAGAGACTTGCCAGTGGAAAGAACACATGAGATTAAAATAGTAAAGGTGAAAGGGGGTCTGGTAGAGAGAAGAAGAGAGAGGGAAAGGATTAGAGGGAAAGAAAGCAGGAAAGAGATGAGTCCTCCAGAGTTGATCTGAGTAGTCTCACTGTGAGTTTAAACTCGAGACCTTAAACTGTACACCTTTCTCTTAGATTTAGCCGTAGGTTATTAGTTAGTTACCTGTATGTTTGATTTATTCGATCATGCCTAATATCCCAGTTTGACATGTTAGTTATTTTAAATTGTCAGATAACAAATTTAAATCCCATGTTTAAAGGAAACCAGCAGAAGGTTTCATCATTCTCCTCCAGGTACTTACGTCTAACCATGAGTTCTGTACTCTGACGCAGGTTTCAAGCAGCAGACTATTTAATCACGTACAATATGCTGATGCTGAGCCATCCTCCCTCAATGTCTGCGAACCCAGAGTTGGTGGTGTCACAAGTCTTTTTCTACGTTAGACAGCCTAGGATACTACTGAGAGAGACTTAGGGGGATGTCTGTTAAAACCTTCACTTTTTGGTGTCCATTACAAAGTGATGATATGTACAAATTTATGACTGAAACTGAATTATGTTAACACTTAACATTGTGGCTATGAACGTTGGCATCCATAAAAATTATTACTTTCATGTTTTGGGTCACTTCACATTAAATGTTATTTTTCTATTTATTCATTCCTGTAGTACTCTTCCCCTTCTCTCTACCTGTCACAGGAGCTTGCAAATGGTAGGTGCTCAATAAATAAATGTTTAGTTAAAAAAAGTGGTAACAAAACTTTTTCAAACTTTCACCTACTACAAAGGGCATATTTTAAAGGGAACAGCAGGTGATTTGCTCTTAGATATTCATTCAACTAACTTTTACTGTGAACCTGATTACAGTCCAGATATTTTCCTAGGGAACCAATGATGACCTGGTCTTTGAGCTCTCAGTCAAATTAAGGAGATGGACACAGGTACAGAGCCATCACCAACTTTGGTCCTACTTAATAGGTCTCTAGTTTCTCAGTTGATGAATGTTCCCTACTCCCTATGATAAGTCTGGGCTTTCCCAACCACTGAGTGACTGTTCCTTGCCCTTATGACTTTATGAATTTCATGGAGTGTGGAGAGTATTCCAAGTAACGTCTGGTGGTGTGGAGAGTATTCATCAGTCAAGGACCAGTGCACTCACAAACTGGAGTGAGGGCAGGGGGGTAGGGGAGAGCGTTGTCCTCTGGTGCAGAAGAGGGATCATATGGCATAGACCTTGGATGCAGGATATAAAAGGCTCTCCTTGAAGATGAAAGCTGAGCTGTCCTTGGGCAAGGACTCATTTCCAATATGGCTTCTATCAATTCTCAACCCTCATGGACCCCCATCTCTTTCCATCTCCATCCCTTCACTGACTGCCCTTTCCCCTATACCTCTTTACTTGCACCCTCCCCTCTGTATTTTTCCACGTAAATTCTCTTTTATAATGGAAACTAATGGCAAGTTTTCACCTACCTCAATTTTTTCCTAAAGTTTTTGAAGGAATAAAATCTTCAAATCTCTCAGATAGTGAGGGGATATATTTCCTTTCATTCTTTGCAGCAAAAGAGGGAAAGAAAACAGAACATTTCCATTTCCATATTGAAACAGGTTAGCACGTTGATGTTCACGCATGTGTATAAACAGACAATTGTGCTAAGAAGCTATGTGAGCTTTTGGAGAGGCATATAGAAAAGTCTATGAGATCCTGGCTGGTGTGGCTCAGTGGATTGAGTGCCAGCCTGCAAACCAAAGGGTTGCCGGTTCAATTCCCAATCAGGGCACATGCCTGGGTTGTAGGCCAGGCCCCCAGTAGAGGGTTCATGAGAAGCAACTACACATTGATGTTCCTTTTCCTCTCTTGTCCTTGTCTTCCCCCTCTCTAAAAATAAATGAATACAATCTTTTAAAAAAGTCTTTGAGTATAAAAAGGAGGGCATGCTTCCTTCCTTGAGGAAATGATGCTGGATCTGGGCCTTGGAAGATATATCGGGTATCAGAGAGAATTCCAGGTGGGACAAAGGAGTGCATGAATCCACAGAGGTAAGAGTTTGGGGTAGTCTGGGTGGATTTGGTAGGGGAAAGGCTGGCACTGAGTCAGGGCAGTTTGCAAGGAGCCAGCTATAAAATATGCTAACCAGTTGGGTCTTGACCTTCCAGGCAATGGGAAACTATTACCTAAAACTCTCAGAGGCACCTCTTCCTGCCCTTCCTCTAAATCAGTCTAGATGTTAATAGCATTCCTCAGTCTCACAATAAATATGGGGTCGTCCTGCCAACTCGGGCTCACCCTGAGAAGCTAGTGAGCAGCTGTCATCTAGTAAATGAACCACACTTGAGCAGGAAAGGCTCTGCCTCCTCTCCTTCCTTTCAGCCTGTCTAGTTAATCAATACCTGTATATCAACAGAGGGCTGAACAAAAAAAAGTAAAGGAAGATAAATTATAGTTGTTGAGTAAGGTGGAGCCTTCAGATCCATAGAGGCCTCAGAGGGAAAAGCAAGGTCTAATTGGCATTTCTTATCTTCTCGGCTTGGGCTCAGGTGATGAATAAAAAAAGATTGATGGGCACAGGTGACAGGCCTGATGCTCTTGAGAGTTATGAACTACTGCCACACTTGTCCACTCACTTTCCTGGAAAACAAGGAGTTAGCTTCATTTTTCCCTTTGTTTTCTTCTTGCTGTTGCATAAAAAATGCATTTAAAAGTGCATGGATTAAAGAGTTATCACTTGTCATGTTGGTCGAAAGAGTAAGTTTAAATCCAAAAACAGTTTTAGGATTCAAGTAATCCATTTAGAAGTAAAACCAAAAAGGTTAAAATTTAACAGCAAAGATATAAACATTCAAGTTTTACTCTTCTTGGAGATCACCTGGGGGGTTATTTATCCTTTCAGGTCTCACTTTATCTATACAATTTTCATCTTGAAACCATTCTGGAGCCTCGCAAGTCTGACCTGGTGTATTTACTGTGGCGAATCTTCTGTAAATCTCTTCTGCTGATGGGTACAGCCAGCAGTGGCCTGAGTGAATTATTATGTATGTATCTCGAAAATAGCAAGTGTTTGTAACCATGATTTCAAAAAGGACATCCTAATGAAAGGCAACAGGCATTACATTAAAATTGCAAATCAGTGTTTGGAATTTCACTTAGAATCCTACTTGAAATTTCATTTAGATTCAATGTCTCTGACTATATTTTGCTTACTTGTTTGTTTTGTTGATTAGGTTCCACTTATAGGTGAGATCATATGGTATTTGTCTTTCACTGCCTGGCTTATTTTACTTACCATAATGCTGTCCAGTTCCATCCATGCTGTTGGGAAGGGTAGGAGCTCCTTCTTTCCTTCTGCTGCATATTATTCCATTGTGTAAATGTACCATAGTTTTTTTTATCTACTCATTTACTGGTGGGAGTGGGGAGAGGGATAGTGGGGGAAAATAGGGGAAGATCCATCAAGGAACATATATAAAGGACATATGGATAAAGCCAAAGGGGGGTAGGTTCAAGGGTGGGAGGTGGGGATGAGTGGGGTGAGGGGGCCAAGGTGGGGTGAAAATGAAGACAACTGTACTTGAACAACAATGAAACAAAGAACAACAGAGAAAGAAATTTCATTTAGAATGTTTACTTGAATATTTGAATATCGCTGAGACGAGAGATGCCTCCGGACTCTATTTTTAAGGGCAGATCCATCCTCTCCCATTGTAGTAGCTCCTAAACTCTCTCCTCAGAACTTCTCCCCAACTTTACCTCTCCTGCTGATTTCTCCTCTTGGTTGCTGGGGACATGGTGCTGTCAGTGTTATGGTGAGGACAGGCAGGTGGTAGGCTAATTGCCATCATTGATGGTGGTCAGTGTAAACCTAGAGGATAAAGAAGGAGGTGAGGTATTGCTGTTTCTTTTTCTTTTTCTTCTCTTTCTCATTCACTTCCTCTCCTTTCTTCTGTCCTCCTTCACTTCAGGAAAAACATTCATCAAATTGAGTAAAATAGACCTTATTCATAATTCATGTACATTTTTAAAGTATATTTTATGGATTATGCTATCACTGTTGTTCCATTTTTGTCTCTCCTTTATCACCCTCCTCCCCATACCCCAAACACTGCAGCATTCCCCCCACCCTTAGTTCATGCCATGAGTTGTACATATAAGGTCTTTGGCTTCTCTGTTTCCCATTCTTAACCTCCCCCTGTCTATTTTATGCCTACCTATTATGCTTCTTATTCCCTGTACCTTCCCCCCCATTCTCTTCATCCCCCTTGCCACTGATAACTCTCTATGTGATCTCCATTTTTGTGATTCTGTTCCTGTTGTTGTTTGCTTAGGTTTTTTTTTTTTTAGGTTCAATTGCTGATAGTTGTGAGTTTGTTGTCATTTTACTGTTCATAGTTTTGATCTTCTTCTTTTTCTTAGATAAGTCCCTTTAATATTTCATATAATAAGGGCTTGGTGATGATGAACTCCTTTAACTTAACCCTATCTGGGGAGCACTTGATCTGCCCTTCCGTTCTAAATGATAGCTTTGCTGGATAGAGTAATCTTAGATGTAGGTCCTTGCCTTCCATGACTTTGAATACTTCTTTCCAGCCCTTTGTTGCCTGTAAGGTTTCTTTTGAGAAATCAGCTGTTAGCCTAATGGGAACTCCTTTGTAGGTAACTGTCTCCTTTTCTCTTGCTGCTTTCAATATTCTCTCCTTATCTTTAATCTTGGGTAACTTAATTATGATGTGTTTTGGTGTGTTCCTTTTTGGGTCCAATTTCTTTGGGACTCTCTGGGCTTCCTGGAATTTCTGAAAGTCTATTTCCATTGCCAAATTAGGGGAGTTTTCCTTCATTATTTTTTCAAATAAGTTTTGAATTTCTTGCTGTTCTCTTCTCCTTCTGGCACCCCTGCAATTCAGATTTCAGAACATTTCAAGATGTCCCAGAGGTTCCTAAGCTTCTCCTCATTTTTTTTTAATTCTTGTTTCTTCATTATGTTCTGGTTGAATGTTTCTTTCTTCCTTCTATTCCAAATTGTTGATTTAAGTACCAGTTTCCTTCCCTTCAGTGTTGGTTCCCTGTATATTTTCCTTTATTTCACTTTGTATAGTTTTCATTTCTTCCTTCATTTTGTGACCAAGCTCAATCAATTTGGTGAGCATCCTGATTACCACTGTTTTGAACTGTGCACCAGATAGGTTATCTATCTCCTCCTCATTGCTTAGTCCTTTTTCTGGAGTTTTGATCTGTTCTTTCATTTGGGCCATATTTTTTGTCTTGGCACATCTGTTATGTGGTAAGGCGCGGAGCCTTAGGTATTTGCCTGGGAGGGGCCGCCCTCTTTGCTGTATTATGGCACTGTAAGTAGGGGAGGGGTCTGAGAGGGAACAATGCTGTTTGCCCAGCTCCTGCCCAACTTTCTGTCCCTTTCCTCCATTCCTAAAAGCACACTGGGCCCTGATGGGCCCTTTCAGGGCCCAATTATCAGGACTGATTCTCAGGTGGGTGTGTGTCTTATTGACCCCATGGGCCTCTGGAATGGACTGTCCTATGAGACTGGGAGTTTCTCCCACCATCACAACCCCCACAGGTTTTTATATCCAGAGGTTTTGAGTCTTTAGTTTCCCCATGCTGAAAGTTTCAGAGGTCTGTCTCGTTCCCTTTTTGTTTCGTTGTTCCTCCTGGCTTATCCACACATGAATGTGGGATCACCTATGCTGCCGCCCACCCTCCTGCCCAGTCTTGGCTCTGTCACCTAGCCTTGCTGGGTGTCCTCTCTGCCCCAGTCTTCACCCCACCTGCCAGTATGGATGAGTGTTTCCTTAACTCCTTGGTTGTTGGACTTCCATGCAGTTTGATTTTCTGGCAGTTCTGGTTGTGTTTTGTTTTTAAATTAGTTGTTATCCTTCTTTTGGTTATGCCAGGAAGTGAAGCATTTCTGCCTATGCCTCCATCTTGGCTGGACTCCCCAGTAATTTATGTAAGTTAATGATGGTTTTGTGGGCCTGGAAAGCCAAGGTTCACAGACTGCAGTTTTCTTCCTAAACAGGGTAGGAAATTGCCCATGGGGTGTCATGGCACAAACTGCCTTCATGTAGAATCCTAGCATCTTAGGATCTCACATACCTGGGCTCACACTTGAGATTCGGATTCAGTAATTATGGGCGGGGAAGCCCAGAAATCTGATTTTTTAATTGACTATTTGCATTTCTTTAAAAAATTTTTAAATTAAATTTATTTAGGTGACATTAGTCAATAAAATTACATAGGTTTCAAGTGTACAATTCTGTAATACATCATCTGTATATTGAGTTGTGCGTTTACCACCCAGAGTCAAGTCTCTTTCTGTCATCATATAGTTGACACTGTTAACCCTTTACTACCTCTCTCACTCCCCCCTTTTCTTCTGGTAAGCACCCTACTGTTGTCTGTGTCTTTGAACTTTTGTTTTGTCTCATTCATTGCTTTAAGTTTTATATCCCATATATGAATGAAATCATATGGTTCTTTACTGTTTTCTTCTGACTTATTTTGCTTAGCATGATTCTTATGATCCATCCATGTTGTCACAAATGGCAGTATTTCATCTTTTCTTATGGCTGAGTCGTATTCCATGTGTATGTGTACCACATCTTCCTCTGTCAGTCTAGATGTTAATAGCATTTATCCAATCCTCCAGCAAAGGATACTTAAATTGTCTCCATGTCTTGGCCGCTGTGAATAATTCTGTAGTGAACATAGGGGTACATACATCTTTATAAATAAATGTTTTGAGATATTTTGAGTAGACACACAGAACAGGGGTTGGTGGGTTGTATGGTAACTCCAGTCTTCATTTTCTTGAAGAACCTCTATACTGTTTTCCATAGTGACTGCACTAGTTTGAATGAAAGTTCTTTTTTCTCCATAACCTCTCCAACACCTGTTATTAGTTGTCTTATTAATAACAGGCATTCCAATAGATGTGAAGTGGTATATCATTGCAGTTTTGATTTGCATTTCTGTAATAGATAGTGAAGTTGAGCAAATTTTCAAATACTATTGGCCATTTGTATGTCTTCTTGGGAGAAGTGTCTGTTCAACTCATTTGCTCAGTTTTTAATTGGATTGTTTGTTTCTTTGTTGTTGAGTTGTAGGAATTCTTTATGTGTTTTGGATATTAACCCCTTTGTTGGAGCTGTTGTTTCCAAATGTCTTCTTGCATTTGGTTGGTTGCCTTTTTGTCTCATTGATGACCCAAAAATCTGAATTTTAAACAGACATCATAGGTGATTATTTTTAGTGGATGTTGTTTATTTATTAAATTTTTTATTATAGAAATTTTCAAGTAACCACAAAGTAAAATAAAACTGAGTAATGAACCTCTATGAATCCATTACCCAGTTCCATCAACTATCAATATTTTTCATTTCATCTACATTCTCATTAAATGTTTTTCCCTATACATTTTTTATTTCAATTTTATTTTGTATTGGTTTCAGGTGTACAGCT
>CM052539.1:170291920-170331170 GCA_028533065.1 Trachops cirrhosus | reverse complement strand
GGCTCAAATTATTCATGTATCATTTGGAAAATGTAAAATGCTTAATGTTCTCACATGTGTGATAATTGCTGTTCTAATATATAGTGTCTACTAAATCTTTCTGGGAGCGAGTGAGGGTGGCATTGATATACAGAAGCACATGCTTCATGCGCTAGTAAATCATTCTTCCATTGAATTAAGGCCAAGGAGGGAGCATTGAGTGGAACTTAAAGTGATATTACAGTATCTGGTGCTGTTCTAATCAAGAAATATGAAGCAGTGCTAGTGAAAAATGGGCAGAAGCACAAAAAAACCCACTAAGGAGAAAATGCAATCAGAGATTTATCAGTGACACTTTTTGCGAAGTTTTCAGGAATCATGGTCATCACTCAAAAGAGTTGCTTTTCAAGGTTGATGCCATCTTAATTATCTCTTTTGCCTTGGTACCCCTTTGGTGACATGCGTTAGAATCAACTTCTCTGTGCGTACTTATTCATGAATGAGTTAAAGTCCTCCTGGCTCCATCTCTAGCCAGCTGGGTGAATCTGGACAAGTAGCTTCACTCTCTAAGCTTCAGTTTTCATAATAGTCATAGCTATCTTGTAGCATTAATATGAATAAATAAGATAACACATGTCAAGCACCCAGCACATGGCTGGGCACACATCAGTCACTTGATAATGCCACTATCACTATTTACCTAGTGTAGATACCTGCTGAATTGCTGCAGATACAATTACTTTGATGAAAAGTGAAAGGGTGCATGATGAAAGGGACTAGGGAAAGAATTGTAGAGGCACTACAGAATTAGTGACTTTGTCCTCACATTGCCAATGTATGTAAACGGCACTCTAAATATGCATAAGGATGTAAGAAGCTCAAATCTAGTATAAGTAGGAACTGGCTGGCAAATTCCAGTCCTTCTTTTTGACTTGTAGAAAGCAGCTCCAGATGTACTTTTTATATACTGTAGTCTGTATCAGGGAACTTAGTTCCTGTCCTCGATAATACAGCGTTCAGTTCACAGGGAAAAGGGAAGTGCTCCTCAGCTACAATCCCTCTTTGTTTTTTCTTTCTGGAAATCAGAAGTGAAGGGGACAAGCAGTACATCTCAGTTGAGGAAGGTGATGTATGAATGTGTATTGGGGGTGCAGGGATGAGGAGTGAGAGAGGGGATAAATTAGACTGGGTACTTTGCATCAGTCCTATGAGGAGTATTTATTACTTACCAATAAAGGAGAAAACATAAAGATAAGAACAAATCATGGATCCCTTGTTCTTGAGGATTTTACCATCTAACAACTAGAGGTGCTGAGGGGATCCCAAAGTGAGGACTTCACCCCCCACCACAGGTGGATGTATGGGAAGGTCATGAAGGTCATGATGCTATTCACACCCGTCTGTCTGCATTACTTCTGCTCCTTGTTCCTTCGGTGTCCTTTGGCACCAGGATTGTGGAAGCCCTGGCTTGCTGGTCTAGGCTGGTGCTGGAGGGACAGAGATCCCTGGCCCTAGCAGATCTAAGGGTAGTAGCAGATCCTCTAAAATAGTAGTTTTCAAGCTTTTAATCCTCAGGACCCATTTAGGTCTCAAAATATCAAGGATCCCAAAGAGGTTTTATGTGTTGTATCTATTGAGATTTATCATGTTAGAAATTAAAAAATTTATGAATTCACTTAAAATAACATAAACTCATTAGTTATTAGAATCAATTATATATTTCTAACAGAAAGTTACACTTCTAAAAACAAAATAAGAGTGGCATATTTTACTTTTTTGTGCAAATATCTTTAATTTCTGGCTTAATAGAAGACAGCTAGACTCTCAGATCAACTTCTGAATTGAGTTTGTTGTGATCTCAAACATTAAGTTGGCTCTGGAAAGTTTCAGTGTATACTTGTTAGAGAATGTGAGTGTAAAAGGCAAATGGCATCTTAGTATTATGAAAATAGTTTTCACCTCACAGACCCCCTATGATAAAGGCTGGAAACACACCACTTAAGCTAATGTCAAAGGAAGGAAGGATGGCGGGTTACCGCCTCTTACTTTGGGGACTGCCAGGAAGGTGGCAGATGTGTCAGGGACTGCAAGGAGGCTCTGGCTCTGGAATCAGAACCCTGATTCTACCACTTACTTATAAGGTGTGTGATCTTGGGGAAGCTATTTAACCTCTTTATGGCTCAATTTTTCCCTCTTTAAAATGGAGTTCATAATAGCACTTGTTTCTAATGGCTGTTTTGAAGCTTAGTGAGATAATGTAGGCAAAATGTTCATCTAATAGTAAATGCTCCATATTAATTTCCTTTTTTGTTGTTTATTACTATTAAGACACCAGTCCATTATGAACCAGTTTTCTCATCTGCTAAATGAGACTGGTTCAGCTGGTTCTGGAGGTCTTACCTACTCTCATATTCTGTGATTTTGCTGTGAAGCCTTTTTATGCACATTGGAGGTGGACAGTAGGAGAAGGAATATACAATTCTAGTTGTCTTACCCTGGAATTATTGTTTTTGATCATTAACCACTCTCTCCTCCCCCTCCTGCTCATAAATCTATTAAAAATTTTGAGGGGTTTTAGACTAAAACTTGGTGAAAAAATTTTTTCCTTGGAAAAAATTAAATTTAGCTCTTTCATTTGGAACCAACATAGATATCAGAGCAAACAGAAATTTAAAAATTTGTGTCCAGGTCCCATGGTGGTTTCAGTTCAAAGTCATAACAAGGTTTATCTCATGTCTAAATTTAATTGAAGGCAAATGAAAGTATGTTGAGAAATTTTGCTGACTCCTCAGTTTACAGAAATACGTGGAATAGGTAATAGTCTTTTAGTGGAAGAGAAAAGTAAGGAGCCCGGATCCATGGAACGGAGGTAGAGGAGAACAGACAGGGGTGAAAAAGGCATATTTTAAAGCCATTCATTAGACCTGCATTTTGATTGAGGACCCAGGTAAAAAAAAATCAATAAAGATGCTTCAGTTTGTTTATTCGTTTATTTATTTACTTCCATTTTCACTTAAGTACTAGTCTCTAATACAATGAAAAGCATGTTAGAAAGGAAATAAGTCAAATGGTCTTAGAAGTAATCGGAAGCACAGCAGGTATTGCATTCTACTTAGTTTAAATTTACTGGAGCCTTGCTGCAGAGCCCTGTGGGAAGGCATGAGGATTTTCCTATAAAGGACTTTAGGAAATTCTTAGAGGAAATATTGAGAACACCACAGCTAAAACACTAGTGCTTGTCATGGGCTCTCAAGGACAGTACAATAGCAAGGCTTGACTGTGGCTTGAAAATGTACTAGAATCCAAATCACAGGGATTTGGGTTGATAGCAAGAAATAATAATGATGACAAACATAATGGAATAATGCTAAAAATTTTCACTTAGAGGTGACTGTCAGGATAACAGCTTTAGAGTTTGTAGATAGAATTGTTTACCTGATGTGCAATTGTTTGGTAATTTTGATACCACTGACATTACTAGAGTGATGGGTAATGTCGATTTTTCCATCAAAAGCCATTTGATATAATAATGAAAAGCATGGGATCTTGCAGGGTGAGAAATGAGCTCAGATTGAACCAGCAAACTGCTTCTGACAAAGAGGGATGTATTTGTGCTCAAAGGAAAAGGATAATAGCTATAATGAGATAAATTAAGAACTCTTTTACTTGTGGTAATCACTGGAAAAATGAATAATACTTTTTATCATTTAAAATGTGTATATATATCCGAAGGAGCCAAACCTGGGTTGCCATTTGCAACCTGCAGCAATTATCTCTTGACCTATTCTGTATGGTACTAGAAGTCATTCCCTTCCTCAGAGCTGTTATCTGTCCTAGTCTCTCATCTATCTCAGAAACTATACTGAAAAAATCCCAACATGGCAGAGAGTCACAAGTGCACTCTGTGCGTGCTTCTTTTTGTGCTGAGCAGTTACATTCTAGGAAGCTCACCTGAAGTAGAGCTGCTACAACTCTAGCTGAGGCTTTCAGAGAGCTTGAGTTGGTTGTGTGGTTACATGGTGCTATGGTCGGTGTGTACCCTGATGGCTGTGCCTGGGGGCAAGCCTCCAAGCAGCAGCAAAATGGCAGGGGGGCACGTAAATAGAGAAGCAAGAACAACTTTTCTCTCTGAAGAACTGGCTTAGATGATCTGTGGGACAGACAGACTTCTGCTGATGCAATTAGAAGGTGCCTAGCACTCTTCTGGGCACCTAGTAGGTACTCAAGTAACAGTTTAATTGAAGTCCTCATACAGTACAGTTGAGCAGGGCACATCCATGTATTATGTTCCTGTGATGATTAATACAGAGAAAAGGGCACAAACTGGTTTCTTTCCTGTGTTTATACATTAGACAATCTGCTTCACAAAGAAAATGATGACATTTAAATTCCAGTACTGTTTGTCCTTTGTGATAAGTGGCACTTTACCAAAACTCTGCTGAAACAGGAAGGATTGTAAGGGTGTCTTGTTTCCGTGAAACTGGTGGAGAGAATTTGGAGAGGAGGAGTGTTTCCAATATTGACTTCAGTATAGATTTGCAAAAGTAGCTTAACTTCTCTGACCCTCACTTTCTATATTTAAAAAAAAAAAATAAGATGCTTTCCTGTGGGAGATAATCTCGAATACTTAACTCACCCACATCTAGTTCTTTTCCTGTTTTGGATATGTGAGAAGTGTGTACTTCCCAACCCATTTTGCAGTTTGGTGGCACCATGAGACCAGTATTGGCCAAGGAGTAGTGGACAGAAGTAATGTGTATCATTTCCAACCAGAGCATTTCATTGCTTGTGAGAGTCCTCTAGCATTCTCTTGCCTTTGCTGCTGCAACCAGGGATACTCCAGGTGGTGGAGCCTCCTTCAGCCTGGATACAAGTGAGAAGATAAAGAGCAGAGCTCCCTCTCCACCTTTACCTGCACCACCATTAATGAATGCATGCTGGACATACAATGTGAGCAAAGCATGAGGGTTTGTTTCAAGTCTCTAGGATATGAGGACTAGTTGTAACCAGAACGTAACTTAGTTTCTTGTGATTGATACCTGAACATTGCTTGATTCTTTAACTAGAGGATTATTTTATTAGTTTTTAAGCCCTTTCAACACACAGGCCTCTTGTTCTCAGTCTTTAGAGTACACTGGAATCACATTCTGTTGGCTTGATGTATAGATTCTTGTACCTTACTTCCAGAGGGTCAGACGTCAGTATATCTGGTGTGAGTTCCAGAAATCTGCTTTTTAAAAACAAAACCCAAAAAAACAAAAAACAAAAACACCTCAAGGTTTTTTATGTAATTCTGATTCAGGAGAGAGGACCACACTTCAAAAAATGTAAATCTGTATCGTGCTATAAAGACTCTGGCTATTATTTCTCAATTTCTCCTCGTCAGACATGTTCAGATATTAGTAAAAGGTTAAAGGCATTTAGGGCAGGAGTAAGTGTAATGAATGTAAAGTTCACCAGCTCTGTTTCAAGGCTGCCTGTAGCAGAGATAAAGTCATAAAGGGGTGATTAATATACCCAAACACTTTCCAAATAAGAATTCTAAAGATTGTAAATGATTTGGAAATTGAAGTGATGGCCTGGAAAACAGTTCAAAATTAGGAAATATCAATGAAGAAATAGATTGGAAGAGGTAAAAATGGAAAATGCAAACAATTCCCTCACCATGGATTTGGGAGGGAGGTAGAGGGCAGGCCATGCGGACCTGAGTAGACTCTATGTGAAGTACCAGGGAAAGGAGATAACTGTGTTTAACTCCACTTTGTGGGCTTTGTTTTATATCTAGAATTATGGGGTTGACTCAACATTTTGATAGAGTACTGCCATTTTCTGTGCACCAAAGGAAGTAATTTTTGGCCCTCTGGAGATGGTATTAACTGAGTTTACAGAAGGAATTTGCTCCTTTAAATTTTGAAACAAAAGAATTTTTGTAGAGATAATGATTTCATTTCTTCTATCCACCCCAGCTACTTATTATATCTCGTAGCTACTAGAGAGGTTGTAGACATGTGAAGTTAGTAGCATTGCACCAATTGCACAAGTTCTGCTTTTGGTAGGATAGAATCATTTGGGGATCCTTCCTCTTGCAGTTTATCATGGGTGACTATTTGCTGCTCCGAAAGCAGCACCGAGGCAGAGTGGACAGGAGCATGGTGTCCCCAGGCACTATAGCCCAGGTAAACCTGTGGGATCTACTTGCTTTAGGAATTTATGTCAGAGAAGACCCAACCTCCTACAGCAGACCCATCTATGAGAAATGGAGAGGAGCTTATTTGACTTGGGCATTAAATCAAGGAGACAGTCTAACAAAAATGGAATTGGTTCTGCCAGCTAATATTTGAGAGGTGTTCTGAAATCGTGGTCTTGTACACTGAACAGCTCGTCTCCCACATCCAAATCATACAGGGCTTCCCCTGTCCCTACCATTACCGATACGCTGCTCTATCCTTGAGTAATTACTTTCCCCTGCAGGGCTGCCATTGCTGTTCCTTGCAAACACTTTTGTTTGTATAAACATCTGAGGAGAGAAGGTAGAAATAGTTTGTGGCATGATTTTCTTGGGTTTCAAACTGAGTTTGACCTGGGTCCTTCACTCTGCACCCCCACTTTTACCTTGAAGGGGTTCAGTGTATGCCAACCCCAAATATGCCATCCTGGCTTAGGATTATTTTGTAGTGAAGGCAATTGAGGAAAATACACAGGATGAGTTGTCCTGCATCTTCCTGAAAGCAGAGCATAAATCCCCCTTGTAAAGGTGTCTCCTCACTTCCCTTCCCCTCCAGGAATGGGATAACAACCTTATCACTGGAGAGGAGGTGACACCAAAGAAAGTCACAGAAACAAACCTTACTAACTAGCTCTTATTTTCCATCAGTTTACTCATATATTTGCCATCCCATAATTTCTCATTCCTAGAGGCTCAGTCTTCTTCTTCTGTCTTGTCACTTGTATAAATTATTATTGTTCTTTGCTAAGATGCTATATAAGTGCTAGTGACTAACCAAACCTTGGAGTTACTCATCACTGAGTGCTCCCACATAAAGGCATGATGTTAATAAAAATCTGTTTCTTTTTTCTCTTGTGATCTGTCTTTTGTCAGTCTAATTTACAGGGCCCTAGCCAGAGAACATAAGATGGTAGAGGAAATATTATTTTTTCTCCCCTACAACCCCATGCCTTATTTTTCATGCCATAATTTTAATGATTTTAACACATAAAATTTAGAAGGAAAACTTCTATTGCAAGAGAAAGTCAAATTGAAGTAGTTTGTGCAGAAAAAAAATGTATGAGTGCACACATATGTTTTGCATACATGTGAATCTATGTGTCATATACCTAAAGAGTCCAGGAGTATCTGAATTCAGGTATGACTGGATTTATGTACTCAGATGATGTTGCCAGGAGTCTGTTTATACTTTCCCCAGTCCTGCTTTCTTCTGTGTTGTTTTTATTCTCAATCAGACTCTCCTTAAGTGATAGCAAATATTTTCCTGGCTTGCATTTTACCTAGATTAGCAAAATCAGTGGAAGGAGAGTATGTTTCTCTGGAATTCTAGCAGAAGTTCTAGGGCTGATGTCTGTTGGTTCAGACTGGTTTGTCTTGAATCATATCCCATCCTTACCAGTTACTGTGAACTTTCAAGTGGACTATGCTAATTGGCCAGGCCTTGACGGTGTACCCACCCCTGGATACTGCAGAGAGGGTCCATCCCACCTGAGTCATATGAAAGGACACAGAAGTGCTTCCCACAGGCAAATCAGAATGTTGTTACTAGAAAGAGAAATAGCTACTGGAAGCCAAACTTAAAACTGCCCATAGCAGACACTATATTGATGTTTCCTTGTTAACAGTGAAACTTGAAGGTTTTGGTTAATAAACAGCCAAGAGAGAATGAGAATTGGGTTTACTTTATCTTCATTCCCTATCAATCAGTCAGTATATGAAATGAAAAAATCCAGTTCTCGGATTAACATCCTTTTTTTGACCTATTTTAGAAATCATAAGAAAATTTACGTCATAGGATTGATACTGCTTCTTATTAGTGCTCACATAGTCTGAAGCTCTCCAGGATTTCTATTACAAAGTTTCATTTTATTCTAGTTCCAAATTTGTCATTTTTGTCAATGAGAGGTATATATATATATATATAGTTGTCACGTGCATGGTATATCATGGATTTCATTATTTTATATTTGGTGCAAAACTCTTAACTGCTTTTTATAATGAAAGACACTAGTTGTTCTTAAAGTTATGAAGTAAAGTTCACCTTGATATGGAGAAAATTTCACTGGAACTAACGGCTCCACAGAGTTTTCTGGGACAGAATCTTTTACATTCTTAAGTGTTATAATATTAAGAAGTTGTGCTCTGGTCAAACCCCAAACCCCCACCAAATGACCTGGGTGATCTTAGACAAGGTACTTAGCCTCATCTGTAAAATGGGATAATACAAGAACCCCTCTCCTAGTGTTGTGTAAGAATTAAATAACTGAATGGCATGTAAAGGCCATAGAAGAGTGTCTGGCATATTGTTAGGATTCAATAGATGTTGACTATTCTAACCTTTTAGACATAAATGACCTGAATTGTTAGTTCCTTTCACATGAATCCTGTTTGATAATTTTGTTTGCAGGTTGAAGGTAGGAGCTAGTGGTTTGTGATTTGCAGCCTAAATATTTATTTTGTTCTCTACAAAAAATTAGATGCTGGGACAAAGTTTTAAGTGAAACAAATTCTAACTTCTAAATGGTTATAGTTATCATGAAAAAAAGAAAAAAGAAAATAAATATTAAAATTGTGCAAAAAAATGAAGTTCTTTATCATTGACAAAAATATAAGCCCAGGCATTTATCCACATAAGCAATTAGAGAAACTAATTATAAACATTTTAAATATATACAACCTTCAAAAGTGCACATGTAAACTCATATAAATAGTTATACACTCTCAAGGTGGAGAGATGTAGGAAGAGGGGCCAGAGAGAGGTGAAGATGCCAGTTTGGGGCCTGGTTAAAGGTACTCTGCTGCATTGTTTTCATTTCAGATCCCGCTCTCTGGTGTTTCTGATCCCAGTTTTGTGATTTGACTTGACTCTTTCATGTCTCCCTTTTCTAGCTTTATGATGCTGAACGTCTTCTGAGTCTGAGTGACTCTGATGTAATACCTTGGGTCTGCGCCCCAGTGTAGGTCTTTCAACCCAGGATCCAGCCCTGCTGAAACAAGGAGCGCATTTGAGCAGTTCAGGGAGGAGGAAAAATTCCTGCTCTAGGTGTTTAACTAAATGGAGCTTTAAATCTAAGAGACTGGGAGACCTGGAATTTCCATTAGGACATGATCTTGTGTCACCAACAGACCAGTGAAAATATTGTGGTTTAGGAATTTCTCTGATATCAGCATAACATCACAAATAATTAAACTATCCTTCAGTGGGTTTGTTTAGTAAAAACACTGGACTGAGCATTTAACTGAATTGGCCCATGTGATGTCTGCTCAGATCTTTATTTTTTTCCAAGGTTTTATGCTTAAAATGTGTAGAATTTCCCCAGGAGGAACATTTGCTACCAGGGCATCAATGACCAGGTTACTACAAGATCTGTATAAAAGCGGAGAACAACCCAAACAATTTGTTAAAATAAAACACAACTGTACTTGAATAACAATAAAAAACAAATAAAGATAAAAAATAAAAAGACAATTACTATGGGTCTCTAATTCCTTATGTAGAGAAGTGGCTCATAAATGTAGGACAGAATTTAAAAATCTGTCTGATGTAATGGTCTTCAATTGTTATCTATTCTTATTGATTTTACTCCAGTTTCCCCAAATTGGCTTTAAAAAGAAAGCTTTTGAAAGCTATTTTTAAGTTTTTTTAATTGTAAAAGTGATAAATTTGGAACACTATGAAGCTGTTAAAAGCAACATACAAGATTTGTACATAACATTATAGGTAGATCTTAGTATAGTTCTCAATGGTAAAAAGTAAAAATGAAATGAAAGAAATAGCACAATACTGTTTATGTAATTAAACATACATATATCAAAGCAATAATACACGTTTACCACATAGTACCATGGTTTCCTTGGGAAAGGAATGTGAGTAAAAGAGAATAGGAACAAGTAAACAAGAGAGAGAGGGCTTATAAGAACAAATGATGATAATGTATATGTTCCTGAAGACCAATAAAAAGAAAATTTAAGTGCAATAAACACCTACTGAGAAAAGGTAAATGAAAACACACCCATTAATGCTACTGTCCTACCAAAAAGCCCTGCCAGCATTTTTAATCTATACATTTACAGCCCCCTCCCCTGCTTTTTAAGAGAAAAATCTTGAATGCTTTCTATATGGTTTAAAAAAAAAACAGAACATATAGACTTATTTGTAGCAATTTGAAATTTGTGAGCCTGTGGAGCCACCACAAGCTGCTTTATCCTATTACCTATTTCACCCCTTCCTAATTTAACATTTCCCCCTTCTTTCTGTTATCCTGTAAGAGCATCTGAGTTGAAATGTCCAGGGGCTGTTGAAAATATGGTCCAGATCTCAAGACCTGGGTGACAATAATAATGTGGGTAGTGTCAGCTTTTAAAGGACATTTCATCTAGCACACAGTTACTAAAAACTTAATTTATTAATTGATGCAATTCTACATTATTTATTGAGATCCATCTATATGCTAAGCACTGAATTAGGAGAGGGGACTGGGAGATGAACAATTCTGTAATTGGTTGATTCTTTCTAAGTATTTACTGTGTACTTGCCATGTGCAATAGCCCCCTAATTTGCAATTCTTAAAGTTAAATATTTGGGAGTAAAGTGCATATGAAGCAAGTCTTCTTTCAAGATGGAGGCTTTTCTGATGGAGGGGTGTCCTTCTGAGCTCTGAAACACTTCAATCTACAGATGGGTCATAAGTATTCCCTTAAGAAGGCTATGCAGAACTTTTACCTTTGCTTAAACTATGAATAAAAGGTTAGGTAAGAAAAATTAAACTGTATATAAGATTGTGAAACAGTATTTAAAATTACTAAAGCACATTTTTGAGCATCTTTTCACATCCTTTTTTTAACTGTGGGAAAATGTACAAAACATAAAAGTACAGTTTTGATCATTTTTAATGATCAGTATACAGTTCAGTGGCATTAAGTTCATTCATATTATTGTGCACCCATCAAGACTGTCTATTTCTAGAATAACCCATCTTTTTCATCTTCCCAAACTCTATACCCATTAAACAAAAACTTTCCATCTCTCCCTCCCTCAGCCTCTGGCAACTATCTTTCTACTTTCTGTTTCCGTAAGCTTGACTACCTAGTACTATAGACTGAAGTTTGTGTTCCCACCTCCCCAACCACCCGCTGTATTCATATGTTGAAACCTAACCCTATGATGGTGTTTGGAGGTGGGACCTTTGGGAGATGATCAGATCACGAGGGTTGGAACCCTTAGAAATGGGATTGGTGTCCTTATAAAAGAGACCTGAGAGAAGGAGACCTGTGAGGACACAGGGTAAAGATGGTTGGCCATGAACCAGGACGTGGGGTCTCACCAGATGCCGAATCTTGGACTTTTCAGCCTCCAGAACTGTGAGAAATACTTGTTGTGTTATTATGTTATAGTAACCCAGCTCACAGATACCTAGAATTAAATAGAATCACACAACATTTTTGTGACTGGCTTACTTCGCTTGGCATAATGTCTTCAGGGTTCATCCATGTTGTAGCATGTGTCAGAATTTTCTTTCTAAGGCTGAATACCCATTGTATGCATATACTACATTTTGTTTGTCCATTCATCTGTTGATGGACACTTGATTGCTTCTACCTTTTGGCTATTGTGAATAATGTTTCTATAAACTTGAGTTTACAAATATCTGTTTGAGTGTCTGCTTTCTCTTTGGGTATATACCAGGAAGTGGAATTGCTGGATCATATGGTAATTCTATATTTAATTTTTTTAGGGAACCATCATACCATTTTTCACAGTGACAGCACCATTTTACATTCTTACTGGTAATGTACAAGTTTCTAATTTCTCCACATCCATGCCAACACTTGTTTTTTTTTTTTTTTAAGTAATGGCCCTTCTGGTGGTTATAAGTAGTAGCTTATTTGTGGTTTTGATTTTCATTTCCCTAATGATCAATGATATTGTTGAGTTTTATTCTATCAAAAAGTATAACAATTCACCTCTTCGTCAAATTCTGATTAAATTTACTTCCTTAAAAAATCACTGCACTTTCATTTTCAACATCATTTTTGTACCTTTATGGTGCTTAGATAATACAGAATAAATAAAAGAAGTAATTCTCAGCTTACTTTGTCATTACCATATTTTAAAAGTTTGATCAAATGTGAAACATTATTCATACATGATATTTAGAACTTCGGCAGGAAGGTTAGTATAAATTTTCTACAACTTCGAATGATTGCATCTAATATTCTAGGAAGATTTTGATAGAGTAAACATATCTCTATTCTAAAAGCTGGCTAGAGCTGTTCATACAGAAAACAATATCTGTATCTCCATGATTCTAAAGTTAGACTTAAATTTTTAATCTTATCCTTAATTTATTGTAGTCATTGAATATTCATTCTGCTTGTCCACTTAAAAATTGATTTTAGGTAGCATTATTCTACCAAGGAGACCAAAACAGAGCAGATAAGTCAGATGCTTCCAGTGCATAAGTGCTTTCCTGTGAACACATTAGATGTTCAGAATCTACACAAATGCTATCTATAAGGCTGCTTATTATTCATAAATGATGATAAAAATGATGATGTGTTTTTTATAGTTTGCAAAGCCCTTTTGCATATATTATTTCATGTACCTCATAGAAGATTTGTGGAATAGGCATTATTGCCCTCATTTCTACTTTACAAGTGAGGGAATAAAGGCAAGGAGAGTTTAAGTGACTTACCCAAGGTCACTGGGCAAGGGCTTGGATCCCACTCAAGTCTGCTAACCACAGATTGTATACCCTTTGCATCCATTGCCACATTGCCTTTCATCTCTCTGGTGTATGTGTTTGCTTTTCTTTGACAGTTGCAGGAGCTACTACTGACCTGAAAAAATCATTTGTAATAGCCTTCAATGTTGTCTTATATGATGATGTAGGTCCGTGTGTTTCACAGGAGTAATTTAATTATTATTGTAGAAGGAATTAATTCTCAGTGCACCAAGTGAATTACTTAACTTCTGTTCATTGTACCATGTTGTCTAATGTTTCCTAATAGGAAGAACTCAATCAATTCAGGATACATATATTCTTTTGTTTTCTTAGTCAGCTGAAGATTTTCTTCTACCACAACCTTTCTCACAAAGGCTGCTTCTAAAAAAAATCCTAGAGATTTTGCATAGTCAAGGCATTTAAAGCAAGTGGGGGAACCATTAGGTCTATGATTTCATTTGTCCAGGCTGGCATCTGCTGAGCAATATATCATTCCATTTGGTTTCCAAGCATCATATCTCCCTGTAAGCATCTGGAGAGATATCTGAGCTCTCAGCTGGCCTCTAGTAATCAGCCTCCCCTGGCATCTGCCACTGTGTCTTTCTTGTTCTTACAACAAGGCTACTTAGGTCTGCCTGCCTTTGGTGCCAAGTCTTCTTGGCTCTTGATCACAAAGGGCAAAGGTCTCCTGTTCCTTAAGTCTTGCTCAGAGCCTGTGAACCTATGGTGGGGGTCTCTGTACATATTGCTATGCAGTTGTTCAACAGCTCTGCAAGGCAGGGAGATTTTCTACAAGGCTTGCCCCTTCCTGAGCCTGCTCCTGGAGAGGGGGTTGCCTTACCTGTTATTTTCTCCCCTCTCCCTACTGTGGGCTCTGCGTGATGGTGGGCAGTGTGCAGGGTCCTCTACAGGAACACTCAACATTGGCCATCAAACTTGCTTCCCCAAGACTCTCTGTTCCATCCTCCAGTCTAAAGATTTTTTTATTCATATATGATTCCTTTGAATGTTTAATTTAATTGTTATGTAAGTGTTAATCATTATTTACTTATTTACTGAATTACTGGATAACTTTCTTTTATGCCCATGCCCTACTCCTTTCTCCTCCTTAATTGTAACAATTTCAGCTTGTTTAATGAATAAATTTTTGTTTGTATATTTTCTTAAGAATGCATATTGTTTTGTGTGCACGCATCTAATTTACATGAATTAACATTATTTATTAATAATACATAATAGTAATTAATATTATTACAGCTAATTTTATTAAAATAGTATGCTTATTTATCTGTTTTGTCTTCATACTAGGTAGGTGCAGATGGGAAACTGGCACAAGAACCAGATTGCTTTAATTTTCCTGTGAGGACCTGAAATGTTTTTGCCTATTTAGATAATTTATTTGTTTTAAACAGATATTGGAGACTTTGTATTAGCTAAACTATGGCAGAAAAACAAATGCAGTTTCAGCTTTCAAAAGCTTCTAATTTTGAGAGCCCCAGTATTATGTTGACCACCTATGAGACAAGTCACATGTCCTTCCTCCAGTTCCATTTCTGGAAGTGAAAGAGGAGCCAGGACAGCATCACCTAGCTTAGTGGAGAGGAGGTGCCATCACTGCAGACCCCCTCACTGCAGGACCCTGTGAGTCAGTTGGTATCAGCATTGCTGCTGCTGCCTGGTAAGGAAGCCAACTAGTCCTGGGGTGATTCGGTCCTGGCTTAAGTGAAAGGAAAATATTCCAGTAATCATCAAATAATCTAAAAAGTCACATTGTGGTCAAAATTCTTCACCATACTCAATCAATATAGGTACTAAGCCCTGACCTTGAAATCTATATGCTTCACGCTCTTCTGAGTTGAGTGTGTTCTCTTTCTGCTGCTGTGAATGATGCTCCAAGGCCAAATGGGAGCATGGGGTTACTTAAGCACTGCAGTGATTCACCATTTTAGCCTCATTTTCTGGCTGCCAGTATCATGGGGGTCAACATATGGCTCTTCTGCCTCTGTCAGTGTTAACCTTCAGCACAAGGATGGCCAGGACAGAAACGACAAATTCCTGTAAAAACTAAACATGCACATACACACAACCTCATAAGATTGAGGGATGGGATTGGAATAGGAGTCCATATTGGGGGGAGGAACATGGATAATGGTTCTTAGAAGGAATTTGTTCTCATTATTTTTTTTCCTTGCTTCCTTGGTGCTCCCAGGAAGTCCTGACCCTCTGCACCCCTCCTAGCATTTTATATGCCTGCATTCAGGGCACTCAAAAACACATGGTAGACCATGCCTTATAAAAATCATACTTATCATACTTATTTCTTTCCTCCTTTAGATCATCTTACATTATTGTCTTAGGAAATGGTGATGCAGAGGCCTTAGTCTGTGGTGATTTGATTTACATAAAACTCAATCACTGAGATGTTTCTGTGATATTTATGTTCTGGTTTAAAAAAAAAGGATAGTCTCTATCTGGGAGTGCAGGGTGGTTCCTGTAATAAGTTTCCAAATTTCGTGAGAAATTCAATTGGGAGGCCATCTGGCTCAGGGGTTTATGTCCTTGTCTTGGGATAATTATATTATCTCTACATCAGCAGTGACATCTTCCTTAACTGGGTCATCACACAATTTCTGAAAATATTTTGAGCAGGTCTTTATTTTTGATTAAAGGACTAGAGCAATGCAGCCCTCTCAAAAGATGTTTACACAAAAAGATTAAATATAATATTTCTGTGGCTTAATTTCTTAAGTAGAGCTAAGGTGGATTTCTTTGTTTTTGTCATTCCTTCCCTTCCCCTACTGTAATCCTGCAGAAAATTTTACTAGGACATAGCAGAAATAATGATGATAGATGAAATGATCATTTAAAAAAAATTATAGATGGGTGTAGTGAAAAGGCTAGAAGAATGTAAGGAGGTGATTTGCATTTCAGGCATTTAATGAATTGTGATGAAAAAGAAAGATGCTACATGTAGGTATACTGAGGTGACAGAATGAATCACGGTGGACATACCTAAATAAACTAGAAGGGAAGGGGATGGGAGGTAAATAAGGAAAAAATATTTAGGGAGAGTAAAAATGAGGAGAGGTTGATAAGAGAAGTCTGACCCTAAAACATAAGGCAAAACACATAACATAATAGAATAGAATAGATAGTCCAATTCAATGTTTGTAATAAAGGACATTTTAATTTATCAAAAAGGAAAGAAGAAGAAATACGATTGGGAAGGAAATCAACTGGAGGAGAATAAGTCAGCACGGTGATAGTCGAGTTATTTATTTTCTATTGGAACCATTGCTATGGGCCTGGTGGATATGAAAACCAGTGACCTAGAGTCTGAAGCCATTGTATCTCATTCACTTTTTTTCAGTCATCTTAAAGAAAGAAAATTTGAAGGGCAAATGAAACACGATCCAGAATAGCCTGGAACTATGAACTGAGTGGGAAACCGAATGAGAAATCTGACCTGTTGAAATGAAAAAGCAGGCACCTCATATGTTTCTCTCCAATAGTTTCACATTTGGCATGAGAAATGTGAGTGGTGTCTGGATAAATTGTTTTGGTAATGTTTCTGCGTCCTGTTCTCCGGCACAATTGCAAAGAGTTTTACTTCTCACTCCTTTGCTGCCCTTCCATTTTGACTTTTAAGTTTTGCAAATATATTTATTGCAAAAATATATTTACCCATAAATATAAGTTGTTAGAAATTCCTTTTCTAGGATTTTGTCATCAGCAAACTCACACATGTAGCCAAATACGTATGCCTACCCTTGCAGCATTATTTGTAATTGCAAAAGAAACATGTAGATGTCTATCATCTGGTAGCATCTACAAGTAAAGGGAGTACTATTTAGAAAATAATTATTGTACTTCTCTCTTTTTTTCTTTTTGAGCCTGTGAGCATCTCCAGCTAGTCTGTGAAGCTGATGGCCTGGCAGTAATCAGTTTCTGATATGCAAAGTAGGATCATGCAGCAAAGTGATGGCCTCTAAAGCCAAGCTATTGTGTGAAGAGAGAATTTTGCAAATATCACTATTTCCCTCCTTTACTCAGCGTAGCAAGGAATGAGAAAACGATCTTCCTGCCAAAGACAGCAAAACCATAGGGCTTTCTTTCTTTCTTATCTCTCATGGTAGAAGGAGCCTTGAGCAAGGGAAATCAGACAAAAGCCTGACCCTTTTCTACCTTGGGAGATTTGGGGAAGAAGAGAGACAGGAATTCAGTAGAATAAAAGATATATGTACCAGTGTTCCCCCTTCCTGATTTTTGCAAATGGGGAGCACAGCGTTAGGTAAGGGAGGCTAACACGGAGGGGAGAGGTTGGTTGCTTCCCCTCCCCAGGCAAGGTGCAGAGAGCCCTCTCCCGTGGAGTTGTGCCTTCCTGCGTCTGGGGGAGATCACATCATTTTGAGAGTGCATCTTCAAATCCTAAATGGTTTCAGCAAACAGGGCAAAAAGAACTAGAGGACTTTTTGTTTGTTTGTTTTTCCTTTAAGAATTCTCTAGCAGAGTTTGATACTCTCATTTTTATCTAAAAGCATTGTGCCCTCTGGCCAATGAAGCTGAGCTTGGGTAACTAACTGCCCATCGATGTGAAATTCTAGAAATAGCAAACCACCCAGTCTTTATTAGTGACTGCCAGGGCTCTTTACCTGTAATTTAAAAGGATTATCAGAGAGAAATAGATGAAGTGTCCCCCTTTATCATTGGGGCAAGTGTGCAGTAGTGCTTCCAAACCATTCAGACTGTTAATCCTTACTTTCCTTTCAGTCCCAGTTTGTCCTGAGGACCCCTGCTCTTAGCCGGAACTCCTCCTCCTCCCCCCGCCCCTCCCCCACCCCCAGCCACCCGCACCCTGCCGCACCCCACCCATGAACAGGCTGCATTGACTTTGCTCCACTCCATGTCAGGGGAATGAAGATAAGTCACCACTTAGAATGTTCCAGCTATTCAGAGCATCACCATTCTAAGTAACTAAAAGGTTTACACTGAAAAATAAATGGTGGTTTATCTTCATTTTTTTCGGCTGTGGGATGGCACTGGCACGTGGGCCCAACAGCAGCTGTGTTCCAAATGCCTGTACCCAGGAGTGTCTGAGAGCTGGGCTCCATGCCTAAAAAAGTACAAGCACAAAAAATGAACGTGTACCCCAAAGAAAGGTGGGCAGAAAACAACCCTGGCTCAGAATTAATGAGCCCCAGCAAATCCCTTTTCTAAGAGGAAAATTTCATATGTACCATGTTTAGAGGTTGATTTTATTTTTGAATAAAATTCTGATTCATTTTAAGGGCAACTTACAGATATTTCTTATATGTGTGGTATTTCTGAATCAGGTGGAAAATTTTGACTAGTAATTCTCTTTTTATCCCTTTCTTACTTACAATCAAATTCTGGCAATAGAGGAAAAGCACACACCTCCCCTCTCACCCTGAGTTAAAATATAAGTTTTAAAGGAAACACTTCACTGACTGACATTAAAGGAATCAAGTAAACTAGGATTCTGTTTGTAGGTTTTCCATTATCTAATTTTGTGACCTTGAGCAAGCCACTGAACCTCTGTGGGCTTCCGTGGCCTCACCTGAGAAATAGGCATGGGTTTGATGAACTTAGGCTAAGATGCCTTTCAGCCCTAACAGCCCCTGGGTTCATGCACATGCCCCACCTCTCCCTTCTATGACCTTCTCCACCCTCTAGGGCACTTTCTTACCTGTCCAGGCATTCGGTAGCCTTAGGCTTGGAGCCTGTCCAGACTCCTACCCTTGCTCCCTGTTCTCCCTCTTTTCACCTAATTTCAGTTGGTTGAGGAAGCCAGAAAGCATCTGAGTGTGGATGACTCCTGATAGCTTTTGTGCTTACCTACTTCAGTTTCCTTTGTTACATTTTTTGCAATGTAACCCTCTATTTCTGTGGCCATATCCTTAACACCTACCTCCCTCATAGACGGCAAGCTTCATGCAGGCAGACGCCATGTGTCTTTGGCTTGCCTGCATTCGTAGTGCCCAGCACAGTGTGATTCACAGTAGGGGTCCAGTACATGTTTGTCTGAATAAGTGCAGTAGATCCTTTCCAGGCAGCACATCTTAAATCACATTTAGCAGGCAGCTGAAGTGGACCTTGCTGGAATTCTTGTTGGTTTATATAGGTTCACCCTGACCCCAAAATCTAAAATAGCCACCAGTCTCCTTTCCTTCCACTCATTCCTACCCAGCTACTCTTAGACTTTCTCTATTCTGTCTTATTTTCCAGCGCTTATATTACTTAATTTTATTTATTCCTGGTAATCTTCATGAGGGCAAGGATCTTCTTCACTTTACTTAAGTTTGTGTCTTCAGCACGTAAAATATCAGTAGCAGGTAGTAGGCCCTTAATACGTGTTTGTTGGCTGAATGAATGAAAAATAACTTATTGGCTGTGGCTTATTCAATTGACATGGACTCTCTGGTTTGATGTCATTTAGAAACCTCTTCCTTACCGTGTCCCAGGCATTATCAGGTACTGTTTTTCTCCCTGCTCCTAAGAGCATACTGGCTTGTTGAATTTTTGCCATTTCCCCCACAAGGCTCAGGGCAGAAGCTGTGTTCTTGAATGACAGTTTAGAACAGCTTTTCCTTTGCTACTTTGCCTTTATTTTAAAATTTCCAGAACTCTTAAAAGAAACAGAACAAGAGACTTGAACAGAATGTACTAACTCTTCAATCTAGTGATACTTTCTTCACTGGGCAGGCAGGCAGGCAGGCAGGCATGTGTGGTACCCAGGCCTCTCTGGTGAACAAGAAACATCTGCTCTAACTAAGCCCGATGCCTTGCAACACACTCAAGGCTCCTGGCTGCCTCGAGCACAGTACCCAAGGTACCTTCCCTGCCTGCTGTTACCGCTGCCTGTTTGGTGGTTGCTTTTCTCGGTCCTTTGTGCCTTTGGGTGTGTGTTTTTTGTTGTAATCTACAGAACCTTTGAGCTTTCTTATTGTAAAAGCCAAAGAGAGGAGATGGATTAACAGATGTTTTTGCTTTGCTGTGTGGAGGAGAATTAATGTTTTTCTTGTTCAATAAAGAACATTTTTTACTCTGTTAAATGTCTTTCTTGCTTAATTATATTTTCTAAAAAAGGTGGGCATGGGGGTGGGTGTAGGGGCAGTGGAACCTTTAAAATCATTTTTACGGAAAAGACTTCCTGGCTTCTAAGATATCATAAACGTACTTCTTTATGCTTTTAATAAACTCATGTTTATGTAGCAGGCACAAAGGAACTTGAATTTAACCTAAAGTGGCTACATGATCAACACATACTGCTCCCTAAAAGCATGATAAAAAGTCCTAAACATTTGGGGAAATAAGGAAGAGATTAGGAAAAATAAAATGCTTATATTGTAAACTGTTATCTATAAAGAGTTTGATAGAATTAGAAGTCACACACTTCATATTAGGTTGGCCTTTAGTACTGGGTTTCTAGGGTTACAATCGTCTTTAGTTTAGAAAAACATTCAACTTATAAAATAGAGTTCCTTTTCAGGAATGTTTGACTTTCTTAAAATGGGTTATTCTTTTTAACAATAAAGTGAACATTGAAAGCAGTTTCTTACTAATATGTGAATTTGATGAAAAAGGCATTGTTTCTGTAAACAATACAGTAATACATTAAAAAAAACTATTGTTTAACCTATTTACTCATTTGCTCTATATTGTAGTGGTTCTATATATTATTTCTACTGAGGATGTGCTGTTTTATATGACTTTATTGTCAACCTTCTCCTTCAGATTTCTTCTATAGTTAATTTAGCAAAACTGCATTTAAATCAGTCCCCGATGGGAGGACCTGGAGTTCACATTTTTGCTTTTAATAGACACATTAGTCTTCCTACATGGTAAGATTTCATAAGTGGTTCCTTATTCTTTTCTTGGGAGATAGCTGTTATACATCACTCGGTGCATTTCTGGTCTTACCTTAGGGAATTTATAGGGGTTGTCATTGCTTTGGCTTCAGCTGAAACATAAGGTATTTTTAAATTGGATGTTGTATTTGCGTTTAGGATTGATAAAACTCTTTGTGTACATTATAACGAGAGTCCTGTAAAGGTTATGTTGGCTAAGCTAATTTGAATAACCAAATATAACTTTAATACTTAGTTATTTGCAGGTTGCTTTTTCCAGTAAGGAGAGGAAGGGAGGAAATAGAGTCAGGGGGGAGGTAAGACTACTGGCAGGGTTATTTACATGTTGGCCTTGGGGCATAAAGTCTGTGGGAGGCTGTGAGTGTGGTGTTATCCTGCCAGGTGAAAACCTATAGTTTACTATAAAACATTACACAATGTATTCACATTCCTATTAGAAAAAAGATAATACAGATTAACAAAAATAAGGAAAAAACATCACTCATAATCTTACCATCTAGAGATTACTGCTGCTAAAATTTTGCATGTAATCTTTTGCACTTTTTTTATGTTTCTTTTTTAAATATATTCTATTGATTATGCTATTATAGTTATCCCATTTTCCCCCCTTTATTCCCCTCCGCCCTTCACACCCTCTCCCACCCGAATTTCCCCCACCCCTTATCTCATGTCCATGGGTCATACATATAAGTTCTTTGGCTTCTACATTTTCTGTACTATTCTTAACTTCCCCTATCTATTTTGTACCTACGATTTATGCTTCTTATTCCCTGTGCCTTTTCCCCCATTCCTCCCTTCCCCTTCCCTGCTGATAACGCTCCATGTGATCTCCATTTCTGTTATTCTATTCCAATTCTAGTTGTTTGCTTAGTTTATATTGGTTTTATTTTTTTTTTAGGTTCGATTGTTGATAGCTATGAGTTTGTTGTCATTTCACTGTTCATATTTTTTATCTTTTTTCTTTTTCTTAGATAAAGTCCCTTTAACATGTCATATAATAAGGGCTTGGTGATGATGAACTCCTTTAACTGTACCTTATCTGGGAAACACATTATCTGCCCTTCTATTCTAAATGAAAGCTTTGCTGGATAGAGCAATCTGGGATGTAGGTCCTTGCCTTTCGTGACTTGGAATATTCTTTCCAGCCCCTTCTTGCCTGCAAGGTTTCTTTTGAGAAATCAGCTGATAGTTTTATGGGAACTCCTTTGTAATGTTTGTCTTTTTTTAACACAAAATGGGATTCTCTGATTAGTGAAGCCTGCTGCTTGCTTGCTCTCTCTCTCCCCCCGCCCCTTTATCTATTGCTTGATACAAAAACTTGGTCTTGTGCCACATAATACAATAGTGTTTACAAAGAGGAGCATGTGGCCAGCCATCCCAGGTCATCAAGTCCCCGAGTGACTGGTCTGTGATAACTGGAAGAGCACATGAGAGCCCCAGAGGGTCTTCAGGAGAGAGTAATATGCAAAAGCTGCCTCAGTGAAGCCTTTAGTTAAACCAAAAACAAAAAGTCCTGATTATGCATGTTCCGGAGTCACAAAGAAGGATTAGGAGATTTACATGAAGACTCATACACAAAACATTATGTTTGGAGGAAAATAGGGGGATGGGTGTTACAGAGTCTGTATCTCTTACCCATTTTTACTTGTCGTTTGAGGGTGGGAGATTTGATCCTACTTGCAAGCTAATAAATTAGCCTGCTACAGGGTCATTTATGGATGCTTCCAGAAGACACAAGAGGTGTCAGAGGGAAGGGACTTCTGATAGTCATGGCATAGCAAGAAGCATTAGCTTCATGTTCATGTCAGTTTCCCTTGTACCTCAAGTCTAAAGAGGTGACACAGAGAGCCCCAGGTGGTGTGTTGTTAAAATTTGGTTGCTGCTTTTCAAAACAGCCATCAGTTTTGAAGGACAGTTTACATAAACATCAAAACAAAACTGGGTAAGTTCCTTGTTAAAAAAGAATGTGCTGGGTATCTGGGTTTCCTGTAGAGTTCAGGCAGTTATTTAAGGCCTTAGTTGGGGAGAATCAGTGATTGGTTTACTGCTTAGCAGGATACCAGACATTCAGGTAATTTTACATTTTAGGCAAACTACTCCTTTTGTGACTTCACATGGCATCTAATTGGGAGAATACACACCTTTGTAATTAGCCCAGAGACTTGAAAAGTTACTTGTTATTTGCACCTTTATTATCAGGATTTGGCCACAGTAAACTTTAAAATCCAGAAGGTAAAGCCTGTATCCAGGAAATTCCATCCTGGTATCCAGTAATTCGGATTAATTTCCACCCTGGCTGTTCAATTAATGGAGTTAATATAGTGTATTGTGGCTTGGTCCGAGGATGAAAACTGTGTTCTTTCCAATTTCACAGTGTGAATTTGGGGATTGAGGGGGTTTGGGGTTTGGAAGGTGTGATTTCAGGCCTGGGGATATCCAGGAGTCTGACTGGATTCTGCTTGCCTATTTGGTGAGGTGAGTCTTTAAAAATGGCCATTAAGTTCCTGTCCTAACCTTCTTCCCCAACCTTATTGTTAATTATTCCCATTGGAAGGATTTGCTCAGCCAGAGTATTTACTGCCTGGTGACTCACAGTGGGTTATTTTCACCTTCATGCTTTTGCCCATACCTTCTCCTTTCCCTCCTTCATGGAGGTAATTTCTTAGAAAGCCCAGTCAAGTCTTGATCCTTCATAAACCTCTCTCTATTCATGCCATTTCTCCGCCATTGCTCCCTCCTCCCAGGTCCAAAAAGCACCTGTTTTTTTGTTTCACTACTTCATTCACTTATTCCATAAATATTTTGTGTCTGTTGTATCTTGGGAACAATACAGATGCTAGTTCTTTTTGCATTCTGGAGTTTATTTTCTAATGGGGAAGGCAGACCCTAAACCCCCCCCCCCACAATTATAGAATTAATCATTTAATTATCATAATTTCTGGAAAGGAGAAAAATGACACTAAGAGAATCCTACACATTTGGCATTTGTTTGATACTACCTTCAGGGAGAGAGAGATTATTTATAAAATGCATGAAATATTGGAGCAAGCACTAGGCACATATTATCTCATTCCATCCTGCCAACAGCTTTATGCATAAGGTAATGTTACCACCATATTTCAGAAGAGCCAGGGGCTTGCCAAAGTAAAGGAACTTCATCTTGTGAATGAACAGTGGAACTGAAATTTGACTGTTGGTTTTCAAAGTCTATGTGCCTATTTGTTATTCTTGTAGGTGAGTCTCGACTCCCTCAACGAGCGAGTGTGAAATTTGAAGACAGGAAACTCACCTTGAACCTTGCCCAACATGTTGCATTACAAATTGGAAGATCTCAGTGACCAGCTGTCTACTTAACTGAATTAAATCCTGAAATGAAATAACAGTGTATAGGAGAGTGAGTGAATTAGGGGCTGATCTAGGAAAAAGATGTGACCACAAGAGGCAAAGCCACACAAGTTTTACTGCATGGTTTGTGGACAGGGTTGCAACCGAGGGGGAAGTCCCCAGGGCATGAGACCACACAGAGGCTTATGGGGAGGGAGCCAGCATCCAGAGAGGGAGAAGGGGATCAGGAAGAAGGTTTGCATGTCCTCATGATGTCCTTCAGCAGCTGGATGGGGCATCTGGGGGCCAGAGAGCCCTGAAAGGCAGCAGTGGCTTGGGCCTTATAGTTTGCAGGGTCCTATCTTTTCACTAGGTAAGAGCTGTTGAGATTTTGTGGCATACACAAAGCAGACGGGTTCTAAATGACTAAAATTTGCTTATCTGGGCTATTTTTTTTTAAATAGCTGGAAGTATTAAAATTTGAGTCTGGCATTTGTACTAATGAGTCCCAGACTGCAATGAATACAACAGAGGCCATTTTAGGCTCATTTACATAACAGTGAAATGTTGCTGTTGCTTCTGAAACTCAGATTTAGTCTGAGTGTGGTGAACAATTTTGTGAGAGGAGGTACTTAATTCTGCCGTTGATTGTCTGCTAGCAGCACCAAAAATTGTGTTTTTATGAAGATATTCACCTGTGAAGGCTTTGGTGGTGGTGAGCTCTGCTGGCTCCAGGCCTTGCTGTTTTTTATGAATACTCGCTGAAGACTAAGTGAGGGAGGAAGGGGAATAACTGTGGGTACTGAAGGGAAGCATCTGCTGCTGGGATGTGAGCCGTTAATGCAGGCCTGGTCGTGGTGACTGTGGACGGTCCCGCTGTGTGATGGGCAGAGTATTGGAACAGGTTTGGATGTAAAAGAGGACCCTGCAGGTTATCTACTTTATTTCATGGCTTCTGCACAGTTTGCTTCAAGAGCATGAGTACTTGGCTCCAAACTGTAGTCTCTGCCTTTTCAAACTATTCTTTCCTAATCTTCTTTCTAGAAGGCTAAGATATTCTGGCTTTGACAGCTATTACTCAATCATGTTATTGACACTGTGTTCAGTAATCTTCCCAATCTTTACCTTGTATTCTTCTGTGGGACACTAGAACTCAAGAAAAGATAATAGTAAAGAACTATAATTCATCATTCTGTGTAGAAAATAGTCATTGGCTCCTTAAACAAAAGTATAAGCTGAATAGGGACCATTCCTGTCTTATTCCTCACTTCTTAAAGAATTCCTAAGAATCTCTCCCTTCCTCCTCCATTAGATGGAAGAATTTAATTTGTATGACCTTGCTAAACTACTGATAGACAAATATCATTTCTTCATATTAAAGGTGGTGAATCTAACCCTATTCCTGAATAAGAAGTAAAATATTCACTATTTGGAGTATAATTCTTTATGCCATTAAAGTGCTATTTGGAATACTCAGTAGTCCTTAGAGCATATTCTAGTATATAAAAATGGTGTCTAATGGATATCACTTCATGCACTGTTCATTTTAGTAATAGAACTACACTAATTCCTTGGAAAACATTTGAGGTGGTGTGGCTCAGCTCTGGGTTTTGAGCAGGCAAAGAGGTCTTTGTCTCATATTCATCATCTTGTACTTATTAATTATATTTAATCCTTCCTGCCCAGCCCAAACTTCTCCCCTCATTTGTATCTCTCTTCTCCTCTTCCTGTCCTTTTCGTCTGAGCTCCCATTCTCCTAGTCATCTTCTATACTGAAATTCACATACCTAATCTCTAAATTAGTAGTTCAACCTCTAAAGGAAGAGAATGGTCAGTTCTTATCTTTTTAATAGGTCAAAGTGGTGGGACTGGGGGCTGCGGGGGAAGGTGGCGGAGTGAAGGAGTAAGAATGGAGGGGGTGGGGCAATTAAGAGCTATTGCATTTCTTTTTTTCCTTTTCTAAATGAGGGGCCTATTGTTGCAAATGACTGAAAAATAAAAAAATCAAAGAACCTGGGTTCTTCTTTCATTATGTGAGAAGTAGATTTTCCTCAACTTACTTACACATAGGAGCAGGGTGAGATCACCAAGGGCAAGAGTGAGATTAAGAAGAATAAAAGCACAGTAGGCTAGACCTCCAAAGAGCACGGACAACTAACATAAGTAGATCAGGAGAAACCATCAGAGGAAACCAAGGTCATGGGAAGCACACTGGGAGAGTGTAGGGCTGTGGAAACCAGGGGAGGGGAGAACGAGGAAGGGTCAACAAAGGGTCAAGGACTGCTAAGCAGTCAAACTTTATGAGCTTAGAAATGCCCTCATTCCATTAACCACATGGTGGGCACTGGTGGTTTTCTGAGCGCAGTTTAGAGGTACAATGGGCAAAAAACAGATTGGAGTGTGTCAAGGGCAAAAACAAAGAAATGGGTACAGTTGGTGTGGTCATCTACACTCATTTCTTCCATTTTAAGACCCACTGTTTCCCCTTCCTCTCCAATACTTTTTCAGGGGATATCTTACGATGGCTTTCGAGGATGCCTCTCAGCCGCCAAGTGGAGGAGTGAGCCAGGACAGACTTGTCCAGGCCTTGGGCCTGTGTGGACAGACCCGGAAAGAACCTTTCATCCACGTATTACCTCAGCTGAACACTGTGATCTGATAAACACCATACTTTACTGAATTTTGGCTTAAAATTTAATATTTTAGATATATCTAAATATATCTAAAATATACCCTCTTTATTTGTGGATTAAAATGTCTTCTAAAAGTATGATACCATGAAGCAGCACTGAATTCAGTCATTGTTAGACACCATAAAATGCTTATGCAGAGCCAGGCAATGACATTGAAGGCTGTGGAAATGACCAAATCCTCAATTCTTGGTTACAGGATTTCCAAAGCTGGGAGAGGTTGGAGGGATGACTAGTGCTCCTGAACACCTACCTATCGGTTAAACACATCTGGCTGACTTTTAAGGCAAGCTGCTTATCACTACATTAAATAAACTTTTAAAAATGAAATGAAATTAGCATACTTTGTTCATATTGTGACACTCTTATTATGAGCCTACAGGAATCTCTACAAGTCTTCACATGTAGAGATCCTGAATTTCTTTTAGCCATTTTCTAACAGTTATATTTAATCTTAGAAGGACTTGCTAATTTTTGCAAGCTAAGCCCATTGTTGACTTCATCATGTTTAAAGTTTAGCATGTAATTTTTTCATATGGTAGTTGTTTTATATAATGATGAACTTTATTGGCTAATATTTGTTTTAAGATTTTTTAAATTTACTTTTTAATTTAGGTATAACTTACCTATGGTGAAGGACACTAATATGACCTGTAAAGCTGACAATTTACACATATTCATATGCCTGTACAGCCATAATAGATCAAGGTATAGTAGATTTTCAGCACCCTGAGGGCTCTCCACAAAGTAGCTGCTATTCTGATTTTTACCACTATAGATGAATTGTGGCTATATAAATTTACAACTTCAGTGATTTCCAGTTATGCATGTAAGGCACGTGGAAGTTGCCATTGCATCCTAACAAGTAAAAAGCTAAATAGACTGAAAAGTCAACAACTCTTATAGGATCTACAAAGAGAAATAAGGTCAGAGGGAAAACTGGTGCCCCAAGTATTGGAGAGATGGACAGATGAATACAGGGAGTAACGGGGGCCCAGATACAGGGTCCCTTGTTTTACCTCTAGGACCTCCACCAAGTTCTTACAGTAAATTGAGAAAAATCTCCTCATGCTTCCAGGACAAGGAGAAGAAGAGGAACTATTTTGAAATATGCCAGAGTATTCTATTCTTAACAATAGAACCTATTTTACCAGAGCTTAACCTGCTGGGGTATTGTCAGAGCCAACTGACCTGGGAGAAGGGAAATGCCCCACACCAGCCTACTCTAGTCATTGTGTCCCATCTAAGGGGGGAGAAAAAAACCTGAATGTCCTCACAGTCCAGAGGCACAGGCTCACTAAAAGACTGAGATATAATCATAGGACTGTAGCACACTTACCCTTCACTCACACCTCTCTACCACTTTACTAAAAGCTATTGATAGCAGTTCCTTTTGCCCAGTGCATCATGTCTAGATATATTTAAAAAATTACAAGTCATATCAAAAAGCAGAAGACACAATTTAAAGAGACAGAGCAAACTATAAGAACCAGACATGTCAGGGATTTTGGAATGATCAGACCAGCAATATAAGACAACTATGAGGAAAATGCTGAGAGCTGTACTGGATAAAGTAGATAGCATGCATGAACAGATGGGCAACTAAGCAGAGAGATGAAAATCCTAAGGAAAAACCAAAAAGAAATGCTAGAGATTAAAAAAAAAACAATAACAGAAATGAAGAATGCCTTTGATGGTCTCAGTAGTAGACTGGATACAGCTGAGGAAAGAATCTCTGAGCTTGGGGATATTTTAATAGAAACCTCCTAAACTGAAAGGCAGAGAGAATAAAGACAAGAAACAAAACAAAACAAAAAACCCAGAACAGAATATCCCAGGATGGTCGGACAACTACAGAAAGCATAACATATGTATAATGGGAACATCGAAAGGAGAAGAAAGAGAAAAGGGAACAGAAGAAGTATTTGAAACAATAATGATTTAGAATTTTCCCCAAATTAATGTTGGACACCAAACCACAGATTCAGGAAGCTTGTAGAACACCAAGTAAGACACATTCTCAAAAAACTATCTAGGTATATTATTTTCAAACTACAGAAAAAAAAAAAATCCTGAAAGAAGCCAGAGGAAAAGAAATACCTATAGAGGAAAAAAAAAAAAAGAATTACATGTAACTTCTCAGAAACCATGCAAACAAGAAGAGAATGCCAGTGAAATATCTAAAATATTAAGAGAAAAAAATTGCTAGCCTAGAATTCTCTCTGTAAAATTATACTTCAAAAGTGAAGGAGAAATACTTTCTCAGACAAACAAAAATAGAGAGAATTAGTTGCCACTAGATCTACCTTACAAGAAATGTTAAAAAGAAGTTCTTTAGAGAGGAGAGCAATGATATAGGTCATTTGGTGAAATCTTGTTAAAATTAAAACCAAAGGTAATCTGGAAGGGAAGAAAAGATATATCTCAAAAAGGTGTCAAGCAGCCTGGAACTCTGCCTATGAAATGAAAGGGAAGGAGCTACTTAGGCTCCCCCAAACTGTCCTTTCCTTGATTGTGTGAACATGCGCACCTCAAGTGTTGATATATATTATACAAAGGTCTATCTGGAAAAAGTTCAACCATTTTCATATAATGAGAACAGTTTGCATGACATTGATGTAACCTGACAGCCAAGGAGAGTGTACTGGATGCACATGAGTGAACAATGACCACTTCACTGTACTAGTCAGAAGGGGCAGTAGAGACTGTTGAGTGAGCATGTGTACTGTGTGGCCACTGCATTCAAAATGACAGTGAATAGAACAGTGGATCTGCATCAGATTTTGTGTTAAGCTTGAACATTCCTCTGTGGAAACTATTGGGATGTTTCAGAAGGCCCCAGCTATGGGCAACTGGTGATTGGCAGCTTTATCACAACAATGTATCTACTCAAGCATCATGTCTCATGCAGTTTTTTTTTTTTTTGGCTAAACATCAAATCACCCAAGTGACTCAGGCTCCCTTCAGCCCATATTTGGCATCCTGCAACTTCTTACTTTTCCTGAAACTAAAATCAACTTTGAAAGGAAAGAGATTTCAGACTGTCAATGAGATTCAGGAAAATACAGCAGGACAGCTGATGGTGACTGGGGGAACTATGTAAGGTACCAAGGTGCCTACTTTGAAGGGGACTGAAGCATAATTGTCCTATATACAGTGTTTCTTGTATTTTTTATCTTCTTCAATAAATGTCTCTATTTTTCGTATTACATGGCTGGATACTTTCTAGATATATCTTTTTTTCTAGAAAGGCAGGTAGAATAGGAAGGGGTTAGAGTATGGGCTATAGAGTTTAAATATTTGGATTCATGTGAGGTAAGGAGAGTTTCCTCAGAATACTAGGATTTGAATGAGAAAAGGGGTAGCTATGCACCAATATGGAGGAAAGCATCCTAAGTGGAGGGACACCGTGAACGCAAGGGTTGTGAATGAGCATGTGTGTTTAGAAGGAACAAAGTGTGGAGTGGAGTTGGACTACAGTGACTTGTGAGAGAGTAGATGGAGAGGCAGGCAGAGATAGCTTGTGTATGGCTTTTAGGGTAGGGTAGGGAATTATATCTTACTGTAAATGCAATGATAAATCCCTGAAGAGTTAAGCAGGGAGCAGAGATGATTTTATTTGGGTTTTTAAAAGAATGCTCTGACTATTTTATGGTAAATGGATTGGGAAAGAATAAGAGTGAAAGCAGGGACACAGTTAACAGATCATTGTAACAGTCTAAGGTAAGACAAGATGGTGTCTTGGACCAAAGAGATTGTGGTGGGAATGAAGCGAAGTGGATAAATTTGACTATATTTTGGATGTTAGGTTGACGCAGATACCAGCCTGCAGTATCTGTGGCACTGTGGATGGTCGAGATATGAGAGACATTCACTCGGACTACCGAGTCCTGTGGAGGAATAGTGACAGCACAGCTACCCTCTCAAGGGGAGGGTGCCTATGAGTGGCCTGGCCACTTTCTCAAAGGACAGTGCCCCTCACCAGTGCCTGAGCAGGCCTTTATTAGGTAGTTTTGGGTAGGAATACGGATACAGCTTATTAACCATTGTCTTGCAGTGAGGATCAAACAAATAGATAACCTTCAAAGAGCTAAAAAGGGCTCACACTGAGTTGGGGTCTTACCACCTAAAAAACTACAGAACTTAAGGGGCTAAATTCATTTCCTGCTAGGGCCTTCATAATCTAATTAAGAGCATCCTCAGCAAAGTTTCACAGGATTTTACATATCCTTTTTTCAGTCCTCAGCACCCCAGGAAGCCCGCTGTTCCCAGTGTAGGGCTGCACCGCCCCTTGTCCTTGTTACAGGCTTGAGTCGGGCAGAGGAGACAAGGCAGCTAAGAGATTTGAGACTTCCCGCAGGCAGAATGAGGACTCAGGCTTTGTCAGAGCCGAGGGGTGGGGGTCGGCCACCCCCTCTTTCCACAGCCCCCCTGAGTCCTTCCCTGAAAGCCTTCCCACATGATCGTGCCAGTCTTAGGTCCATCCTCCCTTGAGGAATCTTACCCGTCATTGGCTAACCGACCAAACAATGGGGGCCAGACAAGGAGCAGAAACAGCCAGGAGATAAGCTTGTCTCCTTAGTATCTCCTGGTCGGGAGGTCTCTCACTCAGCCTTAGCCATGGGGGGTGGGGTTACAGCTCCTGAAACCAGGCAGGGCGGTTCCCAACATTAGGTCCCCAGGGTTGCTTGTGTATTGAGTATAGGAGAAGATGGACAGGGAGGGATCAGTAATAACACTAACACTTTGATTTGAGCAGCAATTGGGTGGGTCTTAGTTAAGATGGAGAAAACAGATTTTTGGGGATGCAAAGAACTGTAGGTGTAGTGTATGGAAATCAAGTGTTCTGTTTTAGCCATAAATGTGTGACATTAAACCTTAGGCATTAAACATCTAAGTGGAAATGTCATGTAGACAGGTGGGTATAGGATTTGGAGCTCAGTGAAGATATAGGCCCTGATGATAGACATTTGGGAATCACTGGTATGTAGAATAGATTCTTGTAGAGAAAGGTTACAGAGGAAGAAGAAAAGAGGGCTGAGATCTGAGCTACTGCATGTAGAGGTCAAACAGAACAGAAGAAAGCTTAGAGGACTCAGCCAGAGTGGTAAATAAGTGTACTTCACCTAGAGCTTGGCATGTAGTATGGTAGGTACAGCTACAACCACCACCACCAGTACTGTTTTATAAAAGCTAGAATGTAAAAAATCTGTAATTTCACTTTTCCTTGTAGACATTATCTTTGATTATACAGTGCCAGCATTTCATGCATGTTCTTTAATTTTCTTATTTGCCTTCACAGTTGAAGTCACAGGCAACTGGCTTGAGTCCAGTGAGCTTCCAGTTGAGCCTAAAGATTCGCTGTTTTCAGAACACCTAGTGATTTCCAAGTTTGCACCAATTATATTAACTTTGTGAGAATTGTACTTCCTATCACTAGTATCAGCACTTTCAGTTTTACATTTTCCACTCATTTTATAAACCAATAAGGACAAAATGCACTAAAGTGTTCACGTAGCTGCACAAACTGCTGTACAAAGCTGTTGACTGCCAAAATGGAACTGGTTGCAAGCAGGCAGTGCCATCGTGTGATGGATTTAAATGTTTATGACTCGTCTGAGGTATGAAAATATGCATATGATGGCAGTTTTGTGGGGGCCTATGTATTCTCTAGCTATAAATTTTTTCCCCACAAATCAAATGTATAAGACAAGACACATTTGTGGTTGTTCATTGCCAGGCAGAGACTTTCTTTCATGTACCTCTCTAGTCACTTTCTTCACAGAAGCCAAAAATCAAGAAATATGGCCCCCTTTGGTAGCACTGGTACTTGACTCAGAAATCAATAGCTCATAATATCATTTAGTTGATAGTCCTCTGGCTTAATAAGGAGTTAGAGATTGGCTAACAAAAGGCATCGCAGATGGTGAGCAACAGACTTGAAGGGAGCCATGCCAGTCACTAATTACTAAGACATATTTGGAGAGCAGTGGTACTTGTCTTAACCCACAAGTGAGAACTTCCATAGCTTCAGGCTTCCTTCCATTTCCACAATGTTTGAGACATGGTTTAAAATCAAATGCTTTAGCAATTGGCTTGGCTTTCCAAATATCAGGCCTGTTTTAATTCTAAAAAAAGAAGCCTCTTATTCCACAAGAGAGTAAAGAATTTTAATTCCTCTAAGAACTCAGTTTCCTTATCTAATTTACCCGTTCCCCCATCCCCACTCTCCTATAGAGCCCCAAGCTGAGTCAGTTTACTAAGGCATTGTTTTTAATCTGTGCAGATTTTCTTTTGGAATCTTTACATTGGTAAAAAAGAAGCCCCCACATTTACATTAGTGCCCCATTTGTGAAGGCTGATCATTTCAGTAAGGGTCATTTCATTTTACAGATTTTTGCTGCGTATTGCAGTCTTTATTTACAGATAGCTGGTGGTGAGGAGATGATATCTTAACACTTCAAAATTCTCTATAAATGTTTTAAAATATGTATTACCTCTGCACATTATAAACCATAATAATAAAGTGAACATTTATGAACCCACCCCTTGTTTAAGGAGAACTTCCACCAATGCTATTGCAATTTCCTGAAGTTTCTACTCATTCTTCTCCCTTTCCTTTCCCTCTTGTTAGCTGTATCATTTTTATATTGTTAGAGCATATAACACATTCATACCATTTGTTTGCCCTATCTTTTAGCCCAATTCTACAGTTAGATATATTCAAGGATCAGTCCATTTTTATGCTGAAGCTTTCCCAATAATTTGTTATTTGGATGAAGCTCATTTTCCAGTAGACTATTCAGGAAAGTCTCATGGAATCAATATCCCACATTCTTGCATATTCATAATTGTTTGGTTGACACATTTATTCTGGAAATACAGATACAGAATCTTTGGTTTATATGTATTTTTTCTTGGAATGTCCTTTAAAATATTGTTCCATTGTTTTCACTGTAAAATCTTGTTTGAGAAATCTGATTTCAATTTTATTTTCTTCCCCTCATCTGTGATCTGGTCTTTTGGTATGAACGTCCTAATAATTTTTTTCTTTTTCTATAAAGTCTGATAATTTTATTAGGACATATTTTGGTGTTAACTATTGTGGGATAATTTTCTTGGGTACTTGGTATGTACTTTTTGTATGAAGATTTAGTTTTGTTTTCTAGGCATGTTTTCTTGAATTATCATTATTTTTTCTTTTATTTGCTTCAGCTTTATTTTAAGGGACTCAGATTATAGGCATGTTTAGCATTTTTGGCCTGTCTTTTCTTTGTGTTTGATCTTTCTATTCTCTATTTCCATATAATTTTCTTTATATTTCCTTTTCTTATTGTATATTTAGCTCCCTGAGTTTCTATGGTGGTCTATTTTCTCTTTTGTTTTTTCTAATTAATTTTTTATCTAATTCTATCTCATTTCTGATACTTTCACACTTTATTCCTTTCTTGTATAGCCATTTTATTTATGACTTCATTTATATCTGATATGTGCTATATTTTTTAAAACTACGTTTTCTTGATTTTCTTTAGTGCACTTTGAAATATTAGATTATAGTTTTCATCTGCTTTGAGTGTACATTTTTCTGGTTTGTTTTTATTGCCTGTTGGAATAGTTTACAGTTCATTTTAATGTTTTTTCTGGCAGTCTATATGAAATTAGAAAATGTATTCCTTTCATATTTAAGTGAGATGTGTTTTCTTGGGCTACAAGGAGAAGGTTTTGGAGGTGCACGGTGATTATCCAAAATGGCCTTCACAGCTTCATAGCTTATAGGCTCCCTTTTCTATTGTTATCATGAGATAGTTAATATATGGCTTTCCTGTATAGCTATTCCCCTGTCTCTCAGAGCAAAATCTGTTTCTGGAAGGTTTTCCGTCTCTAGCCCTACTTTTCCTAGAAGTGTCTTTAAGAGACGTGCTCTTGCCTTTAGGTGTAGTACTTTCGTTCAGGACTTCTTGATTTCTGCTTACTCTGGACTCTTGAAACTTTTTATCTCCATGAACCCCGGGGTCCTGACTTGCTCACCTTTCTTTTGTTTTTACTTCCAGAAAAATTTCTTTGATGGAGGCTCTATCTTTCTAGAAGACATTTTGCTGTGTAAGACCTTTTGTGTTAAAGTCTCTCTCTTTTAAAAAAACTGATATTAATATAGCAACCTCAGCTTTCTCAGCTTTCTCTAGTACTTACATGATATATCCCATTCTATACTTTTATTTCAATATTTCTATAGCCTTCTCTTTTAAGTATGTATCTTGTAAACAGAATGTAATTTAATTTTTCTTTTACAATCAGACAACTTCTGTTTATAACTGGCAAGACAATTTTATTTACATTATTTGATTTCTCAGTATCTGGAACTGTTTCAACTATCTTTTAGAATTTATATGTGTACATTTTCCACTTTGTGATGTTTTCTCCCTCCTTCCTCTTTTTATGTTTTGTTTTCATTTTATAGTTTTCCCTCTCTCACAGGTTAGAATATATACTATATTCTATCCTTACATTGCTTTTTCATGAAATCTTACTATGAATGTTTAATAACCCAACAAAATCTCAAGTTATTAGTATGTCAGGCCCCCTCCAAAAATAATGGAAGCTCGCAAGCACACAGGAAGTACCTGAGAACACTCACCATCTGGTCGGTCACTCTTCTCCTGACTGATTCATACGCTAACATGGCCCATTATATTATTCTTTTATTTTTGGCTGTTAAAATTAGACTGTATATGTTTTTGTTATTATCATATCTGCTTGGATTTACATTTATATTTCCACTTCATTTATTTCCTTATTGCAACTTAGACCTTCCTTCTCAGATCATTTTTGTTGTGAAGCAATAGATAACTTATAAAATGTTTTTGCTCAGTTATGGAAACTTCCTGACCATCATTTCCTTAAAAATTGTTCCTATGTTCTGTATTTCCTCTTTCTTTGGGACACCAATTAAGCATATCTTGTATAATCTTGATCACTCCATCATGTTGGTTTTATATTTTTGATCATTGCATTTCTATACTCATATTTATTTTATATTTGGTGTCTGATAATGCCAACTTTGGAAATCCTTGGAGGTCTGTTGTCAGTCTGTTGACTCATGTATGCAGGCTTGTTTCCTTCTGTGTTTGGTGAGTGTTAATTGTGAGCTCATACATGACTGAAATGATGCTGTAGAAATTCTGAGGGCCTAAATTTTAGTTGTTTTTCTGCGAAGAAGATTTGGATTTTCATCTGCTGAGATCTGTGAAGTGTTGCCAACCTTGGAATGCTTTACCCCTTTTAAGAGTCCTTGCTTAAAGTGTCAGTATCAGGTTCGGCTCCTTCATCTTGCCAAGGACAAGATTCCAGATAATCAGCTTTGGCTCCAGGAAAACCCTCTGATTTGGTTCTTCATCAGTGTTTGCTGACTAGCACCATACAAGATTCAGCTCATCTTTTTTTTTTCTGTCTTAGTTCTTGAGAATATCTCCTCAGCCTCAAAATGCTTTATAAAGTATGTATAAGTTAATCTATGATTTTGTTATATTTCTTCAGAGGACTTAGTTGTGGTCTATCATGATGCTAGAAGATGTTAGGATCACTCGCTCTTCCCTCCAAAAGTAGTTTGTCCAGTACATAGTATTATACTTGAAATATGTAAAATGCAGAAGGCAAAGATATGATCTTTTCGGTTAATAAACAAAGATCTTAATGTTAGATCTTCAAACCCCCCCCAGCAAAAACCAGCTTATAGCATTCTTTTGTTACTCTCTTCTAGCATTCCTCCAAAAGGTAAACTTAAATATAGTTTCAGGGCCATGGTTTTATAAAAGCATCTATTTTCTAAATTATGTTCAAAAATGCACTTAAAGTTTATCAAACTAATAAAGTATAACAGAAAATTTGGGAAAACCTATGTGTGACTCTGCCTCCTTACCTTGAGCTGAGACACCTGCAGAGCACAAGCGGAGACGAGGGAAAGTCAAATGCAGGGATCTCGGGTCCCAGACTAGTCCTCTGGCCCAAGGGCGTGAGAGAATCCGTGCAGCCTTGCAGGAGGAAAGTCCAGAAGGAAGCTGAGGAAAACATTTTCCTTGACCCACGAGGACCAAGAATGTCTGTTTCAGAATGTCCATTCCTGAATCAGACCTAACAATCAGGCTCTGAATTTTCTATAAGCCCTGAGTGTGGAGTTGTCCACAGTAAAGTTTTAGAACTACTGGCCCAAGCCTCACTATTTCTTATGTTATGTAGTTCTGATTTTAGATTGTGGGATCCATCATCCTTAGAAACACTGTTTTGTACATTATTAGGTGTTATACATTCCATAGAATCTTTACATACCTGTAATTTTTAATTATAACATGATATCCTAATGAGAGGAATACATTATAATTTTCCTAGCCATTTCTCCATTATTGTACATTTAAGCAACTCTCAACTTTTGGCTATAATATATAAATCTGTAATACTTTTTTTTCAGTTTTTGCATTATTTCTTTGCACTTGGATACTTACACTTGGAATTACTGGAAGGAAAGACATTAACACACTTAAGACTTCTGATGAGGTTTGGCAAACTGCTTTCCAAGAGGTTATGTCAATTCAGAGTTCTGCCAGCTATGTAAGAATGTAATTCAGAGCACTCTGGTAAGCATTGGGCATTACCATTTATCTATTAGCAATCAGTGTGCTTATTGACTTTTAGTTTTCAGCTGTTGAATTCTACTGAGTTTACTTAATGAGTTCTCAGAAAGAGCAGGGTGAGTGAAGAGATGAAGGGCAGAGAGCATCCCAATTGTTTGGTCATCCCTCACAGACCCTGACCAGCATCTGTTTACACTGGTCCATCAAAGTGCAGGCCACTTCTCTTCTTTCACCCTTTCTTTCCTCATGTAAAGGGAGGACAAGATTAAAGGGAGAGGTGGGGCCCACTGCCCCCAAATCCTACTTGGCTTTAAGGTTCTGATCCACCCCTTGGTGTGAATCTCACAGTTCAAATCTGCAGATTTCTCTGGTTGTCTTGTCTGTGGTTGTAGGAATATGTCTGTCTACCATGGATATTAAGCTTTTCTTTTTGGTTTCCTAAGAATATATTTTAGATTTTGTTCTTCCTCTGCTCTCCCTCCCTCTTTTAAAAATACTGATAAAAAAAGGAATGCAAATATGGTATATGAATATTTAAAATGTGATTTGCATTTAACAAATTACACATGATCACATAATTCCCAATGTGATTTTGCATCAGGGAAGAACTGAGAATATGTATTTTATATTAAATGCATAGCATTTAAATACTTTAATACAAACAAACTGCATTTGAATATTAATCTCTCCCCAAAAGACCTTGCCAGGCACATTAAATATTTAAAACTTTTCCTCATTACAGAGTTCTTGAACCCCTTAAACATTTCCACTTTTCTATGTTATTTGTAAGTTTGGAGAATCCTGGCATTTTTAAAATGCATTTATTGTGAATTTTGAATCTCTACTTGTGAAGTTTTTCTTCCACCAGAACAAGCGTGAATTAATAGGCCAAGAATTCCTCAGGATAGAGAGTATGAAACCCATCATACTAAATTCAGCAGTCAGGAGAGCTGAGTATATTGAAAGGGGAAGGAGATTGTCTGATATAAGGTGTCCTGCCTAAGAGTGATGGAAACATACATTCTTAGTGTTGGACATGACCTTAGACATCATCAAGTTGAATCATCTATCTAATGCAGAATCCAGGCATCACATCTCCAGGTGGTTGATCAGCCAATCACTTTTTGACTGTTTTCAGTGTTTGGCAGCTCACTACCTAACAAGCCAGTCCTATCTGTATTATATTTGGACAGTGTTTGATTTGGGAAAGTTCTTATCATCTTGAGTTCAATTCTACCTCTAAATGAATCACTAATTTTAGGTTTTCCTCTGGGATCAATTAATTACATGGGATTAGGTAATTCCCAGAGTGATTTTGTATAAAACATTCTACAGGCATATTTGATGTTCTTAATGATTAAAAATAAGTTCCACAGAAAGGAATAATTTTCCAAGTATGAAGTGAGGGAATTTAATTCAAGAACAACTTAATTCTTTTTTTGACTTGACACCAAAAGCAAAGATGGCAAAGGAGAAAATAAACAAGTAGAACTACATTAAACTAAAAAGCTGCTCCACAGCAAAGAAAACCATCAACAAAATGAAAAGGCAACATACAGAGTAAAATAAAATATTTGCAAATCATATATCTGATAAGGAGTTAATATCCAAAATATATAAAGAACTCATTCAACTCAACAGCAAAAATGAAACAATCTGATTAAAAAAATGGCAGAAAACCAGAATAGACATTTTTCCAAAGAAGGCATCCAGATGGCCAACAGGTACATGAAAAAAATGCCCAAGATCACTAATTATCAGGGAAATGTAAATCAAAACCACAGCAAGACAG
>CM052539.1:170268932-170291420 GCA_028533065.1 Trachops cirrhosus | reverse complement strand
TGCCCAGACTGCTTAAAACTGGGAGGTTTGAGTTAGCTCTGACACCATTAAAATGGACTGAGCCCAAAATGACTGGGATGTTCTTGAGAAATTTCATTTTATTATCCTGACATGGCTGCAGAAGACACATTGAAGCTGTAAAACACAGCTTGGAAATGACTAGACTAATTTTAGAACCCGTTTACACAGCTGCTCCACTGAAAAGCTGACTTACATTGTAATTCTTGCTCTGGGAGGGCTTGCCTTTTATTTAATTAAAAATGATCAACAAGGCAGGCTTGGATATAGCAAGGTCCACAGTAAAACTGCCAGGCGAGTGGTTGCTCTCTGACATTCTGCTTTATTAGATGCCAGTTTATAATTAAAAGTTTGAGTGACAGAACTCTGAGTACTCAGCAAAATGGTTTTGAGGATCTTAATTATTTCCAGCTATCTTCCTAGCAAATAAATATGAGACTGTGAGATTTCAACACAGAGGGAGACATTCGGCATTGCCCAAACATTCCCTTTGAAAAAATGCGGAAATACGAAGTGCTCTAGGGTTTAGAACCTGGGAGAGGGAAATTCATAATTTGAAATACAATTGAAATCATCCTCTGCTAGGAGAAGGAGTTATATGTTGGAAGCAATAGATATTGGAAGCAAAACAAAGGGAACCAGATATCCTAGTGAAAGTCATCGGTCTTGGTTATGAAGTTAATTATAAAAATAAAAGGGTTTTCTCTGCTAGTTGTATTTTTATTACTTATGCCAACATATTTGTTTCATAGGAATGCTCTTTAGAAATATCTAGATTTTACTGGAAAAAAGTTTTGAGATTTTTTCATATGTACAAACTAATACAACCATTCACTAAACTTTGAGAATAATCAAATGCTTATTAATTAATTAATTAGTTTATTTTCAACTCATCATGCTCTATACTTTATTTTTGAATGACAATTTATATTAATTTAGTTCATATTAGCTTCAGATATACCGCATAGTGGTTAGACAATCATATACTTTACAAATTTGTGCCTCCAATATTTTAAGTACCCACCTGGCACCATACACAATAATACCGTAATACTCTTTTATTCATTGATACTTGGGTGCTCTGAACTGAATTAATCACAACCATCAAATGTTTTTCTCATGAGGACTATTTATATGTCTGAAAATTTGCACATCTGAAACTTTGTACTTCAGACATGAGCCAGTCAAGAATTTCTGGGGGAACCAACCAACTCAACTGTTAATCTTGTTAGCAAATTACATAATATGTATAATAGTTACATATTCTTTATATTAATACACTCAAGATTACTTGCTAATTATTAAGATTGCTACCTCAATACTATCACATTTTAAGGGTAAAATCAAGTTTACTATTAAGACTATCAACAAGGATTCCAGTCAAGGTGGTGGAGTAAGTAAATGTGGTCCTTGCATCCTCCCACAACCATATCAAAATTACAACTAAACTGTAGAACAACCATCATTCAGAACCACCAGAAATTTAGCTGAACAGGAGTTCTACAACTAAGATATAAGGAAGAAGACGCATGAAGACTGATAGGAGGGGTGGAACCATGGAATGGGCTTGTCCCACACCCACATGGGTTGGTTAAAAATGGGCAGAGGTATCTTGGAACAGGAGCCTCCATCCCCATACCAGGCCCCCTCGCCTAGGGTTTCAGTGCCAAAAAGAGAAGTCCCCTTAACTTCTGTCTGTAAAAACTATCAGGGATTATGGATGAGTGAGACAGAGTGCTTTTGGAGTCCCAGGCTGTTCCTGTTAAAGGGCCTATGCGTATACTTACTCTGAGACCTTCCCTATGAGTTCCAGCATGGAGGAGCAGCTCAAAAGGTACCAGAGACACACAGGAAAGAAATGAAATCTTTGACATCAGGGCAATAGCTTTCTCCCAGACAGAAGTGCTGGCAGAGGCCATTATTCCTTTTCTGAGCCCTTACCCACTCAGAGCCAGCAGGCAGGTGTCATATCTGAGTCACTATCAACCTGGCTATCACTGTTCACCCTGCCCTGGTGATAGTAGGTGCCCTTACTACATTAGGCCACCATACTGAGCCTGGGAGAGGTAGCAGCTCTACCTAATATATAGAAACAAGCACAGAGAGGCTGCCAAAATGAGGAGACAAACATATCCCAAATGAAAGAACAAAACAAAACTTCAGAAAACAGCTAAACAAAATGGAGACAAGCAATCTACTAGATGCAGGGTTCAAAACACTGGTTATAAAGATGCTCAGTGAACTTAGGAGAAGAGTAGATGAATTAGAGAGAACTTTAACAGCATAAAAAATGACATGGAAACCATAAAAGAGAACCAGTAATAAATGAAGGCTACACTAACTGAAATGAAAAATAATTTACAGGGAATCAACAGTAGAGTAGATGAAGCTGAGAAACTGAACAGTGATTTGTAATATAAGGAGGCAAAAAATATCCAATCAGAATAGCAAAAATAAAAAATAATCCCTCCAAATGAGGATAGTGTAAGGAGTCTTGGGGACAACTTAAAGGAGAAGAGAGTGAGAAATTGAAACCTATTTGAAAAAATAATGACAGAAAACTTCCCTAACCTGGTGAAGAAAGTAGATATAGAAGTCCAGAAAGTGCAGAGTCCCAAACAAGATGAACCCAAAGAGGACCACACCAAGACACATCATAATTAAAATGACAAAGATTAAAGACAAAGAGAGAATCTTAAAAGCAGAAAGAGATAAGCAGTTAGTTACCTACAAGGGAGCTCCCATAAGACTGTGAGCTAATTTCTCAACAGAAACTTTACTGGCCAGAAGGTATTGGCAAGAAATATTCACAGTGGTGAAAAGCCAGGACCTACAGCCAATATTACTCTACCCAGCAAATCTATCATTTAGAATCAAAGAACAGATAAAGAGCTTTCCAGACAAGAAAAAGCTAAAGAAGTTCATCACCACCAAACCATTATTACATGAAATTCAAAAAGCCTTTCTTTCTTGAAGAAGAGGAAAAAATATGAACAATAAAATAGCAATAAATCCATATCTATCAACAGTTGAATCTAAAAAAAATAAATGAACAAACAGAACAGTAACAGACTTATAGGTACAAGAACATTTTGACAATTGCCAGATGAGAGGAGTGTTGGACAGATGAGTGAAGAAGATGAAGGGATCAAGAAGTACAAATTGATAGTAACAGAATAGTCATGGGGATGTAAGATACAGCATAGGGAATATCATCAATAATATTTGAGGTTTATTGAGATGATCACTTTGTAAGTTATATGATGTCTAGTCACTGGGGTGTACACTTGAAACATAATATTGTATGTCAACTATAATTGAAAAGTTAAACATGGTTTAAAAAACAATTATCAACAAGGCTGCAATCTATGTCAAAGCCCATGATCTTCATTACTTCTCTGGTACTTAGTATTGTTTAATATACAGACTGACTAATTGATAAGGCAGAAACAATGTAGAGACATTACATGTTCCAAATCACAGTAGACCTGTTTGATGGTTTGGAGTTTTTGCATCTTTGTTCTCTAGATTAAAATAGTAGCAAGCAAAAAGAAAACAGGCATTTTCCATTGCCATCACATTAACAAGTGGCTGAAATTTCTGCAAATGAAATGTACAGACCAAGTTCAGAAAATATTAAACCATACAAGTTTCCAACAATCTCAAATTGGCTCATTTTTAGAACTGTCTAGTAAATTCAAACATGAGAGGTAAATTACATTTTTAAAGGAAGTACATGTGGTGTTCGGAGATGGCTTTTTTAGCATGCAATTTCTCCACTAATTAGCTCCCAGGAGGTGAATGAGAGTTTTTGTTGTTTTTCTGGATTCAGCTTGGAAAAAAGTACACCAGCAAAGTTAGCCACCCATGGGTATTCAAAGTATTGTTTAAAATAATCCCCAGCCCCTCAAAAGAAGAGAAAATATGTTACAAAGGAGAAAAACTAACTTTGGTTTACAAAATATACTTTAAAAATATTGCATTTATTACATCAATTGTCTTCTTTTTAGAATTATAACATTAAATATTATATTATCTTTTTAAAAATCTAGCATGCCCTTTCAGAATACTTTAATTTGAGAGTGAGTCTCAGTTTCATCATGTTTTGGGAAACAAGCTTCAGAGTCCCAGGTGGTGGCATTATAAAGTTTGAAGAAACTATTAAACACATTGACAGAGAGCCTCTCAGCCAGCTGTTGGAAAACAATGCTCCTCATCAAGTCCTTATCCAAATTCTGTACTGTACTAGCCAGATTGACTAAGTCCCTCACACTAGGTTAATTAATAATGGACAGAAAAATAAAGGGCTGGTGAAAAAATTATTTATCTTCTACAGTGTGTATATGAAAGACCAGATTGAGCTGTAAAATTCTTGGCATAAAGTGATAATGCTCCATGCAACTCCTCAATCTTTCTTCCGTGTCATCTTTTTCTTGATGCATACTGTGTATTTTTAATTTAGGTTTCAGTTCCATAAAAATAGTCTCAAACTTTATTGGTATGAGTTAAGCCTTTTTTCTTTTCCAATTTTAATGACTACATGCATTATTGTATCCTCCTTAAAGGAATTGGGTTGTATATTGATGGTATCTTTGTAGTAGCATTAGTCTGTTAATAAACTTCAAGAAGAATTTACTAAGGCTCAACTATGTGTTATGGATTGTTCAATGTTCTGGAAATAAGAGGAATAAAGCACAGTTCCATTCTTTTAAGGGCACAGTGTGGCAGGGAAAGACATGCAAATAGATAAGAACAATGCAAGGTAGCAGTGCTACAGTGATAGACAACATAGGACACATGCTATGCTGAAGGGACTACTGTAGGCACTTACATGTATTAATGTTAATATAATCCCCAGAGGAACCCATGAGACAGGTACTATTACTAGCCCATTTTGTAGCTGAAGAAACTGAAGCAAAAGAGGTGAAGCAGTGTGTTCAGTGTCATATAACCAACAAGTAGCTGATCAAGGCAGCCTGGCTCATGGATTACTTAATTTCCGTTCAGAGGGTAATGCCTCTATTTTGAACCTCATCATTTGCTGTGCCTCAACTCCTTTTCTTCATCTTCCGCTAACACATGCAACAAGCCATCATTCTGCAAGGTCCACAAAGGTCAGTAGTTCTTACACTTTCATGACTTTTCTTGTCTGGTCTGGCTTTTGGCAGTCTTACTCCTTTCATCTTTCTCCTGATTTTGTACCACAAGACCTGGCCTGGCAGATTGTAAATGGGATGTTCACCTTTTACACCTTCCCTCCTGGACAAGGGTAAGATAGTGCATGCCAGTAATAAAATATCACTTTGAGTTACAGGCTTGAGCTTTCAAATAGTAGGGCAGGACATGGTTTTGGAGGAACTTGAGATCTGAGACAATGACCAAAGAGGTTTATCTTTTTAACATTTCCAAGGCTATATAAAGTATAAACAGGAAAACAACATAATTATGCTGACTTAGGTATGTCTTTTAATCTAGGATTCTTTTTAGGTCCAGAAACATCCTTATATAAGAGAAGCGAGAATCCATTCAATATACATTAATGAGACACATGTTGCTTTTCTTGGCTTTAGGCAATTTGCTATTTATTGAGGGAAATAAGGCATGTACATAATAATTCAATAATAGAACAATTCTGAGAGTTACCTTAGCAACTAAATGAAATAGTGTTTCAAAAAGTTGCCTTGATATTGGAGGCAGGGTTTTTAATTATCAGCTTATAGAATGTTAGAATGTAAAAGGATTATAGAAATAATTTATTTCACTGTTTCTTAAACTTCAAATCAGTTGGGTATCTCCTTTTTAAGATTTTTTATATCTTAGTAATTAGTATCTATATATTGTTTATTTTAGTTAGTATTTATCTTTAAATCAACTTTCTGTTTTTATTTAATTATTTTATACCACAAATGAAATCAGTTTTATATGTCATAAAAAATAACTACAGGCAACAGTGTGGTGATGGCCAGAGGGAAGGGAGAGCAGAGGGTAGGAGAAACTATGAAATTAAATACAGATTAAGTTAAAGATTTTTTAAAAAGCAATATTTTAGTTCTACCTAAAGACTTTGTTTTTGGAAAGATCTGAACTCAAGTCTGCCCTCTTCTTGTTAAAAAAGATTTACTAATATTAGGGAGGGTGTCTAAACTCTACCAGCACCAGGTTGAGACTTTCTCATTGACCTTCTTAGAAAAGTTAAAAAGAACATTGAAAAGGAAATAACTTTTTTACTTTGAGAATCAACATTATTTAGTACTTTTTAGCAGTTCATTTATTACTTCTACTTGTATAGATCCCAAACGTTGGGACACATTAATTTAGTTTAATGGCCTTACTTTTCAGAGTAAAAGAAAAACCAAAACCCTAGATTCACCGAGATCACTTATTGGGCAAGTCAACATTGGAACCTGGGTCTTCTGATCCCCAGTCTCTTCTCTGCAATTAAAACAACACAAAAGTGGGATGATTTTTAGAGTTAACCTGTCAGCTTAGGGCCTGGCCCATCTGAATTCTCTTGTAACTGATTATGGATGTTGCCTTTGGTAAAGGAGTGATTGATCATTGCTTCCCTGCCTTCTTTGGGTGGATTTACTATTCCTTTAGATACATGCTGTCTTATTTTTATATACACATTTGTATTTAAACATAGACTATGTGGAATTTGAATTTTGGAGTTTCTTGAAATTAAAAGACTGAATTCAACTCAACATCAACAAATCGGTGGTAAGAATAAGTACAGTACCCTCCTGCCCTGCTGCCTCCCTACACTGCCTGTGATGAGGTGATGAACAGCTGGAGTTTTGCTACTACCCTGGGAGCAGTTTATTTTGACCTTGTCACAGTCTACCTGCTTGCCATTCCTAGTACAGTAGCTTGTCTCATCAGAAAACTTGAAGCAAATATTATATTATGCCCTTTGAAATTAAAGCTAAAGTAGAGTTTAGGACTACCCCAAAGCAATACACTGGGAGGAGAGGGGACTAAGGCACATTACCGTTTTCTCTGAGACACATTTTATGACATTTTTCTTAAGGTGTATTACACCTTGCACCTCACTATGAAGGAAAAATGCTGCACAGCAGTCCAGAGAGGATGAATTTAAGATCACAAAATGCTTTTGAACTTTAGGACGTTTTTTCTAGAAATAAGTATTTTCCTATTTGGGCTTTGTTGTTATTGTTACTTTCCATGTTCTTGTTTTTGGTTTACTTGTTTTATTGATGCTGCAAATTAATTTTTAAAAGCTTACCTTTTGTTTTCTTACATTTTTTAAAGTGAATTTGAGATTAATGTCAAATAAATAGTAGTCTGAAGGCTTTTACTATGTTTGGTCTTTGTATTAGTTTTATGTTGCTGCTATAAAAATTATCATAAACTTAGTGTGTTAAAGCAACACAAATTTATTATGCTTCTGGAGGTCAGAAGTCTGACACAGGGCACGCTGGCTAAAATTAAGATGTCAGCAGAAAAAAGAAAAATGGTATCAGCAGAGCTGTATTTCTTTTTGAGGCTACAGAGGAGTGTCCGTTCCCTTATTCTTTGTAGCTTCTGGAGACCTGTGCACTCCTTGGCTTGCGGCCCTCCTCCTCCATCTCCAAAGCTGCTAATGGCTAGTAAGTCTTCCTCATAGGACATCACTCTGACATTAATTCTTCCTTGTTCCTCCACTTTTAAGGACCCACCTGTATAATCCAGGGCACTCTCTCAAGAGGTCAGTTGATTAGCTAATTTAATTGCATCTGTAACTTTATTTCTCATTTGCCATTTAATGTAACACAGCTTTAAGGATGTGGACATCTTTAAGGGGCTGTTATTCTATCTACTGGAGTATTTTCTTCATACTTTTATACTTTTAAAAATAAAATATATATTGGACAAAATATTAATTGATTGTAACATGATTCCAATGAATTCATTTAAAAATCAAATATGCCTCATTATATAAGCTAACATTTTCTGTATACAGAATGTTTGCACTTTAAAAGTTTGATTCATTATGAAGTCTGGTTTTACACAATGAGAATAATATCATTAAAAGTCTTTTCTGACTGACCATTCACTCTGAATCTTTTATATGTTGTTGGTATTTGGATGTGAAGTTTTAGAGCTATTAGTTAACTCTTTGGTAGGTGGATTTCTGAAGTTTGGTTATGATGTCTTTTTAAATCCATTGGTCCTTCCTTCTCTCTCCCAGTCTATCCTCCACATCATGCCTGTATTTTCTTCTACTCAAAGCTTTTCCTACAATTACTGATATAGATCAACCCTAGCACTTCCAATAGAGGCCTCAGATCCTCAATTATAGAGAGAAGACTATATTCTACTTTGGATTTACTTTTAGTCTTGTCTGGCTTAAACTAAAAGATTCCCAGATGCTGAATTCATTCATTATATCAACAGATATTATAAGTTGGTACCTATTGTGTATAAAAGTGAGTTCAAAGAAGTCAAAACATGTTATATATGGTTTCTGTTCTCAGTATTGGAGTGGCAAGATGAAGAATTAAACCAGCATAAGAATAATGTATTAATAGAGATTGACAAGAAATGTCACAGGCAGCACATGATCAATGATTAATTGGCAAATAAGTGGAATGGGAAGTAAGTATAATGAGTTCTGAGAAAGGAGAACTCTCTTTGTGTTTTGTGTACCTCATGCCGATATATTACTCATTACCACTTAATTAACTCCATCAAGCGTGTTCCCAAAGCCACAGCAATTCACCACATCATCAACCTGTCCTTGTAAAAAGAAAAATCTTGGTACCAGATGCAAGTACACTTATAAAGCTTATGCCCAGATTTGGAGGAATTATAACTATTTTCAGATATCTAGATTAACAGAATCATTTTTAAGAGGTGCTCTGCATAAAGTACTCATAGTGTGTGCTCAGTAAATATTTATTAAAATCAAATGATATTAACTCACCTCTTATTTTTTCTAAGTTGGTAACACTTCCCTAATTTTTGCTATATATTATTTTAATCTTTTCATGATTTTTATTTATTTTGGGGGCATTTTCAAGTTATATGCATTACTCAATTTCAAATTAGTAGGAGATTTAATTTACATTGTGTGTTCTAGTCATTAATGACTACTATTTAAATAAAATCCAGCCTGATATTTTAAGTAATATTATCTGTTGAAGGAGTACTTGGACCACTTTCATTCATCCCAAACCTTGATTTATGTTTATTCATGATGTTTATATTATTATTTCTATAGGGGAAGGGGTCATTAGGCTTTAATTTATCATTTTAGCACCATCCTTTTAAAACTATAATTTAAATTTAAAACTATAGAAGATGGTTATTTATATACAGAGATATTCTCTGGTAATCATGTTTTTCTTAGATTTATATTGCTTCTGAAAGTTTTCATTGTTTTTTTAATATAAAAAAGACTTTCTATAGAATAATCCAGTTTGATTATATGGCTCTAACTTTTTTGTCTCCCTAACATAGATATTTTCTTTCCATTAATTTATAATTGCATTTTATAACAATAGTGATACCTCAATTTTGTTTTTGTATGTGTAATCTCCACATGGTCTTCACAACAATCTGCTGAGATGCTGGAGTAAGAAAATTTAGAGAGAGCAACTGGTTGTCAACTTGCAGCTAGATCTTGTGAACCAGTGGAGGCAGATGAAGTAGGGTGATGATAGGATTTTCTGTCTATGAATCTTCCTTCCTCATTACAACATATCTTTGATCCTTCACTCCATTATTCCCATTTCAGTAAGATTCAAGTAGTTGACCAATAGAATGTGTTTTGGCTGGCAGCAGATAACTAGGAATTCTTCTATCTCCTGTCTCATATCATTGTTAGCACCAACTATCACTAATATAGAGACTACTTTATAGAAAGCATTATTTTCATGCACACATATGTGTATTGCAAAGGAAGAATGCACAGGGCTAGGGAGAAGGTGACCTGACCTGGTGGAGACTGGCCAGCTGCTCACGAAATCCCTTTTCCTCATCTTCCTGCTGAACTACATTTCCCAGTCGCTTTGCGATAGATGGTGACCAGTGACTACACAATAGCTGAGTGGAAATGGAATTGCTGTGTGACACTTTATGACTCTGCCTATTACAGACTTCCTATTGTAATCCTCCATAATCTCTTCCTGTCATACACAGAAAACTGACACCTGGAGTGAGCCTGGAAGCTGTGGGTTGTGGATGGCAGAGACACAATATGGAAGGATTCTGGGTCTCTGAATCACTGCTTGGAGGGGAGTCCTCTGCTGCTCTGGAACACTGGTATTGTAATTTATATAAATATGACATCTATTTTCTTGCATTGGAGCATTTGTTCATTTTGTTGCAGCAGCTAAAATTAACTCATACACTTGGATCTGCCAAAGTTATTTCTCTAGGTCTCAATTTCCTGTCTTATAAAATGAATAATTTTGCCATACTGGCCTCCTTGCTCTTTCCAAACATACTTAACTCTCAGGACTTCTGCACTTTCTGTTTCCTTTGCTTGAAAACTCTTTTCTCAGAAACTCACTTGGCTTGTATCCTTAATTCTCAGATTAGCCTAAATATGACCATATCAATGTGTTTTCCCTGGCTAATAACATCTCCCTTTCCCTGTCACTCTTTTTCCCCTCTTATTTTGCTCTAATTTTTCTTATAATTCAATGAACAAACAATTGATCTATTTATTTGTTTACTTATTTGGCACCCAGTAAAAATATTGAAGAATTGTATGAATAAACTGCTTTCTAAGGTACCAAACAGCTATAAAGGATTATGTTCCCTAAATTTGAGAATTTGTAATTTAAGGGGAAAAATAAAGCATTAAAAAGCAATTTTAAATACACAAAAGGAATGCAAACTTTTTCAACCTTATATTGTCAAATATGAAAGTAATATAGGTATTTTAATAGTTATTGAGTGCTTATTAAGTGTTATATAATACAATTTTCACAACTTTATTTTATTTGATGACTTTGCAAAGTCAGTATTATCTTACTTATTTTATAGATGAGGGAAAAGTTTAACAGGGCTGGAATAGAAGTTTCATGAGAATAGGATAACATTTGTCTTATTCATCATTGTATTTCTGGCATCTAGCAAACCTCTGACAGATAGCAAGGAATACTTTTTAGAAAAATAGAAATTAGTTAAATAACTTGTTCACGGTGGGACAGTTGAAATTAGAACACAGAGTTGCCTGAGTACAAAGTCTGTCTTCTGGGTTATCCACACACATGCATGTGGGCATTGCTGGATGGAGGTGGGATATGGAGAGGGGGCTAGGTCAGGGGGTAGGGGTGACAGGTTCCAACTGCATTATTGCCCTGAGGCTGATATTAGACTCAAGTGGTGTTGTCATTCAGTTCTATATTCCATGAATTCCCGCCCCCACAGAGGAAAAGATGTCTTCATAACTTATAAATTTAATTAATTTTATTTAAATCTTCAGTTAAGTAAGTTGAATGTTACACAGCTGAGTAAAATATATTTACTGATTCTTCAGACATTCAGAAGGCACCAATATGGTATCCTCAATAAATATTTGTGCTTCCAGTGCAGATGTGGGATTAATCAGAGTGCTATACAGAGAAATACAGATTAGATTTGGCCTCTATTTTTAATGCACTTCCATTTTTAGAAAACATCTTTTATCATGAGAGTCATTCCCTACTATACTAAAACTAACCACCATGTGATTGTCACATTTACAGTAACATCATGCTTGCGTCTGGCATCTGTGTTTGTGTCCTTGTTAATTCCTCAACCTTTCCATTTATTTTTCATGTTCACAAAGGTTAATTGACATCGACTACTGTTTATATGAGGAATTCCTTGGTGAGTCTTAGTGGTGGCCACTTTGCAATGCTTCAGTTCAGTTGAGCAAGAACTTTGATAGTCAGTCTACAAAGCTCTCTGGAAGCCTCTCACATAATTGAAGTGCACTACCCCCAGCAGGACTGGATTGTTAGGTGTGGGGGGATGTTTGATTTTCTTGGCTCACTTTTTCATATGGCTTATTCCTTCCCTTACAGTTCTTATAGATACTTTCTCCTTCTTCTAAGACTTTACATTGATGAAACAGAAATGATTTACTGGTGATACTTTTATGCCTTGGGCTGAGGTAAAGCAATAAGGCCTCAATACATTTACATACTGCTTTTCGATTGGTATGCAAATTACTATATGTGGTGTTTTCTGAACATTAACACTAGGAAGTAGGCTGGGCAGACATGATCCCCACTACACTGATGGGAGATCTAAGGCTAAAATCGCAGTGCTAGGAGAGGGAGCAGCAACTGAGGTCCTGGATCGTCTGTCTCCTGGTCCAGTGCTTGTCCCCTACACAGATGGCACATGGACCTATTCCCTTTGACATGAAGATCCCTTGTGCCAGTTGTGGAAACCCCCTGAGCTCTGTACACTTTGAGAATCTTCCATGTCCTTTCTTGATTCTGGGTTGGTAATGGATTCCTAGATACTTACTTCCCATCCATGGGTTTCTCTAGGTGGTGCTTCCACATTGTTCTCATTTTCTTTTACTGGCTAGCCTTTCAGGGCTTGAAAGTATTATCTCCTGTTGTTGTCACTTAAAGAACATATTTATCTTACAGCAAAACATATAATGATAAATATATGATGTGTGTGATATAATTAATATCTCATGACTCTATATTTACCATCACAAACTAGAATCAATGTAGAATGCTAGGTTGTGGGTGATTTAGCCTAATTGATGGTTTAATGGTTAGGGTTAAGATGCCTGTCCAGCATGGTACTTCTCAAAAAATCACCTTCTTATCCTTTGCCCTTTGGATCCAGGGAAATATCATTCACAGTGTCAGGGAAATGGGGCTAATACCACACCCCAGCTCCCTGTTTAATATCCTCAGGCCCAGTGATGGTGCCCAACCAGCACCTTGGCTGAGGCTTTACACAGACTCATGGTGGCCTCCCCCTCAGCTGTCTCAGTGGGGAACCATCTGTGGTTGCTGGCCCTGTGGAAGTGCCACACTGTCTGGTGTAGGAGTCCATTCTGCGTGACGTGGGCCCAGCTCCCACTCAGAGATGCATAGGACCCATGCCCATGGATAGGTTCTCCTGTGGGGAATCAGGCCTGCAATGTGCCTAGGCCACTTTGAGTCTTGCTCTTGCTAAAAAACTCCCTCATCTTGAATTGAGGACATTTACTGCAAAGTAACTTCCTAAAATCCATGCTAAACCTTCCAAGGATGAGTGTCACCGGTTCAACCACTTTTGCCTTTTCATTTGCAAATATCCCTCTTCTGTGATGTGATTAGCGGCATTGGCTCCTTTGTTTTCTGTAAAAGCTAACCACCTAAAGCGAACCTGTGCATAGTAAATGAGGACCATCATGTAATGGGCGGAGAAACCCAATAAAGGCCTGTCATGGCGGAGGCCGTGGCTTTGGCTCCCCTTGAGAGAGAAGCCATGCTGTCCCTTTTCCTCCACCGGACATGGTAGTCTGTGTGAATGTCTCATTTCATCCATAATGACGCAGACACTGCGGGCTGGTGTCTGCATCAGTCTGACAATGGCAGAAGTTTCCAAGCCTCTGGCACTTCTGCCTGAGGTGGCCTGCTACTTCCTAACAAGTCTTCTACTAATGACTCCATTTCACAGTATCTAAGGACCCCCGGGTGAGCCTGAAATGGGCATGAGTACACCCCTGCCCACACTATTGTGAGTGTAGGCTTTTCAGGTTCATTGAAGAAGCCAGGGGCTTGGGAGATCACTTTCAATAGCCCCTGCCTGGCTTGATGAATGGGGCTTATGGATTTTCCAAACAGCAAGCATGAATTTGTAAAAAGCAAAACTCCTAGGTGAAATAATCTTGCCAAACTTGCAGCTATGACACTGTGGCCTCATCTTATTTTAAATTTCTGTACCACAGAGTATGTATGAGTGGCATGGAATTACAGCATCCCACATGGTCCCTTTCTACTAGATGTGTGGTAGATCCCTGCTCCCTGGCCCTTGGAGAAGTTGAATTTTTATCTAATGCTGTTTGCAGGAAGTCTTGTAGTCAAATCCTTTTAAGTCAAAAGGAATCATCAGGAAGAACAAGAGATAATCTCCTGTCCTTAAGAGACAGGCTCTTATATTGTCCTATAAACTGACTGCCTTAATATATGAATGGTTTAAGTAACTGAGTACATTTGTCTCCCTGACTCCGTCCTTATTAGGCAGGTTGAGCATTAAACATGCACACACATGTGTATGTGTATACACACATGGGTACACACACGTACACATGCATGCACATCCAAACCTGCAGTCTGGTTCCTTTGAGGGTTCAGCCCATGTCACTTTTTATCCTTTGCAATATATGAAATCTCTGTTATGAAATGCTCTGTCTCCAAAAACAGATATTGCTTCTCTTTTAGAAAAATATCCTTGGCTGGATCCCTGCACTTTCATTAAAATCCCAGGTGTTCTTAAAAAAAAAATCCCTTATTACATTTCAGACAGCTTGGATATAAAACAGGAAGGCTAGGAACCACAACATTTTGCTGGTGGGATGGAAAGGATGGTGAGGACAGATCAAAGGGCTGCCTGGGCTAGCTAGCCTGATGAGTGTCAGGGGACCACTCTTGGGGAGTAACCTGTCATTTAATGAGTGCCAACCCAGTAGTCCCAAGTCTTTGGGTTTGAAGGTAATTATCAGAAAGTCACATATTTTCTTCCATTTGTGCCCCTGACATTGTCTGGGCTGTTGTAAGCAAAAAACTAAAAACACATTATTGACTAATTAGTTAAATCATCTGTACTTTGTTATAGAGGGAGTTTGTGTCCCTTCAAAATTCATATATTGAAGTCTTGTCCCTCAATATGATGGTATTGAGAAGTGAGACCTTTGGGACATGATTAGGTTTAGATGAGGTCATGAGGATGGAGACCCTATAATGGGATTACGGTCCTTGTAAGAAGTGGTAGAGACCCAAGATCTTCCTCTCTCTGCCATGTGAGCACATAGTAAGAAGGTAGCTGTAGACAAGTCAGGAAGAGGGACCTCACAAGAACCAAATCCGAGTACCATGATCTCAGACTTCTCAGCCTCCAGAACTGTGAGAAGTAAGTGTCTGTTGTTCCAGCCACCCTGGGGATGATATTTTGCTATGGAAACCAGAGATAACTAAGACATGTATTTTAGTTATTCATGGAACTTATTTAACCTCTGTGTCTCTTGCTGGACTCTGAGCTACGTGAGGGCTGGAGCTGCTTCTGTTTCGTCCATTGCTGTGTCCCTGGTACCTAGGTGGGAGTGTGGGAGTGGTAGATACTCAATAAAAACTTGTGGATGGATGTGGAAGCATGTGGCATACTTGGTATGAGAGATATAAAAGTGATTAAGACATGGTTTCTGTCCTCACGGGCTAATGGGGGTATTGAAGGCATTTGGATACTTCTGATTATTATAATATGAATTCCTGTTCCTTGAGTAACTAATTTTGTGCCAGGCACTTTACAGATTTAACTCTCCAAATAACTTGATAAGGTAGGTATTTTTTTTTTCTTTTACAGAAGAGTAAACAATACAAGGGAATTTAAATAGTTTACCCAAAGACACTTGGCCACTAAGTAGAAAATCCTGTCTTATATACTCAGGTCTTCCTGCTTTCACTATCTCTGAACTTTTGAGTATTTGTGCCTCAAGGTCAAGCTTTCCTGATTTTCTTAAAGATTTTATTATTTATTTATTTACTTTAAGAGAGGGGAAGGGAGGGAGAAAGAAAGGGAGAGAAACATCAATGTGTGAGAGAAACATCAATGTGTGGTTGCCTCTTATACACACTCCAACTAGGGACCTGGTCCGCAACCCAGGCATGTGCCCTGACCTGGAAATGAACAGGTGACCTTTTGCTTTGTACAACGATGCTGAACGCACTGGCCACACCAGTAAGGGCAGATTTCCTGATTTTCTTAACTGAGAACTAGAAGATATAGAAAACATTATTTTTTTCATAGAGTTATTACTTGAAAAGGTTAAATTTTGATTGGTCGCATGAACTTTGTCTTTAAAATATCTGCCAAGGCTGGCTTCTGCCTGAGTGTTGGTGGTGCTGAGTGCAGAGTGGGGAGGCTGTGTGAGCTCTCCCCTCTGAGCTGTTCCTATGGTCACCTTGGGTGGGCCTGCAGGACACAGAGTGAACATGTGCTGACATTCAAGGAGGGGTAGGGTGGGCAGGCAGACTGGCCATCTGCGGACGGTGTGCATCTTCTCTTATAATTCTGAGGAGTGGCAGGGACACCACCAGAGATTAGAACTAGAGTCTGGAGGAGCTGTTCTCATAAGCCCCAAACCTACTCGCTCCGGCCCTCACACTTATTTGAAGGGGATTGGCCATGGAGGGAGGAGCCTGGATGCAGCCTGGCTTCTGGCTGTGTGACTACTCTGCTTGAAGATTCCAGGATCTGTCAGTCCCTAGAGGTTCCTTTGGGACTGGAGTTGAGGCAGTTGCTGAAGCAAGGGATGGAGGGTGTTGCCAGGTAATGTGCTTGTTCTCATGCCCTGAATTCTTCAGAGCTTCCTCTCTCCCATGGAAAAGTGGAGAAAAAGAGGCCTATGATGTTAGCTAGATCCTTAGTTCCTCAGTGTGAAAGTATGTGAGATTCGATTTGTTAACCAGATACTGTTAAGCAGTAAAATAGTAGAAGTGGGAATTCTGAGTTCTGACCTCAGGATGCGCTTGCATAGGTGCCTACAGCATAGAGCTGGCTTCCTCAGACAGGGCGCTCATACATTTTGGCAGAGAAATCACAGACTCAAAGCCTGCCCTGCCCTGCTCTCTCATTCTACAGATAAGGAAACAGAGCCCAGAGAGGTTATATGGATGAACCAAAAGGCTACCGTTTGCCTTCTGCTTTGGCTACCAAATCCATTCATAATATTATAGACCCAGGCTCCAGATCACACTGATTAGGTAAGGGCCTTCTGCATGGTGGAGAGAACAGCAGAGACACAGACGTACAGCTCAGCTTGAGTAGCTGTGTAGCTTGAGCTGACATGCAGTGGTGGATGGGACACCCTCCACTCAATTATCAGAGGGCTTATACCATTCCCCTTGAACTGCAGTTCCTCCCATGCAGTGGAGAAAGGGACTTACACTCACCTGGGGAGATTTTTCAAATCACGTGCAAACTCTGCTTGCCTCACCTCACCAAAAGTGAATCCCAAAGGGAAGAAGAGGTGGCAGTAGACATGGGTATTTGTAGGTAATTCTGATCTGCCCATCCCTTACGGAAACCCCTGGTGATACTCTCTGATAGTGGTAAGCTCCTTGAGGGAGTCTCATCTTAAGTGTCCTTGTGTTCCCTGCAGCATCAGGTAGAGTGACTAATTCATTAGATATTTGTTGAGTGAATGGAGGAAGCAGATGGCAGTGGAGAGATAAGAAAAAAATCTCCTAGACAAAAAGACCAGGCACTAGAATGTGAGGAGGCCTGGGGTTTCTCAGTCAATATGTGTCCATTGAGCATGCTTAAAGATGGGCCCGGCCATCTTCAGCGGTCTTGCATAGACCCTCTCTCAATAAACACAAACACTGTTCTGCCCTTGACTTCAAGAGTTAAAATAATGAATACCTTAATTGGGCATTATTAATTCCACTTGGAATTTATTACAGATAAATGTGGCCTTGAAAAGAATCACTCCCACGCTCAACCCAGGCATTTTATCCTGAATCCTGAGCCTCCCAAAGGTGTGTGTGTAGTAAAACAAATAAAATCTGCCTCCCACCTCCACGCTTCCATCAATAGCACGTTTACCATTGAGTCCAGGCAAATAGCCATTTGCAAGGTTGGATGAGTAGTTAAGCTACACAGGCACAATGCAATATGACAACATTCTTCATGATAATATAGTCCTTCCCCTCATTACATTTGAATATATATTGCCAGTGCACGATGCTCCCAACCTTGCTCTCTATTTGTGAGCTGAGTTCTTCAGACAAGGTGAAGTTCACATGTGCTCCCAAGAAATTATTAGCCTGTTTGTAAGCCTAAACAAAATCACAGCTATTGTCTGTAAGAACTTAATTTGCCAAAGCTCTTTTCTCCCTGTCCTTAATTATGTATATATTTATAGACTTGAGCCACCTGCCTGCTCAGTGTTCGTGTATAACCGTATCTCTTATGTGCCACTTAATGGCTCAGGGCTCTTCCTTTATACTCTCTTTGCTACATTTAAATATCTGTACTCAGCTCAGCTTCTGAGTATTAAAACATTTTCCCCCACTTCCTTGAAAAGCTGCAAACAAGCCTTTTAGCGTTTTATCTGCACAAAACAGTAGTGGTTTTACACAAGAAATGAGAACCCTGTAAGTAAATCTATGTATTTATATGACTAAAGTGCATTATAAAAAGAAGCAATAAATTCAGTTTTCTACATAAAAAGAGTTAGATTTTCTAGTTTACCTCTGTATGGGGATTAATAAAATGTGCAACAAATAGCTAATGGAATGATCCATTTGAAGTTTGTAAAGGCATCTTGGGAAGCTGGCTGGAGTAGCCTTTTATTTTTTCAAAAAAGAATGCCTGTTAATTTTGATTCAGTTTTGTTCCTGAATGACTGTTTTAAAATGAGCTGAAAGAGTGTTACCTGCCCATTTCTGCATGGCTGAGCAAATTCACCCGTAAATCCAAGTTTCTCTTCATTTCCATCACTATACGTCTCCAAATTACAGAGAATTCATTCCTGAGCTGGAGAGGTGCCAGAAGTTTCTCATCTAGCTGTCTGTGGGCTGCCTTTTTCTTTCCCCTCTTTGAGGCTTTCTGATGCCTAGAGTGAGCTCAACTCAAAGGTTTCCAGCCTCACACTCGCCTCGCATTCCCCCACAGTCTAACCGAGCTCTGTGATTCTGAGGAATACCGCGTGCCAGCATCCGATTCACAGTCTCCTTTTACCTGCAGGTGTTCAAACTTCAAAATGCGTCTGGTAATGTATTTGCTCCTCTAAACATGTCACTTTGGCATGCATTATATGCAGCTGCTTATTATTTTTTAAAAATCTGTCTTCTGAATAACGTGCATGCTAAAAAATGTCAAAGAGGGCTTGTAGAACAGTGTAAGCTTAATTGTTGGTCTAGGTGTGCATGCGTGTGTGTCCTTGTTAATGTAGGCATGTTTGCATAAATATGTATTATTTATGTACACATGTCTGTGCAGGCAGATATCACTAAAGGAATCTTATTGAAAGCACTACTTTTTATGTACATCCAGGTTTTTCTAATCAGATCTGTAAATATCTTACACAGCAGCAAGTAGAGGAAAAATGCATTTTTCATTCCCGTGCAAGTAGCATGTTTTAGGTACCTATTTGAAAAACCCTCCTTTCTTTCTTAAAAAAAAAAAAAAAGGTGATTGTGTCTGTGTCTGTGGGGAGGGGGTGTTGGTTTTTGAAATTTTGGAGAGAAGAGTTATCTTGCTGCTGCACGAGAGAATTTTCTACCCCATGTTACCTGCCTTCTTAAAACTCAGTAATCACTGAGGGGAAGGGATGTGGTTCTGCTCCAGAGTAACCCCAGGGGGATGTGGAGCTCAGCCGCAGCGTTCAGCAGGCATTTTAGGTATTCTAAATACTAGTGCTTGAATAATAAGTAGATGGGGAAGACTTGCTATCGCCGAGTCCTGCTATGCTTCTTGGCTTGTAGAAATCACATCCACACTGTACATTTAGGATGTGCATGTATTTATTGAACTCTAGCAAAGCAGCATGAGAGTGTGGCCTCATAAATCAAATTATTTATTTGCCAATGCGTGGCCCTACATTCTAAAATTAAGAAATTACTTAGCAATTAATAATACATTCAGCATCTCTTGTCTCATTGAGTGGGACTTGCTCTTGTAGTTATAGAGATGAATGATTTTAGCAGATTTAATTACTATTTCAAATCCTTAAGCTACAAAGATGCTTGTAGTACCTCACTTTATTTAAAAGGCTTATTTTGAAAAATGTATATTTCTAACTGTGGTGGTGAGCTAATTATGACTATCATGTTCTATATGTTTAAGATAAACAACTTGTTTTGAGTATTGCTCACTTGTAAAATAGAAATTTGTTCTCTTGTCTTCACATTATAACAGTTCTTTCACTTTGCATTATGTTCTTGCTTTTTGAGAGATCAATAATTACTAATTGTTGTGAAGATAAGAAAATAATGTAGCAACTCAGAATTCACAAGGAAGAGTAGATTTAACTAGCAGTCTTCTGAGAAATTAAATAAAATAGGTTTTCACAACTGTGTTTTCTAAATTCTTGGTGGGTATTGATATTTGAAAATGGAAGCAGCTTAAATGTAAACTTGTTAAGTGGAACAGATTAGGACAGTATTAATGTCATCTTGTTGTAGTTCCACACTATATTTAAAATGAGGTAATAAATAGGTTATTTGATATTCACTATTAATTATTTCTGCATCATGGTGTTGATTATAAAACAAACAATTGAATTTGATTGCTTTAAATTGGAGGTGATTGTAAACTTTGGCAAAATAGTTTACTGAATTGTAATAATAAAAATGTATATTCTTGAAAATCAGTGTGAGAACTTTTACTTTTTAGTATTGAACATCCAATATTTTATCATTTATAGAGGTGCATACTTATAGAAGACTGCATATATTTAAAAAAATTACACAACTTTTATTTTCTTTTTTCCTCGCCTGAGGACATGCTTATTGATTTAGAGAGAGGGAAATGGAGGGAGAGAAAGAAGGAAGGAAACATTGGTGTGAGATGGAAACATCAATCACTGCCTCCCGTATGTGCCTCACCTGAGGACCAAACCCACCACCTAGGCATGTGCCCTGAGCTGGAATTGAACCCACTATTTTTCGGTTTTTATGAGACAATGCTCCAACCAACCAAGCCACACTGGCCAAGGCAAAAAAATTTCATAACCTTTAAATCTTATTTTATTAACCACATTTAATTCATAATTACTCAGAGTAGTACAGTAAAAATGCATTTCAATATGTACGAAAGGTTCCTTGAAAGGGCATGTTATATTAGGAGGCATTAAAAACCTGTGTAGGCTATTAATGTTATACTCATGTATTGTTCTATGTGTAGTGGATTTTTTTTTAGAAACTATTCATTTACAATATTTAAATACACCTAAGACTGTGACCTATTGAGGCATGCGCAGTCTACAAATGACTGGAATCTTGTTTTTGAATGCAAATATCATGATGAGGATTTCAAATTGAATGAATAGGATGGCTGAAGTTTTAGTAGTACTTTTTTGGTATAAATTGCAATATGCATTAATGCATATATACAAATATAGAGTTACGTAAAAATACTTCTTTCATTCAACTCCATACAAACCCTTTTTATCTTACTTTTGAAGTTGGTTATTTTGTTTGAAGTCAGTTTCATAGACACTGTGTGGTAACAGGAAAACATTCAGTGCCATTTTCTAGGGAATATCATATGTAGAAAATAGTGAGAAGAAAGAATGCCACATTTGCCATCTGTCTCTAATTATGATTTCCTACTGGCTTTTAGATGTATTACAGATCAGGCCTTTATTTTATAAAACAGATTTATATTAACTACAGTACCTAAAATGATTATGAAACACTTCCCCCGTGTAATTGTTTCCCCATTATAAGGCTGAGATTGTTTTATGAAGCATTTGTTTCTTTAAGGCTCACATAAATAGAAAGAGGATATTAAAAATATAGTTTGTAGACTGAGCATGAATCCACACCTGAAAACATTGATCCTTTAAGAAAGCTTTTATTGAGCATTGCTTTGGCAAGCCATCTCCTAGCCTTGGGGAAAAGGGTAGGTGGAGAAGGCAATTTTTTTTTTAAGATTTCATTTTTTTTATTTTTAGAGAGGAGAAGGGAGGGAGAAAGAGAGGAAGAGAAACATCAATGTGTGGTTGCCTCTCCAGCATCGCCTGCTAGGGACCTGGCCCACAACCCAGGCACATGCCCTGACTAGGAATAGAACCAGCAACCCTTTGGTTTGCAGGCTGGCACTCAATTCACTGAGCCACACCAGCCAGGGAAGGAGAGGGGAAGTCTTGTCTAAAGACAGAGGAAAGTCCGTCCCAGCTCTTTCTTTCTTTTTAAAAATATATTTAATTGATTATGTTATTACAGTTGTCTCATTTTTCCCCTTTTATTCCCCTCTGTCCTGCACCCCACCTTCCATCAGCATTCCCCCACCTTAGTTCATGTTCGTGGGTTGTACATATTAAGTTCTTCAGCTTCTCCATTTCCTAAACTATTTTTAACCTCCCCCTGTCTATTTTATACCTTTTTCTCCATTTTACCCCCTTCCCTATCCCCTCCCCGCTGATAACCCTCCATATGATTTCTATTTCTGTGATTCTGTTCCTGTTCTAGTTGTTTGCTTAGTTTATTTTTGTTGTTATTGTTTTTTAGGTTCAGTTGTTGATAGCTGTGAGTTTGTTGTCATTTTACTGTTCATATTTTTGATCTTCTTCTT
>CM052539.1:170237677-170268432 GCA_028533065.1 Trachops cirrhosus | reverse complement strand
TATATCAACTTGCTTGTTTAACCGTAGAAAATTCTCAAAACATACATGAGAAATCATCAATAGTGTTTACCAGTCAGAAGTGGAAATGTGCATTGAGTGGGTACTTTGACCTTTCACTGTATGTGTACTGTTTGAATGTTTAACATGGACATATATTGCTTTTACAATTTAAAAATGGTCAACAAATCCCTTTTTTTTATACCCCTAGATACTAGTTTTTAAAAAAGATTAGTCCTTTATGAAAGCATAATCCTAAACCTTGATATAATATTTTTTGAATTACTGAGCCAAGTATCATCCTAAGTTAAAACAGAAAATGTGTGAACTCACTGCCAAAGCTCCAATTGCTCCTAGGGAGCGGAAACCAAATGACTAAGGAGATTTCCTACCATCAAGTCACAGGAGAGTCTTAAGTCCTGTGGCAAAAATTCCTGTTGTTCAAAAGTTCATGCACTTAGAGAGGAATCATTAAATCAAAGAGCATTAGATGGGAGAGGGGAACATCGAGTAAATGACTTTTCCTCCGGACTTAATAAATTGAATGCTAAACATGGGGGAAACATTACACATGGGACTTTTTTTTCACATTAAGGTTTCTCTATACTGCTAAAGTGCCTCTCTTATTCTTTTGCAAAATGCTATATAAAAGTAACACTGCTTTTGGGTTTTGAGGGCAAAAGTAATTTGCATGCAGGGTTAATCAAGATTCCTTGCCCTTTGTACTTTTAAAAGTGCTTACACATACATTGTCTCCTTTGCTATTCACAAATGAGGTTTAGTACAAGTATTATAGAGCTCATTTTCTGCATAAGGACCTGAGGTTTGGAGAGGTTAAGTGTTAAGTTTAAGCCAGTCAGTGTGTAGCTGAAACACAAGGACCCTTGGTTATGTCTTGGCTGTCCTTGCCACCAGCAGCCAAGGGCACAACTGTGTAGCTAGCACAATCACTACCGTGGTTGTGAAGTTGGCTTAGTATTTTCTCAGAATCACTTTTGCTCTTGTTTGGGAAGACCCAGAAACGGCCAAATGAAATTTCTTACCAATGTGAATTATAAACACGCTGAATTTAAATGTTCAGGAATATCTAATAAAATCCAGATAGATAAGGATTTCTAGTTCAGCTCTACCCCTTACTAGCTATGTAATCTTGGGCATATTTTTCCCTCATCTATAAAATGGGGGTAAAGATAGTATCAATCTTCCAAGGCTGCTGTTAGGAATTTAAATGAAGTAATGTATGCAAGTGCTTGACAGGGTGCATGGAATATAGGAAAGTGTTGATACACACCAGCTATAAAAAGAATAGTTAACAATATTACAGAAAAGTCAGATTTCAGGTCAGTGCAGCAAGCATAGCTCTGATAGCAGCCAGAGCTTTCGTCCACTTGGTGGAGATAGCAGGAGCTGCATCCCAGAGTGGGCACCAAACAGTCTCTTTCCCTTTGAAGGAAACTTCCTTGGAATGACAAGGAACTAAGAACAGGCAGCTCAGTGAAACGTCACTGAGCCTCAGTGCAGAGGCTTGAGCATCTCTGACTAAAGAAACCACCCCCCACTCGGCACCAGTGTTCCGGTTGATGGTCAAAGGTAAGATGAGGCAGGCAGGAAAGAGCCAGTCATCCTGGGCTTTAACACAGGACAGCCACCTCCCCTAAGAGGGCAACCCTAAGATCTTCTTCTTCTGGGAGTTTGTCTCCAGTCTCTTAAATTTCAGTTTTTAAAATCAGAAATCTGAGAAGCCAGAGCTGAGGACTCACATAATGAATGATGAAGTGATCTATTTGCTATTTAGCTTAAAAGTACTTTACTAGTTCTTCTTTTGAGTTTTTAAAAACTTGTTTTTCTTTATTACACAATTAATTCATAATTACCATGGAAAATACACACAACCAAAACAGAATAAATTAAAGTCCTTAGGAAAAAAGCATTGTTTATATTTATTTTTGCTGTGTAGTTATTGAGACATTTTATAAATATATTTATTTTTATAAAACTGGCAAAGCACTGTCCAAACAGTTTGTGACCTTTAGAATATTAACAATATGCCGTGCACATCCTCTCGTATCAATAATGTTTCTCTACAACTTCATCTTCAGTGGGCCCGCAGTGTTCTTTGGGGTGGACATTTCGTAATTTTACTTACCTTCTAATGTTGAATGATTAGGGTTTTTTTTTCTACAAGAAAAATTATTCTTAGAAAATCATTGTAGATAATGGGGGGGAAGAAGGGAAGGGTTTTCAGGAACATCTATAAAGGGCACATGGACATAACCAAGTGGGGGTGGGATCAGGAGTGGGAGGTGGATGCCTGGGGAGAGTAAGAGGGGGGAAATGGAGACAACTAAAAAAATCATTGTAGAAATCCTTACTTCTATCTTTAAAATAAATTTCTAGAAGTGGAATTTAAGTATAAAAGAATTTTTAAGGTTTTTGATGTCAAATTGTTTGCCAGTCAAAGTTTACCAGTTTTATCCTTACTATTAATACAAGAGTACAGCTAGATCAATGACTATTTAAGTATAAACATGACTTCTATCCATTTATTGTCAAAGGTGAATGAATACCTTTACAAAAGCCTTTATGCCAAGAATAAAGAGTAGTTCTTGTTAGTGCCAACTTCTATTTTTGTTCTTATACTCTAAGCACAATATATCCATAAGATAGTGTGTGAAGTGTATTCAGGAGGTTGGCAATGGTATTAGTATGATATGATTAGCTTTTGATGGAATGTGACAGAAAATGGAAATAATCTGGAGGAAGAGTTACTATAAGCACACTTCCACTGGAGCCCATTAATTCCACCCACATGTCCTTTTTAAGATGTGAGGGTGAAACAATCAAGGGTGTATAAATTCTTCCATTGTGGTATCATCACATCAGTTTTCTCTAGGGTTGAAAGTAACCCTCCCTGGTCCCTTCTGCAGCTCGCTAGGCTTCACAGTACAAACATTAAGATTGGAACCTTTTCAGTAGAAATTACTCTTGGTGACACCAGCCTGCTGTCAGAGTAACTCCTGCTGCAAAGCAAGTGTCTGAATTAATGGTCTAATAAACTGAGTTAGTGTTTCATCTTGGCAAAGGATTAATTAGGTGAAGAGAAACTAACATTTATTTGGGTTCTTATTTGACAGGCCCTTTATTATTACATTATTGCATTTACTACTGACTATAAACCTATGAGGCAAGTGTTACCGTGGGCATCTTACAATGAAGGAACAGAAGTTCAGTCAAATAAAGTGTCTTCCCTAGGTCCACACAGCTAGGGAGCCGCAAAGTTGGGATTTGAACTTGGACTCCCTGCTTCTGGAGCCTGCATTTGCTATCGGCTGCTTCTCACCAGTTATACAGCAAGCCTGACTGTTTCTCCTCTAGAATATTCATTGCACGTGTGAATACACTTTCAGCCAAATAAACTGTAGGTTCTCCCTTAAAAATCAGTGTGTTAGGCAGACTTAGAGACTCAATCCACTTATCAATGCTATGTCAGTTAAGATCCTTTAGTAAGCCAGAAACAGAAAATCCGCTATCTTGCTTAACAAGATATTGAGACAGAGGGGTTCTGGTCTTTTCAGCGGATGCTAAAACCCTTTAAGGGATTCAGGAGATTCTCATAATCTTAGTATCGCACCCCTCAGATGACTTACATGACTATGAAGGGGAAATGTGCCTCTACAGCGGAGAGATCCCGAGGACACCACCTTCCCCGGCTTAGCTTTGCTGAGAGTGGGACGACCTGACATCTGTTCCTTCCTGGGCGAGGAGAATACCATATCACCCACATAGTACTCTTGACAAAAGTGTGAAATCAGAATATAATCATAAGGAAATAATCCTCCAAGTCCAGAATCCATTTTATAAGCCGAGTGGCTGGTATCTTTCTAAAAGTCAATGTCATGAAAAACAAGCAGACAAACGAAAGGCAGTGGGACTGGTGTAGCTGTAAGAAGACGGACGAGAGGACGTTGACTGGATCCTGGACTCTTCTCCCCTCCCCACCTCCTGTGCAAAGGCTGTAGAAGACATTTTAGAGAAAACGGGGAGTTTGAGATAACATTGAATTCGTGTGATCTTCTTAGCTGGGATATTGTATTGTGGTCACATAAAAGAATACCCTTATTCTTAGGAGACACATGCTGGAGCATTTAGGGGTGAAGTGTCGTGATATCTACAGTGTGCTTTCACATAACTAAATTTTATGGACTTATGATCTAATAAATGATTTAGATATCTAATTTATTGGTTATTAATGTGGATTTCTCTTATTTCTCAATGTTATGACAGTTTATTTAAAATCCTTCTGTGATAGTTTGAACTCTTGTCTTCATTTCATATTTATACTCGCTCAGCAGAGATGAAGCCAATGCCTGGATCTGTATTAATGTCTTGTCCTTCAGAATCTGCTGCCCACATCCAGGTCATCAGGTAGAGGTTACTGTATAAGCCTGCATGATCTTTACCATTTTATCAATTCTCACAACTATTTTGCAAGAAGCATTTATGCCTTTTCCTTGTTTCCAGCTACTCCATATTTGAAAATGAATCTAACTCATTAGTTTCCTAGAGAATAATCATTTAGAAAAGGGAACAGTGAGGGACTGTTATACCACTACTTCCAACCCCTTTTGCTAACTAATTCTTTGATAAGGTTTACATATTTTTTAATCAACATTTGGCTCCTCCATTTTCCATAAAATGCCTCATTTTTATATGGCAGCCAGAGTTACTGGCATTGAGACTGCCTTCCTATGGACCTTCACCAAAGCCTGGTGAGGCTGGCAGGACAGGGGCCACCCTCCTTCTCTTCCTGATGGGGAGAGGAAGGCTGGGGAGGAGCTGCGTTATACAGGTAATTAGTGGGTGAGTGATGGGAACAGGGTCTGGGCCTCCAAGTTCTTTGGGGCTTTTTCTCGTTCACATGCTTCTTCTTGGCAATGTCCAAAAACCTGTGCTCCTAGCCATTTCTGCAGTGGCATTTCCTTTAATCACATTGTTGACTGAAAATTTGCTATATGTCCAGACTAGGACTGGGCATTAAAGGCAAAGGCAAATGCTTTATGATCTCTGGCCTCAAATTGCTACTGTGTGGTAAAAAGAACTAGACATTAGATATAGCATATGCTATAGAAATTAGATAATAGATGTAAGGGATTAGCTGTCATAGAAAAGGGGGTAGAAAAGTTCTTCAGAGGCATATATGTGGTCTTCAGGATTTTATTTTTGTAATTCTCTGGGGTTTTCTGGAGAGAATCTGCCATTTCTTTGAACAGGGGGTATTTATATTTATTATTAGAAATGGTGGATAAACATGCATCCCCGATGATTTCTTTGATTCTACAATCAAACATGGGCCTGGAGAAGTGTGAAAAGAACAGATATCATACCACACCTCACACTATCCCCTTCCACATTGTTGTCTTTCTTTGCACGGCTACACAGTGCCACCCCTGGATGGGTTCACTGAGGTTCACATGAAGGAGTCTCTTGTGAACCCTTTGAATAGGAGGATGAGGTTAAACCAGCTAAGAAGTATCTAATCATTATCAGGTTTTAAGTTCATGGACTTGTGTTTTGGGAGATAGGATTTGATGTGGGATAGGGCATTTCATGAGAGATATTTCAAAAGCATCTCACTTATAATCAACTCTTGGTGGATGTAAATTCATTTTCATTGTAACCGGGTTGATATTTATCCAGTATGCACCTGCTCAGCAGGACCAGTGGTTACAATATTGAAATACTTCCACATCACTTGTCAATAGCCACTGCTTCATGATAATCCTCACCTCCACTCTCCCAGCATCTTCTCCAGGATTGGCTTCACCATCTCCACTTTCAAAACCCAGCAACCAAAGGATTAATGCTTGGCACAGCAAGAAAACTGATTGTCACATATTTTGAATGTCTTTTTCCATAGTTATTATTATAGTTCCTAATTTCATGCCATCAATTGCACAATTCTCCCTCAGATGTTTTCATACCTTAAAACTTGGCAAACTGACTATTAAAACTATTCAAATCATGACATCAAGTGAAAACTCTGAAGTTTCCTAATTAAACTAGTAAAAGAAAATGTGTATAGTGTTCATATTTTTGAATGCTTGATAGAGAAGTTTCCCCTTTTTGGAGTACAGAGACCATCAGTTAAGAGGAAAATTAGCATGGAAACAAGCAGAATGTAGCTTTGCATACTGTAGGTGCTCTATGAATGTTGCTTGATCATCCTACAGAATGAGGCTGTTCCATGTGGAGGAAAGTGCTAATCAGTGGTTATCAGCTATTATGCCAATGCAGATTTTTTGCTTTTAATGATAGCAGCCTTCTCCAGCTATTGACTTCTCAACTCCATCTTTGTCACCAGAGCTCCTTGTAGTAACCTCCCAGGGGATGTCTTAGCTATTTTCTCTGATGATCTCTCATGAACCATGGACTCAAACTTATTTAACGTCTTCCAGATGTAGACTCACTTTGTTTCCTGGTTTCACCAGATACAGTCCCAAGTCTTTCTGGGATCAACACTTTTGTAATGCCAATACTCCTTGTCCTAGCTCATGCTCAGTTAAACATGTTTCTTAAATACATGAAAGGCTAAACTCAAATTATTTTATAGCTCAAGTGAAAATATTTCTACCCAAAGTCTCCATGAGAGTGTGTTTCTGTATACAATTTCATTTATCTTCCATTTATACTTAGCAGTGGCACATTTTTAGCTACTAGGGAGTTAGGTTGCCTTTCCGATTCAGAAAAAAACTAATCACACTGGCATGAGATGTGCAGAAGAATGGCTGTCTTGGCTGTATTTTCTCTTGCTCTTTTGCTACGATGAGAGTCAGTCATGCTTAGTAACCAGTCAAGAGTATGTTCACCTGAAATGGTTTTTTTACAAATAAGAAACATGAATTTGAGTGCTGTACAGCAGTTGCCAGCTAATAAGATAATCCTCTTTTCATTTCAAAGTCTGTACTCTAATCTTAAAACAGAAGTCTCCTTTCTTTTTTTAATGCAACAGTCACTGGATAAAGATTCTGTTATCGTAATCCTATTAAAATGTATTCATTTTTGCAGTACACTTTGATAATAATATTTATTCTTCTAAGCACTAGGGAGAAGAGTGATAAAAGACAGATCTATTCAAAAATTTGGGGAAAAAAGTTGCAGAAAGGGGAACTATTAGAAGCTTAGAAATGAATAGCAACTAATACTACAGAAGAAAACAATCATTAATTCATGAATCAGGCTTCTATTGAGCCTCTATTTGGAAAAGATAATAATTTGCCAGTTGAAATGCCCTGTACAGAGAACACGTGTCCCCACGGGCAAATGTTGGCTAAACTGAACTTCCTGTGCACTAAACTAGTAACCGATCCTCACCCTGTGACATTTCTACTACATTGCCTTTTATGGGCGCTAATGGCTTTGAAGTTACTAACATCACTAAAATCATTTAAAAAAATAAACAAGTAATTAACTTTGACAGAAGATGGATAAAGAGAGCCATGATTAACAAATTGATTCTGTTGAGAACATTAGCTGGTGCCCAGCCTTTTAGTTAGTATAGATATTGTGCTTTCTTCTCTTCATTTTGTGTAAGAGCAATGAAAATTCCTGGTGACTTCTGACATTTTTGCTCAGAGTGAGAGGATCTCTCTCTCTCTCTCTCTCTCTCTCTCTCTCTCTCTCTCTCTCCCCCACCCTCCCCTCTGAAAACCAATAGTAATAAAGTTTAGTTCTCTATTCCTGATATGATCATCCTGTATTCCTGTACTGATCCAACTTCATTTATGTACCAGCTGCCTAAAATGATTTGCCATTTCTACCAGCTTTCCTCTAATTTTTTTTTGTTTCAAATCAAATCAAAGTGAATTTCTTAACATCTATGTATTTTACCTCCAGTGCTAGGCTTTTCATGTATTTTTATGCCAGGGTTGAGGCTTTCCTTTATTAATGGTTTATTGCAGGTGTGTCTGTGGTTCAGCTCATTGAGAAAATAACCACTTTTGTTCAGAAAGATTCTACCTGAAAGTTACTTACAAGGTAGTACAAGCTTAATGTGTATAATTTTCTATAAAAATACTCAATTTTTAAATTTAACTTTGTTTTTTAAAATTAAACTTAATGTTTAATAATATTAAATGTCCTCACAGTTGCAAAAATGAGCATATATTATATATTTGCAGAAAATCCATACATTGTTCATTTAAATTTAAAAGACGGGGAGGACTACTTCTTTTGTGGGTGGATCAGGGCTCTTACTTACCACTCGAAGCACTGCATATGATTTGGTAGACATTCATAAGGCTCCCTGAAACATGTCATATTCCTCTCTCAAGATGTGTGTGACTAAATTAAAGACAAAATGGAATTGTAATGGGATTTAAGGGTGATTTAGGATCTACCTCACTGCAGAGCAAACGTGTTTTCTAGGGCAATGTAGGGCACACGTCAAAAGTAAAGCTCCCCACTTTGAAATGAAATACTTATGGAGCAAGTTGTACATTCTCCTTTTCTCGGCTAAATCTAAAATTCCATAATGCTGGTATTTCTTATAGATGCTTGTGAGGGATCTCCCCAGAGCTGACGTTTAATCACTCACTTGTCAGTGTTTTACATCCATGTTGTTGGTTTGCTGGGACAGATGCATTCCTCATTTCTCTTTATATCAGACAGGGACGCTTTAAATTCCTTACTACTGCTGAGGTTTAAATGTGGAATAGGCTTTTTGTTTTTATTTTTGTTTTTGAGAAGTAATAATACTGGGTAGCTGTAGTTTCCCATTTTTGAATGGAGATCCTGCAGTGATTTAGTTAATGTATATTAAAATCGCACACACCTGTATGGGTTTCTTTGTTTCATTTCAAGACCAAGCTAGTGAGGCAGAGAGAGCCTTCATTTGGTCTCTGCTTCTTGGCTGAGAAGCCTCAGCAGGGCTGATTGGTGGGGAGTCGGCAGTTCAGAAATGAGCAAAGCGAATTCGGCCTGTGATCTCAGGTGGATATCCAGCTACACAGGACCATGCGCTCTTACCCAAGCACACCTTAAGTGTTCTCGCTTGGTGTCCTGGTAACCTAGTCCCTGGCCTTCTCCCTGTCCACCCCTCCTTTTGTTCCTTCCCTTTGGATTAAATCCACTCCTCAGTTCATTGACACTCTCATCAGCGGTCCATGTAAGGGCATTTTTTTGTTGCTTGGATTTATTTTCCTTTTAATCCCTAATCACAACTTATTCCCTCTCCCCAAGACATCTACTCAAATATGTTAGATGTGGGCATGAAGGTGTGTGACTCCTATAACATATACAGTCTGTCTGTGTGTTTAAATTTGTATAAGTGTTATGTTGTAGCTCTCATTCTTTTTCATATTTTCCCCTCATCACATTTTAAATATCTCTCCATGTATGTGCTAGAAGCTAGTTCATTTCTTCTAATTCTGCACAGTTTTTTATAAAACCACCATACTTATCCATTCTGCTTGAGTCCTGCCCACTTCAATGGCTTCCCCCATTTCTCCACACCCTGAATTGTAGTCACATGGACTTCTTTACATTCCTCCAAAGCAGCAGAAGTTTCTGCATCTCCTTTTTGGCCCCCATGCGCACCACCTACATAATACCTATTATTATACATCCTGTACATTTGTCCTTGAGTGTAAATTCAAGAAGCCATCCTGATCTCCCCTCCAGAGTATGCTTAGGCTGCTGCTGTGTGCTCACTGTACGCAGTACTTCCCCTGTTGAAACTAAGATGGCACTTTGTTACAATGCTCTATTAGCCAGAAAGCTCCCAAGGGCTTGGATTATGTCTGCTTTGCTCGTTGTTGAATGGTTAACTTCTTAGTAATTAGCCCAATGTCTAGAACATGGTAAATACTCTAAAAATTTTCTTGTTGATTGAATAAACAAATGTGTAAGTGAAATCAAGACATGGCTGCTGAATCAAGAAGTTCTTAGTACTCTAATGAAACAGCCAGTTAGTAATAGTATCCTCATTTTGTTGGAAACCGAAGCTCAGAAAGATGGATTAAATTGTTAAAGTTATGCAGATGAGTCAGGAAGATGGGATTCAAACGCATTTGTCTTTGGCTGTGTATTGGAGGTAACAAGCAAAAGCTCTGTTGCAGTGGAGGTTACATTCTCCTGGGAGACACAGTGAACAAGTAGACCCATAGTTTCAGGTGGTGTTAAAGGGCTTGAGAGAGATGGTATGGTGGTAGCAGATAATTTAAATTGGTTGGTTAGCACATTTGATTAAACGAGAATAAGAAGGAGCCAGTAATAGAAAAATCCAGGATGAGAATGTTCCAGGCAGAAGGAAGAGGAAGTGTGAAAGCGAGGAGGGGAGAACAAGCTTGGTGGTTTAAGGAACAAGTAGGAGGTCCCTGAGGCTGCAGCTTGGTGAACAAATAGGAGGGTGGAGATGAGGTAGATGGTGTCTTAGTCCATTTGGGCTGCTAGAAAAAATACCATACTGGGTGGCTTATACACAGCAGACATTTATTGCTTACAGTCCTGGAGGCTGAGAAATCCAAGATCAGAGTGCCAGCATGGTAGGATTCTGGTGAGGTGCTTTTCCAGGTTGCAGACTGTCAACTTCTCATTGTATCTCACATAGCAGAAGCATGAGAGAGGGCTTCTAGGCCTCTTTATAAGGGCACTAACCCCATTCATGAGGGCAAAGCCCTCATGACCTAATCACCCCCTACAGGCCTGACTTCCTTATATCAGCACTTTGGGGGTTAGGGTTTCAACATATGAATTTGGTGGGGGCGGGGCATGAACATTCAAACTACAGCAGTTGAAGAGTTCGGTGACATATCACATAAGACCTTATAAGCCATAATGAGGCCACTGTGTGTCAGGAAGCCATTGGGAGGTTTCTTTTTCCTTTTTATTGACTACATTGGGGTGACACCGGTTAACAAAATCACACAGGTTTCAGGTGCACAGTTCTGCAACACATCATCCATGCACTGCATTATATTTGCCACCCCAAGCCAAATCTCCGTCCATCACCATTTATCCCCCAAAACCAGAGAGTTCACATGGTCTGACTTATGTCTTAAACAGATCACTTTGGCTGATTATAGGGGAAAAAGGAGTGGAAGGAGAGAGTCCAGCCAGAAGACTACTGCTGTAATTCAAGGTGGTAACTGTGGGGTTGATGAAGAGTGGTCAGATCTAAAATATATTTCAAAGTAGAACAAATAAGACTTGCAAATTTGTTGAATGTGTGTTTGGAGGAAGAGAGGAGATTGGGGTGAGGAAGGTGTGACAAAGGAAGGATCCATTTTGGGCTGACTCTAGGTAATGATGAGGCCATTCTCTGAGATGAGAAAGACTGAGGTCAGAACAGATTTCAAGTAGAAAGCCAGAAAATGATAATTGTTTTGGACATGCTTGGTTTGAGGTATCTTTAGACATGCAGGGGTCTTGTCCAATAGGGATACAGCCCAGGGCATGGGGGAAGGGTTAAGTCTTGAGATACAAGCTGTCTGTGCATTGATAGTTCTAAAGCCAGGTCCCAGGACTAGTGAGGGGAGCTAGAGAAGAAAGAGGGCCAAAGGAGTGGCCAGTGAGGTAGGAAGGGGGAGAGAGGGGAGAAAGAGAAAGAGAGAGAAGAATGTATTCTAGGAAAGTGGTCAGCTGTGCCATAGGCTGCTTAAGGTTTTATAAAATATGGACACTGTTCACTGGATTTGGCAAAAACCCTGCTCATCGATGACTTTCCCCAGACCCACTCCCATACTGTGGCCAAAAAGCTAATGGACATGCTTTTTTGTTTGTTGTTTGTGATTCCATAAATCAAGCTCTGCTCTATAGGCACCAGAGGATTCTATCACTTAAAATCACTTTCCAGAAGGAAGTCATTTTGTGAAGTCAAGTATTCTGTTCTACTGCAAATCAGTGCCCCCTAATTTTTCTAAGAGTTGTGATTCATGCAGTAGGTGTTATTTCTCCTTTTTCTTTCTTAAGTAAAACTCTCATTGTTTTACCTGACCTGCCTAATTACTTGATGTTCTTAAAGTCTTTAAATTTATTTTCTGAAAATGACTAATTATCAGCTAATGAAGTTTTTGTTCAGTTTGTTTAAGGACAGTGCTAATTAGTCTGATAGATATATTAATACATTGATAAGTAATATCAATAAGTCTGATAGTAATAATGATGGCTTATTAAGCATTTACCACATCTCAGGCATTGTTCAAAGTGCTTTACAGTTATTTACTCATTTAACCCCCACAACAACCTATGAGCTAAGTACTATTATTATTCCATTTTATGGATGAGGAAACTGAGGCACAGAAAGGGTAAGCAGAGTGTCAAGGTCAGTTATCTAATAAGTGGAGGGCCTGAGTACTCAAAGCCTGAGCTTTCTAATGCCGAGATAGATTGTCTTTATTTACTCATTCTTTCATTGGGTGCTCTCTATGTGCTGAGCAGTGGTGATAGATAAGAATAACAGGCTTCCACACCCTAAGAACTACCTCTCATTCCCAGCTCATGCTTGCCAAGGGTTTCCCGAATAACTCTGTGAATTGAGAATTTGCATACTGTATCTGTGGTTTTCCAAAATATTTTCTAGAAAACAACCTGATAGGCATGAAAAAAATTTTAATATTGGGTTGATGAAGATGACACTAGTTCAAGTTAATGAAAGTGAACTTGCATAATATAAGTGCCTGCCAGGAACCCTTTGAAGCCGCCATTGTGATTGCTGTTTTATTTAGAGGTTGTAAATATTGACAAATCATGATTAAATTTCCCAGTTCCCCTTTTCTGTCAGCAATAAGGACACTGAAGATCTGGTTAAAATTAATTACTTGATTTGCATGCAATTTGTTAATCACTCATTCCCTACAAACCTATTTTCTCATCTTGTAGAACAAAATAAATTTTAAAGATGGCAACAAGACTAGAAGAGATAGAGCTTAAATTTTAATAGTGTTTCCTTATTTAAAAATGGACGCCATTCTTTCGTCTCTCAGGTGTTTAGTTTTTGGGGGTTTGAAGAGGATTTTCTTCTTCCCTACATTAATAGGTGATAAGGAAAGAAAACAAAAAAGAGGTTTTGGGTTTGTTTATAGAAATACCTTATATTTTATTTGGTTACATACATTAAATCTTTATTTTTTAAAAAAGAAGAATACTCCCAGTGATTTACATAGGTGTGTTAGCTGTGAACCTCTGCTATAGTAACTTATTGGTGAATTTCAACCCCCAAGATGGAGCTCAGCAGTAAATTTCTATCATCTTTTTTAATAAAGATTTTTATTCATTTACTTTTAGAGAGAGAGAGAAATATTGATGTGGGAGAGAAACATCATGTGAAAGAGAAACATTGATCGGTTCCCTCTTGCCCCAACCAGGGCTGAATCTGCAACCCAGGCATGTGCCCTGACTGGGAATTGAACCAGCAACCCTTTGCTTTGCAGGCCAAAGCCCACCCAACTGAGCTATACAGGCCAGGGTGATCCCCATCATCCTATGTCCTCACACACCTACCAGGTCACAGAAGCAACTATTTGAAGTCACAAAAACACCAAACGATTGTGCTATAACCTCCTTGTGTTTTACAGTTTTTTTTAAAACAGATTGTTTGTCTTCAGATTATTCAGAAAGTACTATAATGAAAAATGCTGTTCTTTGCAGTTTCCACCAGATAGTAGGAAGGGAGTGGGGTTTGCATGGGAGAGGGGGTGGAATCAACCCATATTGGATGCTTCCAGGGTCCCTGGATGTTGCTGGACACTTTAAACACACTATCTAATTTAATGCTCCTAACAACTCTGTGAGGTGGGTGTAATCACTCATAATTTACCAATGACAAGCACTGAGCTCCACTGGAAAGCTTTAGACATGGGCATTTCTGCCCATCTTCAGTCGCATAGCAGCAGCCTTGAGCTGAGTGGAACCAGGGTGGAATGAATTTTGCACCTGGCTCTTACTGAGTAGGTTGAAAGCTATTTCCATCCCTGCTGTTTTTGTTATGATTTTCCCCTTTTGTAGGGTAGAAGGGATTAGCTCTCCTAGAAGGCCTTTCTCCAACTGTGGTAATTTGAATATGTAAACCCACCCTTTCTGTCAGGCTCACTTGAGGAGAATAGGACATTTATAAGGAAATGATCATACAAACCGTAAGACTTAACTCTTGGTTTACCGAGGAGCCTTATGTTAATGATATTTACATTCTCTCAACTAGGAAGACAGCTGCACTTTAACAGCCAAATGTAAAAACAGCAAATAAAATTTTTTCAAAGGTTAAGATAGCACATAGTGTCATGGACTATTTTTAATTGTATTAACCCAAAAACATGCCCGTTCTTATCATTTTGTGTTGTATGCCAGTTAAAAGCTCTGCATTTCTAGCAAGAAAGTGTGTGTGTTTGTGTATGTGTGTGTGTGTGTGTGTGTGTGTGTGTGTGTGTTGATTTCTGAACATGGAATTGGGGCACAGAGACTAATAAAGACTTTTGTCTAATTGGTGATTTATTTACACCTGAGATGTCCATCATATCCACTGCAGTATTTAAAATAAGTAAACAAACAAAAATCCCACCTGAGGCGACTGAAATCAGAGATTGGTATAACAAAAATCTGTAATACATATAAACATTAATGACATGGGTTGTGTTAGAAGCATCATTTTTTTTGCAACAATATGAGGGTTTTATTATATTTTATAGTCATACATATAAATGTTGATAGAAATATAGTATTCTAGCAATCAAATGCATTTTTTCTTTTCATCTTCTACTTCTTGCTTTAGCAATATCAGACTTTTTACAGCTTCCTGAACAGTAGAGCAGAGGGGTGGAAAACGTAGGCTACAAATACCTTGTTTCTGGTTTGACTTGAACTTTGCCACTTACTAGCTGTAGGATCTTGGACAGATGACTCTCTCTCTAAGGTTCAAATTTTGCACTGATAAAATGAGATGAATCTGTTGTGAAGATGAAATGAAACAATGTTCCTAAGGTGTTTAGCACAGTGATGGTTAACTTCTGAGTTATCCTCATTGCCTTTGAATTATATACTGTTTCATCCCTATGTCCCTTTGCATCTATATTTCCTCTGCATCTTCTCCCACTTGCTCTTCTTTCTCGTGAGCTCCTTTTCATTTTTTTCAAAGCCTGCCTAGGAAGCCCTTTCTCACCTCTATACCAAGTACAATGATGTGTTCCTCTCCAGGGCTCCTTCCTTACCTTGTGCTTGATTCTGCTGTTAAATTAGATGCCCTGCCATGATGGTGCTTTACTGAATCAATCTCCACTCCTTGTCTACACCATGACCATTATGAGAAACTGTTCTTTTGTGTTCACTGTTGTATCCCCAACACCCAGTGCACTACCTGGCAGATGGCGGGTACTCAGTAGACGATTACTCAGTTGAATTTCTAACAGACACAGAGGCAAACTGTACTGCTTTTGGTTTAAAAGGACTGTGAATCTGAAAATTGAGGGCATTTAACAATAAACATTCTTTTTTCCTTCTGCTGCATGAAGTTGAGATCTGACTCTATACTCAGAAAAAAAAACCCATACAATCTGAAATTGTGGTCCAAGAGATTTTAGTGTGACATTGGATTCAGTGGAATGTAAAAGAAAATGACCTGCATAAGAAAATGACTAGATCCTTCATGGTAATACAAGAGGCTTACAGGTAAAACCTTACTGGTATGGTTTTGGAAGACAGAGTTTAAAATATTTGTCCTGGGCCTCACTGCTCTTGCTGCAGGCCCCCATTCAGCTCATATTCTCACCTTGTGGTTTAGTCTTCACTGGAGACTTATATGTAACTGCCACAGTTTTGATTTACATTTATGATTTTCATATTCCAGGTAAGCTCTAGGACAAGCTTTTATGAATACAGAGAGTGTCTCCTCTAATCTCTTACCTGAAAATGGATGGAGTACTTTCATTGTGGGGGATGGAACTCAAGTATTACATTAAAATGATACTGTAACTTGAAATGTTTTAAAACTGTCCAATAAAACTCTTTCATCTTAATTATTCTATATGGAAAATATTTCTGTTTGAGCTAGCTTTATACTCCAATTACATGAGTATAAATGGAAAACAATGAAAAAAAATAACAATAAATTGACTAGTATCTCTCAGACTGCTCTGGGGCTATGTTCTTGAGGCATAATACATGTTCCATGAGAATCTTTAAAATTAGGTCTTTTGATGATAGTGTAGAAATTAATCTAAGCACCTTCTGGACCGTTCATTGTATAGCAGAACACTGGGCTTGCGTTTCTGCTTGTGTCGGCGCCAAGTGACCCCAACTTCCTAGTTTGGGCTGAGGAGGAGGCCCAGAAGCTGGCCAGGTGACACCCCCTGCACATGGTGGCACGGACCTGCCCACTCCGGAGAACAGGCGCACCTTAGCCAGCTGCACCGCACGCATGCTCCCCGAAGCCATGCGGTTTCAGCAAAAGCACATAAATTTGTCACATTAAAGTAATGCTATTAATTGGATTTATTGGTTTTGTAGTTTTATTTGCATCTAATTTGAAAATTTGTTCTGGTTTGATAGTTGCTTAAAAGAACAGTAAACATAAGGGGTTTAGCTTTGCATTTATACATATTTAAATAACATAATTTTTAATGTAATGCAATATTGTATCTTGAGTTTTTTTTCTTCTAATTCTTTGAAAACAACTATATAATTAGTCCATTTTGAGAATACTATAATGGCATCTACTTATGATGCTGATTTGGGGGTGGACGATTTTGTTTCTAACCTAGGAGCCCCGTGTTGTAAGGTGTGCTGCCACAAATCCCTAATAGCTGAGGGGAGCCCTGGGTTCTTGCCCTCATTCTGCCACCTGCTCATGGGCAGCTGTGAGCAAGTTGCAGGTAACCTACTCAGTGTTTAGATTTACGGATCTCTTTAGCTACTTCTGTCTCTGAAATTTGAGCCTACAAATCCTGCAGAGTTCTACCATTTGTTTACTTTTCCACTGCGTCACCCACCCTGACCCATAAAATTGGATTTTTTTCAACCTCTCAGACATCACTGACAACACTGCCATGTTTGAATTCATTCAATCAGTTTTCTTGAAACGTGAACTCACCTTTCTTATTTGAAGTTGTAAAGTCTTTTATTTTTTTCCTTGAAAGAAAAGAAATATAAAAGGAAAGCACTTAACCCAGACCTTTGGGCATATAAAACTAACATATCCCCTTTGAAAGGACTTTAATATCTCCAACAAAGGCTGCTGGACAGAAGGCCAGGGAATGTTAACTGTCCCCTCCCTCCCTCTGATCCTGGGACCATCAGTTCTCTTAACTGGTGTGAAACTTCTCCTTCATGATGACAGACGTGGGGCTCGATCCACAGCCTTGCACATCCTTGCGTTGGGGAAAATGGAACAACTCAGCTATGGGCAGCACAATTTTGGTGCCTCAGGACAAATCTGGTGCTTAATGAGCAGGGAAGCTTGTTTGAGCAATCATAATGCAGTCCCAGAATATTAGCTTCCTTCATCTCTCTGGGGTGAGACTGGCGGAGCTGGAGGGGAAATGAGAAAGAAAGAGGGAGCCCTTTCCTAATGGAGTAGAGCGGACTCACCTCTGATGTGGTCAGCTAGCCACAACCAGAGATCTAAATCAACTGTCAGAAGTTTCTAAATAAATGGCCCATTTAAGAAAATTCCTCTCTAATGTGTGATTAATTCAGGCTATTGTGTGCTGGGTGGCAGATTGGAAAAGGGGAATGTAATCTTAAAATAACTTTTTGGTTGATGGGCTATAGGTGTACTCAGGTTTGATTTGAAGCCGAAAACCATGCCATGAAGAAAAATGTTTATAGTTGCCATTTGGTTTAAAGAGCCTGGGGCTCCCATCTTTATTATGAAATATAGTCTTAGAACAAAAATATTTAGCTGCACTTCTGTAAATTAAAATCTAGTTTCTCCTTAGGCTTACGATTTGAAGTCGAGTTTCTGACTGAAGTGAGATAATTAAAGGAAAACAGAAGCAAAAAGATGATAGATGTGGCCCGTAGCCTTGGCATACAGAAATGCCCCAGCTATTTTTCTTCCGCTCAGTGTAGACTATAGATTTATCATCAGGACAGCAAACATATTCAGGGCAGGAAAAGAAAGAGAAGTTACATATGAGCCTCATGACAGCATCTGTCACAGAGAAGCAAATGAATATTCTTATAGGGACATTCCATTTAAAGAACTGCTTTTTATTGTCCTTTGAGTTGTTTTATGTTCATTTAATAAGCAACACTGAGTTCAAAGATAGCTCTGCCCTTACAACACTCACAGCACAGAGTGATAATCTTGGCACCTCGATGTAGTGGGCTGAGATGGTAATTACATCATTGGTACCTGTCAGCAGCTGGGGCAGCCCGTGGAGGGGCTGGGTGGGAAAGTGCTTGGAGATGGAAGACTCGCAACCCTAATTAACTACTGCTTACTCAGTGATCTCTGACCACATAAATTGTACAGACTCAGTGGAGCCTGAAGTAGTGTATAAGACGGATGGTGCCGTAATAGGCAGAAAAGTCGAAAAACGTTTATTTTTATATGCCGAAAAAATTAAGAGGCAGTGCTGGCTTAAGAATAGATGTAAATATTTGACAGCATAAGCTTGCTAGAAACAATAGGAAGTCAAATAAACAGTTCTAGTTGATTATCTCTTTCAGCTCGGTACTTGGCTGCCAGTGTAATTTTGCTATTATTTCCTTCTCTTTCATTTCATCCTGAAGAAAAAAAAAAAAATTAGTCAGAGGTTTGTGTACTTAGCAGTGACACTTGTTAATTTGCTGACCTCATTTTTATCAGTGGAATGATTGAAATAGGCCCCATGTTCCTTAAGTGCACAGGGTTTCCAGGTAGTCTTCCTACAGAAAAAACACCCTGTATTGTCTTGGAGTTCTTTGGTGTGTAAATAATTCTTTTGTGTTTCACACATATCAGTAACATAGGTTTAATTTCACGCAAGACTTCTTGTTTCTGAATGGTTTTAAGTAGCTTCTTTGGGCTAAATTCTGAACTCCTTTGCACCCTCGACCGAATGAAAGAGGGGCTGGGGTGTCGGGGAGGAGACCTCAGCCTCTGTCTGGCCGCTTTGGTGCACGTGCAGGTGCAAGTTAAACCTGCCCCTGGTTCCCCAAACTGCCCAAAAATCAATATCTTTTTTCTTAGCTTTTCAATTCCTCTTTTTTTCCCTTGCTCTTTTTCTAAAGATGAAATTTGGCAGCAGAATCAAGCAAAACTAAGTGATCGGGTCTCCCAGCTCCCTTCTCCCTGGAAAAACAGCCAGTGGTTAAGTGATCAATTCAAACCAAGTGTCCAGTTTGAACCAAGAGAAGGGAAACTAGAGATATATCACCTCTAAAAATCTTTAGAATGTTGTCAACATTGCTTTGCTCCGCAGACTCTATAGTGCATGACTTCTTAAAAAAAAACAAATTAAGCAATATAATCCTCTTTCTAATTAGTCTTATGCAAAACATCAATGCTGAGCCTTTCCCTCCCTTCCCTATATGGCCTCAGATCTTGGGGCGGAGTGGCAGAGAGAGGTGGGGTTTCGGGTTCCCTCCTTCATTAACCAGGCCAGCGGTACCACCCCCTGTTTTCTGTGTTGGCCTCACATGGAAATTCTCATTTGAAGAACAAGTTTTGTAGGTTTAACACTCTAGAACAAAGATTTTCTTCTTCAGAATTGTGCATCCCTTTAATAACAAATGTGCTTCAGCATACTTTCAATGTAAATATATTTCATTGTTTTCTCCATTGTGAAATAATCAACACATTAAGTTTATTTCACATCTATCATCTTATATAGTTACAATTTTTTTCTTGTGATGGGAATTTTTAAGATATACTCTCATAGCAACTTTCAGATATACAATACTGCATCATTAACTGTGGTTACCATGCTGTATATTATATCCCCAGAACTTATTTATCTTATAACTGGAAGTTTGTACCTTTTGATCACCTTCACCCAATTCTGCGTCCCCCCCACACCCCCCAATTTCTTGCCTCTGGCAACCACCAATCTGTTGTCTCCTTTTATGAGTTCTTTTTTTTAATAGAATCAACATATGAGTTCATATACATACAGCACTTTACCAACATATTATGTGCATTTAAAAGTGGCCAAAGGTTGGTTAAATTAATTAAAAATGCAGCTAAGCAGAAGCTATAACGTTCTCTCCCTATACCCCAATGGATCGTTTCGCATACCCCCCATAGTGCTTACCCTCCACTTTGGAGACCATTCCTAGAGATATGCATAGCAGGCTGACGGCTATAACAGCAATCTCAAAATCTTGGTGACTTAACATAATTATTTTCTTCTTGTGTGTGTCTCTGTCCTGCTTCAGCAGGTTCAGGGCTCTGCCCCCTGGGGCAGGGACCTGGATTTCTTCTTCTGTGTGGCTCTGTCATTTTCGAGGAGCTTGTGCTTCTTCACTTTCAGCTCGAGGATGGGAAAAAAGTAAGCATGGTGAATTGGGGGAGGGGAGGTATACACTGAAGCTGCAAATGGTATGCATCATTTTCTTCCCTGTTTCACTGGCCAGAACTCAGCCACATGGCCACACCTGGGGAAAGCTGCAAAATGGACTCAGCTGTGAAAACAGGGTTTGGTAAACGCCTACAGAGTTTCTACCACCAGCACGAATGCTACACTGAAGAGAGAGGTTCTCTTCTGTCCAGTCTCCCTTCTGAAGTCTCAGTTTTACTTTTAGTTTGCTGAATGAGGCATTTAGAGAGGTGGGTATGCACCTGTTTTTCAGTTAGGGAGTATGTTCTGCTGATTGTAACAAAAACCCACGTAGAACGCCCAACTATAAAGGGCTTTGTTATTCTCATGTCATAAGAGGTGTGGGAGTAGGCAGTCCTGAGCTGGTGGGGCTGCTTGACGGACTTGGCAAGCACCCAGGCTCCTTCTAGCTCCCCTCTCAGTGTTCTTTCTCTGCTGTTTATGTTCATTTCCCCAGATGGCTGGTCTTTCCCCAGACATCTTATTTGTTTTGAAAAAAATTGAAGGATGGGAAACAAAAAATATATAAATGGCAGTTGAGTCTGTCCCATATAGTGAGTCTTCCGGAGGCCCATCCTGGTAGACTTCACTCATACCTCCTTGGCCATAACTGTGTCTCGAGACCAACATGCCGAGCCATTGCTGCAAGGGAGTCTGGGAAATGATTATTTTAATTGGGCATATTGCCAGCCTGAACAAATTAGGGGTTCTATTATTTAGAAGAAAAAAATTACTGTCTGCGTCCATTTGATAATTCAAAAATCTCAGTCTCTGTATAAGGCCAGCCTGGTTTAAGGAGGCTGGAATGCAACCAGACTGAGTATAGACCAAGGCATAAATTATGCTTTTCTAGTTTTTTGTTGGAGATCAAGTTGGCTGCTAACATCTCTTGTAACTGGCTCTATAAATTAAGCCATAGTTTCTTTGAGGTTGAATTCATTACATGGGTATTTCCTCTTAGTTAACTATAATATAAATCTTTTGAAACATATCTTCTAGGTAAACAAGAGCACAAGCATTTAAAGCTTTGTTTTCTATTAGTGACCAAATGCTCCGAGGACAACTGACACCCAACAGAGGACATCAGGGACACGCCACCTACCGGTATTCTGCTTTCCCTAATATTGATCCCTGCAACAGTCAAGTTCTTCTGGAAGCATGCGCTTGGCATAGACTTTTTCTCCACAAACATATTTAGGTTACATACAGGATTAATAATGAAGAAATTTTTGCAACCCTTAACATTGCTACTTGGAGGCAGAATTTGGTATGACTTTGATGGCAAGGGAAAGTATGTCTCTTTTTAAAAAGACTGAGACTGTGCTTATTAGCAGGTTTTGAGAAATATTCCTCTCTTCTCAGTTTTTTTTTCTTTGCCTTGGCTGCTAGGAAACTCAGAGCCAATTTTGTGCTCATATGAATAATGTCTTATTTCAGATTCCTGATAATTTTTCCCCTTTTTCTATAAACAGCTTCTGATATCTTGTTCTTAACTCCACTTTAACTGTCTGCTGTTGCATATGGATTTTTTATTATAAACTGCCTTTTGAAATATAGATAGAGTAGAAATGGCAAATAAAGTAAAAATATATAAGGAAAATCCACATTGTTTATTAATGTCTTATTCTATCAAAACCATATCATTTGGTAGGGAGTAATTTAGGCTGTCAGATTTGTCTTAAAGTCTTTGGATTAAAGAATAGCACTGTTACTTTGGAAATGAATAAGCTACATTTTTCAATCTGTTCATCTTTATGCATTTTAACTAGAGTTTAAATCTTGAATGGGTAATTACCACCAAAATGAATAGTGATGATGCTTATTATGATGGTGGTTCTTCTTTTATTTGAACTTTCAAAGAAAAGCAGTGTTTATCTCAGTCAGTCATCAAATTTGGAAAGGTAGGGGCATTAAATTTTCTCCTCTTTCAAAATAGTAAGTAAGTTATGATGAAGGCAATACAATAGTAGTGTTAATCGGGAATGTAATTGAAATACAGCAAGCACCAGTGCGAGAAGAGCTCCCATTGCCCACCTGGAACACATAACTCCCTTACAGACCTCACTGCTGATGCCCAGGACCCTGGACACTGTTGCTCAGTTGGCTTCTAGGATCCGTGTAGGGGTGGCCAAGGGACAGCTGCATTTCCTGGTGTGGTGAGGATGGGTGTTCTGGAGTTTGAATGAATAGGCTGGATTGTCCACAGACTTGCTTGAGGTCCTTCATGATACAGGGTGGGTGTGGAAGTGGGGACACCGGGGCAGGCTGGCCAGGGGCTAGGGATCAGGAGTCCTCTGGAATGTTCTAGAATCCTTTCCTCTTCTCATTTCTCCATGGCCACCTGTCTGGTGCAAGTTACCGTCATTTCCACGTGGATCACTGCGGTAGTTGGCCTCCCCACACCCACTCTGACCCCATCCAATCCCAACTCCACTCTGTGGCTAGAGTAATCTCTTTGAAACTGATATTGAATCAGGTCACTGCTTGCTTGAAAGCCTGCAATGGCTACTATGGATAAATACCAAATCGTGGCCCACAGGCCTCACCCAGTCTCATCCTGCCTACCTGTCCAGCCTCCCAACATGCCCGTCTCCACCTCTCTGTCTACACCCTAGTCATACTGCTGTTATCATGCCTCTTTCTTAGTTAAGTGTTCCCCAGGACTCCATTCTTCAGCTGCCTGCTCAACTCACTCTTCCAAGATGAAACAAGGTTCCCCTAGAACATACCCTCATGGCAACACATGACTCTTCATCATTGCATGTCTGTCTGTTTGGAAGTATAGGTTCATTTGTGTGATTACTTCTCTCTCTCTTCTGCTGGACTGTATTATGTTCTTTAGGTCAGGGGCTGATTTTTTTTGCTCATCGTTGTAACCCCAAGCTCTATCACTGTGCCTGGCACCTAGTAGATCTCAAACATGTTTGTTGAATGGATGAATGAATAAATGTATGAATGACTATCTCAACGTACTTTTCTACAAGAAAGCTGGTACAAAAGGAAAATAACAATAAGAGTTATTAATACTTATTTCTGTGCCAGCCTCTGTTCTGAATGCTTTACCTGTATTAACATGCACAACATATCTACAAAGTATGTTCTATTACTATCCCCAATCACACAAATGAGAAACTGAAGCACATAAAAGGCAAAGCACCCACTCTTCTAGTGTGAGCTGCACATAGTGACCTCCTTCCAAACAGTACAGTATGAAGACAATAAAAATAAAAGGAGCACCTGTATTATGGAGAAAACGGACAAACACTATCTCAGCCAGGTGATCAAGTTCAGCATCAATAGTTATCAACATCAATAAGTCATATTGATAATACGTTCCCGTGATAGGGTATGATGAAAATGGTGCTTTTCTTCTGTGATCTTCCTCCCCAAAACACAAGAGTAATCATGAGGGAAACATCAGCCAAATCCCAGCTGGGGGACATCCTACAAAATAACCTGATTTGTCCTCCTCAAAACTGTCAAGGTCATTAAAAAGGAGAGTCTGAGGAACTAACAACTAAGAGGAGCCTAAGGACACGTGAAGATCAAAGCAGGATGTGTGCTGCATGGGATCCCGGAACAGAAACAAGGCGTTAGGTTAATACTGAGGCAATCTGAAAGAAGCCAAAAAGATTGGCTTTTGTTAATAAAGATAAATTAATATCAGCCTATTAATTGCAACAAATGAATCATACTAATGATATAAGATGTTGAAAATAGAGGAAACTGGGTATGGGGTGTATGGGAACTCTCCATTTTATCTTTGCTTTTTTTTTTTTGGTAGACCTCAAATTGTTCTAAAAACTAAAGTTTTTTTTTAAAAAAAAGGCAAGGTCACAGAGCTGATAATAGACACAGCCAAGATTCAGTCCCCTGTTATCTGACCATATTCCCTGCTCTTAATCTCTGCACTACTATGTGAAGTGTTCCTTAAGGCTGCCTCTGGAAAATATGACAGCATTCCAAATTCCAAGGTATGGATTTGGCCCAGTCTCAATTTGGAACTGATTCGTGCCAGTCTTGACAGTGAACTGACCTGGGGACCTCCAGTAGCCGAGCCGCTGGTGTGCCATAGGAACAGTATGCCATCTAACCAGGTTGGGGCGGGATTGTAGGCAGTGACTGATGGGGAGTGGGGACACTTCCTACACTTTGACATGGGCTAGTCTGAGGCTGCCAGTACGGCAACCTCCCCAATGACTTACGCTGAGAGAAGGGATGGGCTCATTTCTAATGTCCGAAAGATCCTTTCCTCGGTTTTCTTCTGTTGAAATCCCACCTATGAACTCTCATACTCCTGTTGTCCATGAAACTATTCTGACCCTCCCAGAAAAAAAAAATAACCCTGGTAATAAGAAGTCAGCAATGGAAGAGAATGGGCTTTAGAGTGGATGGGTGGGCAGTCTGCTCTGCTGGTCACAGTCATGTGACGTCAGGCCAAGTTTTCAACCTCTTAGAGGCTCAGTTTGCTTCTCTAAAAAACAGAGGTAGAAATTCTTTCCCTAAGGGTTGTGGTGAAAAATGAAAGAGAACAGTGAATGTGAAAGCATCTAGCTCAGTGCCTTGCACATAATAAACGCTGAGTAAAAGAGTTCCTTCATCTCCTTCCCATTTTCCTCTTTATGGGGTTATAGCACATTATTATTAGGCGCTGGTTTCAGTCTCTCCTATCAGTTATAAACATGACTATATCCCCACAAGACCACAACTCTTTAGAGTGGAGACTTATGTTTAATTCATCTTTATATTTCCAGTGTCTGGTAGAGCAGGGTAGGTTCTGAACAAACGATCAATTTAACTGAACTGAATCAAATTGAATTAAACAGAATTGAAAAGGTTGGGTGTTTTTCAAGTGATGCTTACTCTTAGGGAGTTAGATAAAGTGGATAAACCCACCTAATGATCCCTGGGAGGTACCTAAGACTTTCTTTCAACTTATTTTTGACTGACATACTGACATTTGTCTTAATTGGCTGATGAAGGACTTTGATCATTAACCGTTAATAAAACGTTTCCAAGTTAACAGAAATCAGCTCACCACTACCCTAATGCATCTGTTTCAGCCAAGGCTGATCCTGCTTGGGAGGGCAAATGACCAGGGCAAGCCAAGTACTGGTGATTAACACAGGTGGGGCAGCCAGTGGTTGATGACCCCTAGCTGGAAGTCCTGGGCAGATTTGCTTGGCCACCAGCCACACTGGGCTCTTTTGCTGTGTTTTTGGTCCCTGCATGGCACAGATTAGTGGGCACAGAGGTGAGGCAAATGGGCACAGTGCTGACATACCTCTGTTAATTTTGTAACAAGGAATTCCATGAAGTTAACAAGCATGTTTTGGGTGCCTATTGTTGGCAAAGCATCAATGTAGACAAGTGAATGTGATATTATCTAAGCCATGGTTCATTTGGAGGACATTACTGCCCTCCTCAGTGAGTGAGCAGTTTCTACCCAACAGACGGAATCGGTGAGCTGTGGAAAGGGCACCGTCTTTGGGATTCTGGCTCTGCTAACCAGCTGTGGGATGTTGGGCGGGCAACTAACCTCTCCTTGCCCAGTACGCCTCTGCACATTGTATTGATTGTAATTTGCAGTGAGCACGCATGACGTTTCTCATAAAGGTTCTGGTGCAATGTGTGGTGCAAAAGAAAACTCAGGAAAGTAGTTGTAAATCTTGGCAGTACTTACTTCTTTAGCCGTAAAGCAATCTGTTTGTTTCGAGATTGACTTCCCTAGTTGTGTGTTATTCTCAGGGTGAACATCAATTTCACATGATTTGTGTTTATTAAAACTCTAGAAATGGAAAGACTGATTGTTCTTGGACGCAGAAGGTGTAGCACAGTTAGTTGTGTTAGTCAAGAAGAGGGTGACAATTAGAATTTTATCAAATCTATTGTCAGTAATTACAAAATATAGCTTGAACTATTATTATCAAAAGTTTAAAGGAAAGTCACATTTTTGATAGCATGTGTATTAACTCAGTGGAAATGGCACTTAATTAAAAACCAGTGGGGGGGCTGCCTTTGAGTTTTCTGTACAATGTGTACCAAAGATTTTGCTGCAATGCAGAAGTGTAATAAATGCTTTTCATTTAATCTGGGAGTTCTGTAACTCCACAGTGAATATTTATGTGATAAATGGTTATCATTGATCTCACACAAGTTATTACTGCTGTCTACTTAAAAAAAGAGACCTTGGTCACTTTTATTACAGTGTGTTTGAAGGCTATAGAGGGAAATAATGGAAATCACTGCTTCCTGGTTACCATCCTCATAAACCTGTAAAGCAATTCAGAAATTGTTAAAATTTCATTTTGGCTGAATAAACCATTGTCTAGTGAGAAGGCTCTGTTTTATTATCAGGCAAAGTTACATGTTAAAATTCATGGGACAATAAACTAAATTATCAGAGAACACATTTATAAGATAAATTTTGGAGCCTGCAAATTTGAAGTACATTCTGGGGCTGCAAATTAGTAATAACCAAGATTAGAATTTGTTATGGATATGTCTATCTATATAAGATCCAGAGGAATGGATAGAAATCCAGACAGCAAGAATTAATTTCAGACTGCATGTTATTTCACCTAGTGCAGACAAAAATATTCTTATCCATCTGATAATGAAAAGAAAGAAATATGTTTTTTTCCTCTCTTGTTATCTGGGAATACACAAGCAGAATTCAAAAAATACTTTTCTGGTAATGCCTGTTGGAACTTCCCTTCTCAAGTGCAAGTTTCGTCCCCACGTGCCAGTCTCTATAGTGTTGTTTCTAGACTTACCTCCCGCCCAGGTATGTCTTGCCTGGACTCTGGCAGGAGAGGCCTCTTATCTTCCAGTCCACAAGCATCCCAGACCTTCTTGCCTGCCTGTGTGGCCAGATCTGTCTCCCCAAACCTTCCATCCAAACATACCACTCCCCTACATCTCCCGAAACACTCAGAACACTTTCTTCCCACGATGCCTCCAGAACAGACTTCCTCTTTATGATACAGCCCAACTCACTTTTTTCCACCTGTCTCACACTCCTTCATGTCCTGTCCAAGCGGTTTCCCCTTGTTTCCTGAACACACATGCCCTTTGCTTTCCTGCCCCATTGCCTTTGCCCCTCCTGCTCCTTTAGCTGGAAAACCCTCCCTTTTACCCCGTCTCCATCTGCTAATGTGCTATCCATTGGTAAAAACACCTGCAGGTACCACTCTGTCACAGGTTCAAACATAACAACACATTTTTAAATTTTTAATTAGAAAATCACTATACCAACCCTACTGATAGTTTGGAAACTAGAGGAGAGAAAAATTACAACAAAGTCTGATGTAATTATTAATATTCCCATTTTAAATGTTGAGGTAACTGTGGATTCTTATGCAGTTCTAAGAAAGATTACAGATAATAATCCCACATACTCTCCACCCAGTTTCCCCAGTGCTAACATCTGGTATAACTATAGCTGAATAGTGCAGTCAGGAAACTGACATTGCTACGATCCACTGCACCGAACTTATTGGGATTTCACCAGTTTGTGTACACTCATTTGTACGTGTGTATGCATGTGTTTGTTTAGCTCTCCGCAGTGTTATTACATGTATAGACTGTTATTACATGTATAGACTGATGTGACCGCTGCCCCAGTCAAGACACAGAACAGTTCCATCAGACGAACTGCTAGCGTTGCTTCTGTATAGTCACAGCCACCTCCCTCCCTCCACCGCAACCTCTAATCCGTTCTCCAGCTCTATAATTTTGTCCTTTCAAAAATGTTATGTCATCATATAATAAACATAAATCTTTTGTAGGAATTTTTCAGTTGTTTGCCGGGAGATACTGTGTTGAAAGCAGCTCCTCCACCTTCCTCGTGTTGTCTTTAAGACATGATGTTGCTGCTCACTGCTGCCTTTAAAACTGAGGCCATGCCAAAACAGGTTGTGATGGAACGCAAGTTCCTGGGAATTGGCAGAAGTTTTGGGAAGAGCTTTGACTTTTAAAGACGCAGATTTAAACCTATCATACTCAGATCTCTGAGGGGAAGGAGGAGCACAGGTGACATTGTATCAGACATTGTTGAACTTGAGTGTGCCCTGGCTACACCAAATGCTGGCTGAGTAAGCTCAGTTTCCTAATCTGTAAAATGGGAGTGATAATAAAGTTAACCTCACAGGGTTGAGGTGAGGATGAAATATGAGGTCTGTCTGGAAAAAGTCCAGCCATTGTTAATATAACAAGAACAGTTTGCATGACATTAATCTAACCTGGCAGCCAAGGAGAGTGGACTGGATGTGCATGTGTGAACAATGACAACTTCACTGTGCTAGTCAGTGGAGGTGGTAGATACCATTGAGTGAGTTTGTGTACTGTGTGGCTGTCACATTCAAAATGATTGGGTGAGTAGAGCAATGAATCTGCATCAAATTTTACTTTCAGCTTGAACATTCCTCTGCTGAAACTATTGGGATGATTCAGAAGTCCGCAACTATGGGCAGCTGGTGATTGGCAGCTTCATCACGACAATGTGCCCACTCATGCATCATGTCTTATGCAGTTTTTTGGTGAAACATCAAATCACCCAGGTGACTCACACCCCCTAACAGTCCAGATTTGGTGCCCTGTGACTTCTGGCTTTTTCAAAACTCAAATGACCTTTGAAAGAGAAGAGATTTCAGACTTGATGAGATTCAGGAAATTCTGACAGGGTAGCTGATGGAGATTGGAACTGTGTGAGGCCCCAAGGTACCTACTTTGAAGGGGACTGAGGCATCATTGTCCTATGTACAATGTTTCTTGTATCTTGTATCTTTTTCAATGTCTTTCATATTACATGGCTGGATACCTTCTGGACCAACGCTGTATATTCTCTGTATATTCTATTGAGTACATTCTCTGGTGCAGAGAATTTGAAACACAGTATTTCCTTAGCTGTATATTTATTTAACACAAATTTATAGAGCATATACTATATGCCAGGAAGTGCCAGGGTCAGATACAACGGTGAGCAAGGCTAGATGAACCTCTTTGAGTTACCTACCTTTAGTTAAATGGGGTCTATTTTCAGATAACATACAAAAGCAGGACTAGAATATAATTTATTCTGATCTATTTTTATATAGAAGTAACAGCAATAGCTTTTTTTAAAAAACAAAATCATACTTCTGGATAAGAACTTTTTTTAAAAAATAGTAAGTCCCTCTTACCTTTCCATTTAGTAATCCTTTCCATATTGTTAATTAACAAAGATTTAAAATAGGAAATAGTTTTGCATCATACCTTAAAAACAATGCAGTTTCAGCTTTACTGGGTGATCTTCTTTTAGAAGTCATGCCATTCAAACAGCAGCACTCAGCTAGATGTTAACTATTACCTTTGTTTATAAATTCTTGGGGAAAAAGAAAATTTAGATAATGATGAGAGACATAGGAGAGCTTAACAAAGATATCATAATAAATAACTATTAGTTCCTCTCTCATTTTAAACTCTGAATATTATCAATCAATGCTTAATCTTTCCTATTTAGCTAACTTAGTTACCAGGCAGCCCCTACCCTCCATTGCCTATTTCTTTCTCCCATTTGATCAAAGCCATTAATTATCGCCCACCTTTTAGAAGAAAAGTGTTAATTGCTTCTTTGATCTTTAGCTCCTTCATCTGCAGAATAGAACTAAAGTCTAACTTTCTTACCCCTCAGGGTTATTCTGGGGAACAGATAAAGTACAACGCATGACAGAGTTGGTATATAGCAAAGGACCCACAAGTGTGAGGTATGTAGCACAAGGAATGAACACATACTTAGAGCCAGTCCTGGGGGTTCAAGTCCCTGCTCAGCCACCTCGTGCTGGTTATGTGACCAGGGACAAGAGCTTTACTCTGAGCCTCAGTTTCCTGACATGCCAAACAGGAATTCTATTTCATACACAGGTCTCCCTTAAGGTTGTGTTCTGGTTACTGTCCATGCTCCCTTCTTCCCTGCCCAATCCCTTCTCTGCTTTGCTCTGCAGCCTGGGTGTCTGATCCCTATCAGTGCTTCATCCAGGCTGCTTTGCCAGGTGGCTACCAGTTGAGTTGTCCAGTGGGAGGCACTGACAGATCAGACAGTGATGGGAAAGAGAAGTGTGGCACTTCTTTTCTCTCTCTAGCTTCAGTGCCTACTTTCTGGCATGGAACATGTCCCTCCTTGAGCTCAGCATCCTGGACAGCACCCCCCCCCCCCGCCCCTGCACTCCCCCCCCCCCCGGCCCCTGCCAACACACACACACACACAGTTCC
>CM052539.1:170224683-170237577 GCA_028533065.1 Trachops cirrhosus | reverse complement strand
ATTCCAACTGGTACAGTTGGGAAGGAATTGCGTTTAAACATAAATGAGCATTATTTAATCTTGGATCTGGCACATAATTATAAGTGTTCTTAGGCTCTCATTTGTCTACACTGTCTTGCTTCATTTCTGTGCAGAGTAACTGCCTCTTATTCCTTGTGGCTTGAATCAAATGTACTCTTTTACACTAAACACACAAGGAACAGAGTGAGCCTGACTCCCCACACAGAGGTAATGCTGTCAGGGGTATCCTCTGCCTGCCCTTCCAGCCAACCCCCAGGCCCTCATCGCCACCCTGGTTTGTAAACTATAGTTTTTGTATTAAGTGCTAAAGATCAGTGCTAGTTAGCGTAGCTTTTCCTGGAATTTTTATAGCCTACTTTAAGGTTGAGAAAATTTGTTATTGCTTTTCAGATTTGGGCTCAGAACTGGAAGCTGCCTGAGGGTAGTGTACTTCATGTACTTCAGTTTCCCCTTTTTATACAGTCTCAACATTGCTCATGGCAGATGGGCACCTAGTCCTTTCAAACTCTTGGTATCAGGTACATGATTTGGAGAAAAATATATTTAAAATCTATTCCCTTCCCCCATGGTATCCAGGCATGGATTAAGATGCTGCCATTTGAAAACCTTTCTGGTTAGATGTTTCTTCTTCCCTTAAATGATTGAGTGAATACAATTAATTTTATGAATATCTTTTGGCAATTAAAAATTATTTTTGTTATATAATTTTTAGGAGGAGAAAGAATATGAAGTTGCACAACCAGAGACCAATAATGTGGTTGCTGATTTTCAGGGTCTCATTCAAGTCTGTATTTTGCCTTTGGATGCTTAGATTCCTGGGATTTCAGAGATGGAAGGGGTCTTACCGACCCCCGGTCAGTTGCTACTCACAGACAGGCACTGAGGCTCACTGAAGTCAGGGACTGACTTGCTCATTGGAAAGATGTCGTTTCCAGTTTTTAGGGTAGTAAATTCAAAAACGTAATCTAATGTTGCTATTAACCTCAGGGCCTTGAATATACAGAGTCTCCATGTCACAGATTCTTTTGCAAAGAAAAACAGAAGCTTGAGAATACTGTTGCACGTGACTCTCGGTTTAAAATTTAGACAAAAATTCCGGGGTGTGTGTGCACGCACATGCATGTACACTTGCTTTCTTTGTTCTTGTTTTCGGCTAACAATCTCTGAGGACTATAATCTGCCTTCAGCTCTCTGTACATCTGTATGTGTGCATTCTTTTAGTCTTTTCATTTTCTTTATAACATTATCTTTGACCTATTCAAGGCATTTGCTTATGTGAAAAATTGTAACTAATAAAAAAAGAAGAGACACATGCAAGAAAAACAGGGCCTTTTACAAATCAGGTATTACTGGCCTATCTTAGTTTCTTAGGGGAAAGTAAAACAGAATGAGATCTACAAAAATAAAATCAGCTCCAAAATGCTGAGAGAACTTTCAAAAATACAATTAATAAATATTTAATTAAACATCTCCTAAAAATAATATCATGTCAACTTCATTAAATGTTCAATCTAGTATGTATGAAAATGTCATTATATTGTAAAAAATTAGAATGTGAGATGTTCTCCTTTTACAAGCTCCCAAGCATGCATGATAATTGCCATGAAATCATTGACATTCTAAATTAAATGAAATTTTAAGCTAAATAATTTTCCAGGTAAAATTGTAAATTAAAAAATTTTACCAAAAAATTTATGTTTATTTTTATTTTCCTGCAGAGAAAATTATATTTAACATTTGAGATGGGTGCAATTGATATTATTTATGGGATGTGGTCTGAGGCCTCTGAGTATCAGAATACATGGGAACTTTGAAGGACTTAAAATATGTCCAGAAGATGACAAGGGACATAGGAGAAACATTTTATAGTTTGCTAGAATGGTGTTGTCTAGTGGGAATTGTGGTTACTATTTCTGTTAATAGAGTGTATCAGCTATCTATTGCTGTGTAACAAATTGCATACACTTAGCAGCTTAAAACAACACATTTATTATCTTAAGATGTTTGTGAGTCAAGATGCAAGACATCACTTAGATGGGTCCTCTCAGGCAGCAAAGTGTCAGCCAGGCTGTGTCCTCTTCTAGAGCCTCACCTAGGGAAAAAATGTACTTCTGGGCACTTCCAGGTTGTTGGCAGAATTCATTTTCTTGTGATTGTAGGACAAGACAGAGGGCCTCGCCTTCTTGCCAGCTGTCAGCTGGAGGCTTCACTTGGCTTTGAGAGGCTGCCCAATATTGCTAGAGGCTGTCTATAGTTTCTTGCCATGCTGGCTTTCCTGTATGTCTGCTTACTTGATCAAGTCAGTAGGGAGGGTCTCTAGAGTAAGGCTCGTAGCAAGATAGTCTTATATATGGTATGCGATTGAGGATGAAATTTGATTACCTTTGCCACATTCTATAAATTAGAAGTAAGTCATAAGTCCCTTCCACACTCAGAGGGAGATGACTACACAAAAGTGTGAACACTGGGAGCTGGGGATTATGGGGGAGCCAATTTAAAGTCTTTTCAATGCACAGAGAGTGCTAAAAATCTATGCATTTGCATTAATTGAATCAGTTTTTTTTTATTAGCAATGTACAACAGTTCTGCTTATCCAGAGAGTCATAGAACAAATCTGGGAGTGACCAGAACTACATTTCTGCAAAAAGCTTATACTTTCTCCTTTTGGTGTTCTTTTCTGTTTTTCCTGGGACTTTCAGCAGAGGCTTACTGACACCCAGATGATTAGCATTTCCCCAGAAAATGACATACCTGAACTTGCCTTTTTGGCAGTTATCCACTCAGAGGACGAGGCCCCCTCTGCCCCCCCTCCCAGCAAAAATTGCCCTCCCCTCCTTCCATTCCCTTACGTCCCTATAAGCAACTGGGAAACTGTTCTTCTGAAACAACAGAACTCAGGAATTCAGAGCTGATAATGATGGTAAACACCTTATTTGTTATCCAACACAGATTGCATTTTCATGATTGTAAGAATTACAGGGATTTTAGTCACTGAGGCAAACCCACTTGGGAAGATGTTTGGGCACATTATGACAAATGAAGCCCTAGAAAAATTACACTTCTAAGACAGTTGGCTTGTTCTCATGAGGACAGGAACTGTGGCAAAAAAACAAAACAAAACAAAACAAACAAAAGAAACTATCTTCTAGGAATTATCTGAAGCCAATTCAATTAGTGCTTGTTCTTATGCCTTTGGCAGTTTTGCTAATGGCAGCCATCTTTCAACTCATACTTCCTTATTTTTGTGCTTATCCTTTGGCTTTGACATTTCTTGTGAAGTTTACTTGATTTTTGTCTCTTGTCTCCTCATAACTCTGCTTTCCTTTCTGGATCCCCTCTAGGCATGGAAAGATGTTGTCACTTACCTCAATATGCAGCTCCATGCAGGAAATACTTTTGGACTGTGTGGTTAAGACAGCATGGCTAGCTGAAGAAACAAAGTCTCAGGAAGTTAACACAGTAAGAATTTGTCTCTTCTTGACACAGCAGGATAATGCAGACATTCCTGGTCAGACATTTCTCCCGTAGATGCAGTGATGCTGGGATCCAGGCTCCTTCCATCTTGTGGCTCTATTGTCTTTAACACACGGCTTTTTCCATCACTATGTTTATCTGCATGAAGCCATGGGGAGATTATGGAAGGTTGGGCAAAGGAGGTTGTATAGGCTAAGCTTGGAGGAATGTCCATCAATTCTCATTTCCACAGGCTACACCAAAGGAGTCTGGGAAATGTGATCTATGTAGCTAGGAAAAGGGGGAAATTTAGCTAGCAATTTCTGCCACATGGATCATTTTGGCAGCCCAATTGCATATTAGGTAAACTTAGTAAGCAGCACGTTTGAGGGGAAAATAACAATGACCAACAATCTATTTATTGAACATTTTATAGATAACACAACACAGTCCACAGAATTTGAGGAACCTCCCCAAACACAACCAGAGCAGTAAATTACTGTTTCTCTGTGGGAAAAATTCCACTATAAATTGAATTTGACATTTTTCATGGCCACATCTAGTTTTTGTAGATTTAGCTTTGAGTGTGCTCCACTCAGTTACTTTTATAGGCAAAAATGTGATATTTCATCTGAGGCAAAAGACCATTTAATCCAAGAAGGACAGGGAGGGACTGTGACTTAACTTGAGATGTGTTGCCATCAAGTGGTAATGAGGTCTTCAGCATGGTGTGAATGAACAGCACAGAAACTCAGAATGTTTCTGTGTCAGCTGATGCCAGCAACCACTGGTATTAAGGAATTCAGTGAGCATTAGGAAATCCTTCACATGACTCATGTTTTCTTATTGTTGAAAAACAATTCATAGAGATATTGATGTGACCCTCATACTTCTTTATGAGTGAAGGTTACAAAGATTATTAAAGAATATTCCGCAGCCAGTGATCTGACCTTTCCATTTCATGTAGCAGTCTATGAACAATTCCTAAAGATCTGTCTTTTGAACTGTTAGCTTGAATTTTCAGATTTTTATAAGATTCATTGTAGGACAATGATAATGATGCCTTTAAAATCATGAAACAAAAATTTGGGGATAGTTGCTTTGCTTTAGCATTTTTATTACATTCATGAAATAAATCTCTAATTTTAGTGGTTTTTACTTTTGACTTGTTAACTGACTTAGTCCATTTAGGCATCTATAATAAAATAGCAATGATTGGTAGCTTATAAATAACAAACATTTAGTACTTATAGTTATGGAGTCTGGGAAGTCTTAAGATCGTGATGCAGGCAGATTCGATTTCTGGTGAGCATCTGCTTCTTCATTGACAGCTGTCTTCTCTCTGCATCCTCCCATGGTGGAAGGACACCTCTTTTATAACGCATTAACCCATTCTTACAATCTAATCACCTCCCAAAGGCCCCACCTGAAATACTATCACATTGGGGTTAGGTTTCAACATATGAATGGGGTCTCAGGGGGTGGGGGGGTGTGGGGGAGTTTCCTTCTAATTAAGTTCCAAGACCATATACCTGATCTCTTTGGATTAAGTTGTGAGTTTATTAGAGCCTGTTTTATAAATGACATGGTTCTAACATCAATAACAAATGACTGTACTTTAAACAGTCATTTATTTATCTCTAATGCTCTCAATATAAAAAGTACAGTAACACTTTTTTAAAAACTAAGGTTTGTTAACCTTACAAGATTTTTAAAGAAATTTTAAAAGCAAAACAAATGAGCGCAGGATTCTTGTCATTCCAACATAACCCTCTGTATTTCTGTATACTCTATTTTGTCTTTATCCATATCAAAATTCTCAATATTTACAGGGATCTTTGAAATTTAGAGATTGATTTCAAGAACATCATTTCATTTACTATCTTCACCGCAGTTTTGGGAAGTAACTGTAATTATAATCCTTGGGCAGGAGGGAAGGGTGTTCTGCATGTTCTCAGAAACCTGCCAGGAATTTGACCCTTCTCATACGAAACTTCATTCTCATAATAACACTTTGGGGTTGGTGATACTATTATTCTTTTCATAGGTGAAAACCTCTGAAATTTAGAAAAATTACATGATTTACCCAATGGTTCATAGTTAATAACAGTAAAATCAGAATTCAAGCCTCTGTTTATATCAAAATTCGGTGCTTTTCCTATATTTCTTTCAAAATAAACCTTTTGTTCTAAGTACTCCATGTGCTTAGACCTGCCTGTATTGAGTTAAACATTCAGTCTGAGATAACTAGGCACCGGTGCTGGGTTGGGGCTTAACCAATAATTGAGTGGGAGATACTGGTCATGTGCATGGGCCCCGTGTCGAGGTGGTGTGTGCATTATTTGATTGAGTGGCTATGTTTATGCCCACGTTATATTTCTTCATACCTAGCATCTGAGCTTACCTGGTGGGTGTGCCCCAATGTTTTCAGACGAGACTATTCCCTTTTATGTTTGGGATTGATATTCTTGACTTGATATTTCATTTTTGATTTTGCATACATATTTATTTATAGTGCTCTTTAATAAGAAGTGCAACGGTACCTATGTACTTGTTGTTAATTCATTCCAATGAGTGGCAAGCAAGTGCAAAAATTGGTGAAGCATTTTCTCTTGTGTTCAGTCAGCAAACATATAGTTGAGTGGCTGTGAAGAGCCAGGTACAGTATCAAAGGTTAAAGATACAATGGTGAATAAAACAGAGTCCCTGACCTCATCTTACAGTCTAGGTAAGAAAGTAGATATCAATCTAATAACCATTTTACTACATGATAGGAAGAGACACCTGGTGCCATGGGAAAGAATAATAGAGGACTGTCATGGAGCAACCCAACCTCACAGAGAAGGCAAGGAGAGTAAACCTGCTATCGCCCATAGTTTTCCAAAGTAAACCTGAGACTTAATGGATCAAAGCAAAACAGCTTCTTTACTCATGGTGAATTAAACAGCACAAGCATCAGCAGGGTTCTGTTGACCCCAAGTCCCAGGAGGCAATGTGGTAAGGCCCCAGATGGATGCTCTGCACCCAATACATTTGTTCTGCAGCTGAGAAACCCAAGGTCAAAGGTCCATTGCTCTTTATAGCAAGCAGTAAGCTAGCCTGATTTTTGTCTAGAGGGACACATAACCTCACCTTTCAAGGCTGCCAGCTGCATAAACAATCCTGAGAAATGCCCTGGATGAAAGGGTGGTTGGTGCTGTGCATTCTTGACCCATTTAGCAAGACACGTGGGAACACCAGAGGCCCAGGAAAGACTGTCTCCCAACAGGAACCTGATCTCATCTGGGAGTCTAGGAGGACTTCTGTAAGGAAATTGCATGTAAGATACTATTGAATACATATAGTCTCAGTGATGAACCAGACAGGAGGAAATGTGGGAGAGAGGGTCCCATGCAGGGAGGAAAGCATGAGCAATGTCAGGTTGGGATACTTGGAAGTCTAGGCATCCTGTGAAGAGCTGGGGTTGGACAATGATATTGGTGAGGTGGGCAGGGATGGATCCCACAGGTCCTGGTAGGCCATATTAAGGATTTTGATCTGTATATTAAAATTAATGGGAAACCATTGGAGGGCTAATAACTCTTTAGAATTTTGACAATCAAGAAGAATTTTCCATATGTAATTATGATTATAAATAAGGCAGTGAAGTTGCTTACATTATTTCAGTAGAGCCCATGTTGCTTTGAGAAATTTCTGATTAGCCAAGAAAGTAAAAGACATTCTCTTAAATATTATAGAAGCACAGTAAATCTTTTTTAGATAAGTAAAATTGAAAATTGGTATTTGACTAAATTCTCTTTACAAGTTAGATATATGATCTTGATAAATAAGTTACCAACTGCATTCTTAATTACTAACCATATTACTAAACCATATTCTTCCAAATCAGCTGAGCATCTTACTATATGGGAAGTACTGTCATAGACCCTAATAGAATTACTTAGATATCCCATACACTCAAGTTTTAATTATATATTAAGTTATGAATTTATCTACTTTTATGGAAAAAATTGTTTATGCTGACTTATTAGAATATGCATATAATTTAATCAACTCCAGTCATACTTCTTTGTTGTTGCTAGGTGACATAAAAAAATTTAGTGTCCTCCTTTAGTCTGTCTGTTCTTCACTTGGTTTGAGTAACTGGAGGCAGGGAGCAATCGCTTCCTTGCATTTTGCCTCTGAAGAGTCTAACTATGTTGTTATTCCCTTTCCTCCATTCCAACAGCTGGTTGTCACAGTTCCTTGAAATGTAGGATAAATATTTGACTCAATTTTATCTTTGTTTACAGTCTTAGTCAGAAATCTATGATTGTTAATTGAACTGATCATTATTCAATATCTTTTCAGAAAGTTCCCAAGAATCATTCAGAGGTGAACACTGTTTGTTCTTGGCACCAGCAGGAGAACATGGGGCCTTGTGTTCTTCACAGCGGGCACCCATTCCCCAAGGGCTGCCATTGAGCCAGTTGTGCTGTGTAGATATTGATAATGGAAAATGCTAGAGGAGCAGGCTGTCACCCGAAGGCCATGCACTGAGGGGACAGCACTTTTATTTAATTTTTTGACTGTATTGGCAAATGATGGTTAAAAATCTGTATTAACTTTTACTTATCTCATTGAGTCTTCTCTTAGCCTCAATGATTTTATCATTATAACAGATTTTTTAAAAAGATAGACGTATAGCCTGAGAGGGTTAATATATAATTATAATATAATATAATATAATATAATATAATATAATATAATATAATATAATATATAAACTATATAATATATACAATATATAATATATGTTTAATATATAATTCATATATATGAATTATAGGACTCTCTCAGGCTTCGGGCTATAAGTATGTGTATATACACTACATTTTGATATATGTTTCTGTAACTGACATATGTTAGGTTTCAGTATTTTAAGTGACTCTGTGTTTGCCATCCTTTTGCCCAAAATGATGTCTATAAAAATACAAGATTTGATCACATTTCAACAAATGGTTTTGGCGATGTTACTGTATGTTTTAACCATCAGACTTATATAGTCATACCCATACATTGACTCTTGAGAAAGGAAATTAATGCTTTGGGGATGAACACTGATGTCACCATCTCACTGTGACATCGTCAGTAGTGAGGTACGAACAGTCACTCACAGCATGTGTTGGCAACGCCTACAAAGCTGTGATTCGTGTATTCCAGAGCACGGCTACACTTAAGGAATCAAGGCCTAAGTGAAACACTTATATTTGTTTCATTTAAAGAAATAAAGTGCTTCTCCACACAGATTCTTAGGATTCTCTCTATTCTTTAGTAGCCTGAACCTTCTGACAGCATCTGACTCTCATCCCAGAAGAGTCTCCTTTCTCATCTAGGCTGACGTTTGTCTTTATCACACAGTTCCACTTCCTTTCATTGAGCTCTCCTGTGTGGTACCACATTATATTTGCTCCTCCTCACAAGCACTCCATGGACACATGTGATTGTTCTTCTCAGAGAAGCAGGGCACGGGGTGGCCAGGGGAAGCTAACAAGGCCTGCCCAAGGGGTCTTTACGGGTCAGAGGAAAAGAAGGCGGCTGTGAAACTCCCCACATAAATAATTATCTTTAAAATAAATGGGAACGAGCACTTACTTCAAAATTCTAACTAGTTCTTACTTACTGTGTGCTACAGGAACATTGGATCTGGGAGGTATAATAGGCATCAGGGAGGAAATCGGTGCTCTCCTAGCTGATGTGTCCCATACAGGCTTGAACATTTATTCACTTGCAGATCCAACACGAGAACCCAAGCTTTTGATCCTTCACTCTTACTTTGATTATGCAAAATAGTTATCTGAAGAGTTTTCAGTTATGTGCAATCACACTGGACTGGAAGGTTTGTATATGCGATGTAGAATAGCTAGCAAACCTTCGGCATGACTTAAGAATCATGAGAATCTCTGATACTGACCACAGGTGCAGCAGTGTTATTGTGCACAAATCTTTCCATGCACACTGTGTCATGAGTCCTCATAATAACTCTGTAAGGTAATTAGCTGTAATTCACTGATGAACAAATTGAGGACCGGAGATACTATATGACCTCTTTCTAGTTGCATTGCTGGGTGAATGATTGAGCCAGAAATAATTCCTGGATCTCTTTTGACTGCCAGTCTACTTTTCAACCTTTCTGCTGTATTCCGTCTAAACACACACACACACTGCTGTATCTAGAATCATAGTGTATACAATGGGCAAAACTTTGCAAGATCTTGGTATCTTCTTTGGATAGAAATAGATAATCTCATTACCTACATGAGAACATAAAATGGCTTTTATCATTAAAGGAAATTTCTTTTATCCTTAAAGAATTTGGATATAAAAAATGAATGGCCTCATTGCAAAGAAGGAAAATGTTCATCCTCTTTTAATTTGCTTAAGTCATTTCCACCTTTTCTGCCAGTACTGCTCATAGATGGTTAAAAGTCTCTCAGTGATCGTATTCTTCTTTCCTCTTTTTTTCCCCCCAGCTGTCTCACTCTGAGCTGGAAGCGATGAGATCACCTTCTGGTTCCTTTCATTGCTATTATTCAGGTTAGCAGAAAATTCTGCCTCCTTTATCTGTCAGGAGCTTCAGTCTTTTGCTTTCTTTGAAATTTGACCTCTGAACAAGGCTGTAACATCCAGAAAATGGTAGCTGAATTGATGTATTTCAGATTGTTGCTATGGTGATTTTATACCAATATAGATAGAAAATGAGGACGGGGAGAGAGTGTGTTGAAGAGAATGGTGGAGAAGCTGGTCAGCCTGAGGAAAAGGCGTGCAGGGCTGCAGGGGGCACTTATGGCCCCTCTGTACTCATAGTTTAGAGTCATGTCTTCCTTTCAACTTACTATTAATTCATCTGGAGTGATCACAAGCAATCTGTTCACATTTGAGAAGGAGCAATTATGTGTTTTTGTTACATGGGTAGCAAAATCTATTGTAAGTAACCTTAAAAGTTTTCAAAGGTTTTTTTCTATAGGAATTGGAAAAGTGAATATGAATTGTAAAAAATATTTTTTGTGACAGGAAACATTTTGATTTTTGAAATAGTTCTCAAGGTTATGTTTTATTAAATGTTTTTCAAAATCATAGGAGAAAGGCTTATCTGGGGAAAAAGATGATTCAATGTATTTTTATGTGTTTGTCACTTATTTATTAACTTCTCCAACTTTTCATCTACTCTTTCATTCAACAAATATATACCATTCATACTGGGTTTCATATATATTAATAAGTTTAGGAAATATTCATACATTTAAAAGCTATTTATTGGGCATTAACTACCTGCAAGATAACATGTGGGATGCACAGCTAAGAAGAGTCAGTCCTCAAGGTGATTATAACCATGGATGGGGTGCAGAGTTTAGACCCACAACCCTCATAATGTAGAATATAATCATCAGAGCCGTTGAGTAGCTATTTCCACCTCAAGCAAGGCTACAGGAAGGAGACATTTGGGAGAAAATTAAGGGCAAGTAGGATCTTGATAGGAGGGAGGTGGAGGGAAGAAGATGATGGAAATACATACAATAGTGATTGGAAAGGGTTGATTACATTGGCCTGGAGACTGATGATGTTTGTATTAATAGAAATAATTATTCACTTATATTACTACCCATTGGGAGGCAGGAGCTCAGAATAACATGGTATTAGCTGTAGGTTGAAGATAATGGCAAATTGAAGTTATTGGTTTAGGTGGAGGTGAGGTTGTGAAGGCTTTGAAAATAAACATGTGGAGCTTTAGATTTGAAGACTTTAGATTTGGAAGCTGTAGACTTCAGCCATATGAAAGAATTAAGGGAGCTGAGTTCCACTCCTTCACTTCATAATACAACCTTTCCTTAACCCTGCCCCCACATGGGATCGGTACCATTGGCAGAGAGGGGTAAGAACCAATAGTACTGTCATGATTTGAGCCTGGCTCTGACACTTAGTCTGTGTTTAACCTTGGACAAGTCATTTAACTTTTCGGGACTTGAGATTTCTCATCTGTCAGGATAAACCAATTTCTAAGCCAAAACATTTTTTAAGAGTGTGATATTAGAATTGGAAAGGACATGATGTTTTAAAATATATTTTATGGTATATAAATAAATGCCTCAGACATAAAAGAAATGTGTTAATTCTAACTTTATGAATTCATAAGCTATATAATTCTCTCCAAGAACTTTTGGATTATATAACATTTTTCAGCAAAAATTAAATGGTCAAGAGCTGTCAGGTGGAATCAGCTTCCTAAGACTTCATTACTATTGAAAATACACTTTGAAAAATTATCATAAATAGTTAAAAATATCAGTTATTAAAATAAAATAAATGAACAAAGTCTGTGTCCTTCTTTTTCACCCAGACTTTTTCAGCATCTATGAATTAACTAATACATACTCCTCATTCAGTTCAAGGATTTGGCCTTGAGAAAATTCTATTTATTTTTCAAGTTTGTGTAATTTCTTTTTAATATGTCAACTCTAATATGTAGAATTTATGCTAATTTTTACTGGAGTCATAGCAAGGTGAGGTTCCATTTGAGCTCCTTTAATTTAAGAATGGGAGAACATACAGAAGCACTTGTTTCGTGGAAAGAGGTGTGATTTATTTAACTGCTCCTAGAATTTGGACTGAGTTTAAAATATTCATTAAGGGACTTCCAGTCAAGATAGCAGTGTAGGCAGACTTGGCTCCCATCTTCATGCAAGCACATCAAAATTACAACTAAAATATAGAAAAACCATCACTCAGAACTGTCAGAAATGGAGTTGAATGGAAGTCTGACAACTATGGAGTTAAGTAAACCACATCCATCCAGTCTGGCAGGAGGGTCACAGATGCAGAACAGGCTTGTCCCTCACTCACCTGTGGTGGTTAAAAATTTGGGAGGGATATTTTGGGAACGTGGAGTCCCAGCCTCACACTGGGCCCTGCAGCCCAGGGTTCCAGTGCCAGGAAGATAAGTGCCCACAACTTCTGGCTGCAAAAACCAGTGGAGATTGAGTTGGTGAAAGACACTTCTGCAGCCCGAAGCAGTTCCTCTTAAAGAACCTGCACATGGATTCACCTATTAGGATTCACTCGCTCTGAGCGTCAGCACCAGGATAGCAGCTTGGAAGGTACCAGTATATTGCTCTTTCCAGCCAAGCTTTCATTTAGAATGGAAGGGCAGATAAAGTGCTTCTCAGATAAGGTCAAGTTAAAGGAGTTCATCATCACCAAGCCCTTATTATATGAAATGTTAAAGGGACTTATCTAAGAAAAAGAAGATAAAAAACATGTATAGTAAAATGACAGCAAACTCACAATTATTAACAACCACACCTAAAACAAAAACAAGCTAAGCAAACAACTAGAACAGGAACAGAATCACAGAAATGGAGAACACATGGAGGGTTAGCAACA
>CM052539.1:170175040-170224583 GCA_028533065.1 Trachops cirrhosus | reverse complement strand
ACCCAAGCTGCTTTTCCATATGAATGGCTGGTTTTGGCTCATGTTTTACAACTTCTTAAATCCTGTTAAACAAGCAATAGTCAGCCTCAGTGAGCCACAGGCCTGGCACTAGCAGCAACTAGCCTAGATTCACAGCTTGGCTTAGACTGGGCATCTCCAAACCCAGCACAAGCAGCAGCCATCTCAGACTGCTTTATAACTCAGGCAGGGTGGCCCCAGGCAAAACACAGGTAGGGGCTACCCTTGGCCTGAATCACCCAGGAAATCCCAGAGTCTGTGCACCCAGTGGACAGCTACAGACTGCATTGGAGCACCACCACCCTGCCCCTGTGCAGCTCATCCTCCACTGAGGATGGAAGTTGGGGGTCAGTGGTCACAGCCAGTCCTTGCAGCTGACTGGCCTGGGTAAATCCCTTCCATTGACCAGCCAACAGCAATCAAGGCTCAACTACCAGAGGAGGGTGTACTCAGCCCACATGAAGGTAACACTTCTAGTACCCAGCTTGGGTGTTAGGGGAGGCTGTGCTACTGGACCCCACAGAACATCTGCTACATTAGGGCATGCAACCAAGACAGGGAGTCAGAGCAGCTCTAACTCATACGTAGAAAAAAACAGAGGGAGACTGGCAAAGTGAGAACACAAAGAAACATGGCACAATGAAAGAACAGATGAAAACGCCAGAAAAAGAGCTACACAAAATGGAGATAAGCAATTAAGAAAATAAAAAGAAGATCAAAACTATGAACAATAAAATGGGAGAAAAGTACAAATCTACCAACAATTGAATCTCAAAAACAAACTAAGAAAACAAGAACAACAGAGGCAGAATCATGGATACGGAGAGTGTTTTGATGACTGCCAGATGGGAGAGAGGAGCAGGAGAATGAGTGAAGAGTTGAGGGGATTAGAAGTACAAATAGGTACTTACAGAATAACCATGGGGATGCAAAGTACAGCATAGGAAACAGAGCAGCCAAAGAATCTATATATATGACTCATGGACATAAACAATGGTGGGATTGCCAGAGGGAGTCAGGGGTGCTACGTAGAGGGGGTAAAGGGGGAAAATTCAGGACAACCATAATATCATAATAAATAAAATATACTTTAAAAAATAAAATATTCATTAAGGCAAAAAGACTATTATTTGCAGCAGGTTGTAAAGCATCTGATCAGCTAGTGCCCAGCACTTTACTTTTCAGTCACCATGTTTGTCCTTCCCCTTCTTCATGGTATCTTGAGACAGAATAATAGGTTATCTTCTCACCTCAGGACAGCACATACAAGGCCTCCAAAGAACATGTATCATTCTGTAGATGTATTCTCCTTTCTCAGAACTTTATCCTCTTCTGAGAGGACTGACTTGACCTATATGCTGAAACGTGTTGCAGAATGGCTTGGTGACCTTAGACAAACATCAGTCCAAACCTCAGCGACTTTTCTTTCTTTTCAGTGAAGGTTAGGTTGGGGAGGGGGAAGTTATGGTGTAAGAAGTAACATAATTAATGTTACAAAATAACTACTGTTATTGAATTTTGTATTAACTGTCTTGGTTCATTCCAAGATAACCAATATATGAATTCTGTGTGTGTCTTGTCTACATAATTTTGACATCTGAATCTCTCTCTCTGAAACTTACTAAAAAGGGTCTGATATAAAGTTTCTAAGGATACTAACCATAGTGTGAGAACTGTAAAACTGTGAAATCTGTTTATACCAGTGGGCCTCAAACTGTGGCCCTGAGCCAGCAGCATCAACGGGATCTGGGAACTTGCTCAAAATGCAAATTCTTGGGCCCCACTCCAAATCTACTGAATCAGAATGTCTGGGGGTGGGACCCAGTGAGCTCTGCCTGCCCAAGCCTTCCAGGTGATTCAGACACCTACAGGGTTCAGCATTCGATACATTCTGGTGTATTCATTTGTTGAACTAAAGTCAAATGGCATCTGACTTTAGGAAAATTAGGTTACCTTGCTGTATTGTTATATTTTCTTTATTCTCTACTTACTGTTCGTGTTTCCCATGGTGTGGGGGAGCTTTGTCTGAAGAGCCCCCAGTCTGCCATGGATGAGAATAACTCTACCAAGACATGATCTGCTTGGGCAGGAAAGGTGGCTGGTCTCTCAAAGGAGAAGGGCCAAGAGCCTTTTCCTCAGTGGGCTTTTATTAGGTTCATTTTGTACAGGAATACAGGTAAAGCTCATTACTCATTGTTAGGTAGTAAGGATCAAACAATAGATAACATACAAAGAATGCTGAGGGCCTATTCTGAGTCAGGGTCTGTTAGCTAAAGGGCTACAAAACTTTGGGAGACAAACTTATTTCCTGCTCAGACCTTTATCATTTAATTGAGAGCATTCTTAGCAAAGCAGGTTTCATAGGATTTTATGTATTCTTTCTTAGGCCTGATCACCCAGGGAACCTGTCCTTTCCAGCATAGGGCTGCACCACCCTCTTTCATTGTTTCAGGCTTAAGTCAGGCAGGGGAAGTAAGGCAGCCAAGCGATTAGGAGACTTCTCGCAGACAGAATGAGTACTCAGGCCTATGTGGAGAGGGGCGAAAGTCCATCACCCCCTTTTACTATAGCCTCCCAAGTCCTTCCCTGGGACCTCCCCGTGATTGTGCCTGTTTTAGGTTGTTCCCCCCTTGGGGAATCTTACCTGTTATTGGCTAACGGATCAAGCACTGGGGGCCAGGCACAGGGTGAAGAAAAAGGAGCAGAAGCGGCACCCCTGCCAGGGAGATAAGCTTTGTCTCCTTAGTGGCTTATGGTCCAAAGGTTGCTCACTCAGCCTTAGCCATGGGGGGGTTACAGCTCCTGAAACTAGGCAGGGCAGTTCCCAATACCATGGGTTCTTTGAATCTTAATTAATGGCTAAGTTAGTTAAGTTACTTAACTAACTTAAGTTAACTTAAAAACTTAAGTTAAGATACTTAAAAGTAATGTGCACTTATGTATTGTTGGCTGTTACTAAGCTCACAGTCAAATTTGAGGGCTTGAACAAGATCTTATGACCACTTTGTATTTTCCATCTTTATTTTCCCTTTGCCCCAATTTCCCCACACAATTATGCTTTCATGTTGAATATTTTGAAAGATCAGGTATTAAATAACAAACTTGTTCATTGGCCTGAGGAATGAACAGATATCCCTGATACAATTTCCTGGTGTCAGTTTTCAATTTGTTTATTTTACATACAAAGTAAAATCTTCATCTGGGATATTCTCGGGAAAATCTGTAAGACATGTGCCTGAGGAGCCAGGTTCATTCTATCAGATGGCTCTCATGCACTGACAGCCTTCTAGCACAGTGATCCATGAACTTGAATACACCGAAACTGAGAAGCCCTGTTTACTCTCAGAGGCACTGCCTTTTCCTAATCGTAGTGAAATTTTTCATCAAGGGTTCCCTTGCCACCCAAGACATTCTTTTTGACTTTGCCAAATCACCTCTGCTTAATGGCTTTATCAACACACTGAGAGCAAAAAGTGATTACAAAAGAGGGTTTTTTCTTACAAGTACCTTTATTTAAGATGGGTCTTTTCAAAGATTAAGTAAAATTTCAGCTTTCAGGGAAATTCAGATACACAGCACCCATCCTTCAGATGGCGCTAACATGTTTCGGCAGCAATGCCATAGTTAAGTCAGGATGAAGCCTGATGTCAGCCATATGACCCGGGCCACCAAAGCCCTGTTTTATTTAATTTGTGGATGGCACCTCTAGAAGTTAATTATGTCAGACCTATGCAGCAAGCCCAAATATTTAGGGGAAGATTCATCCTCCTGTATGGTTTATAATAAAGCTTGTGAGCCTACTAAATAATTAAAATAAACAAATGAAGACTAATTGCTGACTTTTAATTTATACCCAATCCACATTAGTTAATAATTTACAAGGTAAAAATGAATAGAAGATCAAAATGACTTCTGGTTCCCATGTCGGCATGATTGTGGAGAGATTCCACCTTACTGACTGCTCATTTGTAGTAGAAATAACCGCAGAGAAAACAGTGTTCAGTGTGAACCAGGCTTTAATAAAAGAAGAGGCCGACTCCGGGGGTTTTCTCTATTTCCATATAATCCCAGGATCATTTGTCGGGAGCTGTGTTTGAATTATTCATACCAACGGTAGCTCTTTCAGATATTGGATGTGAGCAGCTTTCTATCGTACACATTCACAGGCAGCATCTTTTTTGCTGGGGTTTGAAAAATAAACCTTTTTTTTATATTTTTCTATTCCAGATTGCTCTTGGATGCTACTGGGTGGGGTTATATTAGCAAAACATTAAACATTAAGAGGCTGTTTGGTGGCTAATTCTTAGACTTCTCCAGGTAAAAGAGAAAATGGAGAACTGTAATGGGAATGTAATATTCCTGAGAAAGTGTTCTTCCTTTTTTTCCCCAAGGTTTTATTTATTTATTTTTAGAGAGAGGGGAAGGGAGGGAGAAAGAGAGGGAGAGAAACATCAATGTGCAGTTGCCTCTCACACACCCCCTACTGAGGACCTGGCCTGTAACCCAGGCATGTGCCCTAGACTGGGAATCAAACCCGTGACCCTTTGGTTCACAGGCCTGTGCTCAATCCACTGAACTACATCAGCCACGGCAAGTGTTTTTCCTTTTAAAGCAGGTTTTGAAAATCTTAGTGCCATCTTCTGCTGTAAGCATTGTTTGGGAGACTAGAGTCAACATTTATTCCCATTCATTGTAATCTTTACTCAAGTTGGATTGAAAGGATTTACTCTTCTGATCCTATTATTCTTATGCCTCATTTGACACCAAACTTTGCAAACTCCAGGAGAAAAACAAGGCTCTTTAGGGAGGCCTCACAGGACAGGGAGATACACCCTTCTGTACCTCTCCTAAGTCATCTCTCCCAGCTCTTCCACTCCTGTTATTGAGTATATCTCAGCCATCACAACGTCGTTTAAGTTCTTTATCCACCAGAAGATTCTCTTTGTCTCTTTTCCTTACTCTTGTCCCATTTGCCTAAAATGACCATGTGTCCTATGCACAGACACCCCATCCTCCCTACTGTTACCTACTTCCTGATTGTTTAAACTTAGGTGAGTGCTCATCTCCTCTTCCACAGACCTGGTTGTTGATTGCATGCACTGGAGAGATTCTCCTGAAACAAAACCTGAGCCAAACTCATTTTGAATAAAAATAGCTTTTGGGGGGGAAGTGATTCCAAGAAGTACTGGTAGGAAAGTAGGTAAATGATGGAGGAAAGTTAAGGAAGCCAATTGAAGTTTTTTTTTTCAGTAAACAGTTCCCTATGGGCAACTGAGGCTGGAACCAGCTGGGGAATGCTGGGAGTCAGCCCAGCGGTCAGCCACACAGGGAAGGGCAGGTATATTCTCTAGTTCTTATCCATAATTGTCTGAGGGCTGCTCCTAGAGGCTCCGAGTTCCTGTCAGTTCTGGCTTGTGCAAGGCTGTGAAAAGAAGACGGACAGAGGATTGCACATGCGGTCAGTAGGACACAGAAGCACATGCTGGAGCAGTGAGAGAGCCAAGGGGATATATGCTGGACACCATAAGCATGTGTATGTTGCATTGCCCCTGTCCCTCTTCATTGTCCAATGTCCAATGGACATCCATTGGACATCCATTGTCCAATGACTACCTCATGCTTTTCTAGGAACACTGCAGTCGGTTCCAACCTGCACTCTCTGATGTGCCCACTTTGTCAGGCCTTTTCCAATGAGGTAGTAAAGTGGTGGGGGAGCGCCATGGGCAGGGGATGGGGAGTGGGATTGGTGCCAGGGTTTTAGTCCCTCCACCTTCCACTTCCTCCACTAACACACTGAAACAGAGTGGGACACCCCCAGAGCCCTACTCTTCATAAGGAGTACAAACCTCTTCTACCAAGAAGTTTGCTCAAATCTAAGGCAATGGGAGAATGGGAGATTTCCAGGGGACAATAAACTTAGCCTGGTGGTACGGGCAGCCCACCCATCCTTTATGTGTGCCCTCCCTGAATGCCAGCCCACCCTGTGCTTTGGGGCAAGGTCTCCTGCCAGGGTATCTTGGATCCAGCCTACTTGGCCTCTGCCTTCTAGTTTGGTCTGACTGACTCAGCTCTGTCTTCAGAATTGCTGTAGCCACCCACCAATGCTTTCCTGGAGCACATTCCCCCACTGTGATTCCATCCTGTCTTTGTCTCCCCACATCCAACCTGCTGTTCTGACTGCTCTCCTGCCCACCTTCTGTCTCCCAGTCTGTCCTCTGTGGAGCAGCCTCTCCTGTGGCCAAGGCCCTGAGAAAACTCGACCAAGGCGCTTAACTAAAAATAAAAAACAGAGGGAGTCAGACTAGATGATATTTAAGACTTCTTCCAAATCCAAGATTCAAATTCTGTGACCTGAGGTTGTTCCCACCACCCCTCCCAGCCACAGATGCATGATTACTAGGTTTGTGGTCCGTCCTCACTCGGGTGAACTCTGAAGGGTACAAAGCCCTCTGGTGCATAGAAGGGTGGGCACAACAATGATTCCTGCCTCCAGGCCCACCATCTGGTTAGGGAAGTGGTCACCACTGTTCCTGATGGCAGAAGAGGGTAAAGAACTATTCCTGCAGACTGTTCAGTCATGTCTGGGAAATAAGATTTTGTTGGCTTTACTGGGGGGGTTTATTGTGCTGGGAAGCAAATGCTGAGCTGAAAGAGGCTGTTAATTCTGACTACTGGAGGCTATGAGCACCCCTCTCTGAAAACCCCAACCTCCACAATCAAGTTTGCTCAGGTCCTGCTGTGTTGTAAGAGAGGTCAAAGGCCACTCTTCAGGACCCAGTAATACTGGGTTCTATGTATGTGGGCTAGGGGAGACCATGGGTTATTAAAGGCAAACTAAAGACTCCGGGTTAAGTACTAGCTCAGCCATTCACTAAATCTGTGATTTTTCTCCTCTCCGAACCTCAGTTTCCTTACCTGTAACATGGGGATAATACTTGCTTTTTCAATATTAAGTATTATTAAATACTTATTAAGACCCAAATTGTTGTGTCAAGCTTGTGGGCGGAAGTGGGGGAGGCGCACAAAGAAAAATTAGGCATTATCTTTGCCCCTACCCCAAATTTATATTCTAATCAGGAAGATAGAAACAATGACATCATAATCTGATCAATGCAACTATAGATTTAGTGAATTAATTATTTGCTTGCAAACAGCATATGGAATATTCAATAAGACATATTTTTCTCCTCCTACCTAAGTAGAAAAGAATGTACTGCAAAGAGGAGAGATAAGGCAGCCTGCTGCGGGTGCCACCCTCTGGGGGGCTGCCAGGGCTTTTTTGTGCAAAGGCAAAAGGATCTCATATCTGACACCTGCAGGAATTATTTGGAATCTTATAATAGTAAATAATGTTAATAACCTTGAGTCACTATGAAAAGGTTAAATAATGTTTTAGAGTCAGGGAAGTATAGAGATAGAAAGTTTTCTATCTCAAAACATTAATTTTTTTAAATTTATACATTTTTTTAGAAGAGCATGTTTGTCATATTTTCCTTCCTCCACTTCCCAGGTTGAGAATGTGAATTTTCTTTTTTGGTTGTGTATCCCTGGCGCCTGGTATAGTCCCAGGTACAAGCCAGGTGCTGAGGAAATACTAGCTGGATGAGTGAATGAAGCAAAGAGTGAATGAATGAAGACTTCAGGGTAAGTTACTGAAAAGATAAATTTGGGCAATCCAGAGAGCAAGACAGAAGGAATACCAAACTAGGAGTGCACTGGCTCTGCCAGTTCTTAGCTGTGTAAATATTGCGACTCAATGATTTGTAATGATCTGCATGGTTTAATCAGATGTGTAAGAGATTCTTACTTTTTCAGACTATTATGTAGGTCCGATATGAAAATGACTTGATGAAGTTATGAAAATTATATAGAATTGAATATAAACTTTAAGGAGAAATAAAATAAAAAATTTACCATGCACGCTTTCATATATCCCTTATCAAAAATCTTACCATGCATTTCTTAATAGCAGATGAAAATTTTCTATAGGAGATCTCTACCAACTTTTCCTTAGCTAAGTCCCCAAATAACTGAAACTCTCCATCTCTCTATTGCCTCTATAAAATATTATTATGGGTACCCATAGTGAAGATTCAGGGTTACTGTACCTATGGATATCTGCTACAGCCAATTGAACTTGGTGTTTATCAAGAGTGCTGATTACTGTTTATTCCAGTAATTTATTTATTCCAATCCATTCTTTTATTGAACAAATATTTGTTGACTTCTACTCTGTGCCAGATGTTGTTTTAGGTACTGGAAATACAACAGTGACCAATATTCATTGTATTCTAGCTGTATTTACTTTTATAACTACCTAATTTAGTTAAATGTTTAATCAATCAGTAAAAAATAAGTGTGAAAGGAGAATGCTGACTTTTATGAGAATTAAGATAAAACTTATAGTGGGCATCTGCCCCTTAGGACTACACAAGATCTTTTAAATTCCTTCTCTGTGTCTGATGCCCCTTCTCTGTGTCAGGTGTGGGGTGGGGAATAGGGCGTCTCTTTTGTGTTGTGATTCTACCGTTGGCTGTGCTGGCAGTTACCTCAGGAGATCAGTTCCGTGATACAATTCCTGAAAGTTCATTTTGAGCTTACTACTACATGCCCTCCCTCCCCAAATTCTCTAGATCTCTACATATTTATTGATAAATTCATTTTCTTTTACAAACCAGCCATGATAAATTTTGTTGTTTGCCAACTAAGAACCCCCAACTAGTACAAGAAAAAAAACACCCCACAGAAATGATCAAGCTGGTTGTGGGACCATAAAAATGATTAGAAAGATTTCATGCTCAGATCGCTCCACAGTCTCTCCTTATTAGTTTTGGCTCCATGTTAAAGCAAAACAGGAGATCTGTGTCACGGCATGGTGGGGGCATCGCACACGGCGTGGTGGGGCACTAGCATGTGGACGCGTGCTCCAAGAAAGACGCCGACTCCTCATCAAGAGATGGAAGGTGAATGCACCTTGATATGTATTTATTTAAAATAAAACACTTAAATTATTCATGAATCATTTTTTATATTTTTCAACTTTAATCACTTTGATTGACCAGCCTGAATCAACCAGCCCTGCCTGTTGTTGGGTGCCGACCCTTCTATGTTAGTTGAGGCACCTGGCATGGCCAAGGAGGAGCTTCCTCTTCATGCCCCACTGCTGGCTTCTCCGGGGCTCCTCCGCTCAGGCAGTTCTAGGGGCCTTGCTCACCTACCTCTTTGAACAAGGCCTTTTCAAACCCAGAGATGCCCTTTCAGGTCTGATGTCTCTGGTAGTTACAAGCAAAGCCTCTTTGGTTGAAAATCTCTCTCGGAAGTTATTGTGAATTCAGGTCATATCTAGTCAGGGTGTCATTTAGCATTGTAGTCACAGCTGTCTGGGGTCAAAAATGTAGCCAATGGCTGTGTTCTATACTCACTGTCCTCTAACACATGCATAGATTTTTCTTATTTTCTCACACCTTTTCTTTCTATTTTTCTTTCCTCTGTTTCTCCCTTCTCTTCTTTCCTCTTTCTCCTTCTCTTCCATTTTACTTTCTCCTTGACATTTGTCTCCGTTTCAGACTCCCCAGCAATACCCCTCCCAATTTCCACACTTCCCTCTTCTGGGCCAGTGAGACTAAGATCTTGGTAAGAAATGAAGCAGAAATTCCCTTCATTGATCACAAGGGTGCATTTTCTGTGGCGATTTTTGCTAAATGATGTTTCTGGCTGGTCTTCAATGAAGGACAGAAACCAGTCTGTCACTTTTTCTTGCCAAACACTTAGCTAATCTAGATCTTGCCTTATAACCCCAAGAACTTTACAGAAGACTACCTGCAGTGCTTTTAAAATATGAACACTGTCTTCGTGGAGTCTTTTATAGTATTATAGAAGATTTGAATACGGGGTATTTTTAAACAAAATAGTTTTTATCTCATTTTGACATGAGAATATAAATACTGATGATGAATTTTCAGTCACTCAGGCTAATTTTAATATAATTTGCCTCTTTAAAAGATTATTATATAAAGTCAGAAGGTCTTAAAAACATAAAAATTATTTGAAACTTTAGAAAACAGCTACTATTTTAGGCAAAATAAAATAATTATTAACTTGTAGCTTTTGAAGCAATATTTATTACTCATTTCACCAAAGTAACAACAGTACAGGCACCAGACTGGCACTCGGTGAACATCATCACTAAGGTATGGTGGATCATCTGGGAGGTAGTGGAATTTGGCTTTTCTAGCTAGTGTTAAAATTGCCCAGCCTATTTTGAACATTGAACTGTAGCCACAGCATATACCTGCAAGGAATGCCAGAGACTCTGAACACACATCATCTCATTTCTGAATATATGCACATATTTAGCGCTCTTTATACATTCCAACAGCTTCCTGATTTTATCTAATTCCCTACATGTTTTCATCAAATATTTTTTTAAGCTCCACTGTGTGTGAGATCTTGGCAATGAGAGAACTCTAACATAAAACTGGATTCTCTTCTGGAGGAGTTTCTACTTTTATTGGGAAGATTGCATGTGTTTAGAAAGAGATGAATAAAATGGCCAGTTCAAATGTGTGCCTTAGGGGTGTGAAGAAGCAAGATTTCCCAAAGGAAATGGGCATTGATGGGGGCCTTAGGCTGGGCTTGGAAGGCAGTAATGGGGTCTAGTACTAAATAAAAGTATGAAAACCAGTGTCACAATCAATGAAAAAGCTTGAAAGGCTTTTGAGCCCATCCATACAAAGACTCGACTCCCAGCACAGTTACCAGAAGACCAGCTACTGGTTATTTTCCATTCTCTTAAGTCTTGACAACCTACACTTGACTGTTTTTACCAGGGACTCTGTGTTTCAAAGCCTCAGATAAACCAAAAGTCAGTCATATTTGGTTTCGTACTGTGCCGCCTGATCTTTTCAGTGACAGAGTTACCTTCCTACTTGTGTTTTGCTTAGTCTGATGTTGAGCTTAATTTGCATCCCTAAGCACATAATGGCCAGACATTTGGAGAGAAGTGGTGGAGATTGAGGTTAATATAATGAAGAGAGAAGGGTTGTTGTCCAGGGAAGCTGGCTCAGGACTTGGCATTTGTCACTCATCATATGCACTGTGGACAATTCCCTCACAGGTAATTACAATCAACTGTTGTATGGTCAACTGAGCAGAGTCATTTTACAAGTTGTGGTAGTCTGCTCAAAATAAATGTGTTTGTAGGTGGCTCCCTTTAAAATTCATGAGTATAAGGTTTGTATCTCTTGCCTCTGCCCTGCATGCACTTATTTCTGGTGATTGTCTTTATCTTCTTCAGTAAAAACAAACATTTAACAATGTTTCTGGTTAGAAAGCCTTAGGCAATATTGCTTTGTAAGCAAACATTTATCTTCATACAGTGTGAGTAATGAACTCATTCTACCTATTAGTAGGTGCTAGGTAAAGTCATGGAGATGTTCCCTGAAAGATTTTTTGAACAGGTGTTACATTCATATGGTCTTAGTTTAAATATATGTCTATCGGCATAAAAATAGATTGTGATAAATAGATATGAATATAGATAGGGATATAGAATAGATATAGATATAGGCATGTACAAGGTAAAAGGCAGCAATTTCCCTCTCGCCTTTGTCATCTGCACGATACCATGGCTCCACATACAAATAACCACTGTCAGTTTCGTGGGTGTTCCGATTCTAAACAATTACTCATAAGAAGCTTTGTGTGTTTGTGGTAGTGAACATTCTTGGTGATGTCATTAGCCTTTGTTCCTCAGCAGTTGTCTAGAAGGGAAGTTTCGGGAACTTAGAACCCAAATCTGACCTAAGTTTCGGAGAGCCACTGGCTTCGTAAGCAGTACAAAACTAGTTAAACCTGTTTACAGGGTTTCTAACCTGAAGATCTGCAGATCATACAATCCAGGAATCTGTGAACTTATATGAAAGGAAATACATTTTTTATTTTGACTAGTCTCTGTCTGAAATTTTAGAAAATATTCTCTTCAGTTATGAATATAAGCAAAAGCATAATAGAATTAGCAGTACCTGTGATTTTGTCACTGAAGAAATCACAGTTATGTCCATATCACATTATAGCTGTTGAAAATATTCTGAATTTATTTGTATTTATCATTATGTGAAATGATGAAGTTATTAGATTCAGAGCTAGTATTCTAAAAATTTCTACCCAAGATTTCAAAAATTAGGTGTGGTAAGACACACAGACACAACAATGACTTTCATAAAGGAAGAAGTTTATCATCACAGATCTCTAGAGGTAGAAAGCATGCCACACCACGCAAGACCACCTGGGTGTATGCCAGGGTCAGTTAGGAGTCAGAAGGGAGAAGTACCAAGGTCAACAGGCCTACCCTCAATTGCCTTATGGGGCAGGTACATCTCTTAGACTTTATAGCTGCAAGCCCCAATGTATAACGTAGCATATATCACAATGTGCTAAAGTGTTAACCCTCCCAGATGACACATCAGGTTAAGAGGGACCTGAACTCAGAGAATGCCTCCCAATGTGGTAAATTTAGGTACCGCATGTCAGTAGGAGGTTTGGGGGACAGCAGGACTTTTTGGGTTATCCCTCAGATTATATCACACAGGCATCTGCATATTCTGTCTGAATATAAAGCTGTTTCTGTGGGTTTTTTTTTTTTTTTGAGCTACAACAGAAAGTATCCTGAAACACAGAATACTGCACTGAGACAAGCCTCATTTGGGGAAGCCTATGCTATTGTTAAATTTTGTTAAGTGCATTTTGTAAAATATAACATCTATTTTTTAAAATAAAGTAAATGCATATGTGTCTTTGATATTTTGCAAGTGTATCATACATTCATTTGACTCACTGACTCATTTTCCTACTTTTCTGATTTGCAAAGAAATAACCTTATTGATGTTTTTCTCCAGCAGGTGGAAATCATAACAGCATCATGCAATGCAGAAAGCAGTTGCTAAGCAACCATTTCAGTGTTTTAAAAAAATCCAAACAAATCTTCCTTTTAAATGTCTGCAGCATGTGAAAAATTAGATAAACTCTTCATACAACTTTAAGCAAACTCATACAACTTACAAGAACTATGTCATCCTTCTTTTTCTGGTTCCCACTCCTATAACTTTCATCAGTTGTGTCACAATCTTCAAAGAAGCACTTTTAGACCTGGGTCAAGATAACTGTGGAACATAGCAAATGCAATTAGAATTCCTGCTCCACTCTCATTATGGCTTTGCCAGTGTGACATCCTTCCACATGAGGATTCTTGTAATCCATTTTTGATGTCCTTTGAGTTAAAATTATGTTAGCACAAGTCTTGGGTGCTTTGGAAAAGTGGAATCTTTGTAGGCACTGGATTGTAATTAGACTTTACACTAGCTCCCTCATGGCCCAAATAAGTCAAGTGATTCACTATAAAAGAATTAGTTCAGGAATTTGGAAATACTACTCTTCACAGTACCAAGTTTAATAACATAATTGGGGGCATTTATATATATTTATCAAAACTGCTGCTATTTGAAGGCTGGAAGAGGTTTACCCAGAGCTTCAGGGGTACTTTGTGCAAAAGAAGGGTTGAATGACCTCAGCTAAATAGTCTATAGTTGATCTTCAGACCCACAGAGGCTTAGAATTTTTCCTAAGCTGTGGATTCCTCATCAGCATTCTCTCAAATCCCAGGTTAAAAAAAAAAGCAGTGAAAGTGAAGTCATCTGCCATTTTAGTATCATCTAATGTTAGCTTTCCATTCTCAGTTATTTAAGGTGAAGTTTTCCTTAGTCATTCTCCTAGGCATGATTGTATTTAAATAACTTTTCTGGTCCCTCCTTATGCTTAGACAAAAGTTTTGTCTCTTTTTTCAAGTTAGTCATTTACTAATCAGCCAATTCTTTTTTTAAAAAGTTTCTATAGATCAAAACATCTAAACTTTATCAACATTTAAAGTCATTATTCTAGGAAATCGCTAGGCAAAAAATGATGAACCATGATTATTCTCACTAGTACCATTCAACACTTCCCCGTCATGAGATTAGCCAACATCTCTCTCTGTCTCTACCTGTCCACATCCATGCATCTGTGTACTTTTCAGTTTGTTTACATACATAAATGTGTGTGTATGTATACAAATATATAGACATGCACACCCAAGGGTCAGTGATAAGTTTAATATATTATAGTACACCTCCATAATGGAATAATCATTAAAAATGATAGCTGTGAAGTTGGCATCATGAAAAAATATGACTTAAGTCCAAATAAAAAGTGTACAAATACTATGGTTCCAACCATAAATATATGAAATATATGTTATGGGCTGTGTTTATAATATATATAAAATGTAATTTATATAAAAACATATTATATAGGCATTTGTGCCCCAGAGACACTGGACCCTGCCCCTATCCAAACAGGCCATTAGACAAGTTGTTCTCAAACTTCAGCATCTATCAGCATTATCCAGGTGGCTTGTAAACACAGATTCCTTGACTCTATCCCCGTATCCCTCACTCCAAGGATTTTGGGGTGGGTCCTGAGGATTGGTACGTCTAACAGGCTCCCAGGCAATGCTGATGCTGTGGATTCGAGAATCATGGGTCATTCAATCAGTCCCCATGTGATGTTAATACTGCCCGTCCAGGGACCATCCATTGACACATTGCTTTAAAGTTTATACACTCATGGTCTGTACTGGCAGACTGATCTAAATACTTACACTGGTGTCACTGCAAATTGCAACATTTCTGGAATATATTGTGGCAATATATATTAAAAATCATAAACACCTTCATGCTTGCTGATTCTGGTAATTCCACTTTGGGGAATGTATCATAAGAAAATCGACCAGATATGGAAAACAGCTATAAGCTTGATATTCACAGAACTGATTTTTATAAATGGTCAAATATAATCTAGCTAAAATGTCTAAGAGTAGGTGATTGGATTAATAAATCATGGTACTTGCCCATAATGGAAGAGTCATTAAATATGATAGCTGTGAAAGTTGGCAACATGGAAAATTGTGTGATTTAAATCCTCATAAAAACATTTATAAATGCTATGATTACAGCCATGAAAAAGTACACATAGGAAGAAAATACCAGAAGGAAATAAACCAAAACGATAAATGTCATGTCAAGATGTTGGGTATTTTTTCCTTCTTTCATTTCCAAATTTTCTATGACTGTGTTTATCAATTTTTATAACCATAATTATAACCATATTTATATGTTATAAATTGCATATATATGTATATACATATTCAGCATCAAATTACTCATTACCACTTCTCTTCATGATAATGTGGCTTCATCTTGGTTTGAAGTGAAATTTCTAAGAATTCCACATTTGCCTGCACATCCTAATTGTAGCTTTCCCAAGTGACAGCACATGCTCTCTGCTCTCTCTCCTACAGCGCCAGTGCACGTGTTTCCTGAGTGATGTTAATTACCTCAGAGGGGACACAGACAGAGCTTAAAGCTTTGTGTTAGGCAGAGAGCAGCCAAAAAAAGAGGCAGGGGCATGCTGATGTTTCCTTTTATGATGAATGATAAAGCATTTAGATGAAACTCATCCCCAGTCACTGTGCCTGCAGTATCTAAGGGTTTGTAAGAAACTCCAGTTATACTCTTTGGTTCTGTGCTGGTTCACCAGGGAGGTTGAGAGTTATTTTTCTCAGTCACCATGTTAACTATATATATCATCAAATCCCATGACTGGTAGTATTATTTCAGGAGATTACTCACTATAATTAAAATATATGGAAGATTTAGATTGGTTGGGGCAATCTTGCTTTGCAGACTTCATTAAGATCAGGTTATCTGCCATATGCACCCATGCTATCCTTACGGCCAGACTGCGGGCAGCCCTTAGTATGGCACACAGAACTTAAACTGGCAAAAAAGTGTATATTCTGCATTTGGTCTTTAAGCATTCTTTAATGTGAGCGTCTTTTTTTTTTATCATAAGAGCCATTTTTTTTAGTTTCTTTTCTAAACTATTGCATTAATACATTGTTCAGAAATGAGATGTCCTTGGAACTCAGGATGATTTTTATATCTTTAATCAAAGTGTTTTCTATATTTTTGGAGGATATATTTTCTGTTAATGTTATTATTATTAGTAGTAGTAGTAGTGCTAGTAATGGAAACATATTTAGGTTTTTAAACAAATTTTGCCATTGTCTTCTTTGACTATTGTTCTTATTATTCCACTTTTATCTTCCAGGATAATTTCTCTTCTTGCTCAAGTACATCCTTTCTTTCAGAGATCTATGGGTAAAAACTGTCTTAAGCACCTGAAAATATTGTTATTCTCCACTCTTTAATTAATTAGGAAAGAGATTTCTAGATATTCCCACCATACTTTGGAGATATTCTCCATTGTTTTGCATCTCTTGTTGGCAACGTGTTTGCTGCCAACCAATTGTCATTTCTTCTGGATAATTTTTCTTTGCTTTCCTTAGCTCTCTTTCTTTGATAGTCTGCAATTTTGTTACAGTATGTACGGATGCTAATTTAATTTTACTTATCTGCTTGTGTAACATTTGTTCTTTTCAATGTGATGACTCATGTTTTTCTGCAATTCTGAAACTTCATAGCAATTATATCTTTCTGAAAGTTCTATTACACATTCTTGACATTTCTCAATAATTCCTCTATATACCTTTATTTTTTTATAATTTTCATCTCTTTATATTTCTCCACTGTATTATTCAAAATTTCTTCAGTTCTAACTTCTAATTCACTAATTCTTTTATTTCTTTTCCTTTTTAATATATTCTCATCTACTATTTTTAATTCCATTGACCATATTTTTTCATTTATGAAATTTTAATTGCTTTTAAAAAAATCTCCCAGTTCTAGTTTTACATTCCTTCATTTTTGTTTCACAAGCTCCTACTCTTGTTTGATGGTTGCTGTCTTCTCCTTATCTCTTTAAAAATTTTAAACAAAATAATTTTGTAATTGTTCAATATTTCTCTTTCCTTGAGTATAAAGTCTGCTTTGCTTATGGTTTTTACCTATACGTTGTGGTTAAAGATAACTTTAAAAATTATTCTTTACTTAAGAAAGGAAATATTTTCAATGTACATAGAAGCACAGAGATTAGTACAAACACCCATATTTCCATTTCAGAAAAAAATACTAAAACTTTATTAAATATTTTAGACTATCTTTTAGAGTAATAAATTATAGATGCTTAAAATGTATGTTTAATATATGCCTAAAATATATGTTCTATTTGTCCTCCATTTCCTTTTCCTGCCTGTAAAGGTTGACCTCTCTCCTAGAGTATCCTAGAGTTAGGGTTCTATTACTTATCCACACTTATCCAGATTTGTGCACATGCATTACACAACAGTGTATCTATAGTAATATTTAATATTTTGGGTATTTCTCAAAATTTACAAAAATAACGTGCTATTTTCAATTTTTTTAAATCTTAGCCATTTTTTTGAGAACTGTATTGATGCATATAGGGCACACACTCTTGTACATATCTCAACATGTACATTTTTGGGAATCTCTTAAGAAAGTATGCTCAAAGTAGAATAGCTGAATCCTGTGCTGGGCTTATCATCAACTTTTCTAGATGGTGCCAAGTTGTTATCCAAGTTGCTCTACCAATGTGTGAGAATTTCTACCAGCAAGGTATGAGAATTTCTGTTCCTTCACATTGTCATTGATAATTTTATTACTGATTTTACTTTTTTAAAAAAATGTTTTATTTATTTACTTTTAGAGAGAGGAGAAGGGAGAGAGAAAGAGAGAGAGAATCATCATTGGTTGGTTGCTTTCTTATACACCCCCAAATGGGGGTCTTGCCTGCAAGCCAGGCATGTGCCCTGACCAGGAACTGAACCAGCAACATTTCGGTTTGTGGGATGATGCCCAACCCACTGAGCCACACCAGCCAGGGCTGATTTTACTTTTTAAATCAGCTCTATTGATTTTATTGTATGATTTACATACAATAAAATTTGTTAAATATAATGTTGAATTCAATGAGTTTTAACAAGTGTATACAGTCCACCATAATGGAATAGAGAACATTTCCATCATTCCAGAAAGTTTTTTCTTGCCTCTTTTTGATCAATCTTCTTTCCTACCCTCAGCCCTTAGCTACCAGTGGTCTGCTTTCAATCACTAGTTTTTCTTGTTCTAGAATTTGGCTTAGCACAATGCTTTTGAGATTCATCCAGTTGGTTCATGTATCAGTAGTTTGTTTCTTTTTACTGTTGAGTAGTATTGCATGTAGATAGTCTACATATTGATGCACATGATGGAAATTTCAGTTGGTTCCAGTTTGGGGCTATTATGAATAGAGTTACTATCCTACTACAAGTCTTTGTGTACACTTGGTAAATACTCAGGATTAGAATTTCTGCATTGTATGGTAAATACATGTTTAACTGTATAAGAAACTGCCAAATGGTTTTTCCAAGGTGGCTGTACCACTTTCCATTCCCATCATCAGTGCATGAGAATTCCAGCTGTTATACCTTTGTCAACACCTGGAATTGTCAGTCTTCTTAATATTAGTCATTTAAGTAAGATTGCACATTTCTCTAATGACTAATGATGTTGAGCATCTTTTCATGTGCTCATTGTCATTCATGTAAGTAAGCTCTTTCGTGAAGTGTGTGTTCAGATTTTTTGCCCATTTTTTTAACCAAATTGCTTGACTTCTTAATAATATTCAATTAGGAATCCTTTATATATTCTGAATAAAAGTCTTCAATAAGATAGCCACTTTGCAAATATTTTCTGCCAGTTTTTGGATTGTCCTTTTATTTCCATGCCTGCTTTTTAAAGAGCTAAAGATGTTTTAATTTTTATTTTTGATTAGTTTCATTTTTAATGTTTTGATTTTTATAATCTATTTTATTTTTAAAATAGTTTTCCTTTAAAATGGATATACCCATTTTAATTTATGCTTAATAAAATACAATTAATTGACATACAATATTATATTAGTTTCAGGTGTATAAATATGATTAGACTTGTTACATCCATTTTTGGAGAATACTGATAGAGAATGAATGAGTTTTTTAAAAACCCAGTATTTAATCAGTAAATATATAACGTATCTTACTAAACTTAATAAATGATGTATGCTTATTTAAAAGTAACACTAGATTTTGAAATGCCCCATAGATCTTGGAGATATAACTTAAATTTAACTCTTTAGAACTAATCCTATATTCTAGATCAGTGTTCCCTAAAAGAAATTTAATGCAAGCCACCTATGAAATTACATATGTAATTTAAAATTTTCTTGTAGTTCCATTAAAATTAAAATAAGCAGGTAAAATTAATTTTAGTAATATATTTGTTTAACCCAAATATAGAGATTAATGAGATATTTTACATTCTTTTGTACACTGCGTTAAAATTTTAAAATGTGGCCCTAGCCACATATCCAAGGGCTCAATAGCCATGTGAGTAGGCATGTACCATGTTGGCCAGAGAACTTCCAGAGGAAAGGCAAGGTTTATTTCTATTGAATATCAGTCTCTTACAGTGTGCACAATACTGTACAAAGTGTGCATAAAATATATGAGATTCAACTGTGTAGCCAGGAAAATATCAAAAAACAATTTTAGCTTTGAAGCTTTCCTGGAAACACCAGTGGGTAGCTCATTAAAGCTCTATTTGTTTGTTATATACCGGAAAGAGAATGTAGGTCTCAAAAATCCTGTTAGTGACAAGAATTCTTTTACCATTAAACCAAAAGCAGTGGGGGTGGAGGGCATCTGGTTAGAATATGCACATCCAAGTTTCTTCCTCCAGCCAAGGGAACGAACAGACCCATATCAATGGCATTCCTTCTGAATGGTCACCATCGATTTAATTATTACAAAATTCCTACCTATATAAGAACCTGGGTCTGTCCTCTTCCTTTCCTCCCCCTGTTCAACATTCCACATATAATTCACTGCATCACTGCATCTCTGCATGCCTGTTAGAAAGCCTGATGAAAAACAGCAACTAACAATACCAAGTGCTTGCAAGGACATGGAGCAACTGGAACTCTGACACAGTTGGTGAAAAAGGAAAATAGCACAGCCACTCTGCTAAACAGTGTGGTAGTTTCTTAAAGAGCTGTAAACATATGCTTATCTCATGACCCAGCAATTCCACTCCTATGTATTTACTGAAGTGCATGAAAACTCATGTTTGCACACATCAGTGATTGCAAGGAACTAGAGGTGGGGGATGCAATGACTGAAGAAGCACAGGAAAACTTTTTAAGGTGACAAAACTCTGTTATATTGACTACATTGGTGGTTACACAGTTGTGGGCATTTGCCAAACTCATAGAGCCGAAAACAAAAGAGTGACTTTTCAGAGGTGTCCACCCTGTGGCCTGCATGCCACATGCAGCCCAGGATGGCTATGAATGCAGTCCAACACAAAATTGTAAATTTACTCAAAACCTTTTTTTTTGCTCCTCAGTTTTTGTTAGTGTTTGTGTATTTAATGTGTGGCCCAAGACAACTCTTCTTCCAGTGTGGCCCACAGATGCCAAAAGGTTGGACAGCCCTGCTAGAAGTTACTAAGATAAAAATGTGTAACTATTAAATACTAGGAACAAAAGTGGGGCAAAGGTTAGAGGTGATAAAATACCAGTTTGTAGCAGCGCTGGAATTTGACCTGAAAACCAACATTACTTTAATTTAATTGAACTCAGTAAATGTGTACTGAGTGCCAACCGTGTGCCAGGCATTGTGCTTGCTCCTGGGATAGATAGGGAGTAAGATACAGCTGCTGACTTTAAGAAGCAATGTTCTGTTTTATTTTTGTGAGACCTATACAGGCATCTAATGAACATTTCTGTAATGTGCTGTTCTCCAAAGTGAAGCAAAGTCTTTTCTAAGCATGCTTAGTTGCTTTAAAGTAAATCCAAGGAAGCCATTCAGAAGGGACACCAGGCAGTAAGAGCTTTTGAAGCATTTCTTCATTTCTGTCTCCTCTCATATGTGGGATGTCAGTACCCTCATAATGAACTCACTGGGAGGTGCGTGATATGAAGTAAAAGAGTGTCTTGCTACTAGCAGTAATAGTCAGAAAAAGGCCCCTCATGGGGCAAGGGTGTGCTAGGATAGATCACACATCTCCAGAGCTGATGGTTCATACAAGCTTTAACTTGATTGACAACCACTTAATATCGGGTGAATGACTGGTTATCTAATAATGAAACCACTCACTCAGATGATTGAAGTTATGCAGTCCTGTAATCAGCCCAGAAAAATCAGTCCTGGTGGGAATGCAGCAGCAGTCCTGGCACAAGTGAATATTCAGAGAGCAAGAACTTTATTATCTCAGAGGGCAACACTCTCTGTGTGGGTTAAGGTTATACACATATGTGCTTTGTACCAATACCATTTTCCTTTACCTGCCTCTCATATTGCACCCCTGTGTTGTATGCTGTCTCACCTTTTCCTTGTATTCTGCTCTCATGGAAGGGAGCAGCTAGGTAGATAATGGCCCCTACATTTGTGTAGCACTTAATAGCTATAGAGCACTTTAATCCTCAAAATAGCTTGTACAGTAGTTAAGGGCTGTATTATTATCTCAGTTGTAGAAGGAAACAAGATTCCAGAGGGGTTATAAGTTGCCCAAGTTGCCCAACAAGAAAGGAATGGAATCAGTTCTTGAGTTTGAGTCTTCTGGTCCCTAGCCCAGCATACTTTCCTTTCTATCATGATGCCTCATCAGTAACTGTGTTGGCTTTTGGTTTAAGAGACTGTATAAAAAGAAGGGAGCTTATAGAAGGCAAAAAAAAAAAAGTCTACTGAATTCAATAGGACTGGCAAAACAGACTCTGAGTTGAATTTGCAAGAATATCTCCAAAAGTCCTACTATGGAATTATGCCACCAAAGGAACCACTACTTTTTCTGTGACAAGAAGTCACATGTTTTATTTTGAAGCTCCCACTTAAGGAGCTGGTTTCAAAATCATGGCCTCATAGCCACAAGTAGGAAGCAGCCAAGATCAGTAAACACCCATGATTGGAAACCCTTTTACTGCCCCTACGACTGTCAGCCCCAGAGCCACCTCAGGCCCATTGCAATCCATAAAAAAAAAACCATGCTCTGAATCCTGACTCTTGGTATTCCTGGTAACTGGATATTGGGACCGCTGCTAGAGCTGAAAAACAATCAAAACAAAACAAAACAACAACAAAACAACAACAAAAAAACAAAAAAAACCTTCCACAACTTTGCTTGCTAGGAAGCAAAAGAGATAAGCCTTTCCATACATGACCCTTCCATATCTAATAAAAGTGCATTTTGATTGGTAGAATCTAAATCACATCTGTAACCCTAGATGCAAGGAAGTTTCAGAAATCCAGTTTTCAACTTTCAGCTTTCCAATGTCTGTGTATAGGAAGGTACTCTAGAAGAAATTTGGAAAGGATCTGGAATACCAATCGACTGTATTCATACAACCTATGATTGTTGGACAGTCATAGTATTACTTATCTATTGCTGCATAATACATTACTCCAAAACTTAGGGGCTTAAAACAACAAATATTTACTACCACACAGTTTCAGGGTCAGGACATCAGAAGTATTGGATGGTCTGGTTCAGCATCTGACAAGGTTGAGGTCCAGATGGTAGCTGGGGCTGTAGTCTTCCAACTAGGTCGGGGAATACATTTCCAAGGTGGCTCATTCATATGGTAGTCTTCAGTAGCCTCAGTTCCTTGCTGACTTGTAGCAGAAGACCTCTGTTCTTCACCATGTGGGCCTCTCCATAGAGCTGCTTGATTGTCCTTACAACATGGTAGCTAGCTTCCCTCAGAGCAAGTGTTCCAAGAGATAGAACCAGGAGGAGGCCTAAGCATTTTAAGACCTAGTCTTAGAAGACACATACTTCACTTGTCATATTTTATTTTTTAGAAGTAAGTCATTATGTCCAGTTTATTCTCAAGGGAAAGGGATTTAGGTTCCACTCTCTGAAAAGAAGAGTATCACAGAATTTGTAAATGTGTTTAAAAAATCACTGGTTACATTTATCTATCAAGAGTTGTCAGGGCAAAGGGATAGTCAGTATAGAAATAATGCTACAGTGAAGGTAGATTCGTGAGGGCTGAACTTCCGGGGTATGGGATTGATCTGATGGATCTAGGTCAGCCTCAGCAATTGTATCCCCTACTGCCATGTAAACACTGCAATACATGGTAGACAGTATGGACACTGAATGAATAAAGGAAGGAAGAAAGATTGGTTGAATAGGTAGGTAATAGCTGGATAAGTGACTCCCAACTTTTATTTAAACAGATCCTTCAAATATGGTGATTCAATGACCAATATGGTTGCATTTGATTATAACAGTAAGACAGTTCATTTCAAAACAGTTCACAAAACCCAAACATTGTGGAAAGCCAGGTTGAAACCCTCATGTATCTGTTGTTCAGGATTCATAATCAGCAAATAGAAGCTACAGTCATGGGCAGGTCAAGAGCCTCACGTGCTCTAGATATTAAGGCAACAGCCACTGCTTTCGAGCAGCAGAAAATATGCTCACTCTCTTGGTTCAGCAAGTTCAGATGGAAGGGAAGGTGACTGTTACTGTTCTGTCTTACTTTCTTTTTCACCAGCCTGAATCACGTTTTTGAAAAGTTGCTTCCTGTCAAGTGAGATGCAGCTAATGACAGAGCAGCACATTCCTCACTCATCAATCTGAACTAGCAGCTCTAAACCAGCACAGCACTTTGGAATGTGCTGTTGGTGAGAGAAAGTGGCATGTCAGATTGGTCATCTTTGAAAGGCTTTCTTGAATCACATGGCCAGTTTTCTGAAGAGTGGAAACAAGCCTCAGTGTGACAGCATCTCATTGCTCAGGCCGCGAGTACTGAGAAATCCACTGAGTTCCCCTTTAAAATGTTGGTTTTGGATGTCCGATCCTGTGACTTGCTTCAACATTTCTGTTTAGAAGACACTGGATCAGATGTGCAGTTTTAACAGAATATTTTTTTTGAATCTAGAAATTTAGTCTACTGTTAGATAAAGGCAGCTGGCAGCAATTTATTTACTCAGCATACATTTGTTAAGCCCTCATTAGACACTTGCTGGTATGCTAAGCCTTGGGGGTACAGGAAGAACAAGAGGGCAGTGGCCTGCCTCCATGTCTGTGGAGGTCCAGCCTTTTATTAACACTCCTGACTCAATATTGAACACAAATAAAGCCTGACCTTTTAACCTACACTTAGTCTTGTGTGAAACTGGAACATAACTTGATGGTGATAGACCTTTTAGAAAGAAAATAGAGGGGCCTATGATTAACACTACCCCAGTCTTATTGTTGCTCCATTTTAAACTTATCAATAAGCACTATGAAACTGTGAAAAGTGTGCCCCTTGAAATGAACTTGCTTTGCCATGAAGCCCACTGATTTCAGCACGGCAGCAACTTCTCCCTGCATGTGCCCTTCCCCGCTCAGTCAGGCGGCCACCATGGACAGTACTATGAACTGTGAACATCCCTAAGATCAATGAGAATTTTTCATGTTGCAAGTGGCAAAAATACAAATGCAGTGCTGTCCTCAGAAGCAATCATAGCCTCGGAAGCTCAAACAGTGGCACCAGGATCTGTTTCTCAGCTTTGCTTCCTTTAGAATGTGAGCTGTCTCATACTGTCTCTGTGATTCAGTTTCTTCATGGTAAAAGATGGCTGCAGGCTCAGAAGCTTCACATTCTCACACCCTGGTCCAGAGGAAGAGTAAAAGCTTTTCTTTCCTAAGGCCTCAGCAAGCACTGCTTAGAATCCCACTGCTCTGATTGGTTACATGCCCCTTTTTAAACCAATCACTGTGGCCAGGGTGAGTAGTATATAATGAATGGCTTAAACCAATCAGAGCTCTTCACTGGAGCTGGAATGGAATCAATCCCATACTGCTCACTGAGGTTAAGGAAAGAGGTGATTTAAAGGAAATTCTGGCACTTTAGGAAAAGGAGGGGTTATAGATGCCTCTGCCAGTCTTGGTGGTAGTCTCAGCTTTCCTTTCTTTTCTTTTTTACAATAGACTTTAGTTTTTAGAATAGTTTTCGATTTACAGAAAAAAAAATGGTAAGGTAGCACAGAGGATTCCCAAATACTCCACACCCAGTTTCTCCTATGATTAACACCTTACAGTATATGGTACATGTATGATAATTAATGAACTAGTATGATACATCATCATTATGTGTGGTCCATATTTATTGAGATTTTAGATGACTGATATCTGTCTTCTGTCCCTGATCCCATTCAGGATACTCCATTGCAGTCCGCTGTCATGGCTTCTTCAGCTCCTCTTGGCTGCAGCAGTATCTCAGCCTTCCCTTGGTGTCTCCCTCCTTCACCTTGTGACTTAAAACCAAGTGTTACTTTTATCAAATCAATGTGTCCAGCTCACAGTAGGAGTTGAAGAAATTACTTGTTGCAGAGTTGAATTAATAAAAGCTGACGTTTATAGTCTCAGTTCATTTAATGGTTCTAGGAATTTTCCTTTTATGGGGATTTATATCTTGAACTGGAATTTGGTTTAAGCCAGAGGGGATGATGCTCTAAGCATGAAATTACAGGTTCAGTTGGAGAAGGTGGTGGTAATGAGATGGGAGAAGAAGGAATTTAGCCATCGGGGACTTCATAGCACACCTGGATTTGTATTATAGAAGCAGTCTTATGCAAACGCCCATGTCATGAGTAGAACTTTGATACAATAGAGGGTAGGATTCAAAAGATAGCAACTATGGTGGAACGTTTTGGGAAAAAATACTAGTCAAAGAAATAACAACTACTACAAGTAACTTGGAAAGGGAGGCTGGGGCTATAGCAGATGATATGTGGTGATTTTTATTTTATTTTAATTATTTTATTTTATTTTATATTCTTCATGGCCTCTAGACTGGGGAGAAGGGTTGATGATTTTTTTTACTTGGGTTTATCTATCTATAATTAACAAATCAATTTTAGCCCTTCATAGTTTGTTAAGGGTCAGCTATAACCTTTAGACCTGGGACATCTAAGACCAGGATTATTTTAGCAAATTCTGACTCTTTCATTGTTTTATGTTGCTCTTACTTCATCCTCTGTTACTAGAGGGAGACAGTGATAGGAAATTCCCCAAACTGACAGCAATAGTGAATGAAGCTCTAGAAACTAATTGTATGGAGTTTGCTGCTCAAGAGCAGTTAGTGGTTAGTCTTGGCCAAGGGTAGGATTTTTTGAGTCTTCTTTCAAGGAGATTCAGGTTGGAATAACACAGGGAGGCTGTCAATGGTTCTTCCTTCCACAGGATTAAATCCCGTGAGGGGCCATTCTTGAGCTTAGACTAGACCCACCTTGGGCACAACTAGGAAGCAGGCACACCTGGTGTTCCATGCCCATTGTTCTTTTCCCATCTCTCTCTTCATTGCTGATTGTGATCCCTCACTCCTTAAGCTGCAGAGCCCTCATGCTGAGGTTCTCATACACTATTTCCTTTCCCCAGCCCACTCTTTGGAAATAGCCTAACAAACCCATTTGTATCAGGGTGTGTACATATAAAAATGTTCAATCTTTATCATGGAAAGAACCTTTACTGTCAAATTTCAGGCGTCAGACAGCTGTGGCTAGGGCATGGAGGGTAGATACAGTTTTAGGTAGGATCCTTTCCAGTCCCGTAGTGCTGAAATGTGACCATCAATACCCAGCTCCCACCTTGTGTATGACCAGAGCTGGGAACTGAGGTCAGGATTAGCACCCTGATCAGCTGCAGTCAGTTGGAAAAAGCCTCCCCTTTCCCACCCATACTCTTCTGGGTTTGGTACAAGAGTCTTGCAGTTCTCTCTGCATATTGTTAAGGAAAACAACCACTTGTCTCCTTCTCTGTATTTTGTGTGCACGCGTTCAGCTCAATAAATATCTCCTGAGCACCTGCTCCACCAGATAATGTGTGAAGCTCTGAATCAGGTGAAGAAGCACTGCCTTCCTAGGTGGGAAGTCTCATTGGAGATGCCTGCTCGTGGACAAGTCATTCTGCCAGGAGGCCTGTTTGGGAGGGTGTTCTTCTCTGGTGACAGAGGACAAGTGGAGGGCAGGGTGTGGTTGAGGAAAGTAGGGGTGAATCCTGATCTGGAAGGACTGCTCTAGAAGCATCTGGAAGTTCAGCAGCGTCTTCTTGGATTTGACAGGAAAGATTGAGGAAAGGAAAGTCATTCACGACAATAAGACTAGTCATGAGGTGCATGACCTGGTGAGGTGTAGCCTGAGGAGAAAGGAAGGAAGATAACTGGTGGCAGAATCTTGGGGCTCGTAAGGATGCGCCACTGAACTCAGCGCTGTTTACCAGCAATGTGATCATGGACATGTTGCTTACATTTTCTGTGTCTCATTTTCTCATCTTTAAAATGGGGACAATAATAGCTAACTTGTAGGCTTGATGTCAGAATTAAAGCGATATCTAGGATATGTGCTCGGAAAAGTTTGTGACACATGGCGGTGTTCTTGTAGAGTTAGGATACCACTAGACATTGTACCAAATAAACCTCCAAACTTCAGTGCTTAACAGGATAAAGCTCTATTTTTTATTCCTGTAATAGTTCTGTGGGGATGTTCCTGTTCTCAGAAGTATTTCTGTTCAGTGACTTCACCATCTCTTCAGATGCCAGAGCCCTTGGCATTTTGTCAGCCAATGAGAGTGGGAAAAACACAACTCCTTTTAACCTTTACAAAGGCTTTGAAGTGACACATATCATTTGGTGAGAACAGGTCCCACAGCCCTACCTGTCTGGCATCTGCTTTCTAGAACAGCTCTATGCTCAGCATGGGAAGTGTAGATTTTGGTATATACTTAGCTATAATGTATATACCCCTGTCTCAGTTAGGAGGAAGAAAAGAAGGAGCAGGAGGTGGAGGAGGAGGGGATGGCAGCTGGAGTATGATCATGGGCATCTTGGTTCTAGATTGAAAGCCTAGATTTTGCCCATAGACGTAATGGTTGGGGGTGGGGGGACAGCATGGTATCCCCATTAAGCACTGTATGAAATTCATTGCTCAGTTTCTCTTGCTCCGCAGGCTGGGAGTCTGACACTTCCTGAGGCCCAGGGAGCAAGTAGTCATCTTGTTTTCTCTGTCATCACTGGAATGAAGTGGGTAGTGGGATTTATAGCTTATATAAGGCTTTTGAGATGGTTTATTAGAGTGAGTTCATGCAGAGGGTTAGCCAAATAGCCCTCCAAGTTGAAAAATAATAACACTGCTGCATTATCTCTGCTTTTATCTGAGGAGCTACAAAGCACTTTACAATGCCTCATAGCATCCCCCTGAGGTGACTAATATTATAGCTATTTTAACAGGGAGATTTTATCTCTGTTACGGGTTAGTATAAAGCCATTCTGCAAATACCCTGGCCAAGGTTAAAAATTCTATTTAGGAAACAGAGGTGGTTGGACACAAGCTCTGTTTTCTGTTCTCCCTATTAGGAACTATATAGAGGTTTCTATTTTATCATTATGGTGATTTTCTTGTCGATATCTCAGGTACATTTCTCCATACAGGAGGCCAGTGGGGCCATTGAAAGCCTTTCAGACATTTTAGCAGCATATTATTTCCCCAGAGGAGTGACACTGTCCTATAAGTGCCGAGTATGAGAACAAACTCTTCCCTCTTAATGAAGCTCACACATGAATTTATGCTGAAAGTATTAGGGGGAGTTTGCTGTCCAAGGTATCTTGGTAAGTGATCTTGTTTGGGAAAATCAGAATTTGGGCTCCTTTAAGGCATACTCTTCCTGGCACATCTGTCTTTTTTATTTTGATTAATAATAATTGTGTTATTTGGATGCAGACAAACCTTCTTTAGAATTCAGGCACTGGCACTCAAGTCAAGTGCAAATTTGGAGTGGAGGAGTTTTTCTTTCATCTGTTAGGTATAAAAACCTTTATTCCGGTGCTAGAGATCCACTCTCTCGGACTCTGAAGTGGGAGAGTGCTCTCACGAATCACAGAGGGAGCACAGGAAGTTAGGATTGGACAGAGGGAGAAGTTGAATTGTGAGGCAATTGTAACAAAGGCCTCAGCTGGGAACTCTGGAGTTATAATGGCTCATTATATAGTTGTTCAGAGTTGAGGTAAGGGGACCTGGTTTTTGTAGTCCTATGTTACCAGCCATTGGATATGGGATGACTATAGGAGGTGGTATAACTTAGAGCAAGGTAGCCCCCTTCAACTGAGATCAACTCCTGGGAGGGAGTCTGCTGTGCCCTGCCAGGGGCCAACACTCCTGGCATCTGAGGGAAGGGTGTCTTGGTCCTGGGCAGTGCACCACAGCATCTACAGTGAATGCCCATTGCATTCTCAGATCTAGTGTATTCAAATATTAAGTTGACTCCATTTGGAAACAGGTCCTCAAGAATTCTGGTTAGCATCTTTCCAGGGGAAACTTACAAGAGGAAGGTTAGAAGGCGGACCTCAGCTTCTGCACTGCGTCTGTCCTCAGGGCCACACTGATACTTATCATTTCTCTCTTCTACTGCCTGTTCCTCCTCACCGTTGTCTATACTTCTGCAGGTAAAAGTGGCTTATTTTCGGGGGCAACCCAGACCCTTGACCTTGAGGGGTCTGAATCCCTGGTCACCATGTCCTTCTTGGTCTGTGATAGCTACATTTGACCTTCAAAATTGGATAGAGGAGTACCAAGAGGCACCCTAGTAGAAGACATCTAGTCAGAGGGAAGTATTTCATGTGTATAAGCCAAGACCTGTAGACCTGATGAGCCTAGAGTTGTGAAGATGGGAGTTACAATTTTCCCAAGTAGCTCACTGAGACTAATAATAGTTGGGCCACTTCCGCTTCTACCCCTTGATTCCAGATCCATGTATTCTAACTATCAGTGGCAGAGGGTCTTTGAAGGGGGTTTCATGTCCAAGCTGACACCACAGTGAACTTTCCAAATGTCAGCTGAATCTAGCAGCTTCTGGTTTGTACAATAAGTGATAAGGGCACTGGATCCCATTCTCATATGCCCACTGCTATACCTTCTTTGTTCTAAAGTGTGTTCCTTGGTTCAGTGCGATGTTATGAGTGATTCCATATTGGTGAACCAAACATTTTGTAAGCCCTTGGATAATAGTGCCAGCTGAGACTTTAGGGGTAGAGAAAGCAAATTTATACCCAGACTATGTGCCAAATACAATCAACATCAATCATTATCCCTTTTAAGTAGAAGGGTTAATCAACTTGCCACTAAGTGGATGTTTGGTCTTCTCAAGGGATGGTGCCATTGGTCTTTTTCATAGGCAAGTGGGACATTTGTCAGCAATAAAAGGTAGACAAGACTTGATGCTAGGAACTCCGTGCTGTTGGGCACATGTGAACCCTCCATCCCTGTCTCCTTGGCTACTTTTTTCATACAGCCATTGAGCCAAAACTGGTGTGGCCAATTACAGAGACTGTCTTTTGTTAAGTGGCTGAATTGACAACCTACTTGGTTGTCAAGGGATATCAGTATCCAGAGTCCTCAAAAGTTCTTGATGTTTCTCTTTCCTCAGTATATGGTTACCTGAATAGATGGTCATCGACCCTTTAAGGGAGGGATTGAGTACTTTTGCCATGGCATTTCAGGATCTTTTCTTTTAGTAACTCATTCTCTCCCTCAGTCAATGGGCTGCAGTTTAGAAAACTTGCTCATATATGAAAAGTGTACAAGGAATATTTATTTTATTTCTATTTTAATTGAAGAATTATCCTGGACCTCCCAATAATCCATCCTTGATTTATTTTGATTGTATAAACTATGCAGTATCCTGGTGGGATGGCTGTCTCCCTTGCCTCTGGGGATGTTGTATTATGTTAACAATTTCTGTAGCTCTCTGTAGGTTAAGTGCCCCTGGTAGCTGACGTTCCATTTACTATTATATTGTACCCACCTTGTTTCTGATGTTAAAGTGCCACCACTTGGCCTCTATTATTTTGGGATCCTGTTAAGTCCCATTGCTGGGAGCCCTGTTCTATAAAAATAACTCCTACTATTATCCCTAGACTACAAAAGATTTCCACTATTGAGCTTCAGTGAGGTTGGTATCCTTATAAGCAGCATATTCTTGATCATTTTGGACACTCAAAGTATCCTCTGGGTCCTCTGAACCCACTGAACATAGTTCATTGATGGGTTTTCCTCAAATAGTGTATTCCTTCTAGCATGCCGCTTTTCTCAGCCCTTGATCTTTCCCTCTATACTCTTCCATGACAATCAGGGCATGTCTTAGTATGAGCCATGCAAGCTTCTAAGAACCATCCTACCAACATGTTGGCATTATCCCCCAATGTCATTGGCAGGGCTTTAAATCCTGTATCACTGAAGTGTGTTTCCATATCTATAAATTCTCCCTTATCCAATGGTTTTCTGCTGCTTGTGCCAACATCCTTAGGACACAGTCCTGTGCATCCTTTCCTGACTCCTGCCAGTACACATTGCTGTGTCCTGCATCTCCTCCAGGGTATTTTGACTTTCTTTCCTTAGGGGACCTTGCAGTCATCAGCTGGTTATGTTATAGCTTGACCCTAGTTATTAGTCTGGAGCCAAGAGGGGTGAAAGGAGTAGACCCACAGGAAGCACACATTGCCTTTCAAGTCAAAATTTTTGGAAGCATTTTTATTAAGCAATGAGACAGTGGTGGCTTTCAACAGGGAGGAGCAGACCTCCTGTGTAAGCCCAAATGGTTCAATGGGGTCAAGAATTTCAAAGATTTCAAATAATGTCAAATAAAAGTCACTTTGCCAAGTCTCAAGGTTCCATTCCTTCCCAAACAGGCTGTCAGCCTTTCATAGCAGACTTGCTAGGGTAGTAAATTCAGCCTTCTCTGGAACTCCACTACCCTTATGATTCAGTCCCCAGCCTAATCCTTAGATTATTCTGACGTCCCTCCTCCCCTATCCAAACCACTTGAGAGAGGAGGGCCTTTTCTATATTCTTCCAAGGAGGCCCTCTGATTTTACACTTCTTAAATCAGAAGTCAATCACACTCATTCTTTCATTGTCCTCCATTGACCACACTCAAGGAGAACCATTCAATTCTATCATTCTTATTAATTAATGATTACTTTTCCAGAAACTCCCAGACACCTAATATATTGCATCTGCCAGTGCCTACTCCTCCTATGGTATCTCTTCCCAGTTCACCATTGGTAAAAATTTTAACAATAGCACTGTTAAAACTTTCCAGGTACTATCTGTTCTTCCCCTACTCTTCATGATGAAATTATCATTGCTGCTGGTGAGACGACTTGTCTCTAAAATCCCATCTTAGAACCTTCGTGGTTGGGTTACTCCTACACCAACTGTCTTAGCTCAGATGCCCTGGGAAACAACTCTGAGATGGAAATCTTTGTGCAGAAAATTTACCTGGGTATGCTTTAAGGAACAATACTCCTGAAGGAATCATGGCAGTAGGGTAGGGCGGAGGGGAGAAGTGGAGCAGCAAAAAGTTGGAACAGAGGCTTCAGCTGTCCACACTGAGAATTCTGGAGTGCTGAGGTCCATCAGAGATGTCTTAAATTGATGCAAAGCAACTGGACCTTTGTCTCTCTACACTGACCACCATTTGATATGTATGGCCCCAGGGAGGGTGTGTGATCTTGGTGAAAGCAGTTCCTTTTGGTCAAAGGCAACTCCCAGCTGTGAGCCATCACCAGCCAATACTCTTGGCATCAGGGAAATGAGTGCCCTGATCCTGAATGAGCATCCTGGGAATGTAGTACAGCATCTACCATACCTGTTATAGACCATTGGAAGCCTCCAGGTTGGGCCTGAGGCACAAAATCTGTCTCCACCACCGTGCACATGAGTACCAGCCTCATAACTCAAAGGTCTATCAGATCATCTCTCCAGAAGAAAGATGAAATTAATCTTTACTTTTACAGATGGGTCCTCAGTAGAAGAAAGATGAGACATGAAATATTATCTCAGTAATTCACTTTATTGCTTATAAAGTACACAGTAAAGTGCCTGGCAGAGAATAAATACTCAGTGATGACAATAAGGATAATAATAGCAAACCTTTATTAAGTTCTTATTCTGGGCCGTGTACTGTTCTAAGTTCTTTTCATATATTGGTGCATTTATCCCACAAATAACCCTGCGTAATTGAAGTGATATAATCCTAAAACAAAGAAAGATTGGTAACTTTCTCAAATTAACACAGCTAAATAAATGATAAAGCTGCGATTTGAATCCAGGCCCAATTTCAGAGCCCATGCTCATAATCCATACTTTATTTTACTCTAATTGCTAGTAAATGATAGCTATTACTTTTTTTATATCTTCTAACAAGTCTATGACATATGGTAAAGTTAGAAGAAAGGATTTTGTTGGAATTTACATTTCGATTTACATTTTGATGGAGAACCCCTTTTAAAATGAGAAATCCTAGATCTTTCATGTCTTCCTTTAGCAATGTGCTTCTCAAAATTGGCTGTATGTTAGAATCACCTGGGTAACTTTTAAAACTCCTGACACTCAGGCCACATGCCAGAACAAGTCAATCAGTATCTCTGGAGGTGAGACCAGACATCATAGTGTTGGAAGGGCTCCAGGTAATTACCATAGGCATTCACATTTGAGAGCTGCTGTAGGGCTTCATCTGCCTCTCTGCCTCTCTGCCTCTCAGCAGGACTCAGTACTTGGCTTTCTGCCCTTGCTGATGTCTTCCCAAAGGAACACATTCATTGTCCATACCTATGATGGTGCATGTCTCTTTCTAAGGTCTCCGGCTCATGCCGAACTACCCTTAAGAAGTAGGCACAATTATTAATTCCTATTCTTCAGAGGAAATCAAGGTGCTAAGAGGTTAAGTAACTTACCCAATGTCTCACAGCTAGTAGCATTAGGATCCAAATGCAAACATTCTGGTTCTAGAGTCCATGTGATGGGCTGTTATTCTATACTTCTACTTACTGGACCTCTCCATTCATTGCTTGATCCTTAGGTGCCAAACTAAACCTTTTAACTTCTTCCAACGTTAGCCTTCTTCCATGCCCCACCTTTCCGAAAAAAGAAAACAAATATTGCCCAGGCATTATCTGTCTCCTTAAAAGGCACCTAAAATTTAAGATTCATCTTTAATGATTCCATTTCCTTTGGCACTTATATGTATGTGACCTATTAGAATGTTAAGCAGAAATTACAAGATGAGCAGTAGAGTCTGACTGAAGTGGGGAGTATGGTGTACAAAGTCTAATAAGACCCATGGAATTGGTGAAGAGTAGGCAACCATTAAAATCCAATTGTTAGCTCCTGTTGATTCTGTCTCCTCAAAGTCTCCCACATCTGACATTTCTCCATTGCTGCTACCATTGCCCTAGTTCAAAGCACCATTCCCTCTCTTCTAAACAATTGCCCCTGTTTTCTGTTCTTTCCTCCCCACCCACCCCATCTACCCTTGATCCAGATAAAGCTGGCTGGCTGAAACCCAGGCTGGTCATGGCACCTGAGCCCACCCTGAATCAACTGGTGAGAATTACATTCCCAGATGTGAGAATATTAGAAAATTTAGAAGATAATGTGACTTGATCCAACAGATTTTCTACTGAAGGAATAGGAGCTATGCAAGTAAAAAACCTAGTTATACTTTATAGACCACAGGCTCCAGAATAAGAGGCACAAAGTCAGTTGCCTAGAGAGGTGGCAGATGAACATAGGTCAATATGGGGGTGGGGGAGGCAGGGAACTGACGCAGCTGGAAGGTTTTTTGTCCTGTGCAAAGGAAGTAGCTACTCTCAACTAAGCACACTGTCACCCTGTGGTACTGTGGACCTGCGCCGCCAGCTTTTCCCATTTCTCTCCAGAAGCCAGAAATTCAAATCTAGTATGATACTTCCTGGCTTTTAAATGTTGGAAACCAAATCAATTTTTTTCACTAGCATGGTACACACATACAAACCATGCCCATGGGCTATTGTAGTCTGCAGCCTCTAGTTGGAAACCAGTGGTCTAGGGAAGGTTGTTTTCTCCTCTGTGTACTCTAACTCTGTGGTTGAATTGTAAATACCCTAAGGCCTTGAATTTTGAAAGTAGGTCCTGCAAATCCTAATGAAAAATGCCCTCCAGCAATCTCTGAAAAGAGATTATCCTATTGAACAAAGAATGTGTGGCAGAAATGGAGACATTTCCTCAGTGGTTATAGGGTAACTAGATGGACTGTGAAATTTTAATCAAGTAGAAAAGCTTGTACACTTGACTGCACCAGCATTTCCTCAGAGGCAAGTTCTCTGATTCCAAAGTTGAAAGATAAAGGAGAAAATAATGAGATCTAATATTATTGAGCATCTAGTATATACAAAGCATGCCCTAGGTATAATAATTATGGTGTTAATTCTCTCTATAACTTTAGAAATGTAGCTGGGCAAGCACTTCTCTAGGTACATTCTTCATAAAAGTAACAGATTGGCATGTTGTTAAAACAAAGATGGAAAGCTATTAGCTTTGCCATTAAAATATCAGTGATTAGATTGAGATATGTGGGAAAGATAATCATGGGTAAAATTTTCTTTGTCTTGGAAAAAAAAAAGGGGGAGGCCAAAGAAAGTAACTCATAGAGATTAAATAGCTAGTAAGGGGATAAACCCAGAATTCAAAAACAACTCTATTTAAAGCTAAAATTTGTGTTCTTCCTATTGCATTCTACCATTTCTTCACTTTTAATGAAAGGAATTTGTAAGTTGGGTGATACTGTTCTGAAATCAGTGATCTGAAGAATATTAGAAATGGAAAATCATAGGATCTTAGAGGTATAATTCCCAGGTATCTTCTTCTAACTTCTAATACAGAGTAGAACAAATTACCCTGGAACTCTCATTTTGGTGGGCAGATAAACCACCTAAAGTACACATTCCTTTCTTCTTTCTGGAGTGAGAAGTAGATTGCATTCCCAGCTTCCCTGCAGATATCAGTGTGGCTATATGGCTGGCTATTGACCAGTGGAATTTAAGATGAAGAGAAGTCTACCATTTCTGGGCCAAAAAAAATGTAGATATAACTGTGGTCTTTACATGTTATTTATCACTTTATGTGAGCTAGATGTAAATGACGGCAACTAGGACCTGGGGACTGATGGCAGAGCTGTAAGATGGAAAGAACCCAGGCCACTGAATTACCTCATGAAAGAAAACCACACAACCCCAGAACACTCACTCCTTCTAGCCTGTATAAACAAAAAACATACTTCAGTGTATAGTTCTCATTCCCTTTGTGATCTATTGGTTACAACAACTGATATTACCCTAATATAGAAATTGATACTATGAAGTGAGTATTACCATATAAAACCCTAAAATATGTGGTTCTAAATTTGTAGTGAGGCAGTAAGAAAATAGGTATTTTAGGCTGGAAAGTTGGATACCTAGGACATTTGGTAATAGTTTTTCTTGCTTCATTAGATAAGATTTTCAAGCAAAAATTGATAATTTGAGATTTTTTAAAGGAAGGGAATATAGAGAATCTAGAAATTGGGTAGGGGGACACTTCACTGGACTTGAAAAGCCAACTGCTTCTGAATTTAAACAATAAAATATAGACTAAAGAAAGCATTGAACAATAAAAAGCTTACATAATTTTTGTAGTTAATCGGACAGAGTTCCAGCTTGTGGTTTTTCCCTTCTTTTGGGCATCTGCCTCCTTTTCTCTGGCATGATCAGAGGGAAGACTAGACTCTCAAATAAATATTCATTTAGAGTAGTCCAAGAAATATGGAATTCCCATGACGACTTCTGGATTTATATATCTAAAGTACTTTTTATTGTTGTAGAAGGTTTAACTGTAGAAGATTAGAAGTTAAGAAGTTTAACTCTTAATCTAGAGATTATATATTCAGAAAGTGTGGTAGGCAGACTAATAACCCTCAAGGTTTCCACATCTTAATCTCTGGAACATGTGAGTGTATTACCTTACATGGCAAAAAGGACTTTGCACATGCGATTAAATTAAGGACCTTGGGATCAAGAGACTATTTAGGTAGGTCTCAAATATAAGAAGGGCCCATAAAGGAGTCATAGAATATGTGATGACCAAAGCAGAGTCAGAACCAGAGGCAGATTTACATATGCTGCGCTGTTGGTTTTGATGTTGGAAGATGGGCCACGAGCCAAGGAATGCAGGCAGCCTCTACCCACTAGAAAAGGAAAGGGAATGGATTCTCCCCTTGAAGCCTCCAGAAGGAACACAGCTCTGCAACACTCTAATGTTAGCCTAGTGAGACCCATTTTACACTTCTGACCTTCAGAACTATAAAATAATAAATGTGTGTGTTTTTATTAATTTTTTAATTTATTCTTAGAGAGAGGGGAAGAGAGGGAGAAAGAGAGGGAGAGAAACATCAATGTGTGGCTGCCTCTCACGCACCACCTACTGGGGACCTGGCCCGCAACTCAGGCATGAGCCTGACTGGGAATCAAAGTGGTGACTCTATGGTTCTCAGGCCAGCACTCAATCCACTGAGCCACACCAGCCAAGCATAAATGTGTGTTGTTTTAAGCCACTGTGTTTGTGGCAATTTTTTACAGTAATAATAGGAGCAGACAGTTAAGGTAAAGATTAGTGTTTTGACAAGAAGGGAGCTTTTCTCTGTCTTGATTAAATAGGTTCTGAAAGCATTATTCAGGACATAACTTGGGAGCTGGAGGGAGAGACCAGGGTCTTTTAGAGAGGCTAACACTTCACACAGTCACATGTGGAGCAGCTCTGGAGCCATCACACTGGGTTATAATAGTCTGCAATTAGAGCATAAATCTCTTCCAGACAGAGACTAAGTATCCTCACAGTAGTTCAGCCCTCCATATTCATGGGATCTACATCCACAGCTTCAATCAACTGCAAATTGAAAATATTTGAAAAAAAATGTTACACTGTTGTGTACTCTGTAGTTAGGCCCACAATAGTTGTGTCTGTACTGAACATGTACAGACTTTTTGTTTTTGTTATTCACTGAACAGTATGGGATAACAACTATTTACGGAGTATTTACACTGTGTTAGATGTAGTCTAGAGATAATATAAAGTATGTGGGAGGATGTGCATAGGTTATATGCAAATACTGTATGATTTTTGTAGAAGGGACTTGAATCTCTGCAGATTTTGGTATCTTTGACGGGGTCCTGCAACCGATCCCCTGCAGATACTGAAGGATGACTGTACAATTGAGAGGAAGGGACACTAAGACCCAGAAGAGAAGCACAGTGTAGTGGCTAAGGGCACATAGCCTTCAGATAATCTGATTTCAAGCTACTTTCCAGCCAGTGTGACTTTGAGCAGGAAGCTTAACCTTTGCATACCTTGGTTTTCCTTCTGAAAAAGGAGACTAACTGTAGTATCTTCACAAAATTGTGAGGGGGAAACCACTATATATGCACAGTTCTTGGAATAATGCCTGGCACCTGGCACAAATTTAGTGCTCAGTGAGTATAAGCTGGCACTATACTCGCAACTCAGAGGGTGAATGAATAGCACTGAGACTCACAGCAAGTTATTGGCACAGCCAGGGCTGGTATCCAGATGTTTTCTTTCCTGGTTCAGGGATTTTTCTCCTGGTAGACAGAGTGACCTCCTGAAATAGCTGGGAGAGGAGAGCAGTTAACCACCTTCTAAGGGGCATAATGGGGCTGCAGCACTAGAGAGGAAGGGGAGTGGAAGGTCCGGTTTAGTCTGCTCCCTGGATTACTCTATGAATCAGCCAGGGTTCTTTGGTTACAACCACAGAAACTTCTTGGGCTGACTTAAGTGAAAGGGAGCTGATCAAGGACTGGTGGTGGTGAGGTTCTCAGGATTGATGGGAAAGCTGGAGACCCGGGAAGCAGGAGCTGTAGCTATAGTTCTCCAGCAGGAAGCCAGGTTAAGATGTGACTTTCAAACGAATCTGATTCTTTTGTCCCTGTGTCCCTTGCTCAAGATTCAAAGTCCTGGAAGACAATAGCTAATGTGTTTTACTCTAGCCAAGTGCCCATCCTCTGGCTCTACTGGGGCAAAGAGGAAAAGAATCTGGCCCCTGACCTCCCCATCATATCAAGACTACATTCAGGACTCCATCACATCTTTACTAACTTCTCAAAGCCTCGTGGACAGATGAAGGTAGAGAAAGACTGATTGGTGGGAGATAGCAGTGTGCCTGTGGGGGAAGAAGTTAAAGAAGGAAGCATAGGGAGTTTTGTGTTCTGATGGGGAGCTGTCATGGTTTAGTGACAATTGTAGAATCAGAGAAGAGAAAGGTCAGTGTAAGAAACAAGTGAAGAAGTTGAAATAAAAGCTCAGAGACATTTGTCAGGAATTACAAGAGGCCTTGAAACTGACCAAGTTGAGGTACAAAATGAAAAAGGTAGGAATCATGCATTTTTGCAAGAAGAAAAGGCACTAGTATAGAAACTGAAGAGTAATAGGCTGATTATATTTAATAATTTTATGAGGACCTGTGCTTATTGTGTGTATATATAGACACACAGAAGTTAAAATTAATTGTGACTTGATTTAGTAATTCTAAAATATATCCAACAGAGACTACTCTGCAATTATTTTGAAAAGTGAAGATTTGGATTTTATATTGCCATATAAAAGCCTAAAATATGTGGTTCTTAATTAAAGACATTTTGTGAACAATTAAGTGTGAAAGTAGCAGAATATGGGGTTTACAAAAAATTATCATTAAAATATTCTATGATATACTTAATGCCAGTTCATTTATGTAAGCATGCCTGAGTGATTTTTATGGATGTTTTGTGTGCATATGTGAAAAAATATTTGTTTTGGAACAAGTTGAATAGCAAACCAAGTCTGCTGAGAGCTGGAAGTATAAAATGTCACTATTAAAAACAAAAGCATTGACAATGGTTCTTTACCTCGTTTTCTTTACTCTTCTCCATTAGTGAGTGAATGACTCAATTATGGTCCAGGTTAGAAAAAAATACCACCATGGTTCCTGTTCTCATGTGGCCTGCAGTTTCGATGACTTCTCTTGGAAAGTCTGTTTTTCCAATACTCAGGATGTGAGAGCATGAAATACACTACCCTGGAAGGTGGGAGATACGGGTTCTATCCCAAACCCCTCCAATTAGTGTGTGACTTTGGCCAAGTCACTTCACTTCCAAGATCCTATTGACTTACAGGTTACCTGAGAAATGTATGTAAAATCTGTGTTTAGGTTCACGTTTACATTTCTAGAAGAGAATGCATCTAACTTCATTTGCCTCTCAAAGATCCATTTGCAGCTTGAAAGACTCTTTAATTTTCTGGTGGCTAAAACTTATTCTTGTCTATCAACCCTAGTTTTCCTTTTGGAATGTCCCAAAATAAGAAGAGTTGCCAGGCTGAGAGCTAGAAGGGAAGGCAAAATCATTTGATGCATTAACATCATTTTCTAAACATGAAAACCAAGGGCCAGATGGTTTATCAAAACAGAAGCAAATCGAAATATAAAGACATGATTTAATAGCAGGCTCCTCAGTTTTTGTTCCCTGGGGGAGTTTCTATCCATTTGTCTCTGTTTCCCAGATGCCTTCTGCAGATCCCCTCACAATTTTTCTTACCAGTTCCGACTTTGTTCTCTCTTGAAGCAAATACGGATGAAATGGTGGCCATTCCTTCCTGGTTCTTATTGATCTTGTTGGCTCTCCCAAACATGCACCCCAGTGGCTGGAATGCAGGGAGATTCCGTGATGGCTAGCTGAGTTGATGGTAAATGCTCAGTCACCTCTTGCTCTGGGGCTAAGGGCCAGTGCAGAGCGCTGTGTGTGCCATGTGGAGAAAGAAGGAGCCGCCTCAGTCAGCTTTCTTTTTAGCTCGATGATCACAGCTGAGCCCATAGACATGTGACACAGATTCTTTTTGATAAGGTACAATGGGTTTTTAATTGACTCTTACATTTATAACTGCTTTTTGACCCATATGTGACAACCTGCTGTTAGTGGATCTAGCATTCTCAGAAATGTGCCATTAACTAGATTCTTTTCTCTTGGCTGTTTATTCTTACCCAGAAATTCAATAACTTCTGATAACTTATGAGGACTTTTCCTCCTTTGTTCAAGACGTAAATGCCCAGCATCCCTGAGACAGTCTAGGAGGTTCTGCTCCCTTTTCACTGGTCATTGTGTAGGGTTGGTTATGGAAGGTACTCAGGGTACAGGGTTGAGCAGATCAAGCGTGGTAATAGAGGGTGCAGTCTGTGGCCCATGACCTAGTTCTTCAGCTTTTCTTTAATTTCACGAGCTACCCCATATCCTTTTGTTAATTCTTCCTTTTCCCCTAAGTTGGCCTTTAAGTTCCTGCTGCTAGCAACTGAAGAACCCCAATGACACCTTTTATCTGACTCTCCATTAATCCTGTGATCATAGGGAGAAAGGAAATGAGTATTTGCTGAATAAATTTTCTGGTTTAGCTAGTTTAAGTAAATTTAAATTCACAAATGTTAGACACCTTATCAAAAGTCCCTTTTAGTTTTATATTTGCAAATTTCTTGAGACAAATTGTGTTTGCTGGTTTTGCTATCTAATCCCCTCTCTATTCTCGGACCCTAATAATTTGGTTTCCCTACTTTGTTGTTCGCTAAGATCCCAAGATATTCAATGGCCAACATCCTAATAGACTTCTACTAAGCCCTAGCATTACTGTATGAAGCCTCCTCTGAGTGCAGCACCCGTGTTCCCCATGCTGTACAGAAAAAGGCATGTTTACACATAGGGTTTATTTGCATGTTCTATTTTATAACTCCTTCCTGCTTTCATGCCATAGACCCAAACAGTTAATTTCATGTTAATATTCTATGGTTTTCATCATTGCCGGGACTTCACTTCAAAACCCAAGTGTTTATGGCATTCAACTGTGTATAGTCATGAAAATCTACAGAAGAAAGCTTTGTTGCTTTCCGTCAGCTTTTTTTCTTATTAATAAAATATGAAAGGTAAGAGCTATTGCCTTTCAAAATGAAGAGCTTTGGGGAAATTCAAGATACCATAAAATGATTAAAGAGAGAAATGAATGTCCAGTGCACCCGTTTGAAAAACAAAATAAAGGCAGGACTTTGAAAACCACTTGACTGCTGCATCGATGGGTTTCGGAAGATTGCTGCTCGGGTGCTGTCGGGGCGAGAGGCCTAAAGGAGCCATATTCTCACTCACGGAAGTTTTCAATGAGATTTCTGAATCATTCATCAAAAGCTGATGAGAAGGGAAGTTCAGCATTTGGGGAATATAGCAAACAAGACTAGGAAGTTTTTTTTTTTTAAAGATCTATCTTTTGGAAGAAATGTGTGGTAGTTAGCAGAACTCTCGCTCCATCTGGTTGGTGTTGGGAGGGGTTCCAACTAAGTTCATCCTGAACCTTTGGGGAACTTGGAAATAGCCCTAATTTTCCCAGTACGCCTCCCCAGCTGAACAAGTTGAAAAACAAATGCAGCCAGATCGTCTGACTGTGTTTGTACACATGCTAAGAAAGCACACACACACGCATGGGTTGGAGGCAATTAGGGCTGTGGTGCAGAGCCCCATTATTTGAAAATTTACCCTTTAGTGTAGTTGTGACAAGATAATGAATGTGCGTTCGTTTCTGTGGGAGTGGAGCCACTAAGGAGGGAGGACAAATAAGCTCATTGAGTCTTCATGGACCATCAAGTCCAGAGACTTTTCACTGTGAAAGGGTCTTTTGTTAGTGCTTCTGGGAGCTCCTGACAGATGATAGAAAAAGGCCCTGACTATTCCTCGAGGAAAAGGCATCTCCAGAACAACTGTGCCAGGCCCACCCTTTGCTCCCAGCCTCACCTGCCCAGCCCGTCCTACTGACCACCTTGCAGTTTCCAAGCCGCTCTACCCTCTCCCTTCCACCATGAGAGGGACCAGGTCGGCAGTCTCCTGCCACAGCTCATGAGCCTCCAGGCATATAAATTGTCCTGTCCACAGTACTCTCTGTGGTAGTCTTGGCTCCTATTGCTTTCCTCTGGCGGGGAGGCCAGATGTAAACCTGTGCATCTTTTTCTGGGCCTTTTGGGTTCAGCCTCCTTCCAAGGAAATTGTCCCCAGGATGGAATTCTTGGCCAATGGGCTGAAATCTACTCAGTCCTAACAATCCTCTTTTTACAAAAGGGAATTCTCTTTTCTCCAGCTTATTTGTGGGAGGTCCTTGGATCAACTCAACACTGTCACTGTCTGTAGTGGGTTACATAGGCATGTCCATGTCCTAACACTGGGAACATGTGAATGTGACCTCATTGGGAAAAAGATGTCACTCAAGATCCAGGGATCTCTTGAGACGATACCACCCTGGATTAGGGAGGGTACTAAGTGCAATGAAGGGGTCCTTGTAGGGCACAGACATGAGGAGGAGAAACACCAAAGGCCATATGAAGACAGTGGAAGAGATGGGGTTATACAGACACAAGCCAAAGAACACCTAGTGCCATCAGAAGTTGAAAAAGGCAAGGAAAGATGCTCTTCCCCGAGAGCTGGCGGAGTGGGTGTGGCCATACCAGCACTCAGATTTTGACCATCTGGTCTCCAGAACTATGAGAGACAAAATTTCTGCTGTTTTAAGTCACCAAGTCTGTGGTAATTCACTGTGGAAGCCTTAGGAAACTAATTGACTGTCTTTGCTTTTGCCAGGGATGGGATTGGGTGGAACTGCTCAGTACTAACTGGGATTTGTACCACAATAGCTGGGGAGCCAGGAGGAGGGGTGGGCTCTGGTGGTGGCCATGAACCAGATCACATAAGTGAAGACTAGTGAGTTCCCATTCAGGGTGAGAGGGATGGATCTGCCTCCCTCTGGGGAGTTTGTATTCTAGTTGTCAGCACTAGGCCTACACATATTTTTTAAAAAATGTCCTGTTTTTATGTCATGAGTCATCTTAACTGTAAAGACAGGCACAAAGCACACCAAATAAACCGACAAAGCTAAGGACAAGTGAGACTAGAGCTCAGTCTGCTGCTTTTTATAACCATGGCCCAACAATTAGAAATATCAATGATAAAATGTTTCTCCCCACAAAGCTTTCACTTGTATAAGTTTTAAAACAGTTGCTGGATACTGATGAGTCTTAATATTGAATATGTAAATTCCAAATGAGCACATTTTTATTACTTAATCTTTACTAAGCATTTTATTCTACATGGAAATTTATTGAAGTTATTCAGTTGACCCCTGACATGCATCATCAAGTGCTTGTTTTGAGGGTTAGTGTATAAGGTTTGGAGTTGTTTGATGTTGCTTTTAGCTCAGTTCATGTTTCCAGAACCTCATACTACATATTCCTGTGTGTAGGTGCTAGATTCATAGTGAGAAACGGTAGCGCATGGATTCCAGAGACACAAAAACAACTTGAGTTACTGTAATTCGGTCGCTCTATGCAACCACTTTGAATCTTTATCTATGACTGAGTTTTAACACAGTGGAATAGAGTGCAGATTGCAAGGTGTTCCATTTTTTGTTTGGTAAATACAAATTTCATTTCATACATGAAATATTTGCGGAATTTGAGTATCTTTAAAAGTAAAACAAATTATTTTAAAAATTATTGTTTAAGGATTAAAGAACAGATCAAGAAAATATCATTACTGATTAGCAAATGGTTATTTCTGAAAATAAATTTCATTGTATTGGGTGAGGTATTAAAAAGTGATCTGATTTTGGTTGTCAAATATGTGAGGTGTACCATTTGTGGATAAGGAAGGACAGATGTAGAATTTGAGGAATGGGGGGTTCTAAGTTCGTTTCTCCACATTTAAATATATTACTTACTCATTTTGGTCATTTCGTCAAATCTCAGCATTATCACTCTCTAGCTGTGTGATCCTAGGCAAGTCAACCTCTGTTCCTCCTTTTCATCTGTACAATGTGGGTCATGATAATGCTCACCAGGGGTTGTTGTGAAGATGAAATGAGTTAAATGTCATTACTTGGTCATTTTGAACATTGTTGTATTACAGTTTGTACAGCACAGGTGGAGGTTATGTGGGTGACTGGGATGATCACAGGCCTGGTTTGCCTAAGGACATTTCCAGTTTAAGACTGCTGTCCTGCATCATACTTCAGTGGAGCTTCCTCCCGCTCTCCAAAGTGTCCCCATTGGTCATCCTTCATAAAGATGAGGGGAAGGTTCTGCCCACACAGAACAAAGTTTATAATGTAAAATACTTATAGTTCTAAATAAATGGACATTAAGAATCACCTATTAATAAGAATGGCAGTTGACGACTTTATTGTCAATTTTGAGTTACAAATATTGAATAACCATTGAATAATGAAGGGAGATTATGAATCCATTTAATGGCAGCAAATTGCAACTCTTTTTGGTTGTACTTACAGAGAGAAGCTTAGAAGGAAAGCTCAGGTGTGGTGACACAGTCTAGACAGAAGAGAGGTTTTAGAGTGAAATCTGAAAATTGTCAGGGCTGAAGTCAAATCAGGCAGAATGGGAGGGAAGACAGCAGAAGGAGTTGAAGAAGGCAAAGAAGTTCTTGTGATGGATCCTGTGGGTAAAGGCAGCTCAAGTTTAGTAGAGGTATCTGACTGTAGATCTGTAAACGGAATTTAAAATAAAAAGCATAGTCTAAATTAGATAGAAGAAATGACTGGGATGACATAAGCCATGAGAGGTTTGTTCCCCAGGGTAGCTGTGAGTGAAAGCCAGAATAACTGTGCGTGTTCCTCCATGTTTCTTTGGTTTATGTTTCCCTTCCTTGATTATGAACAAGCATCCCCATCTAATCCACTACATGCATTTTGAGCTGTCTTTTAAAGGGCAGTGTTGTATAGTGGTTTTAAGCTCTGATTTTGGAGGCACAGGACCTGGGTTTAAATCTCAGCATTATCACTCTCGGGCTGTGTGATCCTAGGCAAGTCAACCTCTGTTCCTCCTTTTCATTTGTACAGTGTGGGTCATGATAATGCTCACCAGGGGTTGTTGTGAAGATGAAATGAATTAAATGTTTAGTACTGACAGTGGAACCTGACCCCCAATAAGCTCTGCATACCTGGTAAAATTTGCTATTATTTTTTCAAACTCAGTCTATGACATCTGTTCTTCTTGGAGCACTTCCTGACTGCACTTCCAGGCTGTCATAGGGCATGTTCCCATAAGGCCCTGCACACAGATTGTCCTATGCTGAAACTATTTATCTTACCTTCCCACTCAGTTTAAACTCCTTCCACTAAAGATTAGGTCTTACCAATTCTTACATCCCACTCTCTAGTAGATTTCTTCGTAATAGCAGGCACTCCATAAATATTTGTTGAATGGATGAAAGAATGAAAACTGACAATTCAGCTCTCCAAGTTTCATTCTTTAAAAGGAGTTTCTTACAAAATTAGAAACTTCTTAATGAGAGTTTTTTTAGGGAGTCTTAGTTTCTTAGGGAGAAATTTAGTGGTGGAGGACTCAGGAAAGAGGAATTTACCCCTCAGCCACAGAAGTCTGACATTTGCCCTCAATACATGAACAGACCAGAGGAGTGAACCTTGCTGTCTCTATAACCTCCATCCTACTTGTGAAGACCAGTAGATCAAGGGTCCCCAACCCCCAGGCCATGGGCCGGTAAGGATCCATGGCCTGTTAGGAACCAGACTGCACATTAGGAGGAGAGCAACAAAGCTTCATCTGTATTTACAGTCACTCCCCATTGCTCATATTACTGCTCTGCCTCCCATCACATCATTGGTGCCATTAGATTCTCAAAAGAGTGCAAACCCTACTGTGAACAGCGCATGTGAGGGATCTGGGTTGCACACTCCTCATGAGAATCTAATGCCTGATGATCTGAGGTGGAGCTCAGGCAGTGATGCCAGTGCTGGGGAGTGGGTGCAGATACAGACTGTCATTAGCAGAGAGGTTGAACTGCCCAGAGAACATAATAAATCAATTGCTTGCAGACTCATATCGAAACCCCATCAGTGAGTGGCAAGTGTCAATTTAACTGTACCTGGTGGCGGGATACAAAGCCATTCCTTCCCACCCCCAACACCCCCCAGTCTGTGGGAAAATTGTCTTCCATGAAACCAGTCCCTGGTGCCAAAAAGGTTGGGGACCACTGCAGTAGGTAGTTTTCAGTTCTCATCTTGATCATTTTTGGCCTCTTATTGGAAACTTCTAACCTGGATTCTGTGACCCTATTTTCTCCTCCCATTCCCTGGCTGTGGTTTTTCAATCTATTCTGACAGCTTCCCTTCTTTAACTCATCCCTTAAATGTTTATGTTCCTCAGAGCTACCTTTGTTCCTTTTTAATTCGCACTTGACATACTCCCTGGGAAATCCCATCCTTTCAGTTACGACCTGCTGATTCCCATTTCTATTTCAATCCTGGATCATCCCTTAAAGTTGCAGACCTGCTTTCCAGACTTGGAAACAACTCACTAATTGCAGATGGAAAAAATGTTAAGTGTCCCTTTAAAAACTGGAGGGTTTTCTCCCCTCTCTTAAAGAAGGAGAAATTTTGAAAAATAAGAAAAATATATAATTATATATTTACGTGATATATATGTGCCTGAAAAGGAGTGAGAAGCTTCTGTCCTCCACGTGCATGCTCTCTCACTAACTCCAAGCATCTGATGGGGTTGCTTCCAATAGCACGATGTGCCTGCACCACTGTTGCTTCACAGTGTTGTAGGTCTAATTTCTTCAGGTATATTTGTCAGAGTATCTTTCTTTCGATAAACAATACTAGTTCTCCTACTGGAATACATGCAAAAAAAATTCTTAATTACTTTCCTTTCAGATGCTTGTGCATCTAAATTGCTTAATGGCTGCTGCCCTTTATCGGGGGATCTTAGGGGTCTTGCCAGCAACATCATCAGTCAGGTAATTTGCACGAATAGTTCTTTACTAAACATTCAGCCCCCTTATCACTGTTCCCTGCAGGATCCTCATTAGTCAGTAACCTAATTCAGGCTTGAAAGATTTCCATTATGGTGCCCTTTGTTTCCTGCCCACTGCCTAATATTCTGTTCAGCAGGATATTTCTCTGCAGCCTGTGACTTGTTTCTTGACTGACATGCATGTTGTCTTTTTTTTTGCCTTCAAAATAAGTGAGTGCATAAATGCACACAGCTCTTCTGGCCAAGATGGAGGCATAGGTAGACACACTGCCTCCTGGCACAACCAAAATAAGGTCAACAACAATTTAGAAACAAGATAACAACCAGGTCTGACAGAAAATTGAAGTGTATGGAAGTCAGACAACCAAGGACTTAAAATATACACACTCATCCAGACCGGTAGGAGGGGTGGAGTCAGGCAGCTTGGTGGAGAGGGGTCACACAAAAAGCGGTGGCACCAGATATGTGACGCATCCTGGGTGCGTAAGGCATCACAGGTGCGTAAGGCATCCTGAGCACAAGACCACAGCGGGTGGACCCTGAGCACACAGGGGGCTGGCAGACCCAGCAAGGCAGTGACTGTGAAGCTAGGCACTACGCACAAGGCTCCTGGTTGTCCGGGTCACATTCGAGCACAGATAGACCAGGCAAAATTAGGCAGTGAGACAGACTGCGCAGCCCAGGGTCCCAGTGCCAGGAAATAGAACCTCAGGACACTGACTGAAAACACCTGTGGGGGTTCAGGCATAGGGAGAGACTCCCAGCCTCATAGGAGAGTGTGTTGGAGAGACTCACAGTGTCCTAGAACATACACAAGCCCACCCACATGGGAATTAGCACCAGAAAGACCCAGTTAGCTTGGGGGAAGTGGTAGAAGGAACTGAAATTTGACTGAGAGAGGAGCAAGTGCCATTGTTCCCTCTCAGACCCCGCCTTCACATACAACATCACAACCCAGCTACTGGGTTGACCCACCTTGGAGAACACCTAAGACTCTGCCCCTTACTAGGCACAACCAAATTTTTTAAAAAATGGCTCAAATGGAAGTACAAATCAAAGCCTCACAGCCAATACTTTTAAGTGACCAAGAGATAGCCAACCTATCAGATGCACAGTTCAAAGCACTGGTGATCAGGATGCTCAAAGAATTGGCTGAATTTGGTCACAAATTAGATGACAAAATGAAGGTTACAATAAGACAAATGAAGGAAAATGCACAGGGAACCAATAGTGATGGAAAGGAAACTGGGACCCAAATCCATAGAGTAGACCAGAAGGAAGAAAGAAACAACCAAACAGAAAAGAATGAAGAAATAAGAATTCAAAAAAATGAGGAGAGGCTTAGGAACCTCCAGGACATCTTTAAACATTCCAACATCCAAATTATAGGGGTACTAGAAGGGGAAGAGGAAGAGCAACAAGTGGAAAAGTTATTTGAACAAATAATAAAGGAGAACTTCCCCAATCTGGCAAAGGAAATAGACTTCCAGGAAGTCCAGGAAACTCCGAGAATCCCAAAGAAGTTGGACCCAAGGAGGAACACACCAAGGCACATCATAATTACATTAGCCAAGGTAAAGATGAAGGAGAGAATCCTAGAAGCAGCAAGAGATAGGGAGACAGTAACCTACAAAGGAGTTCCCATCAGACTGTCAGCTGATTTCTCAAAGGAGACCTTACAGGCAAGAAGGGGCTGGAAAGAAGTATTCCAAGTCATGAAAGACAAGGGCCTACAT
>CM052539.1:170087618-170174540 GCA_028533065.1 Trachops cirrhosus | reverse complement strand
TGAGAACCAGAGGTCCAGCTGCATTTTAGATTCCTTTTGGTCATTCAATAATCTCGTGCAGCTTAATTCTCTGAGGACATGCTTCCTCTGTGATGTTCAGCCCATTTATCTAGTAACTCTGGTTTTGCTTGTTTTTCATTATTGATTTTAAAGTAAGAAGTGAACTCCAAAAGTTTTGTCCTGCTAATGGACCACAGCTCTGTATGAAACCTCTCACCAACACCAGCATGTGCCTTTCCCATCTCCCTGCCCGCAGGAAGATATGTGAAAATAATAGCATCTATGTGGGCTTCTGCCTCCTCCCCTGTTCTTTCCTTCTCATTATCTGGAGGCCTGTGAAGACTAAAAGCTTCTGGGAATGGCTAGTTTGCTTTGCATGCTTATCTTTCCCAATCATGACTGAGGAATTCCAGGGCCGGGAATTCAAGTTCCCCTCAAAGCATGCAGGCCTGTGGGGAAGTTCCCCTTTCGTGCTTGTCCAGGACAGAGAGAAAACGAACAATGGCCCCCTGCCCTAACCCTATACCCATTTGCCTGGAATTCTGGAGATTTTTCTGGTCTGCTTTAGGGCAGGGCTGTGTCCTTGAAGGCTGTCAAATTTGACTGAAAAATTGGTACACTTTGAGTGAGCAGATTAAGCTTTCATTATAGCTGTAGCTGACTTAGGTGTGATGTAAATCATCGCAGCTACTTGAAATGACCGTAAGTTCAGTGAGAGTGGTGTCATAGCACTTGATCGGTTATTCCCCCTCGGAACATTACATTTATTCTGAATGCTCAACAGGGTTTTGTGGTAGGCAGTGTGAAGGGAGGGGAGGCTGCGGCTCTGTTCTGCCAGAGACCATGCCTAGCGCCAAGCCAGCGCACTTGTGGTCACACATGCACATGTGCACACACACGTGTGCATATACACATGTGCACACGTGTGCACACATGCACGTGTGCCCATGCGCACATATGCACATGTGTACACATGCACTCACTGAAGTCAACAAACAGAGAAGAGCAATTAGGAAGGCCATTAATTAGGAGATGGCTTATGACTTTATTGTATTTCATAATCATTTATTAACTTATGTAAGACCTTATACTGACAGCTAATTTTTTTTTTCGCAAACATTGGATCAGGTTAGGTCTTTGGTATGAAATGTGTGATCACAAGTTGGATATTCTCCTGACATATAATCATGACATTACCCACAGGCGATTATCAATGCAATGCACTAAATTTATCCCATTTAAGCCTACAGCTATTGGTAGTTCATAGTTTGTTGAGGATGTATAAATTGTAACCCCCAAATAGCAAATTCATTAATGTTACAAAAAAAGTCCTCTTCATGAAACCTTGAGTTTTGTCTCCAGTTGCTGTGTAATTGCAACCAGATATACGTAACACCTCACCTATATCTCTGTTGCTCAATTTGAAATTTTGTTATTTAGGGGTTTAATTTATAAAATTTTAAGTTGTCCTTATTATAAGGCCGCTGTCCCTACAAGAACATAAATTTATAAAAATGAGACTTGACACACCCACCAACACTTGATTAGGTCCCTTTAATAACATCCTTCACATTTATAATTACTTAATATTTATCTTCTCTTAGACTGTAAGACCATAAGAACAGGGACCATGTCCAGTGCTTTCACTGTTGTATCTCCTATGCTTTACATCATTGCTGGCACCCAGAATATGTTCGATATACCCGAAAGTGAGTGAATATGGATGAATTAATAACAGACCCTGAGTACCAACGGCACAGAGCAAAGAGCTTTTTCCCTCGCCCCTCAACTTTCCAGCTGGGCTGATAGCACCACCTAGTGGCCATGTATGAATTTATCGGCTCTACCAAGTTTTCCCCACCACTTGGTTATTCCTTTCTAAAGAGAGGGAGATAAGTGCATGGTCCTAATAATACCTCCAGCACAGTGTTTTCTCTTATCTTTTCTTTACTACCACCATAATCATGGTTCTCATTCTCTGGCCCATTTGAATACCCTGCTAAGGATGTTCTTTCACCGTTCTTGCTCACTCCCACTGCAAACCATCCTTCAATATCCCATTTGTCACCTTGTCCTGCTTCAAATGCTTTCCGCTTCCCGGTAGCACTGATTTTCACATTGTAGATCACAAGCCATTAATGGTTTGTTAAATAAATTTGACACTGGCCTTTTAAAAAATCTAAAACATATATATAATAAAAAATGTCAGAGAACAGTACAGGTAGGTGTGGAGATAACGTTTCCTGAAAGTTTTGTTTCAGTTTTAAACACATACACCCTTACCACATGCATGTGTACTAGGTTGGGCTGTTAAATACTTTACTTATGAAAAATGCAGTCAGCGGAATTAAGTTTAACAAGTCCGATGTTAAAATCCTCCAAGCGGTACTTTGTGGTAGTTAGACTTAAGTTTTAATGGGTTTCTTCTGAGTTTAATGTAATCACTCCAAACTGTAGATTTCTCAGCTGCACCCCAAGGAAACGAATACTCAATTGATAGAGGCCACTGTGGGAAATAAATAAGCTAATACACGTAAAATGTCTATGACTGTGATTTGCACACGTTATGTAGCCAACGACTCTTACTTTTCTGCCTATCCACTTTTGTCAAATAGCTCTCTTTATGATCTAAAAATAGCCTGAAGTTTTCACCTCTGCTCCTTTATCTTCCTTTTATGTATAATCTTTCACATCTCGATTTACATAATTCCTGTCCCTTCTCCAAAACCCAGCCCAAGTGCCACCTTTTCCATGAGGCCTTTCTTGACCATTGTCGCACCCACCGGGTGTCTTACAGGCTCGTTAGGAGCAGCGAGTGTGCATCTACAGTGCTCTGCTGTCTCCAGGGCAGAGATTCATCTTTGTTCACGGTGGGGGGAGTTCTGGAAAAGCTCACAAGGTAAAAGGGGTAAAGATTCAGTGGCAGTGGTATTATTGCTTGGGATGAATGAGAGCCTCTCTACAACTCACTCATGGACCTTGCTGTGGGATTTATAATGTTCTCCTTATGTTTTTGTCCCCCCTGAAATGGTTCAGTAACCTGCTTTCCTCTTCACTTAAGAGAAATTATTTTCATGCCTTAGATATGAGGCAGATGTTGAACTGACGGGTAGAAATAAAAAGAACAGAAAATATTAGAGACAAAACAATATTTTATTTCTATTATATGATTATCTAGTATCCATTAATAGGGACTTTTAGTACTCTGTAAATAAATTAAAATAAAATAATTGAATATATATTTGCTCTTTGAAATAAATATAAATTGGCAGTATCACTGCTACAAATATTGACTTTCTGTATTATACCATATTGAGACATTATTTCTGTTTGCAGCCACCAGTTGGCCATGGATGTGGAGAACAACATTGAAAAATACCACCTCAATATCCAGCCTTTGGAGTCAAAGGTGAAAATGTAAGTTGCTTTAAAGTTTACATTAAAGCACTAGCTTTAAAGTTCTTGTTTTATTAACTTCGGAACTACTCTGAAGTTTTGTGATAGAAGCATTGCACATTTATTCACTTCACATTTGTGTGCTGTCCATTATTTCCTCTCTGTCTAAGCAGCAACAAAGCTGTTTTGGGCACACAGCACCATCTACTGGGTAGCATAGGGAATTATTTGATTGCCATCCGTTCATTTCCAGGTTTTCCCCTTTCAGCACGAATACTGTTGTTCAGCTTCCACTAGCATTTCCCACTATCTTTCATCTTAGTGACTTGGTTAATTCCATCTTGGAACAAAGTGGTTATTTCTACTCAGGCCATGTCTTTATCACACACACACACACACACACACACACACACACACTCAACTCTCTTCCTTCTTCCTACGTCCACTCTCATCTAAATGTTTTGGAAGAGTTCGTTCTGTCTTTCTCACTTTCTATCCTTTTAGTTTTCATTCTCTCTTACCAGGGCCAAATATGAGCCCCTTTCCCCATTATATATGACTATTGCATTTAAACTGTGCTAAAAACACCTCAATATTAACAAAAATGGAACTACTATGTTACAAAGTCAGACAGGCAAATTATAAAACGTATCTTAAAGTGATAACCTTTTAAAACCATTTTTAGGTAGAGAAGGGACCTATCATAATCACCTTGGAAGCAGTTTTAAACTAGCCATGCCCGCTGACCCTTTCCCATTCTGACTTGCCTTCGGGTGTGTATAAGAATTGCCACTGAGGGTTTATAAAATACACACACACACACACTCAGCTTAATGCTCTGAGAAGCATGCATCCAAGAAATGCCTGAGCTTGTCCAGGATCACTGATCATTTGCAAAAAAGCCCAGAGGAATCTTTAGGTAAGAAGCCGCCCTGAAGAAGGGAACCTTGAAGTGTACAACTTTGAAAAATAATAAGCCATTGCTGGATTTAGGAACTGAGAAAGAAGTGAAGCAGGTAGATACTATACTGCTGGATGAAAAAAAATATTAATTCACACCACTATAAATTTACGTCAATCTTCGTTATCAGTGAAAAGCTTGCCTCTGAGCAAGCAGACAGGGCTACCTCTCAGGGTAAAGTTCAAACATGGCCTCTGAATGCGCGGGTTCCCCCAGGAAGCTCTGTGTTATGCTCACTAAATGAATAATGAATCATGCTACTAAATCATTGTATGTAAGCAGTGTGTCAGCCTTGCTACATGAGGTATCAGTTTCCACACCATGGGTTGCTTTATCCTTAGGAATTTCTCTCTTATAATAATGTTCTCTTAAATGAAAAAGTGCTGGAAAGGAAAGTTGGCTGTGTCAAAACTAGAGTGTTTAATTTGTTGGGATTTCTTAAAGATTTTATTTATTTATTTTTAGAGAGAGGGGAAGGGAAGGAGAAAGAGAGGGAGAGAAACATCAATGTGTGGTTGCCCCTCACGTGCCTCCAACTGGGGACCTGGCCCACAACCCAGGCATGTGCCCTGACTGGGAATTGAACCGATGACCCTTTGCTTTGCAGGCCTGAGCTCAATCCACCAGTCAGGGCTAGAGTGTTTAATTTGAATGCTGAGTGAAGTTAGGAAATGTCCCTGTTGTTTCTTAGTGTTCATCATCTCTAATATGTAGAGGCAGAGGGGCAGGTGCCAGGAGGAACAGGCAAAGAAAAAATATCTCTGAACCTGGGATTGTAGCCAGCTCAGAAAGGCTGGGACTTGGTGTGTAGCCCTTGGTTTGATGGACAAGTCTCAGCTCAGTTTGGTGCAATCTGAGTGGTTTTATCTCTTCTAATAACTCTGGACCCCAATTCCACTTACTGGTGGGGAATGAGGGGGAGAAAACTTAATCTGCCCAATAATGGAATTTGAGTCCCATTAGAGAATTTAGTCCAGTTCAGTGACTCTTGTCTAATCTGGTTATTAAATTCTTAACTGCTATGACAGGTTAAACACCTCCCTCCACACCACTCAGACCTGCACAGCCTGACCCCCCACATCCCCCCGCTCTCCCATCCACCCTCCTTTCTCCTCCACTGCTGTCTTCATGTTGCCTCCCTCACCCCTCATTTGCTTTCCCCTTCATCTAAGGGAAATCATTTTCAGACCTTAGGAATGAATGTTGAGCTAAGTGGTAGAAATAAAAAGAACAGGAAAGGTAAAAGGCAAAACATTTTACTTGTATGGTATTCCTATGCTAAACACCACGACTGCCCCAGTTTTCTCATTGATGGTGCACACTCAGGCTTCCAGAGAGTTGCTTCCTCCGAAATAACCCTAAGGAGCTACTTTATTGCTTGTAGGAAGGGCCGCTGGTCTCCCCTGAGCACCCCGCCTATGGTGTAGGCTATGCCCCTTGCTCTGCTGGGGCTGTCACCCCCAGGATGACCTTGGCATCTTCCACAGGGAGAATCTTGACATACCCCTACCTATTCCCACTCCCCAAGAGACGTTCTTTAGACCTGCAGAACACTGAGTGTGAACGACGGGGGCTTGTCCCAGGTTCCTGAGTCACTGTCAGACATCACAGGCTTCTTCTTAGGGTCTTCTGATTTCTGTTGATGGGTGGGAACCTGCTGAACATTTACCTTTTCCCAGCGGGTTGAGAGAAGTGAGGTTACTACACCACCACATCTGCTTTCCCAGAAAATCTCCCCTCCCATCCCTGATAAGGAAGAACAAGTAGTAGGTTCCAATGAAGGTTTCCTGGACAGCCCAACCCCTGCAAGTCCTGAGATGGGATATACCTTGGCAGGTCAATCTTTGTACATAAAAGATAAAACAAGATGCCCTGGCTGGTGTGGCTCAGTGGACTGCACGCTGAACTGAGAAGTCTCAGGTTTGATTCCCAGTCGGGCCCCATGCCTGGGTTGTGAGCCAGGTCTCTGGCTGGGGGTGCGCGAGAGGCCACTGATCAGTGTTTTTCTCACACATTGATGTTTCTCTCCCTCTCTTTCTCCTTCCCTCCCCCCTCTCTAAAAATAAATAAATAAAATTAAAAAATATATATATAGCAAGGTAAGAATTGTTCTCAGGCATCAGTCACTTTTACTATATACCTACACAGGTGGGAGTCCCGGGTGGGGGTTGGGTGGGTCAGGAAAGGCTCTCCGTGGTTTCCTTGCACTCAGGACAGCACCAAAAGCAAATAAGTTGATTAAGAAAGACTACACCTGTGGTAGTGCAAAGCCCCATTGGAAGGAGCGAGGGCTGCAGGGAAAGAATGTGTGTGGTGGGGGGGGGTTGGAATTTATATGAAATGTCAGGAAGGGTGCATTGCCTGATTCATGAACATTCAGAGGCAATTTTGAGTTTCAGACTTGGAGGATCAAACTGCATCAAAAGGGCAGAAGCAATCAGAACTGCACAGCTATTAATAAAAAGTCATTTGGGGGAGGTAAAAGGCAGGTTCTCTGAAGATCAAGCAAAGGCAAGCCTCTCAAGTCAGAAAATTTACTTAAAGCAGAAGTAATACAGAGAGCAGCACAGTGAAGGCTTTCAGCACAACGCTAAGACTAAAGATGAATTTATTCTGAGAGTTGAGGCTGGAACAGGGTCTGGGAACCACACACGCATCCGAGGCATGCAGGTTTCAGCACAGAGGCCTGGCCTCGGGAAGGAAACACATGCACCAGATCCCCTCCAGCCTCTGCCCTTCGTGCCAGGGTCACATCTTACACATTGTGATAGGATCTAAAACTCATCTTCCAAGTATGAACCCTCATTTGAAAGTTGTTCATTGACGACGTGCAATCCCTCTCCTTGTGTTTTAATGAGGTATTATTTTGTGATGGAACAGTATAGAGATCTATTGAATCCAATTACCTTTTAAAAGTCTGCTCATTACTGTGGTACATTTACATGATGGAATACTACACAGCAATAAAAAAGAAGGCATTCTTAACTTTTGCAACAGCATGGATGGAACTGGAGACTATTATGCTAAGTGAGATAAGCCAGGTGGTGAAAGACATATACCATATAATCTCACCTATAACTGGAACCTAATGAACAAAATAAACTGGTGAGCAAAAGAGAGTCAGAGGCACAGAAACAAGGAACAGACTGACATCTGCATGAGGGGAGGAGGGAGGTGAGGACTGGTTGAAAGAAGGTGAAGGGATTAGACAAAGAACATTCATGCATCACCTGAACAATGGTGTGGGGACTGTCTGTGGGAAGGTGGGCAAAGGGAGAAAAATTGGGGCAACTGTAAAAGCATAAACAATACAAAATAAATAAAAGTCTGCTTATTAAATCATTCAGTTCCTCTCACTTCTTAATTAATATGTTTGATGTAGTGATGAAACATTTAGATTCTAAAAAGGAGACACACACATGCACACGAGGAAGAAGACAATTCTCCCCAAAATTTCAAAGATAATTCTCAATAATTTGTTTAAGAGTAATGCCTACAAAATTTAGTCAAAAATTTAATTTAAAAAAGAGAGGTCAAGAGCACAGACTTTGGAGCTAGAGCAAACTTAGTTCAAATCCCCTCTCCGCTCCTTACCCAGGGTGGGACCTGGGGAGCACTGCTTACCTCCCTGGGCCTCTTCTGTGAAATGAGGCCACCAACCATGTCTTAAAGGGTTGTAGTGACCTTTCGGTGAGAGAATCCAAGAAAAGCATTTAGCCTAGTGCATCTTTTCCATGAAATCATACCCTTTCCAAACACATTTTAACATCTATTTCGGCTAATAAAATATATACCAGTAAAGGTCCTCAGGAATCCAGCATATCCTATCAATGTATATGATTTGTTCATGCTACTTAAAAATGTTTGAAAGTGTTTGGTATTCTTAATTGCAGTGATTTATCCAGGAGCTCTCTTTGTCAGGTTTGGGGCTGAGTGACTTGGAAACCAACCGTATCCTTGACTCCTTGTGAGAATTGCAAAGAAGTTACTGTTATTCTATTTTGTGGATAAGCAAAACGTAGTCCAATAAGTTCAGTGTTTTGCCCAAGGCCACAGCTAATGAGACATAAACATGAGCAAGAAGCTACATCACTCTAAACACACTTAATTTCTGAGGGCAAAGTCATGCACCCACCTCCACCGGTGGACACAACAGAATCTACAGCTGCACAGGGACTGTTTTCTTTCCAAACAAAACTCTAAGAACCTGCAGAGCAGCCCCTCCACGTGGGCCAAACAAAATGGAAACCACGTGGAAGCAGGTAGGAGGGGCCATAAACCCACCGCGGTGCAATGCTTCATAATTGGGAGGAAACTCAGAACCCAGAGCTTCGCCCTGAGGAGGAAAAGGCTTGAACCCCACATTGGGCACCCCAACTTTTAAGTCAAGCACCAGAAAGACAAACCCCAAAAGATCTGGCTTTGAAAACGGACTGGGCTCATGCCCAGGAGACCCACGGGGCTGTGGCAAACTGAGAACATGTCTGAAAGGGCTCGTGCACCATCACCCACCTCCCAGCCCAGGGCAGAGGCAGCCTTTGGAAAGCAGCGAGACTTCAGGTGAAAGAGACTCATGTGCTGATTTTAAAGCATTGGTCTGGGGGCAGGGGCCTGCTGGGTTGCTCTCCAGGGATGGAGTGGTTAATATCTCCCAGAGCAATTATTCTCTTTCAGAGACTCAGTAGCCTCTGTGCGCCTGCGCCTTATTTCTGAAGTGCCTTCTCAGTCTTCATAAAGAGAAGAGTGTCGTAGAGCCTAGATTCAAGTTGCCTAAATTCCCATTTGTGAGGGAGTTGAGGAGAGGGGTGTTTGACAGTCAGTGTGGTCGTAAGTATTTCTGCAGGTTTCTTTACCTGCAGGAAGATCCAGAAGGGAGTAAGTCTATGATGCTTAGTAAGTAGCAATAATCAAAGTGAGGAGCTGAAGTCGGGAATTACAAACTAAGCAGAAACTGGAGTGCAGCGGAGGCAGACCAGAGACATGGGAACGGCATGGAAAGCCAGCCAATGGCATGCGGTGGCCCTTCCCTGGCCTTTGGGCAGGTCGTGTCAGCTTATAGGGTTGGGGCAGACGCCGGACAATGAAAACATGACATATCTGTTGGGGTTACTCTCAGTTGCCTACAGAAGCTTAAACAGACAGGGGCTCCACTGATCCACCAGATGTCCATATGTGACAACCACACCCACGCTCTTGCTCTCTGCTCTATTTCTGTCTGGCCGAACCATGAGGAGGGAGCTTGGTGCAGTGGGGAGATGGGGGATCTGGTCCAAGTGTTGGATCTGTCCGTTAGTTCCCATCTTCTTCCTTGAAACTTGGCCAGGACTCTTGGTTGCAAGTAACGGAAACTCAATTCAGACTAATGGGCGTAAAAAGAGATTATGTTGGAACACCTACAGAAACACCCAGGGCCCGGGGTGCTCCAAGCAGAGCTCGACCCAGCAGCTCAAACAAGGTGACCAGACTCTTCTGTCTTGCTTCTTCTATCAGCTCTGCTCTTCACATCATCGCTTCATTCTCACAGGGGCTCTCCCCACGCTGTGGCCATGGCAGCTCCAGGCTTATGTCCCGCAGCTGGAAACCTCCAGGTGAAAAGGGGGCCTTTTTCCCAGCGGTCTTGCATGGGCGTGACCAGAGCCACATCACTGCCCCCTGGTCTGTCAGCCCTGACACACTGGTCATTCTCTGCAGTGGAGGGTCACGGTCCGTTCCACCCAAAACGCATGGATTGAGGGTTAGTGGGTCCCCATGGAAAACGGGTGCTGGAACAAAAAGAAATGAATGCTGGGCAGGCAAAACCTGCCACTGTGGTAAAACATCGCCTTCACAGCTCCCCCGTGGTGAGGGTCGAGTGGGAGAACACACACAAAAGAGCCACTAATGGGATTAGCTATTGTCTCCTGAGACATTCAGACTTGTGGCCTTTTTGATAGTGTCCTCTTTTCTCATCCTCAAATTCAGCCCATTTAGGTAACACATGTATTTTGAAATTTTAAAAATTATTTAGTGACATGTAAGAACTAGTAACTTTCACATAGGGAGCCAGATTTCTGACTGTTCCTGAAGAGGCGAAAGGCCTGGCAGCAATCCGCTGCACTGGTACGGGTCCTTCCTCATGAGGCGCAGGTACTGCCCACTGTGCCCTCAGCCTGGCCTGGGGGACATCCGGGATCCTCTTTCCGTCTTCAGTATTGTCACAGTCTCTTGTGAATTAAAAAGAAAATATCCATCCACTTGGAAAAAAGGAATATTGAATTCTTAATCTCTACCTTAAGGAACACTGATACATCGTTTTTCAAATTCCGTAGAAGTCAGAGAGGGAAAGGGGTTGCTTAAGTGCACATTCCCCTTTGCAGACCTCGGTTTCCACCGCTTGTTTGGTTCCTCAAAGGTGCCACACCGCCCTCTGCTGTTCAACAAGCTAAAATGTCCTAACTCCAGTGGATATTTTCTTACTATTTTTTTCTGAATAGTCAAGGAGAGGGAGAGAGGGAGAGAGGGAGGCAGGGCAAGAATGGGGGTGGGGCAGAGAGAGAGATTTTTAAAATCACTTTAATCATGTATACAGAGAACAGACTGACAGCTGTCAGAGGGGAGGGGGTTGGCAGCTGGGTGAGAAGGTGAAGGGATTAAGCAAAATAGAAAAAGCAAGACTCATGGACACAGACAACAGTATGGTTATTGCCAGAGGGAGGAGGAGGTAGAGAGAGGTAGAAGGAGGAAAAGGGGGTATAAATAGTGATGGAGGGAGACTTGACTTGGGGTGGTAAACACAATACAAATATAGATGTAGACTTGTATACTTGAAACCTATATAATTTTATTAACCAATGTCATCCCAATAAATTCAATAAAAAATTAAAAATAATAAAAATCACTTTAAAAATGTCACAGATTTTTAAGCCCTTGATGGGCAGTTTTACAGACATTAGGTGTCCTCAAGTGGCAGAACTTGTCAGCATGGCCCTGGGTGACACTTAGCCCTGGGTGACACTTAGCACTTCAAGTGCTTCAGAGAATGTGAATTCCAAAATTTCCACACTCTTTAATAAAATGCATCCCAGAAGAAGCAAGACTCAGGAATGTAATCTTACAGAATCTTCTTAGAGCCTGTGTTTAAAATCTTTAAACCAAAGAAAAATAAATAAGGGTGCATTTAAAGCAAGCATTGCATAATAAAACAGTGGCCACATATAATGCAAAGCAGGGTCAGATCCTGCTCTAATGGGACCTGAAGTACATATATAATTTGGAGGGCCCTTAAAAAATCCCTAAACCATATCTACTGTTGCAGTTTTATATAAACCATGAAGTGCCCCTTACAGAGTCTGGCAGAAGCTTCTGGCCTTTGAGTAAGGGCCGCTGCCCTTTCTTAGCTTACATTTCATAGTTTCAAAGAAATTGGCCTCTGATCCCAAGGTATAGTTTCACTGCAGCTTCCAGACTTTTCCTTGATCATTGTAATTCACAGAGCCTTAATAAATTGGGAAACATGAAAAAACTCAATAATGCGGTAGCATTTTTTCTATGTTCTTTGTATCCTCTGACTGTTGAAAATTGATGGTCCTCGAACCATTTTAGCCAATGAAAATCAATCAGTTTGTTTATACAAAAACAATTTTAATGACTTTAGTTGTATGCAGAAGAATTATAGAAGATCAGATGCTTTCAGGAATCTAGAGGAGATAGGGAAAGAATTAGTGCAACTGTTTCAAAAGGCTGAATCCTGACAGTCGGTCTTCATGTTCGGCCAGCTCCCAGGAGAGGACGGGTAGTGTTCACTGATCATCTGTGAAAACCTAGATGTTAATCTCAAAGCTCACAAGTCAGTCCAAGTGGAAAAAAAATCACTTAGCTTTCACAAAGAAGAGGTTTCTATTCCCCAAAGCAGAAGATGACATTTTTTTGGATGCTAATCATAGCAAATGAAAAGCTTCCTTAGTGAAATCTCAAGCAGCCACCTAATCACGTTACTTTAATTTTCTGAGTAGTACATAACACTCTCAGATATTTTTTCTCCGCCATTCCTGTTTATTTATCGAACATCACCTGTTTCCTTTCCCAGTACTAAAATCCACGACTGCAAGGCTCTTGCCTGTATTGTCCCAGAGCAGGGCCGCTGCGTTTGGCCATGCAGACCACACTGTATAACATCACAGGATGCCCTTCACCTTGAGTCTGTGCGAAGGTCACCCCTAGCGCTTCATTGCAGTCTACCCAGAACCTAGGGCTGACCCGGACACACGGCCTTCAGCAATGCTGTATTGAGTGAATGAGTAAGTGATATGTCAGCCTATTTATTATTCTCATTTGAAATAGAGGATGAGAAATTGAAAGATTTTGTGTTCCATAAATCAAAGTACATTTACATGTGCAAAGTAGTTTCCCTTTGACTGATGACTTTTTCTGACTAAGCTGACACTTGTAGACTGATTTAGCTTAGTCAAGTCTGTGAAAGTCAGACCAGTGGAACAGAGACAGTCCAGGTCTTCCGATTCCCCGTGACACGTTCTACGTGTGACGGTTTCCCTGTCTCCAAAGCCAATTCCTTCAGACGCCTTGTGCTTTTCTGAGTCTGTGGGCTGTGACGGGGAGTGACTGTGTGTGTGCTGGGTTTTTTTTTTTTTTAGCATTCAGCGAGCCTGGCGCGAGTACCTGCAGCGGCAGGACCCCCTGGAGAAGAGGTGCGCGTCCCCGCCCTCCGTGTCCTCGGACAAGCTGAGCAGCTCCGTCAGCATGAACACCTTCTCGGACAGCAGCACCCCGGTGAGTGCCATCGTCTTTCTCCCGGTCTGACCGGCCGAGCACCTGATCACTGGGGCTTTGGCCCCATGAGAGCCGTCTTCGGAGGTGGCAGGAGGTTTGTGGTCGGAGGACCTACATGGCTTATTTGCTGTGTGTGAACCCATGGTGAGGGTTTGTTATCTCCAAGCGAGGACATGATTCATAAACACAAAGTGAACTTTATCAAGTCCGAGGGAACTGATGTGTTTGCCATCAACCTAAACTACTCATTTGTGTGTTACTGAGAATATCTTTTTCCTTTTAGTCTGTGCCTCTGGTGCATTTTGTGGTGCTAATGTAATAGAAGATGAGCTTGGTTATAAAGATTATAAAGGGAACTTTTGCAGAAAGTACTGAAAAGGATTACAAACTCGGGGGTTGCAACTTGAATGCCTACAGGGGTAGGTCGCCCACATGACTGATGTGAGCCGAGCTGTGATTGGCTAACCGAGGACCTAAAACAACGGTCCCACAGAGCTCCTGGACATGTGTCGCCATGTGGGGATGCAGGACAGATGCTGTGAAAGGTCACTTTCTTTCTGCAGGAGATGCCAGAAATCTAGATTTGTAAATGGTAGCGACCAGCAAGAAAATTCAAAACAACCAGACATGTCTGCAGACCGCACTTGCTCCAGCAGCCACCCATTTAAGAACCCTGGGTACGGAGTTAAGGCATAAAAGGATCTGCTGAAAGTCTGTATTTAAAAAAATGTGGTAGGAAATAAATGATCAGGCGATTGCGATGCAGAGCTCTGTGGATTTAGCCATTGTGGCCCTTTGCGATAGTCACTGGAACACTGTTAGGAGGAGAAGTGACACAACTGTACAAGGACATAATTTTTAAAAAACACCTTCCTTGACTACTTTGTAATCCTGTTTATTCATTTGTAAAAAGGCTGCCCAACAGCCAAAATAATGTATTCACATTGGGAGCAAGCAAAGGTTACTTTGAAATGTTTTTAGATGATTGCATTTTATATTCTTTAATAAACAGTTTTATCTAGTTGTGGATTCTAGAGAGAGAGCAGTAAGTTGAGTTTATAGCTGTGTAAATAACAGTGGCAGAAGATCTATTTCTAGCTGACAGCAGAAATTGAGTACTTAGTGAATCAGCACCTTTAAGAAAATTTTTAGGGGAAATGGCCTTAGCTGGCCTTACTGTGTCACCAGAGGGCGCCCGTGAACCACACTGGGAAATGGTTGGGTTTAGTAAAGTTTGTGTTTAACTCATGATTTGTGAGTGGAAAATAATGTGAAAATTGAGTGTTTTGGATAGCTTCCCTATGAATATCAATATAAGGTGAAAGTTAAAAGACTTTGAAGACTCCATTTGAATGGTGAAAACAGTATCAGAAATCACTCTGCCTGTGAGTGAAAGGTTTGGATTTATTGCATTTGCACTCCCACCTTAGCTAAGCCTATCATAAAGAGCTGTGCTTCCTCTAATAACCAGTGATTCCTTTTGGAACTTCAGTCTCAGTGAGGCGTCTCCCAGGGCGGGGTTTCTCTGGGTCCCCGACTCTCACTAGATCCCCTGCAGTTTACGGAATCTCAGCCCTCTTTCTCTGGGCTTGATCTTTGTTGGTGGTGCCCAGACCATTGTTTGTCTCCTCTGATCCATCAGTTGTCCTTGTCTCAGGTCCCTGCCTTTCCTAGGCTAACACAGCCTCGCCTGGAGGCCAGCCTGCCTTTGCTTAACCCTGGGGCCTCGCCAGCCAGCTGCTCCTCCCACCCCTACCCCTGTAGTTACTGCAGTTACTGCCCAGCCTAGCTGTCTGCCCCAAGCACATGCTGCATAATGTGGGAGCCAGCAACCTGGTCGGGGCGACTCCCCGAGCTGTGCGGAGAACGGTGCTTTTGCATGCTTCTGCTCTGATTGTTTTTGCTATGCATAATGGTTAATATCGTTTTTAGAATATTGCTGCTTTACAATATATATCAACAGTAATGTTTCAGTATGAGCTCTCAAATTCATCATCTTGATAAGAGCTGCCAGGTACTTTGCTAATAATGCTTGCTGTGGATTATTTCATTTAATCCTCTCAATAACCCTCTGAAGGAGGTACCATGATTGTCTCTATTTATGAAAATGGGACTTAAGGATAACTGACTTTCTTGGGGCTACAGGTTTGCCTGTGGCCTGCAAGCTGTCCTTTTCTGCCACACTGTGCCACTTGGTCAAGCAGTGGAAGCGACAATCAGTTAATGCATTTCTAAGATTATTTTACAATTTAAGAAGTATAAACAGTGAATTAAATAATTTTAAAAAGAATCCTCACTTGATTTTATAAATTGCCTAATTCAATGCTCTTTGATTAAAACCTAAACCTCAGCTGCTCAATGCCAAATTAAAGAGCAACAGGAGGGAAGATAATATTAAGTTATGTTAGCAATTTGCATATTAAGTACCCTTATACCATAATGTATCATGTGTTAACAGAAAAATTTGCTTTAGAAATAGCAATTGTGAATAGCAACTGTTACTGGGAAATGTAGCTTGTGAGTATTAAAGTGAGGAAAAAAGAGCAACTTTTTTTTAACCATAAAGTATTAGTTTTGCACAGAGGACAAGTGGAAGATGTCTTGTGTACTTACAATTAATCAATTTCATATGACCAAATACTTATTCTTTTAGTTTCTAGCTCTGAAAAATCTGTAATTTGTCTCATAGGATATCATAGAAAGAAATTATAAAATGGCATATTATCATTTGGATTGGTAACCTTGTCCCACATCATTAGCCTACTCCTACAGATAAATTCTGAAAAATCTTTGAATGGTTCCAAGACATTCTCAGTTCACTTGGCTTGGATTAGTTCCGCCTACCCAGGCCTGTCCTCCTGGCCATGCCCACTCTGTCCCGTTGGCTCCTCTCTCTTGTGGCCTGGCCTGCAGGGAGGAGCGTGACTCCTAGAATAAGGCCCTCGGCTCCCTGCCTTAAAGTAGCAGCTCTGTCACTACTTTTGTGAGTCTAAGTCCTAACATCTGGGAGGTCACTCTGTCTGCAGACTGGAAATAACACCCACCCCAGAGGTGGACTGGTGTCTCTGTGAAGATTAAGAGGCACTACACACGTGAAACATGGCACAGCCTGTGACCCTGAAGTCTCTCCATAAATGTTAGACCATCTGAACCTGTTCTTGAAAACACTCCATGTGTTCAAAATGCTGAGGAAAAGCTGTGAGGAACAGAGGTGGAATTTCTAACTTGATTCCCACTGGGGGGGTGGTATATAATGCCTGTTTCTGATTCACCAAATAAATCCATGAGATCTAATTGTGTCCTAGAATATACACATCCATGTAATGTATATGCAGAAGATATGTGTGTATTATGAGATTAGAGCTGTACAATACAAAAGTAATAAATTAAGCATTTATTTTAGTGTTGCTCCCCTTAAAGATCAATTTTCAATATCCAAAGGTAAAACCAGGTACAAGTCATTTTTCTTTAAATGAATGGGTCTCTTCTGAGAGGCCACACCCACAGGCATATAAAGGCAAGCCTGGACCACACTCTTCCCTTCAGCCCTGAGGAAAAAGAAAGGGAGGACCTCCAGCGCGTTGGGGAGAATAGGGTCACTTGGCCTCCCCTCTCAGGCAAGTCCGTGTGGAAAGTGCCATTCCAGTAGCTGCATAATCCTGGTCTCTGGGCCTTGCTATACTCTTGGTCAAGAAAAATCACAGTCCTGAGCAGGTTCAAGGGCAATGGCTTGGCCAGCTGAAGACTCCATTACTTTGGTTGTCCTAGAGAAGAGGCCGTGGAGCCCTCCTGTCTATGGTGCTGCTTGAGTGGTCCTGGCTTTTAGCAAAAATAGCTGGATAGTTATAGTTAGAACGGGCATCAGGGCGACCCACCAAACCTTCCCAAGTACACGGGTACAGCCAGAGGCCCACACTGCCCTTGTGCGCCCAGCTTGGCTTATGCGCCTGCATTCAAACTGCTTCTCTACCTCCTGGTTTTATTTCCTTTTTTGAGATTTACAACCTCCAGGCTTTAAACACATCAGGAAAAATCTAGTGACTAAGCGGAGAAAGTATTACAAAGCTGACTTGTTTTTTGGGGGGAACTCAGGCCCTATAAGAAATTCCTGAAACCTTTTCCAATACAGTCTTGAGAACTATAACATTACAGAGAGTGTAAGCCTTGTGCTACTTAATAATTAATAACCCAGACTTTCCAGGTCAGAGACAAGTTATAGTAGTATGCCCAGCTGTTGTCATAAATTTAGGTCCCATGAGTTCTGATGTTTCAGCACCCCAAAACTCAGACACCCAATAGCACAAATTCTTTGTTAGTCTGTTTGTCTTAAATTTTGGTTCAGAGAACATAATATGAATCAATCACATGTGAAAATCACATGTGAAGAAAAGACTTCTTGGTATTTACACAGCAGTAGATACTTTTCTCTTCAAACCTGGGTCTTATAGAACAAATGTTTTCTTTTCAAAAATTTTAGAAATAATATTGTATAACACATAATCATATATGACAGTTTGAATGAATATGTGTTTGTATAGAAATACTACCTTTATATCACAAACACTCTTCTTTTTATGTCTTTGAATATGGTTGATAGTGTACATTCCTTTTCCTAAATCATCCTTTTAACTTAATGATTGGAGGACATTTTTCTCGATAGGTTTAAACAGGCATGTTCTTTTGGTTAGGGACTGCTAACATGGAACATTTTCTGGGTTCAGAATGATATACAAAACTGACAATTTGCTGTTAGGTAACTGACTTACTCATCTACAGCAATATAATAAACTCTCCTTAGCATCTCGAAGTTATTGACCAGTGAGCATAGATGCAAAAAGCTAAGCATTAAGTGCCTCGTTATGCTACAGAGAGTTAAGGAAGAGCTTGTTCTCTCTGCAGTTTCCCTCAAGTCTAGTCTCAGCGTTCGTCCCCTCAGGACTCCTGACTTTATTCTGCAACTGAGGTGAACCTGGAGTTCAGGCACAGAGTGCACCCTCTGTTACAAATCCCATTTTCATGATTACAAGGCAACATTAGTTGAGTATGAAAGATGCTTTAGTATCTAAGGAGAAACTGGATATGGTGGAACTGGGAAGCTCATTGGCCTAAGGATCTTTCGGATTCTCTTTAAAAAGACAAAATATATTTGGGTGTGTGGGAGTGGGTACATCCCTGAATTGGGCCTTTACCATTTGTTCACTCATTTCAACAAATATCTGAGTACCTGCTGTTTGCCAGGCAGTTACTAAGCATTGGAGATGCAATGAGCATCCAAATACACACAGCCTCGACTTGCAGAATTTACATAATTCCCCAGCCATGGTTGGAAATTCTCATAACAAATGCACTGATAACTTATAGGAGATACTCAATAACATTTCACTGATTAACTGTATAGTAGGTTTAGATATTAACAAAAATTTGACTGCTGAAACATCTTCTAGAATAGAGTTTCCTAGAGTGTGGTAGCTGGAATAGTAGTCTCACAGGACATTGGTAGATGGGAATTGGGGAAAGGGTGAAATAAACCAATTGATTTACTTCAGGAATTCTTACAGCCTTCTAGGCTAATACACATTTTCAGTCTGCAGGAATGGTATTACTGTTTCGTGTTTTCTAAACGTCTTTGACCATAAAACCCAGTAAGAGGCACATTGTACTGAACTATTGATCCATGGAACACTTTCGGAAACACTATTCTAGAGTTAAAAGTTGCTGAAGAAAATTCCAAAAGTTAAGAGTTTTTTCCTAATTGACTCAATAATAAATATGAGTTGAACAATGCATTTTGAAAACTTTTAACAAAACTTTTACCTTGACATCTCCTTTGTAGGCCTGTATCATAGAGCTGTATTATGCAAATGCTAACTTTATTAAATTCTATCACATATAAAACTTGTTACATTAACTGGCTAATAGGTAAACAAAGACCAAGTCTAGTCAATAGTATAACAGTATTAGAAGATGGGGTTTTAGTGAAAAATAAATAATTCCTTTTAGCTTCTTAATTTTTGAACTTATTTTGAAAGGCAAGAGATTTAAGCAAAGGGATATGAAAATCTCAGCTTTGTTTTTTGTCAAAGCTGGGTTTGAGGTACTAAGTGATTTGTGGAACCGCTGGGCTTCCTGCTGCTGAACTTTGGATTTAGGGAAACCTACCAATCACAGAACACCCCCGAAAACTGCCGGCCTCACCCACGGATCTTGTGCGGGGTGGGAGGGGGTTTAGATAGAAAAATGGAGGGGGAACAACTGAGTTCCTTTGCCTAATCCTCCAGTGAACCCCTTCCACCTTTACGGAGAGGATTGTAGGATGGAAATCGGAAACAAGCAGTGTTTCAGAAAGCGCTTCCTCATAGAAACCTGATGAGATGGGAAGGCAGGAGCCCCCACCACTGGCTGCTTCACCAGCAACGACTGGCCTATTGTCGTGACAAGCATCACAAATATTTTTACTTATTTTTATTGCATACATTGTGATATATTAATTATTACAGTGTTTCCCAAACAAGAATTACTTTTGGAACTTAAAAAAAATGCTGATTCCAGAACCACAGCAGATTAATTGCATCAGAATTATCTGGGAAGAAGCCTCAGGTTCCATATTTTTAAAAATATGCCAGGTAACCTTCTTATTGTTAAGGTATAGAAAACACTGAGTTATAGAAGCTGCAAAAACTCAATTTTATTTAGGAAACTTACATGACTAGGACATCCAGGGAATCAATATTTTTTCCAGTTTTCATTTTGATATTTTAACATTACATACATACACCTTTAGGAGGTGCTGAAGCAAAGTTTTCCTGATCTAATACCAAAACAATCACTATTGTAATAATAGAATTTGCCCAGAGGCACTGTTCATGTAGAAATTTTGTTTTCTCTTCCTCAGATTTATGATTCTTTATCAAAAACATGACAGAATGCTATGCTTTTCAGGGAAGGTTTCTGTTGTTTGATCTGTTCCGTTTTTTATTAAAAGGCGATGCATGCAATAAACACTGATTAGATTAAAGTTATTCTTCACTTTGACTATCAGGATTATTAAGTTGGCATGAAGGGGGATCAGATGATTTAGCTGTTAGCTGGCAGGAATGTCATCTATGACTGAAAGTCCTAAATTATAATGTGTGATACATAGTTGAGAAAGATAAAAGAAAACATGCCAGAGAATGGAAATGGGCATTTCTCATTATTACACATCCTTTGAAATAGTATCTATGTGTGATATTACTTTACATGTGCTGGTTGTTTATAATACAGTTATAATTGTTACTTTACTGAGATCTGCAAAACACCTAAAAATGATGAGTTAAAGAAAACTGTCCTACCAACATTTGAAAACATAGCCAAATTATTTGAGATAGTAAGATTTTGTGGTCTATAAAATATTTTTTAAATTTCATTAAATGATATGTTGTTAGTAAGATTGTTTTGTCTATAAAACATTTTAAAAATTTCATTAAATGAAATGTTGTTAGGAGTTGAAGACAGTTGCCTTCCTTTTTATTTTGCAATCATTATGGATTGATGTTTCAAAGAGTACGTTTTTTTAACTTGCTAAAAATCTTGACAGATGTTTCAGAAGCAGATTCTGGGTCTCTGCAGCTCCTCCAGCTCCCATTATAGTTCCAGGAGGGGAAATCCCTTCCTCACTGCGTTCACCAGGAGTTAATCACAGGTCTTCATTTCCTAAAGCAGCACCAGGAGCTGATCTTAAGTTAGGCAGAGACTCTGCTTCATACATGAGCAATAAATTGATTTCTCTTCATGGCACTGTATTGATAGGGTTAAGTATATTGATAGAAGACCATGCTATTTAATACAAGTGGATTTTCAAGAAAATCATTATGCCAAACACTCACTGGAAGGACTTCATCTACATACAGCGGCAACTGTGACCTGCTTTAGAGATGACATCATTGGGTGTCATGTGGCTCTTTATATGTTTCAGCCTCAGAAAGAGATAATCTGTGGGAGCCACAAGAGCCTGATTTCTGCTGGGCTGGTTTTCAGCAGACAGAAGCTGGGCTAGAGCGAGGCATATCTGTTTACATAGTGTGTGCAGTGGCTTGTGGAATTCTGAGCTTTGTTTCATTACCAAAAAGTGGATGTCATGATAAGATGAACTGAATTGGCTGCTTTACTAATGGGAGCTTGTCTTCTGCATTAAGATCAAGAACTTTTCTGGAATTCTCTCTTCTCTGAGTAGCCTTGTATTCTGTGTGTGTGTTTTCAATTTGAAGAACACTGACAAAAATCAGCAAACTTCAACTGCCAAAGAGCTCTCTCTCTCTTTTGTCAATATTTGAAGATTTCTGCTCCAAGATCTTTTTTGAGCTGCCTGAGCATCGTGGTTGATAACTGAAGGTCAAAGCATCTCGTTTGTAGTATGTGTTGCCAAAATTCTTCAGATAACTTTACTTGCTAACACAGGCGGCCCTTTATGGATTTCTTTCAAAGCTGGTCAAATATATGCCTCTTTCCTCTCAAATGGGCAAGAGTAACTCTTCAGCACCATGGAGAGGTCTGGACAGTGTGTGAAGACGTGGGACGGTGACCGTGGCAAGCAGTCTGACAGTGTAAGTTTTACAAACACCTGCCATCTACTTTAGGTATATCATATTTTTACACATAGAGGGAGGGAAATCCACAGTCTAACCAAGCCAGGCTAAATTTAAGCCATATACAGTGATGGCCTTTGTTACATTTTAAATTCAGGATTAACCATTTAAAATATAATATTAGAAACTATTAATATATTAACTTGAAAATTACTTTCTTATTGCATATGCTGGTATGTGAATGTTTGGTGCTTTGAATTTCGAGAATCTGAGTTTTTGTTTTTAATTCACCGTGAAATAATTGCCTTGCAGTTAGAGAAAACAATTGCTTTGGAAATAGCATTTTTATATATGCATTAAATAGTTTGAAATATTGAGGTTGTTGCCCTTTGTAAACACAAGGCTCTCTTTTTGAAGGCAGTTTCTGATTTGTGCTCGTTTGGAAGGACAGTTTTAGACTTTTTAATTGCTTATCTGACTTTCAGTTACCAAAGAAGCAAATGTCTAGGTATTCTAATGCCGGGACACATAGGGGTTATTTGACAGTTTATGAAATTTTACATTTCCTGATACACAGTATGTGGACTAGAGCATATAATAAGAGGAAAGGTCGGATCCTTTATAAAATGATCGGATACAGGCCACTGCAGATGTACTTTTAGGCATCATTGGAAATATTTAATAAATTTCAAAAATAGTCCATTTTAATTGTTCAAGACAGAAATTTAAAAAATGGCTTGTTTAAAAACCTTTTAACACTCTCTTTAAAACTGTCAAAAGTGTAACTCTGGTATCACACAGACAACGAAGAAAGACTCTGTGAATTGCTATCAAGATACCCCAGTAGCTATTTTGATTAATTATTCAAATTTGTCTAAGAGTATATAGTGTTATAAAACGTAATTTAACAAATTATCTTTTCTCAGGCCAGTTGTGAGGTTCAGAACACTTATTTATGCTGAATCATTTATTTTAAAGTCCATAGCTAAACCCCTAACTCTTTATGTAAATAATTATAACTATTTCTATATACATGATTTCCAAGTGAATTTGCTGTTTTGCTTGTTAACTCTTTAGTAATTTGCCATTTGATTTGGGAGTAAATTTTGATAGTGTCTGCAGTGTAAAATTTTAGAGGAAGTCACTTAATTTTCTATTGAGTTCTTGTTATACATTTTTGTGAGCTTTGCCTAATAGGTCCAATGATGATTTCTTTAATTGATGTTAATATTTAAAATAACTCAGTTCTTTAGTAAGAGTGAAATGTAGATTTATGATTCCAATTCTTTTAATTTCCCCAAATGTTATAATTATGCTTTGATTTTTACATATGAATAAGTAGTGCCTTTCACACATTGTTGAGTGCACTTCTGTGATTTTAAAGCTTTGATTGTTCTTTTATGATAAACTGTATCCATTCCCTGCTGGTAGTGGACTTTGGCCAAATCATTATGGTTGATTAGTCTGTAACATTCTCATTTAGAGGATTTGAAGCTTCTATCATAAGGTGCATCTGCTTTATGTTCCGAAATGGGGGCAAATATGCCCTATTCAGAAATTTATTCTCAGCAATTTTTGTCTCTGTCACTGTCTCTCAAAGATGTGATTCACTTATGATATTGTCAGAAGTGTAACATTTTATATTTCTTGCTTTTTCTGTACACATTTTAGTCATGTATTTATAACAATAGTGATCTAACATAACATTTTGTAGTGAGATATGGTTGTCTATGTGTTTATTTAAGCAAAAATTGTTGCTATATGACAGACCACAAACACATCTTGGCTTCTGCTTTGATAGCCTTTTAATCATTGTTGAAATAGCATAAGTCATCTGAACAATAGAAAAATATCCAGAGCTATTTAGACTGTGAGCTATTCACATTTCTTTTTCTTTCTTTCTTTACTCTGTAACATTCTGGTAGTAGCAGATGTGTGTGAACAATCTTAAATTTAGTTGACTGACATTTTGCTTTTCTTGCCAGTGTGAAAATATGCTCATGGATCTCTTCCTTTTGTGGTCCACACACCCTTGAAAAGGTTTTATAACCTTCGGCTACAAAGGATTTAAGGGTATATTTAGTTAATGAAAACCACCCTATTTAGGACGCTTTTCAGGGTGGCTGACTGACAGGTGTGATTCTTACTGCTGACTTCTACCTTTCTTGGCACTAAGAGATATATTTGTTTGGGAGAGTTTTCCCTCTGAGGTGCTCGCAGACTCATTTCCGTTGCATTGGCCCCATCTCCGCCTTCTACCAGAAGCAGCTCTTTCAGCTGTAGTTCCAACGGGACCCGTGTCAGCCCGGGAGAGCCTGCAAGTGGAATGTGTTGCCAAAAGGTCCCAAAGGACAGCTTCTTCCAGGGAAACGGGGATTCTTGGGATTATTTCAGTGAAGCACGACCCCGACTGGTTCCATATGGACTCTAGGCTTGTGTTGGTGTGTTTCTAGCATACGGGTAGGGCTCAAATGACATCCGGTACCCAAGGACAATCAATTCTCTAGCTCCTTAGAGAATCATTCTGGGTTGGTGCTTCTGCACAGAGATTTCCATCAAGTGACTTTTGTCCTCTGTTATTATATTTTATTGTTAGTTTCCTCTCCCAGTTGTCTTCACAAGGGACATTCCTACTTTATAGTACATGTTGGTCCTACGTGAATACGACCCCACTGATTTATGTTAAGTATTACTGGAAACTGTGGAGTAATCTGAACTGTTTCAGAGAACTGAAAAGAGCTTAGAGACTTTCCAGGGAAGACCTCCAGATAGTTGAAAGATCAGAAATACCTTCCAGAGAGAAATGTCTGGATATAATGCTTTCCTCAATTTAACTAGCTTTCAAATGCCAGTTCCTCTAAATGAATCCCTCCACTAAGTGAACTCGAGCTGGAGTGTGTGAAATACAAGCACACACCCAGTCAGGCAGTCCTCGGGAAGAATTCAGGCCTTTTCCATTTTGCCTAATTTATCCCATGTACTTGGACCCTTGACACCATCTCATCCACAGGTCTGCACTCCACACACCATGTTACACAGCCTGACTCCATTACTAAGACCCATCTTGATGGGAAACCCATTTTGAATTTAACATCGTGCAGTGATCACGGTCACGTGATTCTCCGGGATGCTGTTTTGTTGCTTGATCTCTGACCCCTGTGCACCACTGTGGTGGCAGGACACATCTCTCCACCGGGGTTTTGTTTTGGGTGCACTGGAACTGACGGGCAGATCTGCATGGGGCAGATCATGGTGTTGGCACACGTAGACAGCATGTCCTTTGACTATCCATGACTAGTAAGTGTCTTTATCTTTTAAGATGTGGTCAAAGATAGACTTAGTGTAATGATTTGAGGGTGGTTAGAAAAGAACATCAAGCTTTAATGCCTTAAAGCAACTCATACAGATTTACCTGTATTTATTTACCTTTTGATGGGATTACTAGGAATATAAATACAGCATTGGATATGGACTTCATGACTCTGAAGGTTATATATATATATATATATATATATATATATATATATATATGGAGAAGATAAAGAACTATGGATAGAAAAATAATAATATATTTTACATTTTTGGCTAGTTAAATAGCCCTACCAAAATTGCGTTAACTAATGAATCAGAGCTAGCCTGGAGGTGAACCTTTAGTGGTTTCTATTATCAGCATTATTTTTTATCAATGATCTTAAATATAATCCTTTCCTATCTCTCATTTAATAATTGAGTATTTCATTCAGAAGGGTAGAAACTACTTGTCTAAGGTTACTTAGCTGGTCAGCTGCAAAGATAGATCTAAAAACCAAATTTTTTCTGACTCCTGGGGAAAGGAATTTCTACTGGGATATGGGATCACCAAGGAACTCCAATACTGAGCAATCAGTGGAATTTTTCTGGAGAAATCTATTTATTTAAAATAAGAACAAGTTCTTAAACTTTGAGCTGCCACTCAATGGTATAGGCTTTCCTACAAAGCACTGAACCTCTCATTTCTAGAAATAGGCGTGCACAGGCTGGATGGGTCACGTCAGAGATACTGCGGAAGGGGATTCTACGTTGTAGAAGGGTGTGTATATGTGTGTCTGTGTGAGCTGGTTGGAATAGATGACCTCTAAGATCTCTTTCAACTTGAACATAGGAGGAGATACTGGTGCAATGTTGTTTCATTAAAAGGAGAAAACAAGAATAATTGCTATATTCAGCAAACATTTATTAGGTACATACGTAAGCCATTGTGTGATTCTAAGAATGAATTTGATTACCCAAGTCTGACTAAGCCCTCTGAGAAACCACCTACTTGAGGAGTAAAAAAGGGGGAGACTGGGTAGGGGCAGGAAACCAAGAGGGAGAGTAAGATACGTCACTTGAACCTATTTGAGAAGGGAAAACCAGATTCAGGAAGGGGAGGGAAGCAGAATCAAAGCTATAATTTATTTCTTCATTTTTTCTAGCATGGAGATACTTCAATGCATAAAACAGAAACAAAAAATAGAATATATTGATATCTAATAAATTCTAAATTCTATTTAGTATTTTCAAATCTTTAATGAGCCTTTTCACCTGCATCCTTTTCATCTGTATAGCTGTAGCTGTATGATCTACCCTCAAAGATTCCATCCCAAGCCCTGGCTGGTTCAGGTCAGTGGATTGGGCATGTGCCTGTGAACCAAAGGGTTGCTGGTTCGATTCCCCGTCAGGGAAAATGCCTGGGTTGCAGGGAGGTCCCCAGTAGGGGGCACACAAGACACAACCACACACTGATGTTTCTTTCCCTCTCTTTCTCCCTCCCTCCCCCTCTCTCTAAAAAGAAATAAATAAAATCTTTTTTAAAAAAGGGGAAATAAAAGATTCCATCCCAAATGTCTTCTGTCCTTTTCCTAATCAGGACAGATTCTGAAGCTGACCATCAATTCAAGGGCTCATCATCAAGTCAACACTGCTTCTGGCCTTGCTCTGAATTTGAATCTTTCCTTGATTAACTAGGTTTTTACTATACATGGTATATGTAGGCTATGCTGTAACAAACAGATCCCCAAAAAGTATAATAGCTCACACAACAGGAGTTTATTTCTTGCTTAGGTATCAATACTGGACCAGTGAGCAGGACAGTGGGGTAACCCTCCTTCATGCAGTCATTCAGGGAACCCAGGATGATGTGAGCTCTGCCATCTTCAATATGTGGCTTCCAAAGCCACCGTACAGTCAAAACCTAAAGCAAACCAGAAAGGGAAAAAGAAATGGAGCGGCACACATGGAAGGTTTTAATGGGCCAGGTCTGAAAAAGATATTTTCACGCAACTCACATTCTTTTTAATGAACTCAGTCACATGCACATCTAACTGCAAGGGCAACTGGAAAATGTAGTCCTACAGGATACATAGAAATAAGACGAACCATGGATTTTAGATCATTTAGTACTTTCTGCCATATCTGGACTTCTGTCGTACCTGGGCAGAGCTCTTCCTCCACACCTACAGTTCCGGCTGCTGCAAACTGGACATGTGCTGCTAGGTCTGCTCAATGTTAACTTCTCTATGGCCATTGCCTCTTCCAGTCTTCCAGGCTGCAAACTACAGAAACTGACCCTAGTTAACTCCAGCTAGAAAAAATTAGTAAAAAGAGATCAGCTATCTAATTGAATTCACAGGAAGGCTGGAGCATCAGGCTCAGAAAACAAGGGGGCACTGAAGGAATTTGGTTGGCCAGAACCCCAGACGAAGGCATACCTAAGGGACAACATTGTTGGGAGTGCTGCTGACCTTACGACATTGGATGCACTTGTCATAAGGAGTTCTAAAATGTGCCTTGATGCTCTCAGACACTTCCTTTCAGACTCAGAGCCCTGACTCATAGCGATCCCATTGACTGGTTTAGGTTGTGTGTTCAAAGCCAGATTGCTAGGGTTCCGGGAAGGGAAGTTACTTCTGCAGTAGGGGTTGAGTCCTGTTCCTTGCACTAACTCCCATTACAGTGGAATCTGTACTTATGGAGCGGGGGCTTACATGTACTTTAAAAAGAAAATTAAAAAAAAGAACAGATCCACTGTGCCTGCTATGGTAAGATGGCCCTTATGCCACATTAGCTCTACCAATGGCCCATGCCAGCATGCCAATTCTCACTGATTCCAGTTGGCAAGACTCCTAGACTGTGCTTTTACTGCTATGGCTAGACTGTGCCTTGTTGTCCCCCCTGGGGTATGTTTTGATCACTTTCACTAGTTTATTAGCTCACCCCCATCCCCCATCCTCCACCCCCCAGCCCAGCATCCTGTGTGATACTTGCTCTGACCCTTTCTGATGTTAGCTGAGCTTTTCAGGGCCTTTTCTACAACACTTGGCACAGATTTTAGAACAAAATTCCGACCTGGGACCTTATCACATAAGCCAATGGTCTTATGGCCATTGCCCAGGCATTTGACCTATCTCCAGTGAGGTTATCTCTTCTGTAAATGCATAAGTCAGCTCAATTCTCATTAGTCCCAAAGGGACACCGAAAGGCTTAACAAGATGGTGCTTCAAGATATTTGGAACACTGGGTGGCATTATCACATTATTGTTTTAACAACTATTGACCTGAAGGGAGAAAAGTAAAGAGTGGAAATTTAATGCCAGAAAGGTTTTTGGCGCTTTGTCAATTCAACATTAGCTTCGAAGGCTTTTGGAAATCTTCCTGAAATTTCTCAGTACCAAGCAGCTAAATGCTGTGTTTTTCTGGGCTCATGATATTCCTGTCCCCAGGGATGGCTCTATGCATTTGTGAGGGCTGAACTGTGCCAGCCCCATCTTCCAGTGTCCCACCGACAACACAAAGAAGCAATGCACAGTCTGTGAGTCGCTACCTGCACCCACATTTCACACTTGGAACAGCACCTCGGACTAGTGCCAGCAGAAAAGGGCTGGGGGAGGGGCGATCTGTGTGTGCACGTGTGGAGGGAGCTCCCTGTCTGACGCGTGGCCATTGTGGCTGGGAAGCTTCTGTTTGAGAGGTTATATGGACCCTGTTGAAGGCTACAAAACCCTTTTTAGACTTTTCAGAATCACCCACAATCACAGTCCTCTTTGAAAGAAAGCTATTGGTTATGCAAATGTCACATTTGCCAACTAAACAAAGAATAAGCTAATTAGAAGCAGGGAGAAGTATATACTTGTAGAATTTCATTTTAATGATTTTTGGAAGGAAAAGAATGGCAGGAAAACTTGTTGGGATCCAGGAAGCATTTATTCTTGTGAAGTTTAAGCTATGTGATCATAATTACATGGAAGGGTTCTAAATGGTTTCCTTCACTTGGATCAGAATCATTTTGAAACACATAGGCTTCCACATATGTGCCTAAGTACACATACATATATAGCTGAAAAACAGTAACGTGCCATTTATATATTTGATTAAAGGTGCTGAGAGGAATTGTTCAGTGTAAAGAGCTAAAAGGTATGACTTAGAACCTGCTTACTCCTAGTAAAGACATTTTCCATCTTTATAAAGACCAGCAAATCTGAGCTTTGCCAGTGGAAGAAAGGAGCTCCTTGCACTTTAAGTCAAAGCGCAGTGATGACTGGACTAAAACTGTTAGGAAGTGAGGCTGCTACACAAGTGAAACTACCAAATAATGGCAGGTTACCTTTTTTTAAAAGTCAACATATTTTGTGAGATGATATTTCTAAATTACATTCTCTATTAAATTGTCTCATTTTATAACAATACTTATTTCTAATCATAATGTGTCTATGCTTTTTTTATAAATTATAGACAAAGTTTAAAAAATATTTCTTACTCTTCATCTAATAGACAGAGACCACCATTGTTAACATTTAGGTGAATGTCCTTAGAATTTTACTATATATATATATATATATATATATATATATATATATATATATATATATATGTCATTAAAGTTCCTAAAAGTCTGATAGATATATGAGCTGTAACTAATTGAACCACGCCACTATGGATATCCACAGCATCAATATTGGGGGTGTTTATATATTTTTACATTTCTATTTCCTTAAAAGAGATTACCATAAGTAGCATAAAGCTTTTTTATAATTTTTTTAAAGATCTTGATATATATCATTCCCTTTCTGGAACTGTCTGCCAATACCATTAATTTGATAGTTTGAAAGTAGCATATGTTTTAAATTTTAAAATTTTAATTACTGTAGTTTAACATTTTTACATGTTTTGTGGCCATTTAATTTATTTTGTGAATTGTCTAGCTATGTATATGCCTATTGTTTTACTGAGGTTTTGTTGTTTTCCTCAATTATTTGTACAGCTCCTTGAAATTATGTACATTAATCTTGTACCTTCATATTTGAGGGAAATATTCTCCCAATAGAAGCAATAGTCTTATTCCAAGGTATTAACCCACTACCTGAGCACTGTTTGCCAATGAATCCTTTGTTCTGCACTGGTTTGTGACATGATCTTTATCACATGTTAAAAATCTATCTATTAGAATCTCTTTCTGAACTACTTTTCTGTTTTATCTGTCAATTCTAGTACCTGTATCAGACTGCCTGAAATATTACATCCTTATTATAGATTTTAATATCTGGTAGAGAAAGTCTCCACTTTATTTCTTTTCATGTTCTTGGTTAGTCACACTCATTCCAAATAAACTTTAGAATTGTGTAGTTAAATTTCAAAAGAAATCTTTGGTGACTTTAATTAGAGTTGTGCCAAATCTATAAACTGATATGATAAGAATTGATATCTTTTCAAATTTGTTTTTCCTGTCTTGGAACATAGCACATTCAAATAGATATGGTTATGAATATAGATACAGATATCAGGAAAGATTTGGAATTTCATTATGTACATTTTTCTTATTAAGATTATTCTCACTACAAGTTAGTTACTTCATTTTTTCCTTTTCTAAATGGTTATCACTAGAATATAGGAAGCAATGGCTTTTTGTATGTTGGTTTATATCTCTTTAACTTATGGAAATCTCTTATTAGCATTTAAAAATTTTTTAGTTCATTCTTTTGAAGTTTCTAAGCATGTATTTTTATCATCAACAAATAATAATAAATGTGTTCTTTCCTTCCCAATAGTCTTATTATATACACTAGAAGATCCAGCCCATAAATGTAGGCTGCCTTATTAATTGATGTGATGAGTTATATTATGGAAATTAAACATTCTTGCATTATGGTATAATTGCTGTTTGGTTTTAATGGGTTTAATGGGTAGTTAGTTTTTTTATAAGTTTTTTTGTTTCTACTTTAAGTTTTTAATCTCAGCTTAGAAAATAAAATTCGTCTGTAGTTAGTGATGTTTTGCTCAAGGTTTGATTCCTTCCCTTCTTCCACCACTCCTTCTTCCCCATCCACTTCTCATTCGCCACCCAGTCTTGTTGAGTCTATCTTCGAAAACAACTCTTCGGTATGTAATTTTTTCATCATCATTACCAACACCCTGGAATCATCTCTCGCCAGATCACCACCGCAGTGTCCTACACTGAGTTCCCTGCCTGCTCTCACCTGATCCCCACAGAGCAGCCAGTACAAACTTACTAAACCTGAATTGCATCACACCATTCCCTTACTTCCATAGCATCCAATTGCACCTTAAGTGAAGTTCAAACTCTTTACCATGATCCATAAAGTCCTAGATGATCTGGCCATTGTCTCTTCCGAATGCTTCAGCCACACCAGCCTTCTGTCATTTTCCTGAATACAAAGCTTTTTTTTTTCATTTGCAATTATACTGAAAGTTGTACACTGAGTAATGTTATAAACAATGTACAAGATGTAGTCTTAAACATGCTTTGTTCAACATAGTCTGATTTCCGAGTGATTGACAAAGGTTGAAACACTTCATTATTGTTCAATCAGAGAAATACACTTTCTTACACAAAGTGTGCTGTTAGATACATATTCTGTTTCACATTCACAAATCCTTTTTCTCCAAGTGATATACTACACCATACACACATGTCTTATCTTCCCTATACTTTTAACCTGAAGGAATGCTTTGGAGGAATCTGTACTGCAGTGTTTTATTTGTTTGTTTGTTTGTTTGTTTATTTTAGTTTATTCAGTACAGTTTCTATCCTTTATTCCCATTCCAGCCCACCCACCCATCCCTCCCCTCCTCCCTCCCATTTCCAACCCCCCTAGTTTTGTCCATGTGTCCTCTTTTCTATTTGTTTGTTTTTCTATTTGTTTGTTTTCTATTCACCTTTTGGGCTTCACATAGTCTATCCATTTGTCTAGAGTGTTCTTCTTCTTCCCTTTCACCTCACTGGCTCCCTCTCATCACTGAGTATTAGTTTAAATGGCAACTCCTTACGGAAGTCCTCCTCAACTACCATTCTCTCAAACTGCATCCCATCCTCTTTCCTTTTTCTGTTTTTTCACTATTTGTTATTATTTAATTAATGTATTTCACTTGTTTATTTTTCATTTTCCCCAGTAAGGCCCTAAGAGGGTAGGGACCATGTCTACTTTTATTTCAAGTGACTTCAGGACATAGTATTTTGACTACCTTTGAAAAAATATTATCTGAGGACATACAGAGCTACAAAGAAATCTTAAACTTTATTCATTTGCAGTGTAGATATTATATCAGAACTACTTTATTGTTTCTAAAGTTGTAGTTATTTACATAATGTAAGTAAATAATTATTTTACTATTGTAAGGAATCAAGATTTTCAGATGTGAGAAAATAAATTCAGTAAAAACACCAATAAATTAAGTAAAATCCTACATTATCAAATGTAAATTGGCAATGGTGGCAATATAAACTTAAAACTTTATTTTTCTTTAAAAATGATATATTTCTAAAAGCATTATGTATTTCTTAGTTCTGTCCAGTGAAAGACATGGAAGCAATCCCAACAGAAGTGAGCATACATACTACCTGGGCTGTGGCTTTCAAATACTGTTCCACTCTGACAGGAACTGGGCCACTTAGAGGAATGACCGATTCCAGGTCTTGGGCAGAAAACATATGACACTGAAAGGAAGCTTCCAGCAATCCACAGAGTCATCAAAGGACACAGAAGCTCCCACGGGCCAGCGATGAGACAATTGGGACATGAAAGGGATAAGGAATGTAATTATTGTAAACAGACTAAATAATAAAAACCTATGCATTCATAATAAAACTATAAAAAAGAGAAAGAGAAGTAATTGGACATCACTGAAATAACTAGAGGAACAATTCATTACTTTAAAAATAGAACATTAATATGAACGAATTAAGCATGTATTCTGGGGGTTTTTTTCCCCTGTATGAACTGGAAAAAAAAACAGAAATAATAGATTCAGGAAAAGATCATGAATGAATGAAACCACAAGATGAAAAGCTGATGGGAAATTATATCAAGGAGTCATCAGTTTGTCATTACCTGAACCCACTGATTGATCAGTCCCAGCATCAGTAAGACTGTGTCCTCTTGATGTAATTTAGCTCAAATTACACAGTACCAGCTATGACATATCCCTGTGAAAATAGTAAAATCCAAATCCAATCAAGTATTGTGGCTAACTTCCATTTTCAGCAGCTAAAGCAAAAGAAGAAACTAGTTAAATGACCTCATAAGAAAGCCATCAGCAAAGTTGTGAATGTATGAGGCAGATGACCCAGGTCCTTTAATAAATCAATCAAATGAATAAATATCATGAAAAATAGAAAAGAGAGGGATCTATTCTAGATTAAATGAGACCTAAAGGATATAACAGCTAAGTGCAATATATGGGCCTTGTTTAAATTTTGATTAAAACAAACCAACTGAGATAATCAGGAAAAGCATGTAAAGATCTTAGACTATATCAAAGTGTTATTATTACTTTTCTTCAGTGTAATGAGGACATTATGGTTAGGCCATAATTATTTAAGAAAACCTCCATGTTATTTTAGAGATGCATATTGAAATTTTAGTAGTAAAATAAGCTAATTTTGGGGGTTCACCTTAATATAATTCAGAGAATGGGGAGGGGAGGGTGAGAAAGAGAAATAATGTGTAGGAAAGTGGTTTTTTTAAAGATTTTATTTATTTTTAGACAGAGGGGTAGGTTGGGAGAAAGAGAGGGAGAGAAACATCAATATGTGGTTGCCTCTAGTGCACCCCCTACTGGGGACCTGACCCACAACCCAGGCATGTGCCCTAGACTGGGAATCAAACCAGCGACCCTTTGGTTCACAGGCCAGTTGCTCAATCCACTGAGCCACACCCCCCAGGGTGAAAAAATCTTTGTTAAGTCTAGTGATGAATATGTGGAGGTTTATTGCAATATTCTCTATTTTTCTATGTTTCATATTTTCCTAAAAATAAGTAAGAACATTGAATTTATACCTGGTGAATTAAACAAAAGTTGGCTAGTGGGCTAGACAACTGAGACAATCGTTCATTCCTTATTGTAAGTGATGTGTGTCTCCTTCGTGCTTGTCAGTCATTCAATATAAAGACATTAGGAATATAGTGCTTTTTAAAGGACATCTTAAATAACTATCAAGAGAGAAGAATTACTTTGCCAAGATCTAGGAGAATATGAGAACCCAGAGGGTACAACTCATGGTTTGATGCAGTCCGTACCTCATAGGAACGTCGGGAGCAGGAATGTGTTAGCGTTTACGTGCCTCAGCAGTGCGTGCGCGTGCGCGTGCATACGTGCTTGTTAGATAACTAAACAATCTTCTACTATGTTACTGGCTACTCTACAACATTACATTTGCATATTTTCAGTTTTGCATTATTTTTAATTTAGTTGCTTATGGGCATATTGTTGTATAATGTACAGAAATTTCTGGGTATTGATCTCCCATTTCAGTTTGGCTTTGTTTCAGGGAGTTGTGGAATGTTTATCGGATCTCTGTTGTAAAAGCCCCAACCTTGCTTAGGCTGTGAAAATTTTCTCATCCTTTGTATAGCCTTACCCTTGTGTCCTCTCTGGACTTGATTGCCAGTAAAGGGGCATCTTCTCAATGACCCTCTCATCTGATGAGCATCTCAACACTAAATGATGAGGCCTGTAATTGGCATCCCTTCGTATGGATTAAAAATAATAACTGTTAAGCAATCTTTCATCATGGCAGTATGCTAGCCAATAACTGAAACAATGTTTCCTTTTTGATTGGTTATTTTCATATTTTTTAGTCATACCCAGTGTTAAATGGCTTTACTTTCCAGAGAAGCTATGACAAATTCTACTATTATCTTTGAAAGTTCCTTCCTTGTTTGACCATTTGCTCTTTAATAGAGAGAAGGACCTTGGATCCATTGCCCAGCCATGCTCCCCATGTGGAACTGAGCACCAAGTCAGAAGGGAAAACATCTCTTCTCAAAAAGGCCTTGCACAAGTGTTGTGAGGCCTTTGTGATCCTATCTGGGTAACCAAATCTGCTCCATTTATTCACCTTGATGAATGTCAGTTTCAGATAGAGGCAAGAAGGGGGTACGGAAGTGACAAGATGTTACTCAAGTCACAGTTTTGTGTCTTGCTCTGGCCTTCGTGTATTCCAATCTACCGTCTGAAACTACCATGCATTTCTGAGAGGTCATCGTGACAAGGGCAAGCAGCAATCTGTCTGGAAGGATTATAAATGAGCCGAAGAGCAGGTGGTTAATGCAAAGGGACCTCAGACAAATAGGAGGCATGTGTCTTCTCCCTCTCCATACTTCCGTTCCTCTGTTGTCCTAACCAGCAAATTAGCTGCTGAGCTTTCTTGAAAGCCTAATTTCTCAAGATGTCATTCAGACAGTCTGACTAAATAGTTATTGGATGAAAAATAATTCTCTTTCTCTTTCTCTCTCTTTCTTCCTAAGGGAGGGAGATGAGAAGGAAAGAGAATTTTCTCAGGTAATTATTTTCTTTAGAAGGAAGTTAAACTAGCACAAGGAACTTCCAAGAATCAGTGGCAAAAAGATTCAGGTTAGATGCATGTGTAGAAATCAGGGGCAGAAGTTACATGATCTTGGGTCCATCCTAACTCCAAAGACAGTATCTTGCCCCGGTCCTATGTCTTTGGAGCTGCGTGATCATCCATCTGGAATGCGTCACGTGCTGTTGGACAGGGCAAGCAAGTTATTTAACCACTCTAGGACGTAGTTTCCACATGTATACAGTGAGGAGGTGGGATTAGTGGCTCTTTAGAATTTGGGGGAAGTGCATCTCTAATGGCTTCATGAACTAGGGTAGCGCAAGTACAATAGCATGCTTCTAAAACCTCCGAACACTTGTTTTAGCAGCATATGATAAATGTGGATTATGTTTATCTTACTGCTGGCAGCATGCCTATTTAGTTCCATCTCTGCATCAACAGTAAATGACAAATACTGATATCATCAATTTGATTTGGGGTTTTCAATGAGCTCTCACAAGCTGGAACTGCTAATGAGATGCTTCAAAATATCCCCCTTTGTGTAGTGAAACAACTTTGGAAATTGTAACTTGAGAGTGTATAGGTATTTATTTATAGCCTACCTTTTGGCTGAGATTTGAGATGACATTTTTCTTTCAATGAAACTCTCAAGTGGCACATCATGATTTATAATTTTATTTGGCTATTGTCTGCATATGCAGCAGAAAGTTGAAAAATTATTCAAATTCTGCCAAAATCTATTTACAGTTATTCTTCTGCTACTGAGATTTCCACCTTTAAAACATTTTAAAGTCTTCATACAGAATCAAGTCTTCACTCTTCAGAGAAAAAATAGAATGAGAGAAACCAAGCTTTTGTCTTTATTCAGAGAAGTCTGAAGTAGATTTTAGAGCCTTAACTTATAATAGAAAATTTAGGATGGCAATAAATCTTTATTTAGCGATTTTAACTGCCCAGTCTCCACAGGTATTCCATGCCTGAATTAGGAATACTCTTACTTACTCTTCGAATGGATCAGAACCAGATGATTCCCAGAAAGAGAAAGGTAGTTTTCAGCCTATATCCTACCCGATCAGCGTGTCTTTTTGCCAGCTGACCTGAGTTCAGACTTTTGGAGATAGAACTGGCATGTATCTTATAGCATATTTTTATTACCCTGAATGATTTAAGGTAGAAGTCATACCCAACATAAAACAATCATCCAATGAGGAAGTTTACAGCTGTCCCAAAATTGTTCTTCTCATTCCATTTCATTCCTCATTTTAAAATAGCTATAATACTTGTGCATTTTGAAACATTATCCTCAGCGTCCTCCACTTTCCTGCTCTCCGCTCATCCTTCCTTTGGCTCCTCCCGTGTTTGCTTCTGCCTCCTGTAGGGATCCTCTTATCAGTCCAGGCCCACTTCTCATCTCTCAGCCTTTGAGAAATAGCACTTCAACCAGCAGCCTTCCTCACCCACCCTCCCAACCGCGGCATTGATTCACAGATGTCTGCTGCCACGTTGTTACTGCCCTGTGTCAGTGCTCTGCAGGCTTGCATTTTTCTGTCTAGATGGCAGATGTGGTCGGTTTTGACCTTTGTGTTTCTCTCAAGATGCTTATACGTAAACATATCCCATGAAATTTTTGAACTGTATTCACTATTATTTAGTCTTTCTTAATGTATAATTACTGTTGTTCCTTACATGTCAGTGATGGGGGGCAAAGGCTAAGTAAAATGATGCTTGAATGTGACAAGTGTAGAAACTTCAGGGGCTATCTACGTTAGCTTTTTGTACCAGATTGCATAGTTACGTTTCATTGCCCAAAACCTCAATTTCCAATCATGAATGATGTCCTTCCTGAGACAGGAGGGAGAGCGGGCAGAGACAGTGCTTGGTGCTTTCAGATGGGCATTACCTTTGTCATTTTTAAGGGAGGTTAAGTCACTTGCTCAGCCCCTCACAGTCAGTAAGGGCTGGAACCAGAGTCTGAATTCAGGGCCATGAGATGCCAGAGGCCTGGTTCTCCCATCATGCTGCACTCACTTCCTAAACAATCATGACTTTAAAATGTTAAAAGAAAATGTGTGCCAGTCTTCCAGCACCTCCATGTGTTCACCAATGCAAGAGCTCTCTGAACCCCATCCCTTTGGGTTTTTATGGAGGCTTATTTACACAATCATGATTGGTAAATCATTGGCCACTGGCAGCTGATTCAGCCTCCATCCCCCCTCCCCTCCCCAAAGTCACCAGTCGGGAGTTGGTGGATGAGGGTAGAGGTAGGGCAGTGGGACTGAAAGTTCTAAACTTCTCATCACATGGTTGGGTCCACTGGCAACCAGTCCCCACTCTTAGGTGCTTTCCAAAAGTCACCTTATTAACAAAGCAAAAGACAACTTTACCACTCTGGAAACTTAGGAAAGTCCAAGGGTTTGGGGGGCTGTGAGTCAGTAATTGTGGACAAAGACCAAATATATAGGAGACATGTGTTTTGGTCATCTGAATGAGCAAATATATATTTTTTGTAAATCACGATATCTCAGGGATGATGGTGAGGACAGGGTGGGATGTGGCCCCAGATGTAGCCTGGGTGGTTGCTGGTTCCTCCAAGATCAGTTTCTGCTAAAAAAGAGACTCTGGGAAGAAGAATGTGGGCCTGGAAATCTCAAAAATTTGGATTCTCTTTGAACGGGGTTGGTTTCACTGGTTTAGTGGTAATTGCAAGCCGATGGGTAGGAGAGCTATGAATTGCCGAGTCTAGCTACATTATCATCCCCTGCTACCGTATGGTGACGGAAGATCTTGGTGAGGTGAGGGTCAGAAGGAGGAACTTCGGAAGATGACTTCTGTTTCCTCCTTTCCTGAAGCAACCGCTTGCCTCCTTTTTCTGTCGCCCTTTCAGTCCGATATCCTTCACCCCTCCTGAGAAATCTGCCTTTTTAATCAACACCATAACAGATTCCAAGGGAAAGACTGAGAGACCACATACACTTTGGGAAAGGCTGGCTTGCAGCATGAAGCCCAGCTGCCGAGCATGGTGTCAGTGGACTTCCTGGCCTTCCCAGGCCCCCCTGTTCCCCTCTTCAGCTTCCTCCTCTGCTCTTCTCCTGAACCCTTTCAGCCAACCCTGAACTCAGTACAATTATCATTTGGCCAAAACTGAACACTTAACGTTTTTTAAACACAGGGAGTTACATCAAAAGTCAGAGCTTTTGCACTGACTACAATGGCCTGTTGTCACCTGTAGGCCTTACAGGGCTATACTTAGGTTACCGTACAAGGTGGTCCCCCCACTTGATGCTCGGCAGAGCAAACACTGACCACTGAGTTTTACAGTGGAGAAATCAAAGCAGTTTTTTGTCAGGGCACCAAGCCAGGAGAATGGAAACTAGTGCTCAAATCCAAACTCCTTGGTGGTTTTTCACCAGGGGTTTGTAAAGGCAAAGACTGAGGGTAAAGGGGAAGAGGTCACAGGCAAAGCTGATTGGTTAGTTCTTCTGCAAGCTTCAGCATTTTCCTCAGCCTGATTAATTCAGTTCCTGACATCATCTTCTCTGGTGTCTTCGTCACTGTGGTCAGGTGACCTTACCAGGGTGAGGAACCAAGGTTCTGCAAAATAGCTCATGGTTATACATCAGTGATGGCAGTTATCTTTAAAGCAAAAAGCAGAAACTAAACATCTCACGATCATTGTTATTATTAAAGCTATCATTGCTTTGTGCTGAACTAGTTATATTTTTCTGTTATCTTAAGCAAAGTGTACTTTTAAACATTTCTCCTGGAACTTGCTTAACAGGCAAGCTTCTAGGACATGACTAAAGGAATTTTCTTAATCTTTGACTGTAAGCTATGTGACAACCAAAGCAATGGAAACATTTAGTTAAAGTCCATACCTGTATCTGGAGACTATTATCTAACACCTGAATGTGTTTATTGTGCCCTTACCCTGAGATAGCCAGCGGGGAGCCGTCTTGTCAGATGATGACCCCATAACCGCGCCCACCAGCCCCTTGTGCCTTTGTCTTCCTCAGATGACTCATCTCTCCCTCTGCTAGGTCACTTCTGTCCTTTGCTTATGCTTATTGCCCTTATCACACTACCAATAACCCAGCTCACCTCCTCCTTGAAGTCTGTCGTGCTCTCCTGAAGCATGTACAATCTTTCTGAAATGTGCACTGCATGTCTTCTTAACATGTCTTGTGACACCTGTCACAATCCATCTTAAAATTAATAATAGTATACATGAATTTTGTACTTGGCTATATATTAAGCACTTTATATAAATTAACTCACTTAAGCCTCACATCAACCTTTGGAAGTAGTTGCTCATATTAATCCTTATTTCACAGATGGAGAAATTCAAAGCACAAAAGCTAAGCAACTTATGAAGTCACACCCCTACTGTGTGCCTAGGCCATGGTTCATACCTCATCAGTCTGGCTCAGAGACCAGCTCTGAACCATTATTCTATGTAACCTCTGTATATACTTTATGTTTTTGTAGTTATTTGGATGCTCATCTTACAACTTTTTTCTTCTACCTTTGTCCTCTACGTCTCCTAGCACATGGTAGGCATTCTCTAAACACTTGAAAAAATGGAATTATATGGGGATTACCTTCTTTTTTTAGGAGATCCATGAACTCCAAATTTTAGGAGCCTTTAGGAAAAAACACCTCCAACATATCGAGAGTGGAATTTCCAGTGCTGCTAAAGGACAAAGCATAATCCCTTTTGGCAGTTAGCATTTTCTCATGACTTTTCTTCTGTTGCATACCTTTACTAAGAGTTTTCATTTGTTTTACATTTTCTTCACATATATTCACTCTCATATTTTAAATGATGAAAATAAAAAAGATCACTGGCAAATGCCAGCTGGGGAGAGTGTTTTAAACAGTGTTATTCCAGGGCCCCCGCTGCTGTCTCCATGCTGGCGATAGGTTCCTAGGGGTGCTGTGCAGGCTCCAGCACACCACTGAAGTGGCCAACAGTGGCTGAGTGCTTACTAGTTGCTGTGCACCATCCTAAGCACCCAGAGGTGTTATCTCAGTTATTCCCATAACACATTATGTCCATTCTCCATGAGTGGAAACTGAAAGATTAAGTAAATTACCCAAGGACATGTTGTAGGTGTGGGAGCTGAGACTGCACCAGGTACCTAAAAATGCTATCTTCCTCTGTGAAAAAATACACAGGTATCTTATACTTTAGTCTTTATTTCTCCTCATTTAGAAGGATCTGGTTTGAATTTTGTCATCATACAACTTATGAAAAAAAGTATATTTAAATGTAATTTTCTACCTTATTAGAATGAAGTACCAGGAAGGCAAGAGTCTAATCTTCTGGTGTTTTTGTATACCTGACATTTAGCTCAGTACCCAGCATGCAGTAAGCTTATAAGAAAGGTTGAAAGAATGTAATATATGTCATATATCCTTACCCTTTCATTAAAAGTTCTCTAAAACCTCTGTACAGTTTTGTAAATGTATTTAAAATAATTAAATATATAATATAGATTTATAATTATATAAGTAAATATATCTATCTATCTATTCCTTGACAAAATAATGTCACTGCTGGGAATTCATCCTTAAGAACTAATTCAAAGGGAGGAAGAGAAAAGCATTATGCAAGAAAGTGTTCATTGTAGTGCTAGTACACAGGCAGAGAATTGGGAAATACATAAATATCTAAGAATAGTGAGCTAGTTAAATCACAATGCATTTCTTCAAATGAATTTTGCGCAGCCAATAAAAAAGATAAGAACAAAGTTCATTTAGCAAGTTGTAAAAATAAAGCAGGCTAGGAAAGCCCATCCACGATTTGATCACATAATACAGGTATCCTGTTACAGAGTTGCTAAATATAGGCTTTAGATTTCTATCCACCAAAACTGAATTCGAGGATCTTTTAACTTCCCACACAATGGGAAACAAGTTACTTAACTTTCCTAATTCTCAGGATCCCCCCGTGCAACGGGGATTAGAGTCGTTGTGGGAATGAAATGAGCTCTGTGGGCGGTGTCCAGGGCAGCACCTGGCACGCTGATCTGCTCCATATGCATATGGATAACGGTGGGCAGGGAATATTGGCAAGAGAAAGCAATTGACACTTTTGGGTGGGCTGACTGTGGATTAATTTGTTAAAGTTTTAAAAAAATTATATGAATTACATGCAATAAATAAGAACTAATGGTAAAACCAAATCACTTTTAAAATAGTCTGTGAGTTAGGTTTGCCTCTAATTTAGACTCTCTCCAGTCCAAACACCCACGTTCTCTCAGTGAGGGCACCATGATTCCTCGCAGGGACCTCCTGAGCAGGGCCCGTGCTTCTGCACTGCCTGCTGCTCGTAAACTGTTGAGGCCGCCAGTGTTTATCGTTTCACTCACTTCCTCCCAAACAGATGTGGAATTAGACTCATTTTCATTCTGCAAGGAAACACACAGGCGCATGCTCATGTGACCACGGTGGTGGTAGTGTCTGGTCCTTTGGTTTCCTGCTTCCACGTGAGAGGCATCTGTGACCTCCTGGGTTATCAGATCCCAACACTGCTGTTTTTCTTCTTCCTCCTTGCTCATCTTCCTCTTATCATGCTGAAATTGGTGAAGATTAATTAAAGGTACCTGCACTCTCCCTCGACCTATATATAGCTAGTAATATTTCAATACCTAAACCTCAGTTTTAATAAAACTCATTTACATGAACATCTTGCTGGATCCACAGTGCAATGGTTGGAACAAAATCTTACTCAAAGAAAAATTGTTGGGTGCGTAATATATCTCAGTCATTATGACAGAGTTCCATGGAGCCAAAATCAATAATAATTATCTCAGTATAAATAATTTTCATTCGTTAGGGCCTCAAGACTCAGAGAAATGTTTAGAGATAATATTCTTTTGAGTCTTCAACTCAAGCAGAAATAAAATCCACTTCAGAGTAAGCTCAAGGCTGGTCACCACCTGCTCAAATGTGAGAGGGGTGCTTTAGGCATGCCCAAGTCTGCTCAGCTCCTCTTATTAATGGGGGCATTTAATTAAACCAAGCCAGTCTTTCTGTCTGACCAGGGCAATACTGATGAGAATAAAATTGATGGGAGATGAACAGTTAACAGCAGGAAATACACGGGAGCAAGAAATAAAAGAACCATAGTCAAACTGAAGAATATTGCTGCAGTATATTATATTTGACATTTACTGCTGTGTCTAATAATGCATCCTTTACTTCTCTCCAGCAGTCATGTTACTTATTATTTTAAATTTTGGAAGCTTTTACTTTCAAAAAATGACAAAAATCTCAGTTCTCCATTCCTCATTAGGGTGCATATTTAATTGTGTTCCTCTGTTCATTATATCTGAATGTTGCCATTCAACCAGAGGAAAGCTGGCAAAAATCATGTAAATGACTGTGCCTGGCTTTTCCAAGGTATTTAAAATTCTATCGTTGTTTCCATAAGCCACAGACGGTGGGTTATTTTTCATGGACAGACAGTGCATTCTTCTCTTGGGGTTTTTATGGACAGACTGTATAAAATGATAACACAATGAATGGGGTACCAACTCTACTATATCAAGGGCCTAAATCAGCTATTTTAGACAGAAACTCAATGGGTAAAGCATGTTTCAAATAGGTTTGAGGGTACAGGCTATAACACAAAATTTTGGCATCTTTTGTGATTAATCTTCATGAAAGGTTAATGACACTTTGTTACAATAAATTAGAGCTAAGGTGAGGGAAATTTCGGTAATGTAGGTTCAGGTGGCGACCAGAATAAAATTGATAAGATTTGCATGCCAGAATTAAAATAGAGATGTGATCCATCTTCAAAATGTCAAGGGCTTGGATTATTGGGGAAGGTATAGCAAAGGTAAATCTTCTATTTGCCTACTCATAGTCCCTTCCATATCACACTCTCCTTTCCTGAACTGGAAGTTTCTTCACTGTAATCATTTTAAGAGAACTGAAATTAAGGTTAATTCATAATCAACCCTAACTTAATCATGGTTATTTGAGCTTCCATTTTTGTTGTTTCTTTTTTATACCTGTGGTAGAAAAATGGTCTAAGGTGATTTCTTAAAATTGATTCTAAAGAGTGTGAAGAAGTGTCTATTTGCAGTTAATGATTCAGGAAATCAAGAATTACCCCCAGTTTGCCAATGAAGAATATTTTTGTCAGTTTGAATTTTTTAATGGAAAAAATTCACATAGAATTAATTTTTATGCATCACCTTTAATGCGAACTTAAATTCCTAGCTACCCAGGTATGACATATGATCCAGATCTCCTTTCAGCTCTGTTTCTTCAGGGAGTCCTCAGTTTGTACATAGAATCTCTTTACCCAAAACTATTATGGCCATAGTTTTATATTGATTAGTATTTAATAACCAGATTCATCGCTTAATAAATTGTAATGTTACATAAAACAGTTTCTTTTAAATCATTGAAAGAATTTCAGCATTATATTCTACAGGCTTCCCATTTAATCTTTTTCTAATCATTGTGATTAATAAATTTGTAAAGAAATGATGTCATATAATACACCAGAGAAAACATACCATACTTTGGGCCTTCTAAAAAACAACAGGGGAAAAATGCAACCACGAATACTTATGAAGTATAATTTGCTTCATAATTAATCAATTTTATTAACTTCTTTATTTATGTCTCATCTCCTCTCAAGAAGGAGATAAGGTGGCTTATCATTAGAGTGACCATATAATTTATCTTCCAAACATTTGAGAGTAAAGGTTAATATTAATCATTATTCTGGTACAACAGGCATAAACTAGCACTATCCAGGAAAGCTGGAACATATAATCACCAACTTTCCAAAAAGAAGCTCAATACAATGAAACCACAGTGTATGAAACATAAAACAAAAGGAAAAAAAGAAGGACTAAGGAGAAGGAGGTAGTGAAAAATAATTCAGGAATGCCTGCCTGAATTTGTTCTATCAAGACACAGCATACATCGCTTGGCATGTTGAGAGTTGGGAATCTCCATATCACTATTCCTAAATTAGTCAGGGTAGGGTAACTGCTGTAAAAAACAAAATCTAAAATTTCAGTGGCATAATACAATATTTACTTCTGACTCCCATCACAGCGCAGATTGATGAGAGAGTGGTGATTGATGAGCCATGGCCCAGGAGCCCAGGCAGGCAGAAGCTCCTTTCTCTTGAACATGGGACTAGCAAAGTAGCCTTAGGTGTAAACATCCAGCCAAAAGATGGGAGAAGAAGGAGGGTGTGGAGAATCTCATGGAACTTTTATCAGGAGCCAATTCTGAAAGCAATATGCATTACTTTCTCCCACTTTCCTTGGCCAAAACTCCATTGTATGACCCCTTCTAACTTCAAGGGAAGCTGGGGAATATGGTCCAGCATGTCCACCAGGAGAAGGAGGAAATAGAGTTTGGTGAACACCTGACAATCTCTATCACTCTCCACTATTTTGGTTACCAAGAACTCATTTCATTCTTCCTCCTGGACATAGAATAAGGAAATCTCATGTAGTTCCTGCATGGAGCTCAAACTCTAGAATTTCTGGAAGGTGCCCAGTCTCTCTATCAGCCTCAGATACGGCCCCTTGTGATCTGCTGACGTATGACTTAGAAAGGCAAATTATCAATTCCCCACCCCCCTTTTCCATACTTTCAGTAAACCATGGGGAACAGGGGCAAACACCATGGTCAACATTTTATGTTAGGAAAACAGATTATCAATAGTCAACCAGAGAACATTTTTCTTACCTTTGTTTTTGCAGAACCTTACATTGTTCTTTAGCTTCAATCACAAATTTTATCTCCTTTTCTTTTTGTTACTTCCCTTGAGAAATCGCTAAAGTATTTGTATCATATAGAGAATTCATTATATCTATTTGCTCTCTTATAGCTCAGATGAGCAACTGTGCAGCTACTTAGAAAGACTCAACAGTCCTCATTATTTAAAGCATATAATGGAGTTAATAAGAAAAAGAGCTTTTTTATCAGTGATTATAAGGATTATAGAAGAAGATTTGTGAGCTCTAAAGGAGTTGAGAAAATTACTTCTGAAACAAGATACACAGGAAGGAGGAAATAGTATAAAAGCAAAGTTATTTGGTCTCCTGACTTTCAAATTGTTAACTTGCTTATATCTTTCTTTATCTCCCCAAACTTGGGTACTTTCTATTTGTTTGTTTTATGTTTAGTGCCTAGAAACCATAATGATATCACTTCATTTTGTTGGCACAAACACCACTGCTACAGAGAACTGGGAATATGTGTGCAAGTCTGAGAATATTTATTGAAAAATTTAAACCTCAGTTTAAACATAGAAGAATAGCAAATAAACAGTTAAAACATTTTTTTCAAGATCATTTTAGACTTACAGAAGAGTTACAACCATAGTACAGAGAGTTTCTGGATACCTTTCACCCAGTATTTTCTGATGTTAATATCTAACATAACCATGGCACAATTTTCAAAAGTAAGACATTAATTTGGTATAATGCTATTGACCAACCCAAAGACTATTTGGATCTCATTATTTTTTCTAAAAATGACCTTTCTCTGTACCAGCATCTGACCCAGGAGCCTATGTTGCATTTTGTTGCCATGTCTCCTTGTCTCTTCCAATCTGTGTCTATTACCCCTTATTCCCTTGTGTGTATCTTTCAATCTGAGGTGGGTGTCTTAAAGGCAGCATATATATAGGTCTTGTTTTCTTATTCATTCAGCTACCCTCTGTCTTTTGGTTGGAGCATTTTTGCCATTTACGTTTAAGGTGATTATTGATAGATACGTATGTAGTGCCATTTTATTGTTAGACTATTTTCCTCTGTTTTTTTTTTCTTGCTTTTTCATCTTCTTCTTAAAGCAGGCCCTTTAACATTTGTTGAAGTACTGGTTTGGTGTTAACAAACTCCTTTAGCTTTTTCTGTCTGGAAAGCTCCTCATTTCTCCTTTGATTTTAAATGATTGCCTTGCTGTTGAGAAATCAGATGATAGTTAATTGGTGCTCTCTCTTCTGTAACTACCTGCTTTTCTCTTGCAGCTGTTAGGATTCTCTCCTTGTGTTTAAGCCTTGTCATTTTAATTATGATGTGTCTTGGTGTAGGCCTCTTTGGGTCCAACTTGTCTGGGACTCTCTGAGCTTCCTGGACTTGTGTGTCTTTTTCCTTTACTAGATTAGGATAGGGAAGTTTTGGGTCATTATTTCTTCAAATAGGTTCTTGATCCCTTGCTCACTCTTTTCTCCTTCTGGTATTCCCATGATGCAGATGTTGTTACACTTCATGTTATCCCAAAGATTTATTTAGCTCTCCTCATTTTTAAAATTCTTTTTTCTTTCTTCTGCTCTGCTTATGTTTTTCCCCTGCCTTGTCTTTCAAATCAGTGATTTGATCCTCTGCTTCATCTAACCTATTGTTTGTTTTTTCCAGTGTATTGTTTATTTTAGATATTGCATTCTTTATTTCTGACTCGTCCTTTTTTATGGCTTCTATGTCTTTTTTATGCTATTGAGTATCCTTATAATCATTACTTAAAGCTATCTGATGGATTGCTTGCCTCCATTTCATCTAGTTCTTCTTTTGGAGAATTCTCTTGTTCTTTTCTTTGGGGCTTGTTTCTGTCTTCCCATTTTGGTTGCCTCTTTGTTGCTGATTCGAACCTGCACCGGGCCCGAGGAAGGGTCAGCTAAAGTCTCAGCTCCCAGAGATCCACTTCTGTCTGCACACTTTCTGTAGGCTTAAAGAGTGAAAGTCTTCCAGCTATACTCCTCAGAAGCAGGGCTTAAGCACCACAGAGTATGGCAGAGTACTTCCTGCAAGTGGGGCTATTGTTTCCCTTCAGGCTGATGCCACTTAGAGAGGAGTGCTCTGCCTAAAAATATGGCTTCTGCAGTATGGGGAAATGACTCAACACAGGGATCCAGGAGACTGACCATTCAGTTCTCTCCCCAGTGCCACCAGCCTCAGACTCTCCTCATATGTCTCTAGTCCATTCTGGCCATCCTCTGCTGGAGTCCAAGGTGAGTGGCTACAAAAGAAATTTGTACATTGGCTCTTTAAGAGGCTTTCAATGCCTCCAGCCATGTCTCTCTAGTGGCCAGACATTCGGCTGCTTTCCCCAGCCATATGTTATTTGGGTTCCTTTATCATCTCTGGTGCTATAGGCTGGGGAGCCCAGCTTGGGTCTTAGACCCCTCACTTCTCAGGGAGAACCCCCTGGCCACTGAAATATCCCTCTGGCACTTCAGTTGCCACCTGTGGGAGCCTGGCCAGCCTTCTCATGCCTCTTCTACATTCCCTACCAGTCTCGTTGTGGTGAAGTTGTTTCTTCTGTCTGTCCATGGTTATAAGGCCTCTCTACAGCTAGTGTTCAGTTGTTTATTCAGGATGATTTTTCTATAATTTAGTTATTATTCCAGTTTGGTCCTAGGAGGGGGTTAGTGTAGCTTCCACTTATTCTTGCACCATCTTGAGTCTTGCTCTAGTCTATTTCTAAGGGTAGAGTTGTTTTGCAAAGTAGAATAGCAAAATAAAAGGCAGAAACTGTTTCAGCTTATAACATATGAGAAATGAAATGTGCTCACCAATGGGAGAGACAGAAAAAAGCACAATGGAAAGGAGGGTCTTCACCAAATCATTTACGCTTTTTGGACTCATCTATAAACAACAGAATCACATGATTTCCATGTACTCTCCCCCCATTTGTAACATTCTATGGTTATTTATACTCTTCTCAAGAATTTTCTTTATATTCTTTTAATCTAAATATTGATTTTGATCCACACAAAACCATGACACTAAGTGTGGGGTCAGGAGGGCATCCTGAGGCTCAAATTATTGCCATGACCCTTGGAGAGCAAGGTGCCTTGTTGAAAGGATATCTTTGGTTCTCATCTGAATATGGGCAGTGGTGATGTGGACTGCTCTCTGGAAAAAAAGTTTCATTTTCTCTTTATGCTGAAACTCATACTGGTGAGCAGTAGGAGGGACCAATGTTCTGAATGCTAGACTATGAAAGACCCTAGCTGCTGGTTTTGAGAGGAAATAGCTAATCATAAGACAAACAAATACCTAGCTATTTTGGGTTTCAAAACCCCCTGACAAAAGCACATATGCATGTAGGTAACCTAAATACCTAATGTGAATGACTATATAAGTCTCTGTGTGTGGGGGGGGTATGCTTTATTTTGTTTATTTTTTAAGATCATGGATTGTGCCTGAGAACTAGAACAGATCATTTGTCCAGTAAATATGTTAAAGTTCTATTAAAATGTTAGTGTGGACACCTTTTCCTTGGGCAATGATTTTACTATTTATAGCCTGTTTGTATAAGCAGTTATCTTTTCTGACATGAATGCCTCATTTTCCATTTGCTTTAAAATCTGTTGCTCTCTTTTTTTTATCCATCTATGTGTTGGTTTTTAGTTTTCAAGTGTAATTAATGATCAAAGCATTTCCTCCTCTTTTATAATCATGGTTTACTCTTCATTTGAATCTGTCAGGCAATACTTAATGTTGGCCAATTAAGTGTTTGAGCATGTCACCGGTTTACTCTGTTGATGCTCTAATAGTATCCCCCTGTGGTACAGATATTGAGCCATGGGCTTGCTTGGCAACCTGGGTCTGGTGGTTCACCTCTGACCATCAATCTAATGCAGGCCCAGAGCCTCTTGGCATGTTATGCTCAAAGGCCATTTATTTCAGGGATTTGATAGAGAGCCCTGTTTTTTCTTTAGAAATAGTGTAATTTTGATTTGTTGAATCACAGCAATTTCATTTGTGAAGTGCATTTTTATTTATAGGATACTTCATTAATTTCTATAATTTTCAAAAATATGCAAGGGCAGCATGGAATGAGTATACACCGTGGAGTACCAAGGATGTGCTTCCAATACAGACTTCCTTGGGAAGTCCCAGTGGCCTTCGGAAATTCACTTAGTCTCTCTCTGCCATCTGAAAAGTAAAGGCTGTGGTATCTACTGGGGAGGGGTTTACAAGTTTAGATATAATAAATGAAAAGTATTTGACACAATGTGAGCACTCAAACTCTGTGGTTAATTATAAGAAACACCCTCTTCCTCATGCATACATTATGTCTTTAGTGACAAGACCCTCCATCTTTCTGCAGTGACCATAAGATTATTTCATTTGGATAAATAACTAGGAATCTGAGAAATAAAGACTAATTAATGATTTTCCAGAGATGGATCAACATAAATATGTTTTACTTCTTGTATGAAGCAGATTCTGTGAGAGAAATATAGCACTCAAATATTTAAAAAATATCAATTTCTTTCAGGAAAAAAACTGAAGTGGAAAAGGTGGATTTTTACTTTTAAAAACTATTCTTTTATTGGCTTTTAATTTTATTTACAAAAGATAAAGATGGAGAAGATAAAATAATTTTCCACTCAGATCAAATCAAAAGGACATCTTTAAGGTTTCTAGACAAGGCGTGCATCCTAAAAATTGTTACCAAGTAATAAAGATTTAGGAATTTCTTTTAATTATCCTCTTGACTGTGATTTTGGCAGTATACTTACTAATTCTTTTTGACACCAGGGAAATGTATTCTTTAGTGAGCTACTTTTTCTAGATAGTATTTTAGTCAGAGAATACATCACTCTTTTGCTTAAATCCATTTATCTGTGTGGAAAGCATTATCCTGGGCTACATCTTTACTAATGGTTCCTATCACTCTGCCTGGGCAGAAGTCATCCAGATTGTGTTGCATTTGGGGCAGAATTAGAGGACTTGACTTGAGTGATTCACTAATGGAACTTCAGTCCAGCTTCTTGACTCTGACTGTGAGAGGCACTAGCAGGCATGTCCAGCCTTTTGGCGTCTCTGGGCCACACTGTAAGAAGAAGAATTGTCTTGGGCCACACATTAAATACATTGTGACACGTAACCACAAAAAAATCTCATAATGTTTTAAGTAAGTTTACGATTTTGTGTTGTGCCTCATTCATAGCCATCCTGGGCCGAGGGTTAGACAACCCAGCTAGGGCTTCTGAATTATCTAATTTGTATTGAGCATCTCCTATGTGGCCAATACCATGTAGGTGTTTCAGAAATATCAGTCAACAAAACAAACAAAAATCTGCAGAGCTTATATTCTGGTGTGGGGGCTGTGCTTAATATTTGTAGTGAAAATATCCTAAAATAAAATTATTGAGTAGGAGCGGCCACTAACATCTTAACATGGTCACTCTGTCTCCGACTTCTTACAATTTGCTGGATCTCGTGGGATCCCAAGTCAGTTTTGCTGCCTCTGTCTTATAACCCAGTCCTACTTTCAAAGTCTAAGGGAACATCCCTAACCCTACCTCCCACTCAGAGTGCTGAATGTCACTGAGAGCCACAAGTTCACCAGCAGGTGAGACTGAGCCTGTGTCCAAGCAAAAAAAAAAAAAACATTCAACGGAAGGTCGGGCCAGGCCCCAGCTGAGCTCATTCCTCAGTAGGGCCCAGCTACATAATTCAGTCCTAAGCAGGGTCTGTCCTCTCTGCCAAGCATGGCAGTTATCAGCGATGCTTGTTAAACTGCTGAGTCAGAGCCGGAATCTGTCCCAATAACTGTGATGCAGGGCAACTGACTGACTTTCTAGTAATACTCTGGTCTCTGCTCTTTCCTGAAGTGCGGGGGGTGGGGGGAGACTAGAGAGTGACTATTAAAATCCCCTTATACTTTAATAATAGCATAGTTGCTAGTGAACAGATATGAAGCTATGGAACTCTGTTGTGAATGTAAAATTTAGGAATACCAGGAACTTCTCTGTCTGTGACTCCTGGCACCCGAGTGATCACCGGAGGTCACTTGGCCCATCACTGCTCCAGCTGGAACTACTTCCTTGAATGGGTAACATTTCCAATAGTAGAGGACTGGGAAGACTTCTTGTACATGATTAGCTTGGGTACCCACTCAAAAGATTAGCATTAAATTTTTTTTTGTAATACACTGCCATATTTTTAAGGCTGGAAATTATATATCAATTCAGTTGTCTTTATGGGAAAATGACCACTCTCCTATTACTGCAGGTGTTGCATTTCCTGATATAAGACATGATCCTTCATAGTTTTATTGTGTGGAAAGGGCTATAGTGAAGAAGAGTGGGAATTTCCTCAGCCACATATTTTACTCAAGCTTCAGTTTCATTTCTGAGTTCGAACCTCTGCAGTCCTACAAGAGGGACTCTTTCAAATTGCTTTCCTCCTATAAATTATTTTTAAGTCCTAATCATGCTTCTTCAAGGATAGATTTCTGTACTTTCAGGAAAGACTATATAAAAATTCATCAATTTAATAAAAGTTAGATTTTAAAAATTAATCTATTTATTTCAATAAATAATTCATAAACAATACAAAATTAAAAAGAAACAAAGGGTATATATGTACAGTAATTTTGCACTTCATCTTTATTTCTCAGTCATTCAATTCATTTCCCCTTAGCAGTTTCTTGTGAATAGATTTAGATATATTTAAGTATATATGATTATATACTATATACATTATCTTATTTTTTCATTTATTTGATTTTTTTTCTTAACAGTGTATCTTGGTGGCTTCCCCAAATACACATATAAATATCTACCTCTCTCTCATTGATAATTGCACAGTAGTCCATCTACAGATGGAATGACCATTCTCCTATTAGTGACATTTGAGTGTCTTCAGTCTTTTGCTTAAGTAGCAATGTTATATAATAAATATCCTTTTACATATATTTTTGCACACTGTGGAAATAAGCAAAATCAACCAAATGAGAAAAGCAGAGCTACTTATTCAGGGCTTGCTTTATAGCAAGAGAGTCAGCCACTTGCTTGCATTTTTGCAGAGAGTCAAAGGCAGGTAGAAGAGTAGGAAAACATTATAGTGAAAAAAAAGAAAAACAGGAAGACTTCAGGTATTCCCTGATTGGAGAGAGTGCTGGCCCAGGGAAACTGGAACCAGGCACAGATATGATTGGTCAGGGGAGCGTATTTGGCTTTTACTGATTGGTCCTAAATTGGGATTAGGGATAAAAATGAAGGAAGCTATCAGTTATTAATCAAGTCCTGGACATGTTGAGCTGATTGTTACAGAGTTATTGTTTAGTTTTCTGGATTGTTACTAGAGATAGCTGTCTGGCATCCTGCAAGTCTGACTTTTAGCCAGCTGGCTTCCTGGGCTGTTTATCATAAACAAGGGATTGGTTTCCTGAACAGATTGCTATAGGATGTGGGTCAGAGTTCTGGTTTTATATGTGGGTCAACCAGTATTCATTTGTATATTCAGTCTCTCAACACATATACAAATATATCTATAAGATAAATTCCTAAAAGTGGAATTTCTGAGTAAAAGATACATGACATTTACTTTATATAAAATTTGTTATGCTGTTTTCTATAAATTGTGGTTAACTTGTAGTCTTCACACCCTTGTGGGGAGCTAACAGGGTGTATTACCAAATTTTATCTTTGTCAGTCTGAGAGGTAAAAAGTAGTATCTTAGTGTAGTTTAATTTGTACCTAAGGTAGAGGGTTTTTTTTTCATGAATTAAATCATGTTTTTCCTTCTCTGTGAAGTGTTTGTTCACATCCCTGGTATTGGTGTGTTTTTAAGTGCTCCCACGCTAGGGAAGGTATTGATAAGAAAGTAAGTCTTTGGAATTTGAAATTATCACCTTGAAAATTCAACCTAGAATCAGGACAGGACAAGAGATCTCTTTTAGCAAAGTTCAAGTACATAACACAATATTGTTAACTATCATCACCAGATCTCACTTGCTTTATAACTGAAAGTGTGTGCCCTTTGACCAGCATTCCCCATGTCCCTTGCCCGTAGCTCTTGACAACCACTAATCTTCTGTTTCCCTGAGTTTGACTTTTTTCCAATTCCATGTGTAAGTGGGATTCTATTGTTATTTGTTTTTATTCTTCCTGACTTATCTTATTTAGCATAATGCCCTCAAGGTTCATCCATATTGTGGTGAATGGTAGAATTTTTTTTATGTCTGAAAAATATTCCATCGTGTATATTGGATGGATAGATAGATAGACATAATAAATACACTTTTTATTGATGCATCCATCAACAGACACTTAGGTTGTTTCCAAGTACATGTGCTTTGGCACTGGGCAACTGAGGCTGTATTCCCAGCTCAGCCACTCATGACCTTGGGGAAGTAGTCATTTTCATCATCCTCCTCTTCCTCATTGGTTCAAAAAACTGTTAATACCTATTCAGAAGTTCTGGGGAAGGATTTTACCACAATGTCTGGAATATTGTTAGTGCCCAGTAATTGTTGGCTTATGTCCTCCTCTTCAGTATCTAGAGGACTTTCTAGCTACCTGGATATCCAGGCAATACTGAGATTATTAGCAAAAATTTGAAGTCAAACCCCCATTAACACAAATAACAGACACAAAAGCTTTCTAAATTGTCAGGGCTTCTTCAATTAAAGAGTCCTAGTAAAACCATGGGGAGGAAGGAGGTTAGGAGCCATGGCGGATGTATGTAAGGTAATTTTGTTGCAGATGCAAATTAGTTTTCCTGTCATTTGCTAGCAAGCCCACTGTTTATAATAGCTGTTCATAATGAATCAGGCTGATATTTTGTCCATACATTTTCCCTTGAGGCTTTAATAACTCTGCTTCTATGTTTTATGGTTACTTGTGGAATGAGACCCTGGTGGCAATACAATCCTATTTTATAGCCTCTGTAGAAATAAGAAGCAGGATAAAAAAACAGCAAAGGAAGCAAATTAGTGGTCAGAAAAGTTCCAAGAAAGAAAGGGGTGCTCCTTTAGCCATGCCTGGAAATCGTATGGAGAAGATGAAGGATCATCTAGAAAGTCTCCAACAATGAAGTGGCTGAGCAGAATTAAAAATATAGCAAAGGTTCTTGGGCTTGGATAGGTAGAAACCTTGGGTGACCTGACCTAAATGATCATGATATTCAGCAAATACTCATACCTGCTATGTTTTAGACCCTTTATAAGCGCTAAACTGCAGTATGCCATTAGTCTCTTATGCCTATTTGTATTTAAAATACTTAAAATGAAACAAAATTTAAAAATTAAGTTCCTCAGCAGCTCTAACAACATCTCAGTTTCTCAAGCCACAGAACATGTGGCTGGTGGTTGCTGGATTGGACAGCATGGAGGAACATTTCATTCATTGCAGGAAGTTCTTTTGGGCAGTGGTACCCTAGAGGCATGATATGACACACATAGATGATCAAGACATGACCCCTGACCATGAGAAATTTATAACCTTTGAAGGCAGATGAACATGTTAAGAAATAAGTTATTCCCAGGTTGAGCGTTTGATCCCCAGTCAGGGCACATACGAGAAGGCAATCAATCCATGTGTCTCTCTCACATCGATGATCGATGTTTCTCTCTTTCACTCTCTCACTTTCTCTCTCTCTCACTCTTCCTTCCTCTCTCTCTCTCTGAAAGCAGTGAAAAAATGTCCCCGGATGAGGATAAAAAAAGAACAAACTAGAAAGAAATAAGTTAATTACGAGCTATGACCAAAGTATGTTCACATACTGTTGTGGGGGGTGGGGCTACCATGAGGAGGCTTAAAAGAGGTGGGTTATAGGAAATATAGGAGGTTGGAGGAAGAGCAGCTTTCAGAAAAGGCTTCACAGAGAGTGGAGACATGGCCCAAGTCATAAAATGGGTTTTCCCCAGGTGGACAAGGGTGGAGAAGAGCATTGTAAGCAGAAGGAGTAGAAGAGCAAATCAAGAAAAAGTGAAGCGCTGTGGAGTGTTCAGGAAAATGACCCTGGTTTAATTGACCTGGAGTACTGAGCCCAGGAAGGTGAGGGAGGCCAAAACTGGGAGGATTTGGGCACCACACCAAGGGGTCCAGGCTTTGTCTTTTGGGAAATGGGGAAACAGTGAAAGGTTTTAAGCAGCTGAGTGAATTCTATGAACAGATTTATGTGACTTGGAATGGAAAAAGCCTGGAGTTTGTTGTCAAAGGGTTGATGTTTTGAATGCTGCACATTTCACTGTGTCTTTAGTCAAGTTATTTAATCCTGAGTCTGTTTTTTTGTGTGTAAAATGAGACATATCTCCACTTCATAGGGAAGATATGAGGATGAAATAACATAAAGCAACCAGTACAGTCCCTGCTACATAGTAAATGTCCAATAAATATTAGATTCTTTTCTTTTGGCCTCATTGTGGCAAAAGAAACAAAATGAGTGAGGCCCATCTGTGCCCTCAGAGACACAATGTGTTAATCAACTAATTAACTAATGTGCCTTAATGATGTTGGGTGGGAGTGGGAATGTGAGGAGGAATAGGATAAGGACACAGGTGTGGCATACCACACACACCCACACACACATGAAATCTCTTCCTGCCCAAGGAGATATTCTAAACTACAAGGTGTGTCAGGGAGTGCGTACTGGGGATTATTTTTCAGTGAGGGAATGGATATCCTTAAAAACAGAGAATTGATTGAACCAAGGAGATGCTAATGTTATAGATATAGAAAATAAAGGTGGTCCCCCGTGCAATCGTGAGACAGAAATGAGGTGAAGCCTACAGCAAAACACCTGCCAACCTTCTGCCTGTCCCAGAACTTGTCCTGGCGGCTGCTGGGCTGGGAAGAGCATGAAAGAAGGGCATAGTGAGCTCTTCACAAGGCCTACAAGTCTGGGATATGGAGCACTGGCTGTGGAGTTAGTTGGATTTACATGAAAACCTTCTGTCTATGATTTTACACCAAATTCTACGTTTCTCTGACCATATCTCAGTTCCATTTTTTCTTTCCAACATTTCCTGTTTTCTCTTAACAGTTGAAAATTGCACTCAGATAGCACATTAAAACTCTAGTTCTTATTGTATATATATAGAAGTGTTTCCTAGTTGAAGACCCTCAACTCCTACTGCCTATGAAAATGAGGGCATAATCACCCATAATAGACAGGGTCTGGCACAAAATAACATCCCTTTTTTATTACAAAATTATAAGCATGTAATTCTGTAACATAACAATATCACACTCAAGTACACCATATGACATTTGGGGTAAAATGTTCAAATTAAAACTATAAATTATTACACCCATATTATTACCCTACCAACCATACTCAAGCAGGCGTCACTTTCGCTGGACCTTGTATATTATAAAAAACACCTTTGGCTAGATTTCTGTCAAATCAGGGCTGATGGCGATGGTTATGTGCCATTTATTGAAAGCTCTGAGTAAATTTATTTATATCTGATTAATAAAACATTGGAAAATTAATTGTCAATATGTGCAGTTTGATGCATAAAATCTTTCAAAGTCCCTGGCCTGTGGAGGTAGGTGGAGTCAAAAGGAACCTGAAGAGGTGAAGAGATGGTGAGTCGCTGGCCTGTAGCAGGACTGCTGTAGGGTATTGGAGGCTAAAAACAGCTACATCGTCTTTGTAAAAAATTGCTGAAAATCAATCACATTTCTATATATGTTCCCCGACTTGGAGTAGACCATTGTCAAAGTATGCATAGATCAGAAGTGCCTTTTTATTTCAATGCTTTGTTTAGAAATGTAATTGGAGAGGTAGAATCCTGTAAGTTTGCGGACTCGTCTGGAAATCGTTTGCCATGAGATCGGTAGGGAGAACGGCAGACCAGTCTGAGGTGCGTAAACACAAGAGGACTGCTGTGGCTCCCAACTTCCAGAGCCAAGTTTTCTTCAAGTCAAGTTAGTCATTTGTTTCTGTTTCTTTTTTTTGGTGCAGTGAGGTATTTTAATAAATATTCAACTTAGAACATTCCACTTAAAAATTTTAATCTTTGTAGATTTATAGTATTGCAATTCCACTGTCAAAATGACAGATACTGATACGTATTTTAAGGTAATCTTACATGATTATTTTCAGAGCACTGTATCAATCAATGCCCTGACAGGCCATAAAATCTTACAGCTCATAAAGATCCAATAAATATTCAGTTTTCAAGGTACAACAGAAGAACTATAAATTAAATTGATTACATAACTATAAAATAATTAGTCCACTATTTCCAGACAATTTTGTTAGAGAACGTCTCTATCAAAAATCACTATTTGAAAAAGACCTGGTACTTATTAAGTCTGTCCAGTTTCACACACTGTACGTGAGTTTTTTCTTTTTTACTACATGTCCCAAATATCTGCCTTCTTCTCCCTGCCTCAAGATGAGTTCATTTCCTCCTCTGGCTTCAACCACCTCATATATGCTGATGCTCTCTAAATCCATTATGTCCTCCCAGACATCTTTGTCACCGCCCAGATCCATACGTCCCAGTGCCCATTGGTCATGGCTTGGATGGGATTTCCCCTTACAATAGCACCCGAGACAACGGTTTGAGTGCAAGTAGTTCATTTGGGAGGACATCCCAGAAAGCTCCAGTAGGGGAGTGAGGAAGTGATATAGGAATCAAGGGTTTGTTATGAAGCAAGACACCACTACATACAACTGGGATTTAGTCCTGCTAGGGGCTCTGGGAGACAGTGTAGAACATGCTTTAGATTTATTTTTCTTCAGAAAGACAAGCAAGCTGGCATTTTTATCTTTCAGCTCCCTCCATCATTGCCTGAAGGCTGCTTCAGAGATGGGCTCCCATCACATGGATTTAGAGAGGACGCTCCCAGGTGGAGAGTCACGGGTGCCCACTCAAGGGGTGTGGGCAGTGCACCACACTACCCAGAAATGCCATTGCCATGGACATGTCACTCAGATTCATCACGCTCAGTGTGTCCAAATTTGTTTTTCCTCCACACCCTGAGGGATGTGCTAGAATTTACTCCTTGATCCAGGCAGAAACCACTCACACCCCACCCCATCCCTCACGTCCTCTCAGGGACCAAATCTCATTAATCTTACCTCTTCGATAGATCTTTCCACCCTGGTACAACATTACTTTAGTCCTTCATTATTTTCCCCATACTTTGCTGCCTGGTGTGCTGCTGGTTGTGCCTGTTACCAGCCTTTTCTCTCTCCAGAGGTGAGAATTGCAAAATATAGATCTGATCATGTCCTTTCTCTGTTTAAATCATTAATGACTGCAGTGTAAAGTTTAAACTCCCTGGTCTTGCATTCGAGGCCCTTCATAGTTTCACCATTCTCATCCCATGCCACATCCTCATCGCACTGTGCACTCTGGACACACTGAGCCACTGCAGCTTAGGTCTTCACACAGGCCCTACCCAGTCCAGCTTGTCCATGAGGCATCCCCTCGTGAGGGTGCCTAGTTCTGGCTCCTGACCTGGCTGTGGCTATGTTTGCTGTATCACTTAACACCCTGGTGTTATGTGCTCCCTATTTGTCCATCTCTTCAACTGAGCTCTAAGAGCCCTGAATGCAGAGGCTCTCTATTAGCCTCAATCCCAGCATCTAGCACAGTACCTGCTCATAGTAGGTGCTCAATAGTTGAGTTAATTAATTTGCACAGATCCATGTGCCTCAAGGCCCATTGGGCATGGCTTGGATGGAATTTCCCACTGTAATAGCAGACCCGAAACAATGGTTTGAGTGCTAGTAGTTAATTTGCACTCTTCTTTAATCCTTAAAGCAGTCCTATATGATTTGATTGTTTTCTACACAGGTAATACTGTAGAGGTCAGGTAGGTTAAATACCTTGCTCAAGATCACAGAGTTAATAAATGATCAAACCAGGATTTGAACTCAAATCTGTCTCCAAAGTCCATATTCTCTCTTTTAAATCACATTAATTTTTACCATTGTAAAGCACTAAACATTTCCTCTATTTTACTTTTTTATGAATTTAAAGAAAAAAACCTGAATTTTTAATTTTTTCTACAAATGAATGTGTTCACAGGTGGCTTCTTCTAGCAAGGAAATAACCAGCCACCAGGAAGATGGGACCTGCAAGGTTTTATGTAGAGCTTGCTGAGATTAGGCTGTGACTCTGTAGTGGAACTTCTATGTGTGGGGTTAGACCATGGAAATGAGCATCCATGGTTAGATTGTGGTGCCTCTGAGTTTGTGGAATTTAAATAAGCATCAGTCAGTTTGACAGTCAAGAGGATATGTGTGAGGATGGGCAGAGTGAGTACATTTGGAAATATAGGCAGTAAATTTTCATACATCACTGATTATTCATCAATTATAAGGCAGGTAAGTGGATGTGATTATGGGTTTTTACTGTACTATTTATATACCCCAGTCGCCTGCAAGAGCTACTTATACACCACAATCCACACTTGACAGTCAATGTCAGTTTCAGTGTATGATGGAAATAGAATGGTCACTGAATTTAGAAATAAACAAAAAAGAAAAGATGGACTGAAAGAATGTTACTTTTGAAATACAGCATGAACCTCAGAAACTATAAGGAAATATTTTTCCAAAATAAAATTAGATCACCCTCAAAGGACTATTTTTTTGTTATGGAACTTAAAATAGAAATTTATTTACAAAAGTTATGAAAGTATTTATAAATCCAAAATTACAAAAGTATATAAGTTCTGAGTTGGTTGGATTGCTGATCTAAGGACTTGGATATTATAAGCCTTGGAAAATTCAAATGTGTTGAATTTCAAGTAGGGGCAGAAATAAATGAGAAAATTAATGTAAGAAGGGTAGTACATGGAATATAGTAAACAATGAATAAATGCTTGTTTATCATTAATCATCGTTAATATTATTATAAGAAAAGACAATTGGTGGGTGAGATTTTGTTCTTCTGTGATGCTGGTGTTAACGTCCAGCTGTGAACAATTTTACCACACTCGCATGAACACACACACACTGGCTCTTCCTATGCGACTGAAATTAAATTCATGATTTATTAAGTGCTTACAATCCTACCCTCAAAGAACATAGCAAACATGAAAGAAAAATTGAAGTATCAAATACTATTTTCATACATACGGGCCTCCTTACAATACCTGCTTTAATGGTGTTTGCTTGAATTAAACTTTTAGCTTGAATGTTTGTATTAGTCTGATGTCACCAGAATGCAATAGGATCCCTTTTCCATCAACTCTATCTTTAAGAAAATCTCCATATTAAATTGGAGACAGAAAGTACTAATGTTCATGGGATTTCCCAAGTAAACATTGAAATTTAAGAGGTGATTAATAGGTCTTTAGCCCTGATAGGCTGGGCCAGTGGCCCAAATGGTTAATTCTGAATTCTCAGAATGAATGATACAATTCCAGTTGAACCCAAAATGATAATTGACAGAAAAGAAAGTATTAAAATTATATTCTACCAGCTCTAAAACATGCACTTGATAGCCTACTCAAATATACTGCTGAAGATCATGTTCTGCGGAGAAAACAGTATCACATACCCCTAAACTTGCAAAGCCACAGGGAATTATGTCACCAAGGATCCACGTTATCATGTGGCAGTATTGCCTAATAATATCTGCTCATTCTAAACAAGCCCTGCAGATCATCTGAAAGAATATGAAGTTGTGGCCACGAAGCTGCCTCACTTAGCTGATTTTGTATATGGAGCAGGGGAGGGACAAGTGAAGATCTCTGCAGATCACTGATCTGAAAGAGACAGCTGGGTATTGGGTTTGATATGACACCCCCAGCACTTTGCCCCAGGACCAGTGCTAGCAAATCCTGTCCTTTTATTTTTTTTTATTTTTTATCACTTAGGGTTTTAAAAATTAGATGTATTTTTTCTTTTTTGTGTAAACTTTTATGAATCATAACACATGCATAGATTCAGGTAACCACCACCACAATGCTGATATAGAATAGTCCCATCCTTCCCCACATTCCCTCATGCTACCTCTTTGTACTTTCCCATCACACCTAGTCCCTGGTAACCACTGATCAGTTCTCTATCCCTGTGTCTTCTCTGGAATGTTATATACATGGACTTATTGCATGTGTAACCATATAAGACTGGTTTTTTAAATTTATTATAAAGCTTTTGAGAGCCATTTATATTGTTCTTTGTATCAACAGGTTGGTCCCTTATATTGCTGAGCAGTATGCCATTGTATGAATGTGCCTCCATTTGTTTATACATCCTTCCATTGAAGGATATTTGGGTTGTTTGCAGTTTTTCACTACTATGTATAATGCTCCTGTAAGCATTCATGTACAGGGTTTTTTTGTTGTTGTTGTTAATGTAAGTTTTTATTTCCCTTGGGTGGGAATGCCAAGCCAAATGCTACATGTTCAGGTTTATAAGAACCTGCCAGATCATTTTTTCAGAGTGACTATACCATTTTGCGTTCCTCTAGCACTATATGAGAGGTCCAGTTCCTCCATATCCTTGTCAACACTTGTTATGGTCAGCATTTTTTATTTTAGCCATTCTAATAGCTTCTTTGTCTTTCAATAAACAGGTTTCTAGTCTCTGTGCTATCAGAGTCCTTCAGTGGTGGCCCAAATTGTCTGCCAAGAAATCTTGCAACATATTCTCTAATTTAAAATGTTGGGCTCATTTGAATGCAAAAAGTATATGGTGGCACGAGATACTTCTAAATACTGCCCTGCATTGTAAAATCGTTATTATCTTCATCCTATGACAGCGAGAATGCTTATTGTTAGTGATGCAACATGCCCTACTGTTATGGAGATCCATTTTTGTTTACATTGGGCCTAGCTTAAGTGTTTAAGTTGGAAAATGTCAAAGAGCACCCATAAAACTTTACATATCCTTTGGCTTCATCTTCACTACCATTTATGATGAAGCCACACCGCTTTCTCTCTAGCAGCCTGCTTTCAACAAATATTCATTGAGCTCCCTCTCTGTGCCAGGAGCTTTTTTAGGTGTTAAGGATACAGCAGTAAAGAAACAGACCCAAACACTTCCTCACAATGTTAAAATTTTTAGAGTGGGTCAGGCAACAGAAAATAAATAATTTAAATAGGTAATATTAAAATGCAAAGTGCTAAAAAATTAAAGCAGGTGAAGAGTTTGGAATCTTAAATAGAGAGGATAAGAAAAGCTTCAGTGAGAAGGTGTGTTTTAGTTAAAAGTTGAGAGAGGTGAGGGCGAGCTCTGCAGATACCTCTGTAATCCTGTCACAGAGAGAGGAAACAAGGGCTCAGGCTCTGAGGCAGAAGTATACAAGGCATGATCAAAGAGCAGCAAAGACTCAGGTGGCTGATAGAGAGTGTTAGCAGGAAGACATACAAAATGAGATCAGAGGTAATGGTGGGTGGTATCATACAGGACCTTGTATGCCACTATAATGATTTCGGCTTTTACTAGGATTGGGAAACCATTGGAAGGTTTTGAGAAGTGCAGTGATTGAACTTTTCCATGTACACTATAGACTTGGGGCCAAGAATGGAAACAGGATGACCAGTTTAGAGGCGATTGCAAGTAATCCAGGCAGGAGATGTGGCAGTTTTGACCAGGTGGCACTAATGTGAATCTAGTGAAGCTGAAAGAATATCTTTTATCTGAACATCCTGATAATATATCGAATGCTATTTCTATTTTAAGGTAAAGAAGAATCATTTTCAGCTTTGCGGCATATTACCTACATTGTAATTTCATCAAATATGGAAGGCTGTGCTTGAAGAATCTACACAGTACATGTTGCAATTCCAAGCAAAAGAAGCTGCACTAATCATAGAACTTTGACTCCATGTACTCTGGAAAAGGCTGCATTCATAGGTTATAGTTGAGTGTAGGGCCTCAATCAGATGGCACAATTATCCCCAGTATTGAGGACACTTCTAACATTTTATAGCATGTTATGGAGGTATTGGCAGGTCCCATGGCCATTCACAGGCAGTCAGATGACACCATCAAAGGAAGCTCACTGGAGGTTTTCATCTCCTCTATACATTCCTAGTCCAGTCAAGAACTATTATATTGTGAGCCCCTTTTAGAAACTATCATACAAAGCCTTCTGACATACTAAAAATTATAAAAACTATCTTTGCCAAGCAAAATGGGATTAGAAAAAAAAGTCTTGATGTTCTTTACTCAGATGGCAACACTGTGATGCTAGATTACACATTACTTTTTGATATTTTGGTAAAGAAAGAAACTCCTTGTTTTCCGCATGAGCAAGCACTGGTGTTAGTCTCTGCCAACAGGCTTGAAAGAAATCTTATCCAAGGTCACACGCATCATCTCCTTCTTCAGAGCCACTTTTTCAAGAAGCTTCATCACAAAGGACAGCAGAATGTGAAGTTTTTCTCCATACAGAGCGGTTTTCTGGGTTTCTACTAAACATCGTCAAACATGAAACTGCATCGCAGGAAGCGGTTTCGTTTATTCGAGATGAGAACAAAGTCCCCTAAGGCAATAGTTTGATAGAAAGGCATACATTCATATGTGAACTTATTTAATGGATATTTTAAGCCCATGGGAATCAAACTGGGGTCCACAAAGATTTCCAAGGAGTATAAGGGCATGGATAGATTTTAAGAGAAAAAAAAAGTCTCAGAATTGCAACTTCCTGTTAAATTTTTCTCTAGAACTGATCTGAGGACATACTTTAGATTATTTTTCCTTTCCCACTTTTTCTTTCATAACTGCCCTTCTTCCACTTAAAATAAAAAGGAAGTAGATTTTTCATCCACCCCAAATTTAATATGCTGCATTGTTCAGGGTGTAAAAACCTCCAGGACATAAAATATTGACACTGATTTGGAAAAGGGGACTGATTCTCACGACTAGGTAATAAATCACTTTCCAAGTCAAGTCGTTTCCAATTCTTTGATTTCAATGAAATTGAAGGATGACCTAATCCAATTGTCAACTGACAATTATTTGATGACAGACTGATTTTAAGAATATAATGTAGAAGGAGTTTAGGGACTTGAGCACCATTGCTAGAACTGAATTCTTATCCATTCTCACCTACTTATATAAATAAGATTTCTCAGGCTTACAAATATAAGCATAAGTAGAAATGAAATTGATGCAAACGCTCTCATTCTGCTTAGCTAATACTCATTCAAAGATATATGAACTAATAGAAAATAGATTGATTCACCTCATTATATGATGCAATTCCAATAAAAATAATTTTACCTTTAATAATTATCAATCAAAATTTGTAATGTATTTATGTTGTTTAAATAAAGTATGCATTGCTAATAATTATAATGGTAATTCAAACTAGAATAAATTTTAAATACTTAAAGCCTTGACACAGGAAATAAGTTCTAAAAATGTATTCATATTTTATTAAAAAAATGAGATTGAGTAGTAGTAAAAGGATTTTCAAGTATAAAATTTACATTAAGTTCAGGTAGCATTCTATAGGTGAAATAAAATGTCACAATCCTCATCTGTTTACTATGTCTGCCTTTTGCTCTGGATCTTTTAGCATTTTATCAGTTATTTTCACCTCTGTCTCTAAAAATTCCAACCTCTGGGCTCTCTCTAAATATGCTTTTGCCGATTGTTTCTTCTCTTGACCATGAGTCACTTTTTCTTTCTCTGTTGTGTACATTATAATTTTTGCTAGGAGAGACATTTTGAGTAAAATATTAATATCGACTGAAGAAATATTTATCTCTCAAAAGGGGGATTCCGCTTTTCTGTCAGGCTGCTACAGTGGGAACTCAGTCAATCTGAACTCTATTGAACAGACGTGGGTCTTTTTTACACCTATAGTTTGATTATGCTCAACACCACTGGCCTCACATATTTAGAAGTCATTATCCCATCTCTCCTTCCGACAGAACCTGGTATCAGAGCATTGCAGATTCCAGAAACCTTCTTGTGCTTCAGAGTTCAATGTTCAAGTTTGGGAACCATGAGTGATCCTAGTTACAGCCCAGGTGACATGGTTTTGTGTCACTGGTGAGTTTTCTTCAGTACCTAGCCCTGATGCTGCTTTCTGCACCTGGGGAGATGTCTTCCCACCTGACTGCCCATCCCCTAGCATTTGGAATGCCATTGCTCTATGTTCTACGAAGACCTGGAAGGCCCTGAATGAGTTTCTCTCGGCTCTTCTGCCCAGCTGTTAATCTTGGGTAGTTGAAAGTTTGGAGCCCTTCTGATTTATTTCTCTCAGCTCTCCACCTGCATTTCCCATCACTCTCCACCTTTTGAAAGAGGTTTGCACTTGGGAAAGGAGATCTTTCTCAGCTTTCCTTCTCTGACACCTAGCTCTAGACATATTGGCCCCCATACTCAGTAAAGACCCGTGGGTCAAAGTTGGTGGGTAGGTGCATCTTTACAGAGTGAATGGGGATCCTAGGGTCATAATCCATCACATCATCCCACATACAGCTGTCCAATATTTGTTCAGGGTGTAGCTGGCCTCTTCTTATTCTTCTCTGTGGGAGAAGCCATAGTCTCTTCTTTCTCATGAAGGTGTGTATCTTTCTGGAGTTTACTTTATTTAGGCATCTTTATAAGCCCTCTGGCTTTCTTTGTAGCTCATTTCATTATGTATTTACTTAAAATTTTTTGCTTTTCAGGGTCATGACAATGGTCTCCTATGACTTTCAACATCCAAACCAGAAGTTCTATTTAAATATATATTAAAACTGATGATTGTTGATATCAAATCATTCAGTAATTAATTGCATTAATTCCATTTAAAAGTGATGTTTCAACTTGATTTTACTTTTTGAAACTATTTTTGTTGTTCAACTACAGCTGTCTCCATCTGCCCCCCACAACTCCCCCCTCCCCAGCCATCCCCACTTCCCATCCTTAATCCTACCCCCACTTGGTTTTGTCCATGTGTCCTTTATGAATGTTCCTGAAAACCCTTCCCCATTTTCCTCCCATTATCCCTCCCCACCTCCCCTCTGGTTACTGTCAGTTTGTTCTTAATTTCAATGTCTCTGGTTATATTTTGCTTGCTTGTTTGTTTTATTGATTAGGTTCCACTTATAGGTGAGATCATATGCTATTTGTCTTTCACCACCTGGCTTATTTCACTTAGAACAGCACCCATTTATCATAAAAACACTCAGCAAAGTGGGAATAAAGGGAGCATTCCTCAACATGGTAAAGGCCATATATGAGAGACCTACAACCTCCATCATACTCAATGGGCAAATACTAAAAGCTTTCCCACTAAGATCAGGAACAAGACAAGGATGTCCACTTTCACCACTTCTATTCAACATAGTATTGGAAGTCTTAGCCACAGCAATCAGACAAGAAAAAGAAATGAAAGATATCCAAATTGGAAAGGAGGAAGCAAAACTGTCATTGTTTGCAGATGACATGACAGTGTACATAGAAAATTCTATAGACTCCACCAAAAAAACTACTCAACGTAATATGTGATTTTGGCAAAACAGAGGGATATAAAGTAAATATTCAGAAATCAATGGCATTTATGTACACCAACAATGAAATATCAGAAACAGAAATCAGGAAAAAAACCTCCATTTGATATAGTAACAACAAAAATAAAATACTTATTAATAAACCTAATCAAGGAGGTAAAAGACCTTTACTCAGAAAACTACACAACACTGAAGAAATAAATTAAGGAAGACACAAACAAATGGAAGCATGTACTATGTTCATGGATTGGAAAAATTAACATCATCAAAATGTCCATACTACTAAAATCAACTTGATTTTAAAAAGATTAGTATATATACCATAATAGGCCAAGAATCACATTCTTCAGAAGTATTTAAACTTATGATGAAAAATTTAAGATGTCAATTTTAAAAATGTAAGGGAATGTATCATTTTAAACATTATTTTGGGAGTATATGACTGATAGCAGCCATAATAATAGAGGTGGTCTTTTTATTATTTCTTGATCATGGGAGTTAGGTTGTCTGGCCCAGCTTTGCTTCAACTGCCAGCCCTCTTCAACTTGACTTTGATCATCTTTCTGCAGGCTGGAGCAGAATGGGGTCAAAACCTGTCAACTTCTCTCTAGCTGGGAATTGAAGACATATGGAACAAACTAGAACTTCTCAGAATACATTTTAAAAGTTACCACTTATTTATTTTATAATTTTTATCTCAAAGATGTATAATTTTTCAATATCCCTGATTTAGATAAATCTAAGTTTCAATTTCCAGCTGAAATGTAATACATTGAGAATTCAGAATTGTTCCTGGAGAAAAAGAATTGTTACAGCAAATTTTGCTTTACCAAGTCAGCAATTTAAAATAGTCTACTTTAAAATAAACACTATTCAACATATAGTATAGGAAATATGTTTACTTTTTAGTATATTACTTATAATAAATTATTGATTCAATTTTCCTTTTTGTAAAACCTAAGTTTTCATTATATGACGTTCACTTTGGCATTGCACCCAGCCAGATTTAAAAGATTATAAAATTGCTTTTTGTTACTCAAATTAACAAAAAAAAAGGACAATCACTTTTGGATAGGTTGCTAACTTTGCCATTTGATAACTGAGAAATTTAGAGGAATTATTTGGTTATAAATTTGGCTACACTGTTTCTTTTTCCAGAATGCTTCTTATGTTGTCAAATGACTAGATAGTACACAGTGAAAATGGTTGTTTTCTTTGATCTCTATGAATTCAAGACATAATTATTTGGATGGAAAAGAGAATTAAGTCTGTCTGTATTTAATATCAGTTCCTTATAATATAAGTTAACTAGGTAGTTGTAATTATCAGAGAAGTAAAAACTGATCTAAATGAAAATTTTAAATCCTCAAACACTTCAGAGGTAATCAGATGAACAATTAAAATTCTAACTATAAATAAGTCATATTTTCACTAAAGCAATTTTCTTAAAAGCTGAACAACCCTAGTTTTCCTGATTACTTTATATATCTGTTCAAGCACGATAAAAACAGCTCAAAACTTGGTACTTCTCACTAAGTTGCCCCTCCTCCACAATTAAAAATATTTTATGTAGTGTAAAAAGTTTGGAATACAGTAAGTGTTAATTAGTTTACAACTTTCACTTGACAACTAATATAAACAGCCATCATTTAGTGGCAGTTACTCTTTGCCAAGCCCTGTGCTAGGCCCTTTATAAGAGTGATCTCATTTGATCCTTATAACACTCTATGAAATAAACATTATTATTATCTCCATTCTGGAAATGAGGAAGCTAAGCTTAGTGAAGTCAGACAACTCACCCATGACATAACTAGTAAGTGGCTTAGCAAGAATTTGGACCCAGATCTAATTCCAGCATACTTAACCACACTACTACCCCAGTATATTTTGTGTGTTGAGTAGTCATATTCTAAGACTCCAAGATCAAATATCGCTTTTGTTTTAATTAGCTATTTCTGCAATAATGCCATGTTTAAAAAAACTCTGAAAATAGTGCTTCCAGCAATTAGTATCTATTTTTTCTGATCACAGGAGAGTGGGGCAGGCAGGAAGACCCTTTTCAAGCAGTTGGTCAGCAGAACTTGGCTTCAGCCTTAGAATTGAGTCTATGTCTGCTCCATGTGTTATCATGTTCTTCTCGGGCCAGCAGCTCCCTAAGGCATGTTTGTCTTATGGCAATTTACAGGAGTAAGAGTACAGTTAAAGCCATACAAGCATATTTTGAACTTTCTTTTGCATCTCATCTGCTCTTAGTCCATTGGCCAAAGGAGATCACAGGGCCAAGTCCAAAGTCAGTGGGGCAGGAACTATATACTCTACTCCATGGGAGTATAAATTCTTCCCCAAGGGAGAGAATATTTCTAATAAAAATTCAATCTATCTCATATTGCTTGGGCAATGCTGTAGATAGAATGCTACTTTTGTTATGATAAACATAGTGTATGCTAAATCTATGCAATGAAGGTGTATATATATTGCAGATTCTATGTAGAATAGAAAAAAGAAGCATATTTATAAATTGTCAAGTGGTGTTTCTGTTTTTATGAAAAATTTCAATGTTTATACCAATTCCTTCATTTTTTAAAATAAAGATCTGCTATTTGGAAAAATAACTCTAATAAGGCTTAAAGTTATTTTAAAACAAGGTGGGTTATTAAAAATACATATATGCACACAAAAAATTAAATTGCACCTTGGTGTCTAATGCAATTCTATAATAAAATGGAAAAGTATGAAAAAGGGGGAAAAGAGTAACTTTACAGTGGAGAAACCTGAAGAACCCTACATTTGAGGGACGTATGACAAAATATCTGACAAGTCATTTTTAAAACTGTCAAGGTCATGAAAAATGAGGAACAGCTGAGAAACTGTCACAATCAAGAGAAGCCTAAAGAAACATGGCAACTAAATGTAAAGTGGCATCCTGCCAAAAACTACAACACTCTGAATAAAATATAGACTTTAGCTAATAATGATGTATCCATAGTGGCCTATGAATTGTGATGAATGAACCCTACTAATGTAAGATGTTAATAGTAAAGGAAATTGGGCATGGGATATATGGGAACTCTGTTACTATCTTCACAGTTTTTCTGTAAATATCAAACTATTCTAAAATTATAAAAGTTTCCTTAAGAAAAATATTAAATTCAAGTTACATAAAGTAAAGCAAAATAATAAAAACAGGTTAAAAGACAAAACCAAGTACTAGGGAAAAAATAAAGAAAGAAAACCACATTGATGTAAATAATGGGTTTGGAAACAGCCCAGCATCACTAAGAGGAGACTGACCCCGAACATTAATAGTGTGGAATGATTGAAAAACTCCATTAGTTGCATCAAAAAATGAGCAGTAAATACCCTTTCAATGTTTCTCATAAATCAATAAAACATTTGTGAAAAGATTTAGTGGAATTTTGACAAAGCCGAACTGGCTGCCAGTAGCAATCCCCTCCCTCTCTGTGCTCTGTAACTGTTTCTCTTGAGAGAAACCATGACATTCCATTTGTGGTTCATATGTTTTAGAAAAAAATGAAAGCATATTGTCAGTCATGTAATTGATATACAGTGCTTCTTGACATGCCTATTTTTAATTAAAACACATTTTAATTAAAAAAGGAGAGAGCAATTTTAAGAAGAAAAGCTCTCTGCCAGATGGTGATTCCTAATTTACCTCAAATGTGTTGGGAGCCACATGATTCATTTTTGATTAGGTTGGGTTTGTGCCTTGTAGAGAATAGTAATTTTATTATGAAAAATAACCACCCAGGGCATCCCTTCTAAGTGAGGTGAATAGGTGTGTGTGTGTGGTACAGTCATTGGCATTAGTTGATGTGTCTTAAAAATATTCAGTAGCATGAATAAGTTTTTGTGTAAAACTTCAATGCATGCACTAGTGCTTTTGTTAATAAATAAAACCCTTATATCAGATTCAGGTTTGCAAATGCACAATCACTTTGAGTTCTAGGCCTAAGAGCCAAGAAATACTGCTGGGTGGGGATCTACCCACAGAGGTGGTCAGGGCTTCCAGTGAAGCAGAATGGGAGGATTAATTTGTTCCTCCCTTGGTTTTCCCATAGCTCCACACCTTAGTGGCTTCATGACTGAATGAAATTTCCTCACAAGCTCTGTCCTCCACAAATACCTATGCCTCACATAATCCACATCTATAGTCTGTAGTATGTATGTATAGTACTATATGATCATACTGCATACAGTATGCTATATATAAGACTATAGTAAATATAGCTCTGCATCTACAGACTACAGTAAGGTAAAACAAGGTGGACCAGAGGGCAGTAGTTGCTCTAAAGAACTGGTCAGAGGGAGCAGAATGAAACCAACACTGACACATTCCAACTCACAATTACAGCATGTAGTTAAGCCAAACCTAAATTATCAAAGTTTATCACAGAAACCAGCAGCAGTATTCTCTGGATGTGTGACTTGGCAAGCCAATTAACTTCTGTGAGTCTGTTTCCCCAACTGTGAAAACAAATAATAAAACCTGCCTACTGTAGTGCTTGCAAAAAATGGATGGGATAATGACTATTAAAGCATTTTGTAGTGGTCAAATAGTATAACTCACTTTGTTATACTGAATTCAGGAACCTTGTTTTTCTTGGATTTGAATAGTCTACTGTCTGCAAAAGTCTACTGGCATTGATGTTTTTGTTGTTTTTCTTTTCGTTTTTAACACCCTTGCTGAGACTAAGAAGGTATGAAGCAAGACAGTAAATGTTTCAAGTATTTTGGACCTTAAATTAAACAAAATAATCATTTTAAATCAAGCTTTGGGTTTATAATTTTAATCATTCATGAGACTCTCAGTTTCCTTTTTCTTGCTCAGATTTAATCCCTGAGTCATGATTGGTGTTAAAATAGCTCTAAAAATGAGAATAACAAGAAAGGCATCGTCAGAAATAACCATGCCTTTCAAAACAAGATGCTATTTTATTCAGAATCCTTGTATGAAATGTATTCCAATTTGAAAAGAAGGAGTTGTTCAATGTACTCAGTGAGAAGATTGTGCTCTTTTGTATCTTTAAAAGAATGTGTTTAGTATCTAAACACTGAGTTTCTAACCACAGTTTTAAGAAATGACAGGGTTAGGATATTGTACTGATTCTTACAAGTTATTAAAAAGTAGTGAGATAAAATTGACTGACAAGTTATAGAAACTTAAATTTCAGACTTGATGATCTTCAATAATAATAAAACCTCAATCCTCTCATAACTCAAACTGACTTGTGACGCATACCTCCAAATTTCCATCCAGTTCTGGGTGCAGCAAAGATACCACACACCCTACATCACAGATGTTGTCAGTGATGAGAATTCGTGCGAGGAAGGGGAGTAAGGAAGTCAAGTATCCTTGAGTGTACCTCTCAGAAAACAGGTTGGACAGATGTCACGTATATTTTAAAGTTAGTTAACATTAATCTCACCAAAACACAGTTTTGCTTCTAAATATTAAAGTGTATTTACACAAAGGCTATAAAGACATGGCTCATTACTTTTACCAAAATACAGTTGATATGGCACGGCTGTAATTTATCTATCTAACTCCTACTTTTTGTATTAGTTTACTTTGCATTGGCATGATTTCTAAAGTGTTCAAATCTTTTAAATTTGCATTTCAAAGTAGCTATAAAATATGTATTCCATTGCAAAACATTAGCATAAAGCAATTCAGTATTATATATTCTGTCAGAAATGCCAGGAAGAATTCCACAACTATTGCATTTCCATCTGGCAGCATCTTCCTACACTGATATTTGCATAAATATTTCAGCAATAAAGTAAAGTTATGAAACATAAACTCTTTAGGTTATATTCCAAATTGATAACCTCTTCAAAATTTAATAAGCAAAGGAACTATGCAATTGCGAGGAAATTACTATAGTGCTTTCCACCTATTTTGAACTGTCCTGGGGAAATAGTTCCTTCTTCAGTACAGATTTCACTCATATCTTCCCTTTTCTGTCCATAAGGAATAAGTGTTCAGTGGTTGAAAAAAACGAATTCCGGCCTAATATAGGTATGAATGTTTAAGTAGTCTAGCTGCCTTTTCCAGACATTATTCAACCCAAATGAAAGAGTTATGTGCTGAGTTAATGACAGGTGACTGTTGCAGAGTTGGGACATTATAGAGCAAGAACCTTCCATTTTATTTAAATGAATGTCATCTTTTTTAGTGCAAAGATAACATGCATCCTCAGAGCTACATTTGCCCAGGTTGGAGACTATTGGTGTGCTCACCAAATTTCCAGAAGCTCATTTATTTTTCGCCAGTGATAGCAAATAGCACCTATGTTTTTGCCCATGTTGTTCAGGGAATGTTCATATTTTCAAGTGTAAGTGATGATACAGGTAGGAGAGGTGCTTTATATGTGACTTAATTTAAGAATCTAACTGCAAATATTAGTATACACTAGCGAGTGGCTAAGAGTCCCTCGGTGGAGTCAGACAGAACTGGATATCCGTTTGGCTCTGCCTGCTTGTGCGTCTGTGACCTTGGGCAAATTCCTTGAAATCCTTTTAATTCTTCCGCTGGTCTTGAAAACAGCGGTAATTGTAATGCCAATCAGTGGGATTGTTCTGTGAATTAAGGGAGATCATGTCTGTCAAGACCTCACTGCAGGGCCTGGCAGGAGAAAAAGTTGAAGAAATGTGAGGTTATTACTATTAAAAGTTTTCTTGATTTTATCATCATTGTTGTTATTATCCATCTGCCCAAACTTTATTAATGACTTCTATCCCACATAGTTATTCTGTGTAACTGAATAGAAAAGGAAACAGCCGGGTAGTCAGGGCACCTGGGCTCTAGCCCCAGCTCTATTACCTACAGGAGGCTCTGGCTTGGTCATTTACATCTCTGAGCCTCATTCCCTTATACTGGCACAGCGTTAGGCTTGACGATGACAGGCCTGGTTCTAATTTTCTAAAAGACTAATTCTTTCAGAACTAAGCAGTGGTGTTGGCAGCTTGAGTTCTCAAGCTTTACCCGAACAGCCATTGCAGCCACCTTTCCTCTGTGAGCCCTGGTGCCACGCCTGTCAGAATGGAAATGATTCCAGGGAGTAGCGCTCAGCCCTTGTCAAAGTAAGGAGCTTCTTAGATTGTCAAATAAATAAGTTAAGTTACATCACATTACGTTACGTTATGTTACGTTATGTTACGTTAAGTTAAAAAAGTAAGCTGGGTAAGGCTGTCTCTACATGCAATAGTAGTTTTACTAAACTGCTTTTGTTTTGTAATGTAAATCAGCAAAACAATAGAATTATAGATGGAGCATTAACCAGCAAGTTTGCTCGAATATTTCTTTTGTAGGTATGATTTTAACATTACACAGACACTAAGAGAGGATTAGTTTCCTGGAGAATGGTTTTGACACCCTACTTGATGTATTGGAAAACAGAAATAACAAATTTTCTCTGCCATCTACTCCTGGGTGTAATAATGCAAGGGGTCAACCATAGTCTAAAGCTCTCATGTCCTCCAGAAGGGACACCTATGTGGGTCTGGTAGACTGGAGCTCTATAACATATACTTACTTACTTGTTTGGTACATTAGACGGCCTGACCATGGTGTAAACTTCAGGACTGCAATGTTACATGTGCATACATATGACATCATCATCCTCTTTCTCCACTAATTATTTGCATTCTTTGTCAAGTATTTGCTATTTTGTCACCAGTATCAAATTATATTACTGGCAGTCATTTAATGATCACCTACTATGTGCCCATCACTATGCTATGCATATCCTATGACCCAGCAGTTCTACTCCTGGGTATATACTTAACAGAAATGCATACTTCTGTTACTCATATAATTTGATACTGGTGACACATTGGAGCAAAAGACATGGGAACATATATGAGAATGTTCATAGCAGCAATATTTGTGATAACCTCAAAATATAAACACCCCAAATGCCCATCAACAATAGGGTGGAGGAATTGCAGTATGGTCACACTGTAGGTGAAGTTTATAGGAGATGAGCTTTATATGTTATGTTCCTTGATCTTCCAAACTCTGCAAGTACTATTACCCCATTTTACAACAAAACAAGTGAAAGTTCTGAAAGCTAAACTGACTTGTCCAAAAGTGTTTACCTATTAAGCATTGCATGCAAATGAAGCTCTGCTGGATTCAGAAGTCAGACTCTCAATTACACTTCATGATAGCTTAGTAGCAACTGTTCACTAAGTACTCAAGCTTGGCCCCTAGATGCTTTATATATATCATTGTGTTTAACCTCCTCCGAGTTTAATCTCACAATAACTCTGCAGTTAGGAAGCTAAAACTCAGAGAAACAAGAAAGCAGGAAAGCTGAGATTAAAACCCAGCACCTTTTGACGTCAAAACCCACGTTTGTCGTCATGACACAATGTCTCAGATGGTATAAGCTGCATTCATTTTTATGTAAATGAATTCATGAAGCTTTGGTTGGAAATATTTTATGTGTAAAATCAGAAACTGTATAGTAAAAAGGGCTTAAATGCATTGCAAATATTTATCCTAAAATGTAGCAAAATTGGCTCCATTAACCTTGATAGTCGGTTTTGATTTTTTTCTAACTTTTAATGTTCTAAAAAAATAGTAATGGTAAAAAGGAATTGGAGAAAATTGATGTATTTCTTACAATGAACTTAATGTTTTTAATGTTTATTGTTAAAGGAAATAATAAGACTGCCTAACGTTTTTATCTGCAGTTTGTTAGAAAAAAATTGATGAATGCTTTCAAGGTTATTTTCATTTCTTAAAAAACAAAACCCATAAATTGTACTCTTAATATAGATTAAGAGAAAGTACCTAATATAACTATAAACATTTAAAAAATATATCTCTACAGTATTTCAAATTAGGCTTTTAGGTAAGAAAAGCATCATGTCCAGCTCTTTAAGAGACCTGACAAGGATTCTCAGAAAACCACTGGAGGAATTGAAATATCAGTTTTTGCCTGAACAGTTCCTGAGACTTCACCGCACCTACAGCTCTGCAGAGCTGAGGATGTGCAAATTTGTGAGGACAGTGCCCTCCATTTGTGTATGATTGCCCGGCAACATTGCAGTTTCCCACTGAGTCAGCTGTGCAGGTGTGAATAATAATGCCCATTTTACAGATGGGAATCTTGGGTTTGGAGAGACCAATGGACTTAACCCAAATTCTCCTGGCTGCCACATGACAGAGCCAGGAGTCAAAGCCAGATTTGGGAATCTGACTCTGTTCTTTCCCTAATGTATATACAATTTATTTTTTGTAATAACCCAACATACAATTGCTGATGTTTTGTGTTTTCAAAAAGTTAGGGGAAAATGATCAACATTCTGCATCCTTGATAGCCTAAGTACCACAAAGTAATTGGAGGACTTAAATCATTTTTAATGCTACTGCTGTAGAAATTGATGCATTTCATCATGTACATTAGTGAGTAGGAGATGAAACTGAAAAGTAATTTCTTGCATCAATTCTGTTCTAATTATCTTCTGGTTTGGCCCTAGTTTAAGGTATATGGAGTATACAGCGAGATGTGTAGAGAAATCAGACCACAGGATCTGGAAAGAACCTTAGATTTTGTCAGACCCCTTGCTATACAGAAGGGGGAAACTGAAGCCTCAGATATGAAGGGAAGGGCTACAGACTACTCAACTTTTCTAGCGTAAAGTGAGGCCAGAGCTCATCTCTTGTCTCCAATAGCATGGAGGATGCAGACACTACCAATATACACTGGATAAGTTAGGGAGCTACTGAGATTAGAATTTTTTAAATTCACTGATATATTTATTTGTTTCTTATTCTCTCCATTGAAAAGGGCATGGAATAATAAAAGCTATTTTTCCAGTAGTTGACCTCGCCTTGCCTCATCTAGGTCTGAGTGGCTCCCTTGGTGTACAGGATCATGAGGGACTTTGGAGCTGCAATAGACATGACAATGATCACATCCCTCATCAGTTTAGGGGATACCATAGGAACCCCAGAATCTTGCAGCTTCTCATCTTGTTCTATTTCCTGCCTTGTTCACAGGCTATGTTGAGTTCCATAAATATACCAAATGCTCTCATCTCATGTTCTTTACACTTGTGATTCCACCTGCATATCATGCTCTTCTGCCGTGTGTCTACACAGCCAGATTCTTCTCCCACTTTAGGTCTTAGGTTAGATGTAGAATTTCCAGATGAGGTATAGGATTCCCAGTCAAACCTGAATCTCAGAAAAACAACAAATATCTCTTTAGCATAAATAGGTCCCGGATATGTCATAAGACACACTTATTATACTAAAAAACTACCCATTCCTTATCTAAAAATCAAGCTTAACTGAATACGTTGTATTTTTTTAAACTTTTTATTTTGATGTAATAGATTGACATGCAATTGTCAGAAATTTACATGAGTTGTAAGAAGTCATATGGAACTCCTATATACCCTTCACCCAGTTTCCCTAGTGGTGACATCATGTTTAACTGCAGCACGATATCACAACCAGGAAACTGACGATTATCCAGTCTACTGACTTTATTCAGATTTCCCCAATTTTACAAGTGCTGTGTGTGTGTGTGTTTGGTCCGTGCAGTTTTACCACGTGTAATCTCCGCAACCACAGCAATCAGTAGAAGAACCAGTTCTGTCACGAGGCTCCTCCATGTAACCCTTTATAGCCATAGCTACCGCCCTCCTCCTTTCCCTCCCTAAGCCCTGGCAGCCACTAATCTGCTCCCTCTTTCTGTGATTTTGTTAGGAGATGAGTATTTCTAATAGTTACATTCTTATTTAAATATATATATTTAAAAATGAACACATCAAAACCATGATTTTAGAGATATTGCTGAGGATGAAGGTAACTTGGGTATTTTAAGTTTTGTAAAGGAGTCAATTTAAAGAAACATTCAGGTGGTACACAGCTATGATAAAAATTGTGGAAATAGTAGATGATGTATTTGAGAAATAGCAAATTAGAGCAGGGTAGAAGAAGTAGGCTTAAGGGGTGCATCTGTTTATCCCTTTTTAATTCTGAAAGTTACCCTTAAATTTGGCCTAGTCATTCCAAGCCAATACTGCTAGCCTGGTTTTCATAGCCCAGTTACAAATTCAGCTAGTTATCCCCATACATTTTAGATGCATGTGTAATTAAGTACAAGAAAGCTTAAATACACCCTGGCTTATTCTCTGCTAATAGAATAGGAATTATCATGTGACAGACAGAGTCTAAACTTTTAAAGTTTTCATCAGACATAGTTTTGTTTTTCCACTTGTGACATGTAATTACTTAGTTCTTAATGAATCAAAGGGAAAAATAAGGTAGAAATGAGAATACCCGAGCAGATCCTAACTTATTCAGTAGGGGCTAAGAAGAGGAGTTTATATAAGTCTATAAAGCTTACTTATATCTTCATACACACACCCACACACACGAAGGTGATAACGAAGCAGAAATAAAAATTGTATCACTGTTTAGGTCTAAAGTATTATTATTGCTTGCTTCATTCTCCCTGTAGGTGTGATAATAGAAAATATATTTTTAAAAGAGAGAGCCTTAGTACTGACATACTGTATTAACTTTTTATTTGTCAAGGCAGCCTTTGTAGTACTAAGAATAGAATATTCAACCCAAACGTATTTATGTGTCTTTTATCTGGTAAACTAAAACCATCCTGGAGAATCTGAAGTAAGTTTCTATTCAGAAGAAATACAACATTAATTCCTACCATCCTGCTGTACACAAAGTAGGTATTCGATATATTTATGTTGGCTACTTCACTGATTAAATTTAGGATAACTTTTACTAGTTTAACAATGAATCTAAAGTTAAAATTTTTTCATTTCCTAGTGAATTGGATTTTAAAAAGCTGTTAGCACTAGAGTTATTTTAAATTTTTGTTTTCATTTCCATGAACTTCTAAACAACAACAAAATTGAGTGAAAAATTCTGTTACTCACTGACTTACAACACTAAAAACAAATCTGTTATTTCAACTAGATTCATACCATAATTTCATTACTTGCTAAAAAAGTATATTTAGTCAGCATTTACTGAAAATATTCAATGAAAATGGGTTGGTGCTACAGCAAGTATAATCTTTAACACAAGTGGCTCTAATTCTGACTATTAATATAAAATAATTTTGTGCTTGAGAATCTTGCTGTATCTTAATTAGAAACATCATGTTACTATATATCTAGAGGCTATATCTGTAATATTTATCACTGCATTAATTCATAAGAATTTTCCCTTGAATATTATGAAATGAGGCATGCATATTCTTTTTCAGAAAAATGTGTCTGGAGTGTCTCAATGGCTATTTCAGATAGAAGAAAGCTTTATTTCATGCTTTCCATGTTGTAAACCAGACTTCTATAAAATTCTTGTTATTGGAATTTTGAAGAATATAAAGTGATTATCCTCCTAAGGAAAGAGTATGGATGAAAATGGTTTAATGGTGATTTAAAATTAAATTCAAAAGGTCTATAGATGACAAGGTTACTCTTTCAAATCTGGCGGGGGTAAGGAGAAAAACTATATGAAGAAAACTAGTAGAGTTAGCATTTTGAAAATTTTTATACATGCTAAATACAATAGCTATTTATAAGAAATAAACTTGTAACATTTATTCCATATCTAGTACTAGAACTGTATGAGGTAGGAAAATGCAAATAAGACTCTTTTGATTCTTCATGGCAATATTAAAAATAGAGAAATGCATTCTATTGAAAGAGTTTCTTGCCTTTTCTGCCCTGTTAATATGCTAAATGTGAATGGATAGGCAAGGCTGCATCCATTGCCCCTGAAGGATGGATTAAAATTTTGGCTATGTTTATTGACAAAGCGTTTGCCAAGTTCACTAGATCTGTCGCAGTTGTGCCCAGTTTGCTGATAAAGGAGGCTTTGGGTTACATCAGTAGCTCTCTGGAGTTGTCCACCTGCAGACATTATAACAATCCAGGCTGCGTAGTATGGACTAGATGCTTTTATACACACACATGCATACACATATACCCCCCACATTTACTGGGGAAGAGTTTAAAGAAACTGAACAAGTTCTCTAAAAGGATGAAAAGGTGCCTATTAATTTACTCCTTGGATCTCTGTCAGAAGGCGTAAATCAATGATACTCATCCTAATGCAGTATCTCTCTTGCATTGAACCCCCAACACCATTACTGTGTTAGAGTAAAAAGAAGGAAATGACCAGATCAAAACAGCTGGGGCTGAGAACATTTATCTTAGTCATTAGACCACAGGAAGGTGACATTATTTAAAATCAGATAGCTATGGACTCAGAAATCTGAAAATCAATTTCTTCAGATGCATGAAATAGAAACTTGTTAAGCCTCTATTGCATTTTTGGTACTCACTATTTATTCTGGACTAAAAGTGATATTCAGTTCTTAAAGAACAAGTTTCTTCATTCTCTGTGCTGAACAACCGTAATTCTTCCTGGCCCCTCCTCTCTGCGACCCTCTAAACTACCTGCCAACATTCTTACCCTCCCCCTGTCCACCCCTGTCACTAAGTCTCTGCCATTTCCCACCTTACTGTATTTTTCCTGGTGAGCATACATTTGACTTGGACAATTTAAATGGATTTCATTAGGAAAATTACAAACCCTAGAAAGTTAGAGCACTACTCTTTTTACTTTTGCTTCATTAAGTCATTTTCCCCCACTGCTTTATTTTAGAAATTAAGAGGAGTCATTTAATTTAAAATTCGTTAGAGAAGGCCAGTTCTGTTTATCAAAAAAATTCCTCTTAAAGCTGCTTTTTATTTTTATTCTTATGCTATACAGGGAATGAAAAATGTCAATATACCCATGATAGCATGTGCCCTTGGCCAGGCCAATGTGTCTTCTCTTTGTAATGAAACGGAGCGGTAGGTTGATGTTCAGACTTTGGAGGAATGCTTAGTTTTGTTTCGGAGGCAGCCTGCCATTTAGCAAGTTTGTGTAGCTACTTCTATCTTAAGAGTAGTAGATTGAGGAACTTGGTAAAAATTTTCATTTTGTTACTCAAGTTTGAATTAGGCACTTTAATATTGAGAAAATATAGTCAGAGGAGATCCTGAGCTTAACTACCACTCATTAGCTAATTAAACAACTTTGACAGTAGAATCAAGTTACTTGACTTTTTTTTTTTTAATGTGTCTTGGGTCTGAAAGAGTTAAGCATTCAAAAACACCTAATTTCCTCCCGAGGAGTAGTTTAGACTCTGGGAGAATTTTGATTCATTATAGTTTCTGTCTGAAGGAGCAATTCACAGGGAGGCAGACAGAACAGAGCCTTCATTCTAGCAGGAACGTGCATTGTGAGCCCCCACTATGTCTTACAGAGGCCATGCAAAAGTGAGAGCAGCTCTAAATTATACTCCTCACAGTGCTTCCCAAAGAGAACATGGCAAATGAATTCAATTCTTTTAAACCAAATTGAATATCTAAAGGAAAATAAACCTGAACAACTAACCTAGTTTTATGTGTTCCTTTCCCATAATTTCACTGCATTATTTGAATTGAGTTAGATTAAATTTAAGATAAAACACCTTTACACAAATTTGTAGAATGAGCTTTTAAAAGAGAGCAAAAGAGAGTGAGATTTGTTTCAGGACAGAGAGATAGCTTTCCTATAATTGAATATCACTTGTATTCATAGTGTTTCACTGTCTAGTAATGGTGGGTTTTGTTATTAAAATAAAGCTAGGAAAATCTAAGTTCAGGAGACAGACCCCATGGAAACTACTAAGATATCAGATGCCCACATGTAAAAATACAGAAAAGACTAAGGATAATGCTCTCTTTTCTAATATATTTCAAAATTACTGATAAAAATAGAAATTCTAGGCAGGTGTGTATTTTTCAGATAATGCCTTTGGCACAAAATCTGCACATGTGCACACACACGGACATACACACCCACTAACTGGACAGCCAGTCAAGTAGGACGTAGGTGAGTTTTATCAATGAGAGGACAGGAACTATTGCTTTTTTGGAATGGAGGTGCTGTGCTGTGGCACTACCTATTGGAAGACCTGTCTGTGACAGTGACAGCCCTACACATCAGGGCCTCCAGGGGGCCAATGGGAGACCCAAGGCCCTAACACAGTCTGCAAAGAGCCACCCTGTTATTGACCAAACTGCTTCAGTGAGAACTTCGCTGGCTTTCAAGCTTCCCAAACAAATACCTCACAGGGTGTCAAAGACATGTGCCAAAAACAGGTGCTAAGACTGTTCGGTATACCGTGCTGGTATGTCACGTAGGGGGGAAATTACTGTACAGATTAGGATGACTCACATATCTAATCAAAGGCGATAACTGAATTCTCACAGGGGATTTTCAGGAAGTGTCTTATTTATCCTGTTTTGCAACATTTTTTCTTCATTGGAGTTTTTTTCCCCTCTCTAGTATACCAATATGCATAAAATACTCCTAAGAAGGAGTAAGTAGTATTTACTTATTTTCTGAAGCAGAAACACTTACTGAGAAGTGACTAAGCATCAGGCACTATCCTGGATATGTGGTGAGAACACGGGTGACTGCAATACAGTTGGAATCTCGCTCTGTGGAAGGGCCACAGATGTAATGAGCTGATGGATAATGTGAGACAGCCTTGGGTGCTGATGTGTCTGCGGTCATAGGAGGCCAGATTAAGAACAACTGCTTCCGCCCGGATGGGATAGGCGAGAGGAAAGCTTCTGCTGGTGTCGGAGGGTGGGCGGGCTGGTATCGGAACCAGACTCTGAAGGATGAGACTCGGTATCTGGGGAATGTTGGTGCCTGAGTAGGAGCCAAAAGACAGAGTTATTACCAAACCAGGAGCTCGCAGCAGCGGTCACAGGGGCAAACACAGAGCGAAGGAGAGGGCGGTAAGACGGGTGCGCAGTCGGGCGGGAAATTTCTGTTGGACCTATCTGGCTGCTTCACCACCTTCTTCTTCTTCTTCTTCTTCTTCTTCTTCTTCTTCTTTCTTCTTTCTTCTTTCTTCTTTCTTCTTTCTTCTTTCTTCTTTCTTCTTTCTTCTTTATTCTTTCTTCTTCTTCTTTTACTAGAACATTGTTTAGCCATTTATTTGTTAGTGAACATTTGGGTTGTTTCCAATTTGGGGCCTTTATGAATAAAACCGTAGTGAATATTCATATGCAAATTTTTATGTGAGCATATGTTTTCATTTGCCTAAAGTAAACTTTGGGACTGCATGGAGTGGGTGATCTTAACTTTATAAGCTATGTCCAGATGTTTTTTAAGTGGTTGTATAGCTTTCCCATCAGCTATGTTTGAGAGTGCCAATTGCTCTACCTCCTCACTGATACTTGATATTTTTTAATCATTTTAATTTTAGTGATTTTAATTAGCATGTGGTAACATCTCATTGTGGCTTTAATTAACTTCCATTGCCCAAATGGCTAATATCCACTGTCTTCCATAACACCCCACATCTAGTATAGGAGGTCCCCCCTCTGAGGCCACTCTATAAAGGTGGATGAGGTGTCTGGCAAGTTCCCAGAGCCAGTGGGAGAGAACGGCAATCCAAGCAGAGGAAACAACCTAGGCAAAGGCTAAACTGTACCGTGTAATTTGGAAATGGCAAGTGGTAGTTGTGTCTTGAGTGTGGAGCACTGGCCTCAGGTGCTGTGCCATGTAGCTACCTATTGGAAGATTTGTCTCTGACAGCAATTGCTGTCCCTACACAGCAGAGCATCCAAGGGGCCAGTGGAAGGCACGAAGCTCTAACACAGTCTGCAAAAGAGCCACCGTGTTATTGGCAAAACTGCTTCAGTGAGAACTTTGTTGGCTTTCAAGCTTCCCAAACAAATACCTCACGGGGTGTCAAAGACATGTGCCTTTTGGTATATCATGTGCTTAAGACTGTTTGGTATATCATGTTGGTAAGCCATGTAGGCTTAAAATTATGCAATCTGTGAAAAATCCACAAGGCAGCCTAGAAAATAAGTAAGCGATACTAAGATATACAAAGAGAAAATAAAAATGCAAGTGCAGTATTATGAGTTGAAGTGCACATGGAATTTCTATGATGTTTGAGTCGAATGTCTATATAACTTAGTACCTATCAATCTTTTAGAGGACAAGGAGAAAAAGAACATGATCATATGCTGATAAGTTTCAGAGTTGCATAAAATGGTATGAGAATTCATTTTCATAGGAGAAATGAGGGTTACCAACCCCTTCTGTGTAACAGGAATCGTGTCTTTGTTCTGCCTCTGATGGGTCATGTCACCTTTAGAAAGTTACCTAACCACTTTGAATCTCTGTGCCTTTATTTTTTAAATGGAAATGATACTATCTTTCTGTAATTTAACTGATTACTATGAAAATTAAAAGATGCCACATATATAAAACTGTATGGTAAACTCTGAAATACATATTAAAGATAAGGTATTATCAAAATAATTAATATGATCTCTTTAAAATTTCCAAGGTGGAGGTTGATTTCAGAATGAATGATATACCACACGAACCAGAGATTAGAGTAGGAAAAAATGCCAGGTGGGGGTGGGGTAGGGATGGGTTACATGGTACTCTAAGAGAACACGTTCTCCTGTAAAAGAATAAGTCATCTCATCATGAATAGCAAAGTCTTAGAAAGGGAAAGCAGGTCCAGTCTCATGCAGTTATGGTGAACAGCAGGCCTGTTGTGAAAACAAAGACCGGTAGGTGTGACGTTTGTGTACCTCCCTTACTTGGTCGCTGACAGCACAGATGTGGAGGTGACAAGCCAGGATGAGTTAAATTAATGATACCTTAGAGTAAACACATGCCCAGAACTTTTCCCTGCCAAATAGTGCATGACTGGACAAATGTAAATATCTAGACCCAGAGGAGCCCTCCCCGGTTGTCTGAAGATGCTCAGTGCAAACATCAGAAGGAACCCAGGGACCATTAAGCTTCCACTTTCTTTCAAATTTACGAGCATGTAGCCTTACAGCTTAGATTTCAGCAGAGCATCAGCAGTAATCTTGTAAATGGGGGATGTCACTTTAAAAAGTTACATACAGTGCTATTCACTTTTTCTAGTGCCTAGTACAACGAGTGTTAACAAGTGCAGAGATCTGGAGATCACTACTACAAACAGAAAACAGACCAGTTCTAATATCATTTGTAGTCAGGTTCTTCCTTTGTCCTCAACCCCTGGCAATCACAAATCTGTTCTCTGTTACTATAGTATTCCCTTTTTCAGAATGTCATATAAATGGAATTTTTCCGTATGCAGTGTTTTGCTGGCTTAGGTTTTGAGCTGTGACATTACTGTACAAGTGCATGCAGACCAGGCCATCAAAGGAAAGCAGGGCTTAGATTCGATTGGGGATAGGATTCGTTTAGGGGAAGCACATGCTTTCTCTCCATTCTTTGTTACATGAGGTCGACAGGATTATGTTCTCATAAATGCTCTTTGCATTGGGCCTTTCCTCTCAAGGGCATCCGTCGGTAGATTTCCGTCAAGGCAGAGCCGAACTTCATTCCGCAGTCAGTTACTGACCGCTTGCTTGAAAATCAGGATGTGGTCCCCAGTGCTGGAGATTCGGAGCTGAGCAGCCTTGGTCTCTGCTTTGATCAAAAAGTAAGTTCTCCATCACTTGGTTGCTCCCTGGTGCCAGATATCTGCTGTGAAATTCTCTGTTCTCCTTAGACAAAATCTGGCTTATTTTCACCTTTATTTATTCAATATTAGAGCATGTACTATGTCAGGCTCATTTCTTGACACTTGAAATAAAAGAGCAAACAAAACAAAAATTCCTAATAGAGTTTAGTCCAGCTGGTAGAAATAGATAATAAACCATAAATATATTAAAAGTAAGTACATTACATGATTATAAAGTGAAAAATAATGTGAATAAAAGAAAAAGTGAAATAAAGGTGTGCTAGAGAGGGTAGAGTTGCTATTAAAATTGTTCACTTTTAGAAAAGGTGACATTTGTTTGATACAGGTGAAAGGATTATTCAAGAAGTTGTCTAGGTATGAGCATTCCAGGCAGGGGGCGCAGGCAGTGCAAAGGTCCTGAGGTAGGAACATGCCCAGAGTATTGAAAGAAGAGAAAGAAGGACAGATGGGCTGCAGCAGAAGGAGCAAGGGGGTAGGAGATGGTTCATAAAAGTAACTGTGGGGAAGGAAAGCATTACAGACCATTACAAAGTGTCTGGTTTCACTCTGAGGGAGATGAAAGCCATTGCAGGGTTGGAGGAGAAGCGTCATTTGACCTCATGTACATTTTAAGAGGTTCTCTCTGGAATAGAGAATAGTTTTGAGAATAGACTGTGGGGAGCAATGAGAATGTAGGGAACCTATGATAGTAACCCAGGAAAGAGATGATGGTGGTAAAGACCACGACCAGGGGAGGTGAGAAAAGTTGGGTTCTGTATATATTTTTAAGGTAGATTCAATATCAGTCTCTAAGAGTTTGGATGTGCGTTGTGACTCTAAAAAAATAGCGTATTCAAAAATGACTCCATGTATTTTTGGCCAAGACACTGAAATGTTGGATTTCGTATCAAATGAATTAGGGGAGGGCATGAATATGAAAGATTTGGGGAGAGATCAGTAGAGATTTGGGTTATATCTGGAGTTTGGGAGAGAAGTATGAGATACATTTGAGAATTCTAGGCATATAGATGATATTTAAAGTTATATGTCAATCACACAGAGATGGTATCTGATAATTTTCTGTTTTGGGTTTCGTAGCTAAACTGAAATAGAAATCCGAAACAAGATGGGAAGCCTTGTTCTCTGTTATTAAATGTCTCCGACAGTTTGGCCTGGGTTTGTTGGATACTGGTCCTCTCTCCTGCCTTTCCTCGTTCATTTCTTCCTTCCTTTGATGAAGATTTCTCCTTTTTTAAAAATGAAACACTTGTCAGTCATTAAATATACGTGAGGATTAGTTAATAATGAAGGTGATTTTTAACTATTCACATGTTTAAAGGGTCAGGGAGATAAACTGGATGATTTTGTTCATTCTTTAAATGTTTCTCCACTTTCTTTTTTTTTTTTAACATTTAAAATATTTTTATTAAATGTCTTCATAGTCACTTATGCCATTTAGAAGTATGAAGTCTATAATACCAATTGCCAAATGAGACCTCTAAGTGTTCTTTTAAACATCAATGCTGAGATTTAGTGAAGAAGCATGACCTCTTCCCCTGGCCCCTGAAACTTACTATTTTACAGTTTTTATTTTTTTTATTTTTATTTTTATTTTTATTTTAGTTTATTCAGTACAGTTTCTATCCTTTATT
>CM052539.1:170066390-170087118 GCA_028533065.1 Trachops cirrhosus | reverse complement strand
ATTGGTGTTTCTCCTTTCATCCAAGCAGCTAGCAATATATAGGCCACGAAAGCTCTAGTTGTGACAAAGTTGGATAGTTTTTTTTATTTCTTCTAATAAAATATATTAGTATTAATTCTGCTTTGAATCTGCCAAAGATGTTATTATCACATTATTACTATTATTATTATATTGACACTTAGAACTTATTAATATTAGTATGTTTATACCAATACATAACTTTCTATAAAATATATAGTAGCAGTAATTAATATTTATATTTTAGATATTATTATTATATTGCTATTTGCTTATCACTGGTCAGGTGCCAGACCTTATATTCACTGTTTTAAATCCTCACAACATCCTAGCAAGATAGAGATTATTGTCCCAAATTTACACATAAAGTGAGTGAGGCCCGGAGAGGTTTAGCAACTTTTTCAGTGCCGCACAGCTGGTAAGTCAAAGCTAGGATTCAAGTTCAGTCCAGAACCCAAGCAGTTTTCATCGTATCCTGCTGCATCTCTTTCTCAGAAGGTGGGCCGTACTCTAGTAAAAGATGTGATGTGTGTGGAATTACAGGGCACGGCCATTCATAACAGAGTTCTTTCTTTCACTGTTACTATTTTAGTCTCTGTTAATGCTGTGAATGTGTGAAATAAGTGTCACTTTCATGTGGGCAAATTTTAACTACCTCATGAACCACATTACAAGGAGATGCTTAATTTACCACGGGTTGTTTGTGAGTGCCCTTCAGTGAGGTGAATCATTTAGGGCAATTTATTTTCACAGTTATACAAGGGGTGGATTAATAAAATACATATAGAATTTCAAAGAAACTTAGCTGGCACTAGGTAGACAAAACAGATTCTGACTGATGAAAGCTGACCTTTGAACTTAAAGAGCCCTAATTCCGGTTTGTACCCTAATGCAGATATCATTGACTTGTGTTTGACAAGACCAACTTTTTAATAAATATAAAGATTTTTCTTTTAGAAAATCTGAATTAAACCTTATTTACTATAGGTTTTCTTTCTTCCAGATTTTTTTTGACCATGTTTCATTGAGGTCAAAAAAATTTGGAATATCCTTGCCATCTTTGTCTTACGTCCCATACCTAATCCATCCAGAAACTGATGGCTCATCGTAAAGATATACAGAGAATATGAAGACTTAGCACCTCTGCAGTAACGCCATTGTTGGAGCTTGCCTGGATTTCTGTAATAACCTCCTAATGGGTCTCCTTGCTTCACTCCTGTCCCCATGGTCTGTTCTCAACAGGACAGCCAGAATGATCTTTTTAAAACCTCAGTCAGCAGGTCCTCCTCGGCTCATAACCTTTCATTGGCTTTCTAACTCTCTCAAGGAAAAAGGTTACATACCCTACAGGATCTTTTTCTTGTCATTGCTTTCCTGACCTCTCTTCCTATCATACTTCTTACTCCCCCACTTCTCTCCTTGGTGTTCTTTGAGTACTTACGCATTTTCCAACTTCTCGCCTTCACTTGTTTGCTCCATCTACCTGAAAGCCTTCCCCAAAATCTGTGTGGCCAATGACCTCACCTCTTTCAAGTTTTTGCTCAGATGAGACTAACCCTCCATCTTACTATTGCAAACTGCCCCTCTATCCTGTTCTACTACTTACTTCTACCCAGCACTTACCAGCTTGCTTATTGTGCGCATTGCCTGACTGCCTGATAAAATGCAGGATGCATGGGAGCAGCGGCCTTTGTTTTACTCACTGACCTATCTCAACGGCATAGAAAAGTGCCTGGTACATAGAAGGTGTTGAATAAATATAGGTGGGGTGCCGGCATCGAGGAAGAAAAATAATGGTTCTATCTGATGTTTCAACATTTGGCAGGTATTTTATAAATATAATGAGCATTTATGAAAGTGGATAATTTTGTAGTAGACAAAGCTGGCATTTGACTCTTTTAGACTAAAGTGACACTAGAATCATTGCCTGGTCTCTGACACAGGAGGCCATTGGAGGAATGTAATAGGGCTTTGGCTCTTTCTAGGGTGCAGAAGGTTGGCCTGCTCTTCATATGGAGGCCTTCCCGCTCTCCGAAGGTTAAAGGATGTTCAAGAGAAACAGAGACTTTCACTTTCGCTCCTAGTTCTTTCTCATTGCCTGTGGTAGTAGCAGCTCTTCAAAGGAACAGTAACATGAAATGACCAATTTCAGTATCAACAGATATTATATATACTTCTTAGCAAAGAAATAGTCATAGGGGCACACAAAAGGTAAAGAAATTCAACAATAAAATTAGTCACAGCTCTCTACTAAGAGGCCATCAACAAAAGCAGTAATAAAAGAGTTACCATCTGTAGTTATAAATGATAAAAACAAGCGGCAACAACAACAAACCCTAGTGTGGACTTTGTATATAATGCCTACAGTGAGGTGTGTTTTTGCCTTTTCGTTTTATCAGTTGAGCCAATTGTTTGACCAAACTGACCCAGTATTTAGGACTTTTGTCCATTTTGCTTATACTTTACCTGCTTGGTAAATGATAAAAAAACAAACAAAAAAGAGGAGCAAATTAATGTCAAAGATCCTGAATAAGTAAATTTAAAAAATGAAAATCAAAAGAAGAAAAAGAACCAAGAAATTACAGAGGCTGGAGGACTATGAATAAGAAAAAAATTAAGTAAAGTGTAAATAATGTAACTTCTAAAATCATGAAAATCAAATAATAGAGGGTAGGTATAGGAATATATTTTTAAAACAATTTGTATTTCAAGCAATTAAAGATAACTTCTAGCTGTCAGTTAGAACATGGTGCCTTATGCTGTAATAACAGGTAATCTCAAAGTCTTCATGGCAATACAACATAAATTTTTTCTTGTTCATGTATGCATACAGTGTGCATTGAGTGTTGCCTCTGCTTCTGAGTGATCAGTTTCATCCAGGCTGACATTCGGACCTTATCCATAGCTCTCTAGGGTCTTAGAGCCAGGGCAAAGAGAGCTGTAGGGTTGACCTCTAACCATTAAATGCTTTGGCCCACAAATCAACATCTACTCACTTTTTCTTTTCCTTTTTATTTTTTGGCCAGAATAAGTCACATTTCCACACCTACCTCTAAAAGAGTAGGGCATTATAATCTTCTATGTATAGAAGTAGAGAAGAACTGGCCCTGACTGGTGTAGCTCAGTGGATTGAGTGCTGGCCTGTGAACCAAAGGGTCACCAGTTCGATTCCCAGACAGGGCACATGCCTGGATTCCAGGCCAGGTCCCCAGTAGGAGCACATGACAGGCAACCACACATTGATGTTTCTCTCCCTCTCTTTCTCCCTCCTTTCCCCTCTCTCTAAAAATAAGTAAAATCTTAAAAAAAAATAGAGAACTGGATATAGGTGAACATAAGTAACAATCTCACATTGCAACTTAGGTCTAAGCTATTTGGTACTGAAGGCAAAAAGTGAAGATGTTTTAATAACTCTCTTTGCCTAAAAAAAGATCATACTGTTTATAAAGATCATTTTTTTGGTATAAGCAAAAAAATACTTATACCAAAAAAAATAGCTCTATGTTTTATTTATGGGCATCTCTTATAGCAATCTTTGACAAATATGCCAAGGTGCTGGGATAATTTACAGTTTTGTAAAGTCTGTTTTATTGAGGAGGCAGATTATCCAGATACACAGAATCCTGGTATCTGTTCCAAAGAGTAATCAAGTAGAGAATCCAGAATAATTCATGATTGGCATGTCCTTCAGACTCTCTAGAATGTTAAGTACCTAGAATTTTTTTGAAAATGTTTTTATTGATTTTAGAAAGAGAGAAAAGGATAGAGAAAGAGAGAAACATTAGTATTAGAAACATCAATTGGTTGCTTTCCATATATGCCCTGACGAGGGCTTGAACCCACAACCCTTTCATGCACAGGACAATGCTACAAACAACTGTGAGCCACCCGGCCAGGCCTATTTACCTAGAATTTTGATAAGAAATTATTTTAGACCATTGACATTAAAGTCTCCAAACAGTATTTAGTGATCAAGACAGGATGTCCCAAATTGGTAGAAAATTCCTATAATTCTAGATGCATGAATCTTTATTTTGAAAGTTAAAGAGTTTTTTTTTTACTTCTTTGTACATACATGTATCTGTTCCCTGAGCAGTAAAGGGACTAAAGGCAAAATACCAAAGTACAAAAGCAGTTTGAATATACCAGGCAGAGAATCAGTCCGTTTAAGGCCCCAGCACCCCGTATCACGGAGAGCTGAAGAAGTGACTGGCACAGAAGATGTCTGAGTATGAGTCAGTCTTCCTCTGCCTTTATCAGAACACATCCCAGAAATAGTGCATTTTGAGCAGGACTGCTTCCCCTAAGATAAATTAGTTGCACAATACAACCCTACATAATAAAAAGAGTTAAATAGATATGTTTAGCATGATCTACCTGATCAAAAAACATTTGCCAAAAATGAGAAATATGATTTTACCTCATTTATGAAGGGTATCTGCATTCTTGACCAACAAACTCAGATGTTTCTTAAGGGTACCCTTCAATGATTTGTTGTATCAGTGGTTGACAAACTCTTTCTGCAAAGGCCATATATTCAATATTTTCGGCCTACCAGTCTTAATGATTATTCAACTCTGCCACTGTGGTACAAAACAAACTCAATATGTAAATAAACAAGCATGTGTAAAACTATATGTACAAAATAGGTGGTGAGTTGGAATTGGCGCATGAGCTTAGATATAGTTTGCTGACCCCTGCAACACATCATCATTGGGGCAAGCAGGGAATGGGTATAGATATTAAAGGGTGTGGACAGGAAAGTCATTTATCACAATAGTTGCCATCTTTTCCCCTAATAGATCCATTTCTGAAATAAAGAAGAGAAATTAGAAATATGTAAGAAACAATTGAGGTAATGGCAAAATATTTGAATTATTTCCACTGATGAAGTTCAAGAACATGCTAAGAATGTCTGGCATCACCTCCATTATTCAGGGATGTTTGGGACTCCTGGCCATGGAATAAGAGAAAAAGAAGTGTTGTATAGATATTGGAAAGGAGACCTAACTATCATTATTTATAAATGGTATGATCCTTTACCTGGAATATTTAAGAGAATAAATTGAAAAACTTGTAGAATTAGAAAACCAACCATAAGCTAAACATTTTAAAAAATCAATTGCTTTGCTATATACCAGCAATAACAATTAGAAAATGTAAAGGTAAAAGAGTTCACTCACAATAGGTCAGAAACTAAAAATGCCAAGGAATAAACTTAATAAATGTGTAAAACCTAAATAACAAGACTATAAACTTTACAAAAAGACTTAAAATAATACCCAAATAAAGGAAGTAGTGGTTGAGTTTCTGGATAAAAGACTCAATAACTTAAAATTTTCAATTTTCCCCAAGTATATGTATAAATTCAATGTAAACCCACTCAAAGTCCCTATAGGCCTTTGGTAGAACTGGATGAGGTAATTTTAGAATTCATTGAGGAGATTAATGTAAAAGCAAAACTGAGCAAAATGTGAAAAAGAAGAATATTCAGGCAGACTTGCCTCTCCAAATATCAACTCCTATAAACCTGCAGTAATTAAAACAGTGTCGAATAGTCTCAAGAAATAAGTAATAGATCAGCAATACATAATATAGATTTCAAAAATAGACTCATATGAAAAGATATGAGTAATAAGGGTAGTATTTCAAATTGGTGGGAAATACAAACTATTCAATAAATTTCTTGAGACAATTAGTTTATTCAATTAAAAAAACATAAATTTACATTCTTTCTTCATACTATGTATGAAGTAAATTCCAGATGGACTAAAAATCTAAATATATAAAAATTTATAAAACAATTATAAAAATATTTTTATAGGTTTTGGTTGGGAAATACCCAACAAGGAAAATACTGAGATATTTGACTTAAGTGAATATGTGTGTGTCTCATGATACTTGTCAAATATCTCAGTATAGATATTGAACAAATGTTTCATAGCCCCAATATAGACAAAACACCTCAAATTACTTAAAATTACAAAACAGTCTTTTCAAAAGAAAATGAACAAAGTCTACATATATTGAGTGTTTTATCAAATAGCAGGGACTATTTTGAATGCTTTATTTATTTAATCCTCACAACAAGTCTATGATATATATTTTCCCCAAAGTACTAATCATTAAGGAAAGGCATCTTAAAACAAGAACTTTCCGCCCTGGCTGGCGTAGCTTAGTGGATTAAGCGCGGGCCTGTGAAACAAGAGATCCCGGTTCGATTCCCAGTCAGGGCACATGCCTGGGTTGCAGGCCAGTTCCCAGCAGGGAATGCACAGGAAGCAACCATACATTGATATTTTGCTCCCTCTCTCCTTCCCTTCCCCTCTAAAGATAAATAAATAAAATCTTTAAAAAAATAAAATAAATAAATAAATAAAACAAAAACTTTCCTCTATCAAATTGAAATTTTTTCAAAGATTTTTAATATTGTATTAACTGCTAGCAAGGTTTGGGCATGTGGTCACATTCCAAACATTTTACTGGGAATAAAATTGGCTCAGCATTTTTGGAGAGCAGTTGGCTCTTTGGTTGCTCTTTAAAATGGCCATGACTTTGAACCTAGTAATTTTACTTAGTGGAAACTTTCCTGCACAAAAAGTAGCAAATACATATTAAAATATATGCATAAGGATAATCAGTAAAGTATTGTTTCTAACAGAGAAAAAAGTTGGAATAATCTAAATGTTACCATGCATTACGCTGACAAACTTTAATTGTTTGGAAAATTGTCCAAGAGTTGGAGATGAGCAAAAGGGATTACTAAGTGCTCTTCCACTGGAACGGAGATGCTGTCTAGTGGATCATGGGTTATTTGAGCCCATAAGGTGGATGCAGCTTTATATTTCTATTGACTAGGCTATTGTACAACTCCGAAAGGGTTGAAGTCGAGTTGTAGACAATGGATATTAACACAAATGAATCTTCTTCATAGAAATACAATTGATTTCCATCCATAGAGAAAAATAACCTCAACCAGTATATTTAATTGCCCCATAGAATATTAACTAGTTTTGCATTTGTTAGCACACTCATTTCTCCATTCCTGATGGCCTATGTATATAATGTTTGTTCTCTCAGTTATCCTTAACTGAACTGGTCTTAACACATTGCTCATTCCCTTATTAACTGAAGAGTTGAAAACGGGCTTTGACATGTGATCATTTTGTATTTGCATGAGAATCAGGATTATACCTCTTTCAAAAGTGTACATTAACATATTAAAGTAGTTACTTTTTATAAGACAAGAAGTTCTTTCATGGCATTTGCTATGACTTTAGCCATCTGTTCTATTCAAAATCAAAATAAATCTTACTGTGCCTTGGACAAGATGAAGAGTTTATTTGGTGATACTGTTGAATTCTATGCGGAGACAAGGATGAGGCTTATCTGTTGATCATGAAAATGAGGTAAACCAGAGATTATTTCTCAGATGTTGTGTCTATCCCAACAAAGACTTTACAAGAAATTTATGCTAAAACAGGAGGAATTGTAGACACCAAAAAATTGTGACAGTGGAGTCCCCATTTAATTAAAAAAAAAAACAGCTCCCATGATAATTAAAAATTAGGAATGATCCTTGAAAGATTTTAAAAAATTTTTTATTCTTAACCTGTTTACCTTTTGACAAGGTAAAATGCCTGATGGCTATTAAATTGCAACAAAACAGAGTGGTGCCCTGTTCTAATTCATTTTTGCCACACGTGAGCTGCCAACACTGGTATTTGTCAAGGTAGAAGTAAAGGCACAAATAATACAGACTTTGTCATGCAGCGAACTCATTCTCCTTGCCATGCATGCAGTGCCTCAGGGAGGGGAAAATCCAGGTGTTTAAGGAAAGAACAAAGTAAAACTGTAGAGAGAACTCAGCCTGTAGACGCCTGAAGTACCACTTGCTTCTTCCTTTTATATAATCAGTTAATCACCTTATAAAATGATGAAATCATCAGAGCCTGTGTTGAAACAGCAAATTCAATTTTTTTCTCCCCTTTAAATGTCTCCTTTTCAGCTATACAGTATTTTATAAAAAATTGATGTCTTGCTAGTCAACATGATGAATGTTGGGACATGCAGGGAATAGTTTAAAGAGTTTGTTTTAACAGTTATGCATTTAAATTGTCCCATTATAGTGGACATATTTCCTCTGCCAACCAAAAATCAGCTCTTAAAGGTCCAGTTCTCCCAGAATTTTTTTTGCTGCTTTCAATCATTTTGATAGCAATTCTGATGAATTCATGAATTAAAATTATTTCATACAAATGTTAGATTTCAAGGTGGCAGTTTGGGGCCTCTTTTATTGCAGGGCTTTAATACATAATATAGAAGACATTTAGAGTTTAAAAATATGATACATTCTCGAAGGAAAACAGTTATCTAGGCTCAGTGGGGCATTTGTCTGAAAGCAATTAAGTTGTGCAGTGTGAATCCGTATAAAAGCCATTTCTGCAACTTAATGTAGTTTTCTTTAAGTCCAGTTGTCAGGGCAAGGTTCTAGCCTCAGCTATGGCTTATAGCCGTGTATGATAAATATTTACTGAACAAATGAGCACATAGAAAGCATCATCCACTACTCCATTCCATCTAATGGGAGAACAAAGGTGAATTGTCTGTTTCTCTCCCTTTTTCCTTTTCCTACTTACCCCAGAATCAAGGGTTTATGAAATGACATGGCTGTACCTTAATTCGAGCTTAGTGCTGTTAATGCGAATATCTGCATTCTACAGAGGGAGCAACTGAGGCTTAGAGTTTTGAAGTGACTTACCCACAGCTGCACAGCAAGTCAATGGCATGGCAGCCAGATGGCAAATCCAGGCCTCCCAGCTGTAAATCCAGTGGTCCTTTCATTGTGCCAGCTGGCCTTTCAGGTGTTTCAGTAATACTGGTGAAGGGTAAACTAAGACTCTTATAACCTAACCCAGCCTTTTGGGTTTTCCTCATCTGGAAAACTTTGTTTCTTCATGCCCGTACCTTTGGAACCACCTCTGAGCTGGTGCACCTCTACTACTTGGCTGCCTGTCATGGGCTTTTAGCTATTTCAGTTCGTAACAGGCAACGTCATTTCTGAGCCCTCAGCAGAGGCGAATCAGTGGCAACATGGTTGTGCCAGTGTCTGACATGATCAGCCTGTCTGATCAGAAATCAGACTGCATCTCTTAACCTAAGAATTATCACTCAAACTGAGATACTTTTAACAGTACAGGGAGAAATTCTTTTTTTGTTAGTATTCACTAGGACTGTCCCAGGGAAGCAGACATATGATCAACTTATTAAATATCTTTCCAATCCACATCATGACATGACATATATATAGCAAGAATTCAAACACCAGTTTGTAATTATAGTTGTGAGTACAAGCTTAAATGGTATGCCACAAGCACCAGCCGGGTAACCCTTATGATACATGGGGATGTGTTAACAGACCTCTGATGCACTTGGAGCACATCTGTTTTCCTGGTTGGAAAGGGACCAATCAGTTGTATGGGTCCAACATGGTGCTTTGGGTCTATATGGAGCAACGTTGCACTGTGAAATTTCACAGAGGCAAGAACCTTCATGTTAGTATTGAAAGGCTAGTTACAAAGCCTGCTCCCAACACCCCTGCCCTGGCGTGAAGGCCATTCTACTAAACAGGGACAGGCAGAGCTGCAGCATTTGGGGGTGTGTCCAGGGCCCAGGCTGGACTGGGATGTCAGAGCAGACCAGAGGAAGTAGAGGCATAGAAGTTGGGGTGCAGGGGGACAGAACTAGGCTGAGACATCCTCCGTAGTTGTGCAGATTCCTTTCAGGTAGTGATCTTTATGGGAATTATTTTCATCAACTGAAAAAGGAACTTCTAAAATTCTGCACTTGGATATTTTTTTAAACAATCCCAAAGCATTCAGCACTTATCTCTGGGAGCTAAACGTTCCTACATTCATTCAACAAATGTTCATCAGAAATCCACGTGTTCTAGGAGGTCTCCTAGAAGCCGGGGATGTAGCAGAGAATGTGGCACATTCCCTGACCTCATTCTTGAGCATGTCTAAATGCCTGTGTGGAAAATGGCACTTTGAAGACAGGTATTTATAGAAACAATCTTTTCCCAAGTCATGAAACTCAGATCCCCTCTCTAGCCTCAGTCCCTGCCAGTGCAGACTGAGGGCACTGCCCCGGGTTCCTCCCCGGGCCTCTTCCAGCTCCAAATTCCTGTGACCCGCTGTCACTTTCATCCAGTTGGTGAGAAGGGCAATGCGTTTCTTGATTCAACTTTTCCATTCTTAACATAAAAACCCAAATCCATCTCAAACTAACATGTTTGACATTTTTTTCATACACTGAATACAAATCAAAAGGTTAAATGCATCAATCAACTGAGGAGCTAATCAGGAAGTGTGGCTAGGCACCCAACATGTAACAGATGTTTCCGCTGGCCTCCTCAGGAAGGGCTTATTTACTGTGCTCTTTCGGGCCTCGTGTAAACCAACGCCCCAGAGAAACACACAGCGGCACGACACCATGGTTAAAGGAGAAGTCGTATTTTCCTTTTCCTATTCTTGGGTGAGAAATGGAGAGAGAGTCTCCAAAGATGACTACCCTTTCCCACAATAAGGAGAAAATTTCACCATTTCAAGGTCAGGACTGGTAGCCAATGGCAAGATAATGTGGGGAGGGGAGAGAGAAGAGGAACATTAATGCTCCCATTCTACATGTCAGCACTGTGCAGTGCCATGTAGGTGACCCCTGAGTCCCACAAGAAGTCTATCTGGTAAGCCCTGTCGTTTCCGTTTAAAGACAAGGAAACTAGGGATGAGAAAAGCGAAGTAAACTGTTCACGATTAAGTAGCTGGGACGTAGCTGAGTTGAGATGCTATTTGAGACTAGAACCATTCTCTTTCCAGGTACTCCCTTCTCTAGCCTACCCCAACATGTGTAATCAAGTTTAAAGACTACAAATTTAATTATATACTCAGATTTTAATTTTTGATTCTTCACATTTAGCCTCATAGTATTATTATATTAAAAATAACAGATAGAAGTGCTCCTGATTAGAGAATTTCTTTAAAGTCTCTGTCGGATCATTCTTACATCTGCATTATGTTGTCATTGGCATCTGATTGTCTTTTCCCACATGAGTTGTGATTTTCCTGTTCTTTTGTGTGTTGAGTAATTTGGGGTTATATTCTGGATATTTTGAACACTGTGTTTTGAGGCTCTGAGTCTCGTTTAAATCTTACGGAGAATGTTGATATTTTCACTTTAGCAGATAACTGATCCAGTTGGGTTCAGGCCACAAGTTTCCACCAGCCTTCTGTGTGTTATGGTTTCAATCTCAGTTCTGTGCCTACCAGCCCACCCAGTTGTGAAGATACGTGTTAATGTGTATCACAGTGCCCAGTACACAGAGATGCTCAAATATTGCTAGATGTTCTTAAATAGTCATAGCCTGTGTCTGTGTAACTTGGTTAAATCATTATGATTGAGGATTGACTGGTTTTGAGATCAGACTAGGAATAGGCCAAATGAATGAGGAAACAGTTGATTTGGCACCAGCATGGTGAAGAAGGATGGACAGTCTGTGGATTCAGACACTGAACTTGTACACCAGTGTGGGCACTCAATGGAGTTTCTGTTTCATTGTCTGTAAAACAAGATAATATATTTCAGGATACTTTTGAGAATTAAATAAAACTATAAAAATTGAACATTGAAGTTAAAAATATATAAAATTCCTAATACAGTACCTGGCACGTAGTAAGTACTCAATAATCGATTTTTATTAATTTAAGAAAATAGGTACTCCAACAATAAAGTTATTAAAAATAAAGAACAGTGACATTTTTAGTACATGTGCCAAAGGCCTATTTTTGTTTTGTTTTGCTTTTCTCTGCTTTACAGGTATGTTTTCATGAGTGAAAGATGCTGATATGGTTACATATGGGCTAAAACGCTTCCAGTGCCCAACACAACAAAATCAATGACCTCCCAGGTTTCACATCTTGCCCCTTTTGTCTCTCTCCCCTTATTTCATACCAGCACCCCTTCATTTACTATTCTTGGGCCATCTTAATATCTTTCCAAATTCTGAACCCCAGGACCTCTGCATTACCTGTTCCCCCTCTGCAAAATCTTCACATGCTTTCTCTGGCCTCAGGGCAAATGTGATCTCACCACAGAGGAGGCTTCCTCTGACCATCTCTTCTCAGCTCAGGGTCTCACCTCTGCCCAATACTGTCCATCCTATTACCCTGACTAATTTTATTCACAGCATGTATTACTCTTTGAAATTATTTTAGCTATGTATTTAGTTTTTTGTTTACTGTCTATTTTCACCCAGGAAGATGTCAGCTCTACGAGGCAGGCATCTTTTTATTCCTGCTGTGATATTTCTGGACTCTACAATAGTGCCTGCACATAACAGGCTTTTAAATGCTTGTTGAATGAATGAATAAGCAAACTTTCATTTTGTTGTTCATAATTTCTTGAGTTGTTTTTTTACTCTCACTAGAAGAAAATCTATAAATAGTATTTGTTTATTTAATTGGACATTTTTGAATTTCTGATGTCCCCAAACAGTCAATAATTCATCAACATACCTGAGTAAATTTTACATTGGAATTGATTTTCACATTTAAAATCTTGAGTTAGTATTTCTTTAATTTGAATCATTCTTTATTTTTCAATTATAGTTGATATACAATGTTACATTAGTTTCAGGTATACACCCTTGTAATTAGATATTGTATTACTTTCTAAGTGATCATCCCAATAAATCTAGTACCCATCTGAAACCATATGTAGTTATTAGAAGGTTATTGAGTATATTCACTATGCCGTACTTTACATCCTCATGACTATTCTGTAACAATGAATTTGTACTTCTTAATCCCTCCACCTTCTTCACCCATCCTCCCAACCCCCCTCCCATCTGACAATCATCAAAATGGTCTCTGTATCTATGAGTCTGTTTCTGTTCTGAGTTAGCATTTTTATTGTAGAAGAATCCAATGAAAAGAGTAAGCCATTAATTGTACAATATATGGGCATCTCACATGTGCATATGGTATGGATACATAGGATCCAGTGCAGGGCATTAAATTATGTAACAACACAGAACACCAATAACATACTAAGGTTGCATCAGACATGACAACCTGTTCATGTGGGATTAGGATCATTGCTACAAGGGAACTTGACTGAGTTCAGTAAATGCTTCTAGCTACCTCCCCATGCCTCCATTTGACCCCAAATGCTTGGGAGATGAGCACTTGTTATGTGGCCACTGAGGCTGATGGTTATTTGTTAAGCAATGTTGTTGTGAGAGTAGGTAACTGATTCACGTGTCGTGTTGCTCTTTCCATATTGCTACATAAAGACCTATCTCCTTTGTTTTAACTACTACAAAATATTCTATTGTATGTACCTGATTTAAATATTTAATTCATCTTCTACCAACAGGCATTTATGTTGTTTCTAGGTTTTTTGTTAGCCAAGCAACACTGCGTAGAATATATACAGAGAGATGTCTTTGAACATTTGGCACATTGGTCCAAAGAGTACATTCCTGGAGGTGGTAAGGTCAAAGGACAAGTGCATTTTAAAGTTCGCTAGCGGTTGTCATAGAAACTTGTTTCAGAAGTGTCCATGCCAGGTTTTGATTTTATTTTAATAATGAGAAAGCCTTCAGCCTCTTCTACAGTAATACATCTTTTTGAAAGAGTGTTATAAGAATTTGATATTTATTAACTTCTAAATTTTATTGACTTTATCTTATAATGTTGTACCTTCAAATTATATAATAAATTGACTTGCCATTATTATTTATGTTTTGATATGTAAAGCTTTCCTTTTTTTGAATTTTTACTGTTTAATATAAGAAGTAATGTCCTCCAGGTCAGACTTCATTTACTCAGCAAGTCTGGCCTGGCAAATTCCCATGAAGGACAGGGAGCCCATGGCGTCAGTCCCAAGATGGTGATGGCATGAAGGCTCAGGGGAAGCTGATGGTAGAACTCGGTGGTCACCAACACTGCATCTCTCTTCGTAAGGTTCTCATTTATTCGGTGTTGGGCAATGGAATGAAGGCTTTGGAGCTCATCCAAATTTGATTTGAATCAGGGTTTCACCATTTATATTCTCTGTGAATTCGGACATGTTCTATAAACCCGTGGGCCTCGGTTTCCTCACCAGCAACATTTTATCAAGAAGATGGTGATACGTGTACTTATCATTTGGGGACATCTAGTCCACTTCTCATATCTGTTGCTGCCTGGGAACAAACAAAAACATGAAGCAGGCACTGGGACACCTCCCAGGGCAGGGAGGAGGAGGCCAACTAAAGAGGAGAGCGCGCCACAAACCTGAACTGAAAAGCTCCACATGGCCCTTCTGGCTGAGTGAACTTGAGGGTGGTCAGTTCATCCCTTGGGCTCTGTCCCTCTCTTATAAATGGAAACACATATCCCACCTGGCAGGGTTGATGTGAGAGGCACTATGTGTGAAGCACCAGCACAGGGCCTGGCACACAGTAGGCGTGCAATAGAGGCACTTGGTGCTCTTATTTGTGTGACTTTCATTAGCATAATTGAGTAGTTGTTACCTTCTCTCACTGTTCTCTTCTACAATATTTTATCTAATTTAGGGGGCATATTCTCTACATTTTTATATCTCTGAAGATGCTTTGTTACTTCATATCAATGATGCTTTGTAAGTGCTGTCAGCCTGGCTGCTGTCCTAGCATAATTGTCTTGCCTGAGCATGGGGGAGCATGGTGACATGAATGAGCAACCAGAACCTCTCAATATCTAATTTTAGAGACCATTTAAGGATGTTTTGAAGAAGGACTATGATTCCTGCTTACTGTCTGAAGACTGGTTATTTCCACTAGTGCCATTATTATTACCATCAGTTACATCAAGCATTTATTAAACACCTAGCAGATGAAGGAATCTGGGCTAAGACCCAGAAATGCAAAGCCCTTGAGGGTCTTACAGTATCACTAGGGGAATAGGACACAGACATAAAACATAATTAACTGTACAAGGCTGTCTGTGGCTGGTGCCAAGGAATAGTGTAGACACTATATAAAAGCGTTAGAAGACAAAAAAAGAGATGGCTGGGAGGGTGAGGGTTTAGACAGCCTAACAAAGAAGAAAATCATCATGAAGTTTTAAAATGAGAATAGGACTTAGGAAAGAAGTGCAGGCATTCTCTCTGGCATGGAAAGTAGCTGGGAAAATGGAGAATGGGAAAATCTCCAAGGGTAAGAAAAAATGTAAGTTGTGTCTTTAGGTTGAGACGTCATGTAGAAGGATGGAGGAGGTAGTGGGGTAAGTAAGGTGAGAGAGTTAGGTACAGCCTAGTTTGGACCTTGAAGTCACACTGTCTCAAAAGACAATTTGTCCTGCTATCTATTACTGGTAAGAATGGCATAATTATCAACCCCTCGAAAATGGAGGTCATTATTTTTGGCAGTTGTCCTTTAAATGTAATTGGTTCAATTTGGCAACCCCAGGAAGCAAGTCAATTTGTTTAGTTATAAAAAGCTTAAACAATTCTGGTGGGCAATTGGCAGCACCTGCTTTGAAGATCATACAAGCCTGTATTATCTCAGCCATCTGATGTATAACTTGGCAGATATGTATAACTTTGTTTATGTAGTATATCCTGGGCATTTCTTAAGACAGTCCTTCCTGCTAGATGCCAAGAAAGGGAGTCCACTGATCTGAGAGTCTCACCTCATTAAGGTCCCCCAGTGTCCATTAAGAGTGAACCTCACTTTTTCAGTGACACCTGAGACTTGGTCCAGTCTGCTGAAAATGGAAACCTCCTTCCCCACTTCCCACTATGACCCTATACTCTAGGCTCCTTTTTCTGTTTCTTTCTGTAGAATCTTTTACCTTCTAACTTGTTTACTAAATGTATTGTTCATTGTCCAGCCTTATCTGGCAGGAACGTATCATTCAAAAAGGCAGGGGTTTCAGTCTGCTCTATTTATTACAGTGCCGTGGGAGTCCACAGCAGTGCCTGAAGTGTGGAAGCTTCAAGTGTCTGAAGGACTGTTGCTGGGATGAGTGAGCTCAGCAACAGGAAGCCCGGGGCATTGTGCAGAGGACTGTCACACACGCCAGGGATCAGTCCCGCAGCTGGTTCTGCGGCTTCATTGTTTTGTTTTGTTTTAAATTCTTGGAATCTGTGACTTTATACTACAAAAAGGAGAACCATTAAGGTTTAAAAAATTTAAAATATTGAGATGTGACAAGCATAGCCATGTGTCATAGGGTTTGTCTAATGACACCAAGGCAGTTCTTTTTACTTGATAAACATCCAGGATGGAGTTTTGGTGAATAAAAGCCAACAGAAGACCTAAATGTATTCGTATATCTCTCATTTACAAAAATTGACTCTTCCTATTGCTCTCTGCCACTGGAGTTTGGGATTGAGGTTGTGTATACAATCTCAATACAGTACAGTCGGCCCTCTGCATCTACAGGTGCCATGGTGCCATGGTGGATTCAACCAAACACAGATCAGAAATATCTGGAAATAATATTATGTTGTTGCTTACATGTACTATGTAGTTAGGCCTGTAGTGGTTGTTTCTGTACTGAGATATGACTTCTCTTTTCTTGTCATTATTCCCTAAACAGTGTAGTATAACAACTATTTACATCATATTAGGTATTATCAGTGATCTAGAGATGATTTAAAGTATACAGCAGGATGTATGCAGGTTATGTGCAAATACTACAATTTTGTATAAGGGACTTGAGCATCTGCTGATCTTGGTATCCAAGGATACTGTACTGGTAAAATAGTCAAATTAGACACACCAGTTGATTTACAGGATTTCATCTTTTATAAGGAATTCCTAACCCACTACCATTGATTAAATTCACATCAAGCCCATTACATGTTTCTCTCAAGCTCTTCCAGGGCACTAGTAAATCATATCGCAACTTTATCAACACCATTCAAAGAGAGGCTTGTGATGAACAGTAAGTTAAATTCAGACATTTTCCCAGTGTTATACCCTGGCTGCTGTGACTCAGTGGATTGAGCGCCAAAGGGGTGCCAGTTTGATTCCAGGCCAGGGCACGTGCCTGGGTTGCAGGTCAGGTCCCCAGTTGGGGGGCATTCAAGGAGCAACCACACACTGATGTTTCTCTCCTTCTCTTTCCCCTTCCCTTCCCCTCTGTCTAAAAATAAATAAATAAAATATTTTAAAAAAGACAATTTCACAATGTTAGTTGTCTTCTGAGAGTGAATGTCATATATGTAGGTGACAGTCGCATTATATTTTGTTATTGAGTTGCTGGATTTAAACTCTGACAGTCACTTTCAGCATCTCCTCCATAAAAGAAAAGCATTCTGTAGACTTTTCATCTGGTATGGCTCTCGATCTAACACGCATGGACCCCACTATGCCAAGCAGCAATTTGAGGGTGCCTTGTTCTATTTTATCATCAGATTCCTCGCTGGGGAATGGAAAGAACAGGAGTGTATTACCTACTTAACCTCTAACTCAAGTTTCACAGGAAACTCCTCTAATTTCACAAAAAAAGTCTCCTGGTTTATACTATTTTCACCAAACATATCTGGTAAATGCTTTGCTATGCTAAGCAAGTTATAGGCCATAAATAAAGGGTACCTGGCACCTTGAAATCCAGCTAACCTAATGCTAGTATTATTCTTTCTCAGTCTCTCATCAAAATTTGTTATTTGAAAAGCTTACAGCTCAATGAGTTTTCACAATGTGAGCACACCTGTGAACCTGTTAGGCAGGATAGATAGTAAACCAAGGCAGGAAGGGAGAGGGAGACACGTCTCATCCATTAACTCAGCAGTCCTGAGCTGGGTCCAATAAGGCTGCCAGGTGTTCCAAAATCACAAGAAAAACCATGATGGCACAGGAGGAGGGGAGCCATGGAAGTTCTGTATGTGTTGTTTCCACTCTCAGGGAAAGAAAGACCTTGAAACTGTGTATTCATCCTAAGGTCTGGATAGGGGAGGAAGAGGGGGAACCTAGATGCTGGGGGCAAGCATAAAACCCCTAAAACCCTCATAGTCAGGGCACTCAGACTAGCTGTGTGCCCGCTTGCAGCTTCGTGCTCAAGTGTATTTCATAAATAAACTTGCTATCTCATTTCCACTATACATGCTGTCTCTTGACTGAATTCTTCTCTTGTGAACAAGGCAAGAACTGAGGAGGGGGACATCCCTAAACTCAGGTCTCCCCAGTTGCATAACAACACCCAGACCCAGAAACAGAACATTGTTAGAAGCTCAGAAGCAACCCCTTGTGATCACTTCCAATCACTACCCATCCCCCAAGGGTAATCACTAGTTAAGTAGTCCCTGCTTGTTTGTTCTCTATATAAATAGGATCATATAGTGTGGAATCTTTTGTCTTGGCTTCTTTTGATTTTTTTTTATGTTGGTGATATGTATTTTTTCTTTGACTTTATAGATCATTCTCATTGCTGCATAGTAGTCCATTGTGTATTGCCACAATTTATTTATCATTCCAACTCTTGATGGGCATTTGAAAAGTTTCCAGTGTCAGCTTATTACAAATAATGCTGCCATGAACATTCTAGTACATGGACTTATGGTGGAAATGTGTAGGCATTTCTGTTAGATTTATACCTAAGAGTGGAATTTCAGGTTCTGAGACTTCTCTGAAAGTGAGCGGTTTGCTCTCTGCAAAGGAAAACATACTACGCATCAAGGAGATAAGAACGCGCGATGGCCATCGACCCTCCATGATTTCACCAGAGGACTACGAAACAGCTTCCATCGGCCCCTCCACTTCTGGCACCAAGAAGAACACAGCTACATGTCCCCAACACCTTTTCTGTCTTTCCCACAGAGAGGTTGAATGAGGTATAAATGCTCCTGTCACCATGAAAACCCACAGAGAATTTTACTTTCCAAAATCAAAGCATCTAAGTGATAAGTTAGACCACTGCTTCTCATTCCAAGAAATTATCCTATTTGTATCTGCCAAGGAGGGCAGGGAACCATAATTAAAATTCACACTTGCATATCATTCTCCATCTGCAAGGTACTCCACAGATATTAACTAATTAATCCTCCACCCCCCTCCTCCTGCTCTCCCACCCTTCCTCCCCGCCATGAAGCAGGTGACATCTCCATATTATGCTGCTCATTTGCAAAAAGATAAACACCAGAACAGGTTACACCATTTCCTTGATGAGGTCCAGGAGTGTAAAATAAATACTTTGCTGCCTGGGGCCTTTGTGAAATAAAATTACCACATACTTTAAGCTTGGAGACCTAAATTGCATAAATAAAGCCTCTGAAGAATTTTTGCCACATATGACAGGAAAGATGGATTTATCTTTGGGTTTGTTTGCTAAACTGTCACAGTGGTGGTTCATGAATATCAATGATGCGGTAGCTCCTGGGAAAGCTGTGTGCCACCCTAGGAAGGAAAAATTGCTAAATGTTTTCAAACATGGGGCCACGAAAGACTATTAAGGTGTTTATTATGGCTTTTTCCCCCCTCAATCCATAGAGAAACATTTTTTAATTGGTTAGAAAAGAGAGCATGAGTGAAATGACACTTAGATTTGTAAATAGAGAGGGAAAAAAGTGTTGTCTATCGCTTCACGTTTGTGATGAGAAATGAGCATTTTATTTGAGTCGTTCTGTCTTTTTAAAAACATAATAATATCTTATGTACATTCTAGCTATCTATATCCAGACATTAACTCCTAATCAACTTTGGTTTAAGTTATTATCTTCTAAAGGGAAAAAGCCTAGGCTTGTGAAAATTTTCTCCCCTTTTATATTTAAAATGGAGACATCTATATTAATTTTAGATACAACCTACATTAGCAAAACCAGGAGCCAGGAAGGTAATCAGGACTGGTGATTATGCCAGACAGAAAGGGTTCTTCCTGAGGCTACATTCTGCTCTGGTTCCGTGCGTGTGGGCTTGCTCTCGTTTTCCAGGATTCTGTGCATATTGAGAACACTGGAGGCTCCTTAGGGCATTAAAGAGAACAAAATAAGGAGGGGAAGTCAATGGTTATTAGGCTTGATAAGTCTGTTCAAAAGAGAAATTAAAGTGCTTAATATTTGATTTTTTTGCTACTCTTCTAAGCCCTGCTGGGGTGAAAGCGGGGTATCAGTAACTACCCAAGGAGAAGAAACAGCTTTGCCCTGAGGGAAAATCATTACAGTGGCACAGCAGTGGGGATAAACCAAGTAGGTGTCTGTCTAAAGTATCCCATAGGCCAAGGGAACAGTCTTCTGCAATAGAGTGGTCTATATTGATCAGAAAGTCTTTACCCATGTCCCCCTACAATATACAAAAATGTCCCCAAATAATAACACATTGAACAGAAATACTGAACAGCGCCCCAAGCAACCAAAGGATATTTTTAAAATTCTAGAAATGAAGAGGGAACTCAAAGCTGGAATGGTAAGTGGGAATTGAAGCCCAAGCCCCAAGGATGGACATTCACCTTAGGGCCAGGGCTTTTGAGAGTAATTTGAGGCAGCACCAAAGGAGGTCTGAGCAAATGGTTAGTGAAATGGGCGAAGCAGAGAAGGCTCAGCTGTGAGTATGGTGTGTGCAGGGGCAGGCAGCTCTGGAACAAGGGGCTGCTGTGCAGTTTCGGCTGCCACTGAAGGTCTTGGAGGATGCAGTCCAAGAGGCCACTAGGTTTGACAATGAGGGAGTCTTCAGTGATGCTTGGGAGAG
>CM052539.1:170026934-170065890 GCA_028533065.1 Trachops cirrhosus | reverse complement strand
TTTTTTTAAGGCTGAGTAATGTTTCAATGTATGTATATACCATACTTTATTTATTTATTTATCTGACAATGGAACTCTTAAAACTCAGTAGCAAATGATAATGATGATGCTGATGATGATGATGATGATGTAATTAAACCTGGGCCAAGGATTGAACACACATTTCTATAAAGAAGACATACAAATAAGTGGCCAACAGGTATATGAAAAGATGCTCAACAGGAAATGCAAATCAAAACTACAAGATATCATCATACCTATTAGGATGGCTTTAAAAAAAAAAGATATGCGTGGGCAAGTTTGTGAAGAAAAAGGAACCCTTGTACGCTGTTGGTGAGAATGCAAATTGGTTCAGTCACTATGGAAAACAGTATAAAGATTCCTCAAAAAATTAAAAATAGAACTACTATGTGATCCAGCAACCCCACTTCCGGGAATATACACCCCTGCCCCCAAATGAAATCATTATCTTGAAGAGATAGCTGCACTCCCATCTTTACTGCAGCACTATTCAGAGTAGCCAAGATGGAGAAATAACTCAGCATCCACTGACAGATGAGTGGATATTATTATCTCTTTACACAACTCTGTTAACAAAATAATAATATCAAAGGAACAGAACACTAGAAACAAGCCCCAGGTACTTCCCCCTGCACCTACAGAGACAGGTGCTAGCCGCCTCCCCTCCCCCCCCGGGGGGACCTTGAGATTGTTGCCATTGGAGGTGTCCGTTTTCTGACTATAGGTGCTGGCCTGTGAGCTCCTGTTTTAGTGTCCCTTCCACTTCTGGGATCTTCCAGATGACTAAATGCAAGTCTAGAAAGGCAGGTGAAGAACTTTGCCTGAGGCACCTCACAATTTCAAGGTTCATTCATAACAGAAGGTACATTATTTCAGACATTATGCATGTAAATGTAGTCTTGATCTTGCTAAATATTTGAAACATGCTAATAAGAAGGCTGTGTTTGCATTTAGTTACGCTCATGGAAGTGCCACATTTTGCATGATGTCATCTGCCCAGAAGGAATGTGTGCTGCTCCCCACACTGAAACAGGTGTGCATTTCTCTCATACCTGGCTCACATCCTTGGAGATATTTGAGGAGAGGTTCGCGTGCAATAGTTTCTGAAAATCTAACTCAATTTCTCTTGAGACGACCTTATTGAATCATATCACCCAGCAGGACATATAGCTAGGCGGAAGGGAAGAAGAGCAGATTAGTCCTGTTTGCATGATAAGAACTTCCTAAGCATGTGTCTTAGCTGATGGGATCTGACAGCCCAGCCTGAAAGCTTCAGCAGCAAAATGATAGTGAACCAAAGGCTGCTAAAAGTGCTCTACAGGTGTTGTCACCTCAAGTAACACTGCAGTCGTACATGTGACTTAATCAGTGGTGGTATCCCAGCTGTAGTGCTGGAATTTTCCACACATCCATGCACGCTGTTGCACATAATTTCTTTAAACCTTTTCCAACTTTTTGAGATGAGCTGTGCATGGAGAGTAGTAGCATCGGCTTTGCAGTCAAGCAGGCCTGAGCTCAGGTCCCTTCAGCACCTACTCATTGAGTGGTATCTGCTTCTTTGTACTGCAGTTTTCTCATCTGTAAAATGAGAATACCTGCTTCACCAGTTAGCCTTAAGGAATAGGAAAATAATCCCTGGAGAGAATCTAGCAGAGAACCTGCCTTTATAGTAAGTGAACAGTAATAGTTCCCTTCCTTTCTCTTTTCAGTGGCACAAGAAGAGCTTTGTACCTTTTCTTGGCTGTGCTAACTTCCTTCTTCCAAATATTAATGGCTAAAATAATTACTTTGGGAAAAGCAAATGAACACTCCAGTTATTTGGGGGCCTTAAACTTGGAGAATAGGTATTAGCAAAGGGAATTAAATACTAAGAGGGTAAATGGCACATTCATTATGTGAGAAGTGATGGCGTATGTGACAGTACAATGGAATGATGTTTTCTTCACCTGAAGTCAGGTGAAGAACTGTCTTCCAGGCAGTTCTAAGAAGCTATCATGTAGAATAAGCCATGATGAGCATGGCCAGAATCTATCAGTTCTTAGCATTGAAGTATAGACACCCAATTACAGTTGATATATTGGTAATAGAAATACTGTCCATCCTTTCTGCTCCTATCTCCTATACGCTTTGCTAAGTTCATACTGTAATTTATGAGGCCCCCCTATTGTCTTGTGAACAAAATTCAAGCTCCTCCCTAAATGAGGTCTTCCCTTACCAGGTCCTTGCTCTTCTCTTGAGCCACCTTCATTGATACGTCAAATACCTGACAGCTGCCAAGCATACCAACTATTTGAAGGGCCTTAAGGATGTTGTGTTATCTCCCCTCTTCATGCCTTTAGATATGTTCTACATTTATTCAGCTAGAGTTCACCTTTCTTGCTTTGTCTACCTGGCTAAATCCTCCTATGATTATCCTCAAATATATAAAGGATCCTCCTCTAGGATTCTCTCCTGTCTTCTTTTTTATTAATGCGTCATCCTGGCCTATGGCTGCCTCAGGACTTGCCCTATGAATTACATATTTTCATTCTAGACCCTCTAGACTCCGAGGTCCTTAATGTAAGGAACTGTGACTTCAATTCCCTAGCTTCACTGTTTAGTTTGGTTCCTGGACTATTCCAGACTGTCAGCAAATGTGAAAGGAAGGAAGAAAAGAGTGAATAAGGAAAATTAATCTTCAATTGTCTTTCAAAAGTCTACATCCTGCTAGGGGAATCTGAAGTCATTCTCTTGCCCACCCTGAGCTCAAGGGCAGTAAGCCTGAATTCCTGCTCAAAGAAAGTCCTCTAGTAAAGTATATTTGGGATCCCAAGGTTCATCTTATGAGACAAGGTTTATATTTAAAGATGAGACCAAGTTTCTGATATTGGAATCATCAATTTCTGAGAAAGAAAGATACTAGTGAGAAGTATATAATTATAGCATAGGCATTAAAAACACCAATTATGGAGCCAGATTGCCTTGGTTCAGATCCCAGCTCTGTCACTTACAAGCTTTATGAACTTGGGTAAGTGTCCTAATAGCTCAGTTTCTCCAGCTATAAAATGGGGATAATAATAGTACTTCAGAAGAGTTGCTATGAAGGTCAAGTGATTTGATGTATGCAAAGTGCTTAGAAAAGAGCCTGGCACCTGGTAAGCACTATGCGTGTTCTCGTTCACAATTGTCTTGACAGGAATTTTCCTGAATATTTAGCTGCAGTGCTTTGTTTCACACAATCTTACATGGAAGCGTATATACAAAACACACACACATAGAGTTGCCTTGCTGAGATATGGCGGAGGGCCTGGGGTGAAGTCTGAGCTCCTCCCTGCCTATTCCTGGAGGGGGTTCTTCAGAACTTTGGGGCTACAGCAGTCTAGTTGACAAACTCAAGTCACTCCCAAAGCTCCTCATTTTCTGGGAAGATTGAGACCCAGTCTTGGCCTGAACTGCCCACGGCCCCACAGGAGCCCACACTCCCCTGCGCAGCAGGGACCCTCCTGGGGCCCCGGTCACCTGGTCCTCCACCCAGGTGATTCTCCCTCCACTTTGTGGCCCACTGAGGACTCAGAATTAGGACAGAAGGGGCTGGGCTCTACTCTCCCGCCTGCAGTCATTTCCAAATGACCCCTCAAAATGTTTGCTCAGTGATATGACTGTAGTATATAATTATAGCATAGGAGCTGAACGGACTATTTCCCCAAGAGACAAGAGAGTTATCTTTGTGTGGCTGGATCCAGAGAATCATGATCAATGGCCATAGGTAGGCACTTCCGGCCTCCTTGTTAACATTGGCGATCATGTGGAGTGGTCACAGAAAGCCAGTCTTTCCCATTAGTTTGTTTCACTAGACTCTGATTGAAAGAGGCCTTGAAATAGTAATGCGCGCGCGCACACACACACACACACACACACACACACAATTATTTATAATTCCTTGCAATATGTGCTTCTCATTACCCTTAAGTGACTCTGTATGTTTTATTTGTGGGTTGTTTTTATCAGGATGCCAGGGGAAGCTTGAAGCTATTCAGTTATTCTTTCAATACATTTTTATCGAGTGCCTAGAAGTGATGGCTACTGTCCCCAGACTGTATTTTACCTTCACAACTGTCCTCTGAAGTCAGCGTGTTATCTCCATTTTATAGGTGAGTCATCTTGGAAATCTCAAGTCAGGGGCAGAACTAGTATTTGAGCCCAGGTACATGACACTCCAAGTTAGCATGCTAAACCACCACATGACATGCCTAAACCTGACAGGACTTACACTGAGTGATGAAGATTAAAACTGCTAAGTGACAGACTCTGCCTTCAGGAACCTCATACACGCTGATACATAAATCTGATAAGAGCCACAAGTGCTCTGTGGAACAGTAAACCACAGGGCTGTGGGCTCGGGAAGAACTGGAGTCTGCATGGAGGGAACGGAGCAGAAGCGGCGATCAGGGAGAGCCTCACAGAGGAAAACTGATCTTGGCCTTGAACTCTAGGCAAGGATTCTCAAGGGTCAAAGGATGATCTGCTAAGAAATAGCGTGAACAGTTGTGTGGTTCTGTGCTGTGTCCAAGGAGTGGTGATGTGGTCAAAGTACAGAGGCTGGTGTGGCCAAAGTACAGAGTGATAACGGGAGAATGGGCAAGAGGTGAGATTATGACTCTTTATCCTGCAGACAACAGTGACCTGTATCAGCCAGGCGTCCTTGCTTACAAGCTACAGAAACAGACTCTATGTTAAGCTGAAGCACTCACAGGAAGTATACTAGAGACTTAGAAAGTTTACAGGAAGGCTGGAGAACCAGCCTTAGAGACTGACAGAGTTGCTTGGAGAATAGCAGCTCCAGAGAGACAGAAAAGAGAAACCTCAGCAGAAGCCTCCCAGCATGAAAAGTCCGTTCAGAATATGGTGAGACCTTCCTTCAACCATGTTTCTGTACTCCATTGCGTGTCGAAGATCCAGAGTCTAGAAGGATAAGACCCAACTGGCAAACTTAAGTCCCCTGTCCTCCCTGGGCCCCAGAGGGAAAAGCTGTGGGGAGGATATTCAGAGGCCCTTTCAGGTTTTTACACAAAAAGGAACAGTAATTGCCCAAAAAGAAACAAAAGGGACTCTGCTGGGAGGGGCAAGGAGATGTGGGATAGGATTCTTTTTTTAATTCCTCTATAGAAACCATCAGTGGTTTCAGGACAGGGTAATCACATGGTCAGATCTCTTAGCACGGTTCCCCATGACAAGGTGGTGGGTATTTTAGAGAAGTTAGGGGGAGGCCAAATGGTCTGATTAAGAGGCTGCTGCGTTGGTTCAGGGGAGAACTGTAAGCCTTCAGAGCGAGTGTGGGGAGGAAGGTGAAAACGCAAACTCACAAGGTAATAGGAACAACACCCCACGGTCCATGGTTACGTATTGCATCCCTCACTTGAGTAGTGTTACGTTCATTGGATGAGAATATTATTGATCTAATGAGGGATTATCCCAAGGCTTATGATTTTATAAATGAGAAAATAACACACACTCCAGGGAGACTTAACTGTTACATTAACAATTAATAGGAAAATCTGACAAAGCCATGGCTTGGAAGTCATGCTTATCATGAATAATACAGACCTGGGAGAGCTGGTCTGAGCCCAAATACATTCAGAGTAATTTTCCATAAACCTGCCACCTTCAGTTTGAAAATATTTCACATGTGACACTGCGATTTTCTCTGACAGGCTAGGGCATGAAGAAGAGGAAGCTGGAAAAGCAAATTGCTCTTTCTGTGATGGTGAAAATGTCATTACTATGAAGCACATTAATCATGCTGATCAGGTATTAGATTTTGAGCTGAGATTCTGGTTCTCTACTGCTTAGCATTATAAGAAAGCATGTTTGGGAACTCCTAAATATATGATAACTGGTTTTATTTTATTATCCCAACAGTAATGGGTATATTTTTCAAGTTATTCAGTGCAGCCAATTACTTTTCCCAACACTGAGAAGAACAGTAATGTCAAGGTGAAATCACTCTGGCCCCAGCCCCATCTGGCTCTGTTGGGTCCAGTGAACCTGCTCTACCAGACCTGCTATGTCTCTAGTATCCTCTGGAGGTGATGTCCGACCTAGTGGGCTGTGCTGGAGGTAATAAGGTGAGTTTCTGTGTCTGCCAATCAGGTTCACCGTGTTCCATATTCTAATCCCAGATCTGATTGCCTGGAGACTGTAGGAAGAGGTTAGAAATTGTCTTAGTTCGGGTACTCCAGCTGCAGAGCCTGAGACAAGAATTTGGCAACAAGTAGTACCTTATTTAGGAAGCACTGTGAGGAGGTGGTGAAGTGAGAGGAAGAGGGAAGGAAAGGCAGTGAAGGCAGCCAGTAGTGTGCAGTACAGCTGTGGACACGGGTAGCTCAGCCCCACCCAGGACCCTCAGGGAGATGGCGTGGACACACTCCAGGATCGCCCCGCTGTGGGGAGAGGAAAGGGGTCATGCTTCCACCAACTCTTCACTTGTTGAAGGTCACTCTCAAGGTGCTAAATCTCCAGTATTTTGGGGCCTGCCCCCCACACCAACTCAGACCACCCATGCCCCTGCAGTCAGAGAATGAAGCCAGTACTGCTGGAGAACCACCTGCAGGCAGCCTCCAGGGCAGGCCCAGAGCGTCTGGGCGGGGCACAAACAGCAGGCGATACAAAATGAGCTGGGAAACATTAACCACTGTGCTAAAAACAAAACATGACCATGTGTGTTTAAAGAACTTTTCTATTATGCTAAATAAGGTAGATTGATCTCTTCAAGTGAGGCAATCAGAGTGGCCGGCCATTCAGCCATGGATCTTATTTTAAAGCACTTCCAATTTAATAAAGGACTTAGGGTATATTTACAAGTACAGGAGACAGAGTGATGAGAAATCTAACAAGTCACAAGCAGAGTGACAGGAAGGAGGGATGATCTGTAAGTAGAAGGAGAAAGACTCAAGAATGACTTCTTGGAGAAAACAGCAGTTGACTTTTACATTCAAATGTGAGGAGGGTGGACATTCTGTGTGAGAAAACAGAATCATCACAGACACAGGGGATAGAAAGTGAGAGGCAAGGTTTGATTCAATCTAACCTAACCTTGGAGGAGAGAGTGTAAGCAGTCGGAAGAATAGGAAATTCTACTGGGCCCAATTGGGAAGGATCTTCAATATCAGGCTCAAGAACCTTGTCCTCACAACTGGTGTACCAGCAACCCCGAAAATTTATCTTTGCTGCAGGACACAGACTCATGCACACACCGAATAGTGCTGTGATGATTTGTGCTCAGGTAAGCCTAGTGGGCCATGTGTCATAGTGTAGGACAGTGTACAACTTGCCAAGAACAAATAAAAAGAGACAGAAGAGAATGACAAGACAGTGTTTACTGCAACAAGAGAGAATGTCGCCTTGCGTGTATGTAAATAAGCACAGGCAGGGCGATGGGGAGATCTCCAGCACCACCTCTAATGCAAACCACAACCAAGTAAATAGATATAACCCACCCAATACTTTCATCTGGGCACCTGCCCCTTCCTCAGTTTTAATATTTACAAGTGCACCAAGAAATTTTTTTAAAAAATTGTTAATCATCTTAAGGTGATAGAGAGCCATTTCAAGGTGTTTCAGAAGAGAATGATGTCTGACCTTAGCCCTGTGGTTAAGAACATAAGCAGTGACATGAGTTCTCCTTCGTTTCCGTGAGTGAAGGGACTTGTATTCATACAAGTGTGTGCTGAGGCTTTTTGCCATACAGCCTATGCATGTGGCAAAGAAGAAAACTGATTTGGGTATCCCAGGACTCAGGGCAAAGCTCCCTTTGATTAAAGAATCAAAACTCTTATGTCAATGTTTCTCGGTACTCATTTAACAATTGTGTACCAGACTCCTACTTTACACAATGGCCACTTTAAGTGCTGGGTCAGAAAGACACTTCATACTCTGTGACCTTGGTAAGTTACTTACCTTGGTCTCAGTCTGCTCGTCTATAAAATGGAGATAATGAGAGCTGCCTTGCAGAGTAATTGTGAGGATTGAATAATGCAATTTATATAGTTCTTGGCCCTTAGTAGAAGCTTAATAAATGAGAAATTATAGATATTTTATCACTAGATACCCTCAGAAGCAGATCTTAAAAGTCATTCAAGCCAAATCTCCTAGGAATTCTGGGTGAAAACAGAATATCCCCTCGGTAAGCTATAGTCTTCTCTTTAATGGAAGTTTCTAACACACTACAGTTCATATCTGTTAACTTTGATGTAGTTCTTATGGGAAATGGAATATATCTATGTATATTATTAATTTGTATCAAATGAGAATGAAATTTATGAGAATCAATACACTATAGTAGTTCAGTTTTCTCTTTTTAGAAAACATCATATTATCTCATATACTCCTTTGTTTATTTAGCCATTCTACAATGATTTTTTAAGCATATACTATAAATGTTAGGTGTTAAGGAAACACAGAGAAGTATAAATTTTTTTAAATATCCTATAGTATATATGTAAAGACAACCTATTACACACACGTATATATATAAAGCATTATATATATGACATTGCTTATACAATAGACATATGAATTATGCCAGTTAAGTAATGCTACCAGACAGCATAGATTAAGAACAAAGATGGATATTGTACTTGTTTAGAAGTGAAAATGATCAGTCTGGTTGAAATACTTAAGAAAGTTTCATGGAGGACACAGGTCTTAACCTGGCCTTGAAGAATGGCTGAGATAGCATCATTTCAGGAGGAACAGGAGCCTCACTGCTAGTATGAATAAATGGGACAGTGAGGAAGTCAAGATAGAGAAGAGGGTTGCAACAGGGGTTAATGGAAAATAAGGCTATAAAAGTAGCAGCATTTAGGCTGCAGAAGGCTTTTAATGTCCAACCAAGTCATCTGGCCTGTAGATCAATATCATGAACCAAAAAGCCTTCAGGAGCCAGTAAGAGTCTGGGGTGGTAAAGAATAAGAAATGAGGTGGTAGAGACTGAGAGATCTAATGAGTATAAAGGTCTTTAAATTCAAAAATATTGAAACATTGGACTCTCCAAACAGAACATGTGTGCAGGCCAATGGGCTACGCATTGCCATGCCACATGATTGGCAGACATTACCCATCAAACCAGTCACTGTTTCTTGATAAGCCTAGATGAGCCCTCAGAATCCTTCTCAATATAATTAAGTCATGAGCATTAGTTCTACCTTGGTAGATTTTTCTCCAACCCTGTCCCCAGTCTCAATATGACCATTACAATAAGTTTGTGTTAAACATATTTGCAAAAGTACACTCATTAACTTATGAGTGAGAAGGCTGTATTTATTATAAAAATTTGCAGTTTCTTGGTACCCCCTTCCTCTAACCTACCACTGCTCATGTTTAAACTTTATTTTGCATTTATTTTCAAATATGTATTAATTCCAATCTGCTAGGGCTTTGGGACTATAAAGTTACCCTTCCCTTAAGGGAATCAAGGCTTCATGGTGTCCCGTGGATCAAGGAGCATGGGGATCCAGGAATGGGTTAACAGTGAGATGGGGTTATTTAGGGGATTGAAAACCAATTCCCGGCTCCACTGATGACTGACATGAGCAACTTAACATGTAAGTTTTAGTTTCTCAGCTCCCAATGAAGGTAACCAATCTATTCTTCCTTGACCACCTGATGATGTTATTGTGAGGATCAAATGAGTTCATGAGTATGTGTGGGTCCAGCAGACTAAAATCGTTTCAACATTATTTTTCTTTCTGTTCCCCCTTAAGCTTCAATCACACAAGGGAATGCAGGGGATGAGTGGGGAAAGTGGGCATACCTGTCTGGTGAGGCTTCTGTGTGCTGATTAAGTTGTATAATTTTAAGATTTATCATAGAATATGCTATTTTAAAGGGTATCTAGGGAACCTGGAAAGCTTTCTTTCCAGGGAACCATGTTTGGTGTTAATAAGCACAAAGAACAGACATAAAACAAAGAAATCAAACCATTTTGCAGATTGTGCCATTCTATGCAGCAGACAATGAAACTTTCTCCTTTTCATCCTCTGCCATCCTAACACATTCTTACACACTTATGAGCTCATGTGGTTCTCTCAGTAGCATCATGAAGGGGTCTAGGAAGTATGATTACCCTCATTAAGAGCTGAGTAAACCAAGAATCAGAGAAGGGAAGTTACTCATGGCTGGTCAGCAATAGAACCAGGAATTAAATCTGGATTTCTGACTCCCTGTATAGTCTGTCAATTTCCCTATTTTTCCTACCAAAAATATTCAACACAGGTTCCAAAAGGATGATGGGAATGGGGAAAAAAGGAAACAAAATATGTCCATTCCTCCAAGTGTGTTCAGCTGCAAGCCTGAGATTGCACTCCCAAGTTTCAGATGCCCTTGCATAATCATGCTCCGCTGTGAGCATTTGTGTAATGGTGGCCTTCCCTGTAGCTAACCTGATGCCCTGTTCTGCCCAAATGCTAGAAAGGATGGTTTACACTTAAATCAATATTTAATCTCTTATCTTCATTTGTAAAAATCATGTGTAGATCTTGGATAAGAATACAAGCTTGTGAGCTGAATCAAAGCCATTTATTTCTAAGACAATAAGCTCAAGAAGGAAATATGGTGATTCATGCAGAAGAAGAAAGGTTTCCTCTGTAAGGACCAATGTATTTCCTTACCTTCCCCTCTTTTGATTAGAGATATGGAAAGGGAGTCAATAGTGATTTAATTGTGCCCTATTACAAATGAAACTCAGGATTCCAATAGACCCAAAGACATTAGCAATAAAGAAGAAAAATACCCTAATAACAGGAGTAGGAATTCTTTTTAGTTATATATCATCATAATACATGGGATATTTTCATTATTTGCAGGATTAAAAGTACCATGTGTGTCATTTTTCCATATCATAAAATAAAAAATAAACACATGGATACTAAATGAACCTTAAACCCAAATATTTTACTTATCATGTAGGAACTGAAATCTCTGGGCACCTTTCAAAGTGCCGCTGATTCAAATGATTTTTGCCAATGCCATTTAGACTGTTAATTTCAAACTAGAAATGGAATTTTCAGATCTTTCAGAAACAGATTGAACTTCAATTTCACAGTCTGGGAAGTAAATTGTTGTCTGTGGAATGGAGATGGTGAGGTGAGTTTGAAGCATAAGCATAGAGAAGAATGAAAGAAAGGAAGAAAAAGGAAGAGAAGATAAAGAAAGGGAAGGAAGAGAAGAGAAGGGAATATGGAGGAGGGAGGAGAGGTTTAGAGGGAGGAGAGGTTTAGAGGGAAGCATGTACCTCTACTGGCCAGAAGGAACCAAAGTCTCTTGAAGTACACTTTTACATCTTTCCATTGACAAGATCAGACTCATTTTCATTGAACAGACTTCAAGGTTCCAAGTTTAATGAACTGGTCTACTTAATTTCAAAGTGTTTTCACCCTTCCTATGCTTAAATATTGTCCCACACTTAGTAATGTTCTACATGACTGTGTTTTGAATGACAGTAAAATCATAGTAAGGGATTCATATCATAAATTCACAATTAAATGACTCTATGAGGCATAGGAAATGAGCAGAATTTCATCAGTGAATTCTATTGCCTGCATCTAAGTATCAAGAAAGTGCTCTAACTACAGGATGCCTTTGGAATCACTTGTTAGGTTGATAGAAAACTTTAGTTATATGCTTCTAAATGTACTACTCATAACTAGTATTTTTAATGTTACTTGTGGTAACTAGGGCTTTTGGAAGTCAAGTCAGACTCAGGACAAGGGGCATGTTTTGATAACACACATGTTATAAAGCATGAGCTTGCTGTTTCTATGGTGGTGAAATGCCGTCTCATAATCTCTTTCAGCCTCCATTCCCAAAGCCTCCCCAAGTAGACATGTAATCAAAGCAGAAGCAGGGAACTCGCTATGCAAATGTAGCTTTAAGCCACATGACTTTCTCCCCTTCAATCCAATGGCCTCCCCTAAAGCCCATCCTATATCAAAATTTTGGAGTCTTTACTGAAACAAAATCATTACATTTGAAAGCATACAAAACTCCTAACTTTACACAATTAGAATTCTATGACATCTATGATATTTTGAACTACTTCTATTAACTCATTGTACTAAGCTGAGATTTTGAGATACGCATATAGCTAGAAACACCATTCTCTGGAAGACAAATGTTATAATACATGTGGGTGGTCATTTGTTTGTAAATTAATGCTTACATACCCCTCTTAACCCTGATGACACTTGTCTGATTATATTAATGAGCAAGAGAATGTTAGACAAAGCCACCGTGGTCAAAATAACATGGAGAGCAGATGGATAAACCACATGAGAATCACAGCCACTCACCCATATCCTCTTTAAGAGCACACATTCCCACTGTGAATGTGAATGACATTTACTTTGTCACTTTAGGTTTAACTAAACAGACAGTCAAAAAGGTATGAACTGTACTTTAACTGACCTTCAGAGTAAATTTGGTTTTACCAATTCTCTTATATTCATCTAAAAAGATTAAATCAATACTTCATTTAAATTCACATCCAAGAATTTTTAGTTGACATCTGAATCCGCTCCCCAATTATTCAAGCACTTAGTCAACTCATGTTTATTGACCGAGTAATCTGTCTAGTGCTGTGGAAGATGCAAAGATATAAAAGACTGTCTGCCCTTTGGGAGTTTATAATCTAGAAGGGAGAATGAAGTGCACACAGACCCCTGTCGTAAGGAAGATACAGGAAAGTGCAGTGCGAGATGAGAAGAGAGTCTGGGGCCTGTCAAGGGCTACAGATCAGAGGAGGCTTGAGGAGCAGCTGGGATCCAGGTGAATACTGAAAAGAGGGCTGGATTTTGACTCTCAAATAAATTTACTTTTTTGCATTTCCAGAAAGGGGAATCTCAGCTTTCCCAATCTTACTATGACAACGATTACACAAAGAAGTGCTTAAGAAAGTGAATCACATGGGCCAAGTGGTCTGTGTTGTGTGCAATTATTTTATATACATTCCCTGACTTCATTTAGCCATGACAATGAAGACCAAAATATTTCAAAATATCTCTTACAATAGATTTACTCCACTGCCAATGTAAGAGAGAATACAAAAATGCAAAAAGAAAGTTAGTAAAATATGAGATGACAAAGTTAATTTGCTAGAATTTGACTTAGGGTTCTTAGAAACCAAACTTTTCTTAACTTTGCAAACCTTGCTACATAGAACTGGCTTCTCAGTCAAATTGGAGATAAAAATTACAACTGGTCCCATCCACATAGGGCCTGCAAGAAAGTGGCTTCTTTCTCTTTATCCTTTGCTGCTCATTTCAATTAGGGACTCTCACCCATTCCACTTGCAGACAGTCCTGGGTGGAGACAGCTTGGAACCAAGGAGGAAGCACTCACCTGGGCCTGGAGTCAGGGCTCTGCTTTCCAGCTAGCTGTGTGACCCTGAACAAGTGATGTCTTGTCTCTGAGCCTCAGTTTTCTCATCTGCACAATGTCACACTTTTATCACAGGGCTGTTGTGAGCTTCCAGTGAGATAAGCCATATGCCAGTGCTCTGTAAACTATGCAGCTCTGCCTCACTGTCAGTGAGTGTCTGTATCAACATCATCACCATGGGCAGTTAGTTTCTGCCCTAAAGAAGAACACTCCCTTACTAAGGCAGAGCACTTTTGAGTTGTCATCAAGGCTGTTCTTACTGATGCTTCTTAGCTGTGTGACCTCAAACAAGTCATTGGGCCTTATTTTTCTCACCTACAAAGGGGCATTGGGATTATGCCTAACCTGTCTGTCTTAGAGGTTCACTGTAATATTCAAATAAGATAAAAGACTGTGAAAACAAATTGTAAATTTAAATCATTCCATAGCTATTCATTGTGGTGCCCATACAGAGGCTCCTAGCCTGTGTTTGTAATCTGGGCTCCCTGGATATAGTTTGTCACCTGTTCTGACCTTCAAGCTACTTTCAAACCCCTGCTCATCTTTCAAGTGTGCTTGTCTGTGATTCTAGCCCCTTAAGTACTGAGATAGCCCATATCCCTACCTGGAGTGCCCTGCTCTACCCTGCCAATCATTTCAGAAACCCTACCTCAGAATCAAGCTACTGCTACTCCATTGCCCTGACACTGGTCTCAGTCGGGCTGCATATCATCAGATCTTGACCATTGCAGGCCTCTTTGTCATGGTCCCATGACTCTCTGTTGCTTAAGCTTTCAAACTTGTTTCATCCTTCAGGGATAGTTCATAGAAGGCAGTGATTCTCAACATTGGCTATACATTGGAATCACATGGACAACTTGAAAAAAAATGACAATACCTATGTCCTACCTCCAAAGATTCTGATCTGAAGGGCCTGGAGTGTAGCTTGAGTAATAGGATTTTTCAAAGCTACCCATGTGATTCTAATATGCAGCCAGCGTTGAGAACAGCTAAGTTAGGGGGTTGTTCCCAGGCAGGTTATAACCTAGGAAAGGAGTGAGCACTGGTGACAACCCACCTTTTGTCTGCATTGGACACAGAGGCCAAAACCTACAACACAGGTGATTCCTAAGAAGCAACATATTCAACACTCACAATAGCAGTCCTCATTTCAAACCCCAGGGAGACTGATTCAAAATGGCAGCCTAATCCAACTGCATTACCAGGTCTCAGGTAGAAGAACTCACGAAAGACAGTGATGGCAGTGGTAAGACTAAATCTGGGCCCCAGCTGGCTGTTTATATATATGCTATTCTGGGTTGAGCAGAAGAGCAGGACATAACACACATGGGATCCTACAGAAGAGTAGGATTTTTGTAGGTCCAAAAATCGGCTTTTAGCTTCTTCTTATTTGTATATGTCCACAAGATTGGACACACTTTGGGCCTAGGAAGTCTTGGTCTTCCCGTGTTCAAAGTCTTCAGTAAAGAATCAGAAATGAAGGCAGCAAGAGCCTCAAAGGCCAACCTTTTCATTTCACACATGGAAAAACTGGGCCCCAGAGAAGACAATGGCTTGTCCAAGGTCAGACAGCAAGGTGAAGGCAGAGTTAGGAGTAGAGCACATGTCTCCTCTCACCATCCAACAAACGGGCATGGAACTCCCTTGAGTATCATGTATTTAAACTGTGAAGTCAAGAAGTATGTAGAAAATTCTCTTAAAATAATTTATGTTGTTCAGAAGATTTCTGACTGATTAGATATATTTTAAATTATTCCTTTGAGACTGTAGAGCAAGAAATTTTCTTAAGAGTGGGAGCCCAGCAAGTGAGAGCCAGGTGTTTGCCACTTATTTTAAGGGGGAAAAACAAATGAAAATGAATCTGAGTTTTTCCTTGGATTTTTCTTTCAGTTAGCTGGAGAAGAATTAGTAGTTTCTGAAATGTTTACTCTATGATTTCTGGGGAGTGCAACTAGCAAGCTGGGTTGTATCCTTTCACCTAGAGCCAGGGTGTTGGTCTAAGGACTCACACTGTAGTTGGATAGTGACGGCAACAGATGTAAAATATACCCATACAGGCGAGTATTAGACCGAGGCTGAGCGTCCAGAAGATCTTTCTCCCCAGAGGACTTTGACCAAACAGGAAGGCAGATAAAGCAATAACAATATTGCATGGGATTGACCTTTACAGTTTATGAAACACTTGGGGCATTATTGCAGGCACATCTTAGAAAAGTATACAAATCAAGCAAGAGTCACAACATAGGTAGAAACAAATCCAGCTATTGTAACAGGGACTAAAAGACATTCTATGAATGTCCTGTGATGTGAACATACCCATTTCTTAGATGTCAAAACTAAGTTCAGCAAGATCACATTTGTCAAGGTGACACAGGAGTAATGGTAACGCTAATGACCAAGTTTATTATTTCACACTCAGAGTCTACTTTACCATCATACCTCAAATGCCTTAAGCAAAGAACGAAAGACAAGGTTGAGAGCCCAGGAGGCCAGAGTTGGCAAAAACACCACTGAAAAGCAGGTTTGGCAACCCCCCACGCAGGTCTGGGCATGAGACATCCAGGGCTCATAGGTGGTGAGGTGGGTAGTGCAGATGTCTGAGGCTGCAGTTGACCTCAGTGAAGGCAGAGGTTCAGTTATGTTTGAGTGTTTCTGGCTGTCTGTATGCCCAGGCTGCTCCTACACTGAGGGGCATCTGTTTAGCCAGCTGAGCAGCTCAGCCAGCTGAGCAGAGTCTGTCTGAAATGACCACTCAGATGTAGCCTTGACCTAATAAAATGACTTAATGGAATTTTTCACCCTGATCAGATGGTTTCAGGCCCAGTTTAGGATGACTGATCACATTCCCTGCTGGTCCCTTATCCTCCCTTATCTAGAGCTTGTTAGACTGGCTATTGGCAGGATCTGAATGATCCTTACGGTTTAACTTGGATGCATATTGCAGGACTTACATAAATTGTTTAACATAACAAAATAGAACCACAGGCATGGGTACATGGAACAGACTGACAGTGACTGTGGTGGGGTGCAGGGAATAGTGGTGGGAAGAAGGGGAAGGGACTAGACAAAGAGCATGTATGAATGACCCATGGACATGGACCAGAGTGTGGGAATTGACTGTGAGAGCAGGGGGTGGGATGGGCAGAGGAGGGCAAAGGGGGGAAAACTGGGACAACTGTAATAGAATAACAATAAAAAATGATTTAATAAAAAAAGAATAAAAGGATTTCTATACCTTTTCTCTATGTTGAGAGAATGGTAAGAGAATAATGGACTTCATTTTACAGAAAATCAGATAAATTGATCTTTTCATTTGTTTGGATACTGGGAGCTTTCATACTTTGGAAAGATGAGCAAACCTCATAACCAACTTAATGCCTTAAGCCCCAGAGAATTCTCCTCTTTAGAAAAGTACTCTTACAAAAAATCTGAACCCCACTCTTCCATGCCGTGAAGACTGTGATCTTTCCTCACATTTAAAGTTATGTATTTATACATCAATTAGTACAAAGACTCTAATATAGAAAAATAAGTCCATGTTTGTGAAAACAGGACATATATATTTAGTGCAGCCTCTGATGCCTGACTCTCTGTGTTCAAATTCAGCCCTGCACCTTACCAACTCTGTGTCTGTGGGAAAGTTACTCAGCCTTCCTTTGCCTCAGTTTTCTCATCTGTGAAATGGGAATTACCTTATTCCCATTATGCTTGAAAATATTAAATTAGTTAATTCATTATATCAAGTATTAGAGGCCCTAGCACATGGTAAACACTCAACAGAAGCAAGCTTTATTATTATTGTTGTATTAGAATTCTCTCACCCTGGATTATTTTAGTGGTCTTCTCAGTCTGGTTTCTGCTTAGTCTCTTTTTTTTTCAGTTCAGACACATTCTACGTACAGTTACTAGCATAATCTTCCAGTTGAACAGCATACATCATTTCCCTATCTAAGATTTCACATTGGGAAGGTCCTAATACAAAAGAAAGTAGGAAAAACACTTTCACATATTGTATTTTTCACATACTATGCATGTATAAACTGTCCAGATCACTGGCAGATGGGGGCAGAGAGGACAGAAAAGCACATGCAAAGTTAGGGAACTTGTTAGCAGGTATTCAGAATGAGATTAGAGTTGAACAGGGTAACAGACTTCCACTTCATAAAATAATTAATGAACAATTTGATGGGTATTTTTCTACTCCAAACCTGTTGGTCATACTGACCTGGGCCTCAGAACTGTCAAAGAGTGAGAAGGCCACATGTAGTCATTTTGAGTAGGTGTATGTACATACCACCCCCCACTCCCACAGTCAATCCCCACCCATTGTCCATGTCCATGGCTCATTCATACACACTCTCTGACTAGTCCCTTCCCCTTCTTTCCACCATTCTCCCCATCCCCCTCCCCTCTGGTCATTTTAATCTGTTCCATGTTTCCTTGTCTGTGGTTCTATTGTGTTTGTTTATTTTGTTCATTACATTCCTCTTATAGGTGAGATCATATAATAAATAAGTAAGTAAATAAATAAATAAAAGACTTTAAAGATCATAATTTTAATAAAAGGTATTATGGAGGCATACAACAATACCAGGAAGGGTTGTTAAAAACAAAATAACATTCTCTTCACATAACATGTATTTGTCAACCTGGGTTTATATATTTAAAATGGCAAAATAAAACCTTTAATGTAATTATGATTTGGGACGTTTATAAAATAAGATTCTGCCAAAAACTTAATAAGCTTGTAGACACCACTATTTCCTTTGTTGTGTATATATATAATAGAGAGAGAGAGAGACAGAGAGACAGAGAGACAGAGACAAAGAGAGAGACAGAAAGAGAGACAGAGAGAGGCAGAGAGACAGAGAGGCAGTGAAAGTTATCAGTTATATGATATTTTTAGAGTAAGAGATGATGAGAAATTCTGGACATGGGTATTAACAGCCATGTCTGTAATTAGCTCAATTTTCTCATTAGGAAATGCTGCTTTTAAAAAGTAAGAGATTACCAAGAATAATAGCTTATCTAATTGAAGATCATTATAAACAAATTAGAAAGTATTTGTGAGTTGTGCTAATGATGCATGTTAAATGTATGAAGTGATATCATGATGTAGAAATGTGGTGAATTATCTGTCTTTCACATTCTTAGTAATTGTTGTTTTCTATTATGTATATGTTGTTTCCATTTTTCACAGGTATGTGTCATTTTGGGGTTAGGGAAGTTGCAAAATTTTTGCTGTGCTTTGGGGAAATTAATATAGCAAGCAAGTATGAGTTGATTGGAGAGCAAAGGAAGATCTTGATGGAAGATCCTTTGTGAAGGAATAAGACTGTAAAGAAAATACTTGTTTTATTATCATCTGATTTAAAATGTCATGTGTCAGGTGTTTATTTAGAGGATTATATCACTATGAAAAAGATAAAATGTCAAAGGGAAAAATATATATGCTAACAAAAATATATTAAACCTCAAAATTGTCTTAGTAATTAATAAAACTTTTGAAGATGTCTTCTATGTAGGGAATTTAAAGCACCTACCTTATCATGTATATATTTGCAAAGTAATGCAGAGTTCTGAAGAAATAATCCAGAAGAAATTTAAAAGAAAAAAATTATATGAACTTATCATGAGTTATTGTCATGCCAATGTGTCTACCTGTGTGACTTTGTGGCTGTGATCCAGTGACACTCCTCTCCTTCTCAGTGGTTGTCCTTTCTCGGGAGCAGATGGCCAACCCGCCCCACATGCATTCCCCACGTGGAAGAGACCCACCTTCCTCTCAGCCCTCCCCCAAAGTGCGCCCCCATGAGGATGTGTGTGGTTATATCCTCCCCAAACCGAAGAGGACCGCAGCCCCAGAGGGCAACCTGGTGAGGCGTGCAGGTGTCAGAGGGCATTCAGGGCGCAGAGGTGGCCTCTGGGCTCTTTTTCTTCTCTGGCTTTGAGCACAAGGAATAGAGGAGTACCTGTTCTCAACATGAGTGATTGTCAAGAGTGATAAATTTAGTTCAGCCTCATAATAGATGAACTGACGTATATAAAAAGAAGTTAATGGTTTGGGATTGTTGTAATAGCTCCTTGTAATAGGCAGTAAAGGAGTTTTGTGGGTTGAAACCAAACTTACCTTGAGTGGCAAAGCACATGAAGGTAATTGCTCAGAGGACTTGTCTACTGAAGAAGAGTTCACGACATTTTAACACAATAAATGATGGTGAAATGTCATTCGGGGATTAATCTCTAATCCATATGAGCTAGAAAGTTGAGAGATAGAAAACTATTTTTTAAAATTTAGCTTTGAAATAAAACAGCAAAATCCAGAGGGTGGGGCTGCATTTTCCCTGAAAAGTGTAAAAGTGTAGGCACTTCCCTGAGATTGTGGTCTGATGAAAAGAAAAGCTTTTGAACAATGCACTTTAACATAAATCTTTATGTTGCTTCTGTGTTTTTATACCTTTTTGCTATTTTTGTAAGCACGTTATTCATCATTGCTGTAAACTTTAGCATCTAAAATTACACCTATACTTGACAATTCAAAGGGGATAATTGAAAGTTTCTCCTCTCCTTTTTTATCATGCAAAATATATTGAAGACACATTTACTATTTTTATAAACACATTACTCAATCATGCTTGCTGTTCTGCACGTTTCTGTGTTAAAAGGCCCACACTTCCGGTTGTCACTGTCCCAGGTACTTCATCTCCATGGCTCAGTGGTGACTTTACAATAGTGGGATTAAAGCTCAATGATTTAATTGCAGCCATTTTAACATTATGGCCCAGAAAATACTAATCAAAAAAGTCAATAAAATGAACAAAATGAAAATTGAAAGGAGCACTTTTTATTCTCGCTCTTTCAGACTTCTTGCTCAAAATGCTAATCAGTGTTTAGTAGAGTTTGTCCAAGGGGCTGGAGATACACAGATATGAACAGCATAGTCCTTGCCTGAAGAAGTCTTCACACAACCTAGTGCGGTCGTTTGCCATCTGAATAAGATATTATAGTGCTATGTGAAAAGTGCTCTACGGCAAAGAAAGATGTGATGAGGCTATAACAAATAGGAATATTTCAAAGTAAAACTAAGGTGGGTCAAACAGCAAAGCTAATTTATTGGCTTATGTAACTAAAACAGAAATTTTTCAGATCCAAGGTGAGACTGGACCTAGCAACCCAAAGTATGACAAATTTCCTGGTTTCTTTTTGTCTTTCTGTTCTGCCTTCCACAATACGGGTATGTTATGGGCTTATTTGTGTACCCCCCCCCATTCATGTGTTGAAGTCCAACCCCCAATACCTAAAATGTGACTGTATTTGGAGGTAGGATGTTTAAAGGGGTAATTAAGTTAAACGAGGCCATATGGGTGAATCATAATACACTCTCACTGGTCTTCTTAGAAGAGGAGACTAGGACACAGACATATATCCGGAGAAGACCATGTGAAGACACAGGGTGAAGACCGCTATCTGCAAGCCAACGAGAGAGGCTGCAGAGGAAACTGACCCCACCAACATCTTGATCTCAGACTTCTAGCCCCAGATTATGATAAAGTGCATTTCTGTTGCTCAGGCCACCCAGTCTGTGGTACTTTGTTGCAGCAATTTTAGCAAGCTGTCACCAGGTGCCATCTCAGGCTCCCCATCAACTCTTGGCACCACCATTAGGGGTACAAAATATGACTATCAGTTTCAGACTTTACAGCTGCTCCCTGTATCATTCAAGTGTGGGAAGAAAAAGCTTTCAGGGGCCCTGTACAAGTTTTGGGATTCTCATTTTGCCCTGTGTCTTTGTCTGAACAGTTGCTCTGCTTGGGATCCATGGATTGACTTATGCCAACCAGCACCCAAGGGTGGGTGTGGTCAATTCCATTCAAACCACATAAGATGAAGTCCTCCAAGGAAGATCAAGTTATATTGATGAGATTACCAGCAAAGCTTCCAGGAAAGTGATCAAGTAAGGTCACCTTGGAAAACTGAACAAAAGTAATCCAAGGGGTTTCGGAGTGGGTCTTGGAGAATGAATGAATATCAGCTGGTAGCGGACCCAAGGGCAGTCCAGACAGAAGAAACCACAGATGTGAGGGCACAGAAGGGCCTGTTGTGTTTGGCAGGGTGATCGGCTTGTCCCTGTTTTCAGGTTTAAGCGCTGCAAGCCTCACATCCTGAGACCCCATTAGTCCCAGGCACACAGATACAGGATGTCCCTCATCCCGGGACCCCTTCAGTCCTGTACAAACTTGGATGGTCACCCTGTGTTTGGGGAGTTATAAGCAAGGTCTATGGGACAAAGTGGCTGGAGGTAGGATTGGAAAGATTGGTTGAGACCAACTGGGCCTTTCATGCACACCAGTTTGGACTAGAGAAAAAAGTCTGCAGTGTCCCTCTACCATGCTGAAGAGTAAATTAGGACATTACTCCCTGGAGGCTAAAGGAACTCTGTGGTAATAATCTGAATTCCATGGACACTTTGCAGTTTGACCCATTTCAGGAAGTTTATGGAATTTGAGGGGTGCATAGCATTTGGGAGCCACAGAGAGTTCCAGGCCAGACCTTCTGACTCAGAGGCACTGATCCCTGGGGTCAAAGGTCAAAAATGCACTTACAAGATTTAAAAAAAAGGATCTTTTCCTTTTCCTGTATCAGAATTTCAAAACATTTTAACTGTTGCAAAAGAATCTGATCTAGGAACCAGCTGTTGGACACCTTTGTGGCTTTGTTTCCCACTTCTCACCTCCCCGGGCATTGGCAGTGTCTGCACATCCGTGGTGCTACCATCGCCGAGCTCGCTGGGTTTTGAATTGACTGAGTTCTGGTGAATTCTTGGCCACCAAGTTGCTGTGTGTCCCTGAGCAATAAATGATGCTTCTGATGACTTGCATTTCTTTGTCTATAATAAGATTCTTCTAGCTCTAACACACAGTGTTTTTTAAGTGTACAGGAAAAGTAACATTTGGTATTCTGACTTCTTAGATTTTGAAAAATAATATAGACACCATGAAGGGTTACTTTGCCTCCTTGAGAGTTGACATGGTATGGTGATAAGACTATATTAACAGTATTTATAAAGGTCTATGGTAAAGAGCTCATTACGGTTCATTAAATCCCTTCATGCTTTTATCCACTTACTGTATTTCCTGTAAATGGGATTTATGCCAGGGCCACGTTAACACCATTTCGCATTCTGCTGTGCTGTTACCCGCTGAGCTTGAATCAATTGAATGAAAGAGGCCTTTTCTAGTGTATTGATTTTCATTTATCCAAACTCATCTGTTTGTTTTGCTGTATATGGGAACAGGGCACAACTAAACTTCTCCATGGTGTTGCCTTTTGCCCTGAAGCATTTGTTTAATACTAGAATATACATAAGACAAACACTGGTGTAGGAATCGAGGAAAATTCCCTCTAAGTAGAGTTTCATGTGGGTGATACAAGAGCCTGAATCTCTTTCTCGTGTCAGAAAACTCTGCCTAAAACTATATAGCCTCTTCCCCTGCACCACGGGAGCCAACTTCTACCCTCGCAGCTTCTAGAGGACTAAGTCCAGGGCTCCTGCCTTCCTCCCCTGAAACAAGGAGAGAGAAGTTGTCAAGAGGGTGATTCTTCTAAGTGTAAAGTTTTCTCATTGTCAGGAAGCTGAGTTCTCTACTGATGCTCTGCAAAGAAACATTCATGTTTCTTAAGCTAGAGCTCAAACTGAAATATGAAAAAAAGGACATGTGTAATAGAGAAACAAATGCTTTAAATGTAAATTTTAAAGCCCTTTCTCTACACTCCTGGCTTGATGTGTTTGAGTGTGCGTGTGTGTGTGTGTGAGAGAGAGAGAGAGAGACTATTCATTTTGACCCATAGTTACCATTTGAGATAGGAAGCATTTTAACAATTTTTATTAAATTGTTGTGTTATTCACTAGATATTATGTGACCATGTGATATAGATTAAACAAGATATTCTAGATGTTTAGTAAATGGATCTTGACTGCTGCTCAGGTAAATACTGAAATTTATTTACCTGGGAGAATAAATACTTGCTGAGACAAAGCCAAGGTCAATATTTCCTTTGAGTTCCTATAAATATTCCTATATGATGAAATAAGATTTTATGTTATAGTTAATGATTAAACTTGATTAAACTTTTTTAACATTTTGTATTGTTCAAGTACAGTTGTCTCCATTTCCCCACCCCCCACACCACCCCAGCCATCCCCACCTCCCTCGAGGGTACTCCTTTGGCTTTGTCTATATGTCCTTTATACATGTTCTTTGACAACCCTTCTCCCTTTCCCTCCTATTATTTTCTTCTACCTCCCCTCTGGTTACTGTCATTTTGTTCTTAATTTCAGTTTCTCTGGTTATATTTTGCTTGCTTGTTTGTTTTGTTGATTAGGTTACACTTATAGGGGAGATCAGTATTTGTCTTTCACTGCCTGGCTTATTTCACTTAGCATATTGCTCTCCCATTCCATCCATGCTGTCACAAAGGGTAGGAGCTCCTTCTTTCTTTCTGCTGCATAGTATTCCATTGTGTAAATGTACCATAGTTTTTTGATCCCCTCATTTACTGATGGGCACTTAGGTTGCTTCTAGCATTTGGCTATTTTAAATTGTGCTGCTATGAACATAGGGATGCATAGGTTCTTTTGAATTGGTGTTTCAGGATTCTTGGGGTATAGTCCCAGCAGTGGAATTGCTGGGTAAAAAGGCAGTTCCACTTTTAGTTTTCTGAGGAAATTCCATAATGTTTTCCACAGTGGCTGCACCAGTTTGCATTCCCACCAACAGTGCACTAGGGTTCTCTTTTCTCCACAAGCTTGCCAGAACTTGTTCGTTGATTAGTTTATGATGGCCATTCTCATTGGTGTGAAGTGGTATCTCATTGTGGTTTTAATTTACATTTCTCTGGTAACTAGTGATGCTGAGCATCCTTTCATAAGTCTCTAGGCCCTCTGTATGTCCTCCCTGGAGAAGTGTCTGTTCATGTCCTTTGCCCATTTTTTAATTGGGTGGTTTGTCTTCCTGGAGTGGAGTAGTGTGAGTTCTTTATGTATTTTGGAGATCAAACCCTTGTCTGAGGTATCATTTGCAAATATATTTTCCCATACTCTTGGTTCCCTTTTCATTTTAATGCTGTTTTATTTAGCTGTGCAGAAGTTTTTTATTTTGATGATTAAACTTAAACCAAAGCCACAGCAGAACACAAAATTATGAAGCTAATTCTGAGGCATCTTCCTTTTATGCCTAATGCCACAAAGGATGATCACTGTTGGTTTAAGAAAGATCTGATGGTAGATATTGGCATAAAGATTGGCATAGATATTGGCTAAGCCTGAATCCATTGTGAAAAAGAAGATGAATGAAATTCATTATGAAAAGTTCAAATTACTTAAATAGACCAATGAGCAGGCATTATTGACTTCAATAAAATAATTAACTTTAATAAAAGTTTAAATATGACACTAATTAATAATTGAGCTAATTACTTTCCCTAATGCATGTCTGTATCATGTGCAGTGTTAGTTAACTTTTGAGAGATTATTTATAAAATAACTTTTAGAAAAACATTTTCCTTTCAAAAATAAGTACAGCATAATAAGTAAAAAACATTTGAATGTCTCTTGGCTAGAGACTAAGAAAAATATAAAGATATATCTTCAAGAAGATTACAGTCTAGGGAGAACAGAAGATACATGCAAACACAATGTTTTGCAGTTGTTATGAACATAAGATTTGGAATATTAGTGAGTTTGAATTCCAGCTCTGGCACAATGACCTCTCACAATATTTTCTGAGCCTTAGTTTACTAATCTATAGAAATGGGATAATGAAATTTACCTCATAGGGTCATAGTAAGAGTCAAATGTCTGTAAAGTGCTGTCAAGGTGCCTGATAAAGGGAGAAACTTCCAGAAGTGATAACTATTTAATGATGTGTTGTTTAAGTGACAGCCAAAAACATTCTTATGGAGGCCATTCAAGGAGGTTTACATTACTGGATTTGGAATGAAACCGATGATTTTTGCCTTGATTTCAGGGAAGAGAGCCCTTATAGCTGAGTTGCATGATCAGTCAACTCTTCAAGGAAGAGGTAGGATCTGAACTGGAGGTTGAAATAGGAATAGGATTTTACTAGTTGGTAGGTAAAACTAGAGGTAATATAAGCATTACAGCTGCCAGTAAAATAGCAGTCATCTACTCAGCCATGACCCTCAGCAAATCCTCCTTATGTAATATGTAATTCCATTTGTATGACTTTCTAGAAAAGGCAACACTATAGGGAAAGATTTTAAACCAGTGGCTGCCTGGAGCTAGGAGTGGAGAGAGGAAATTGCCAGAAAAGGGCACAAAAAACTTTGTGGGTTGGTGCGAGTTATATGACTGTCTAAGTTTATCCAAATTTATAGTACTCAATACCTAAAAAGGGTCAATTTTGCTGTATATGAGTTATATCTAAATGCTGGTAAACCTCAAACACACACATACATGTAGTTAAACAACAGTGAACCATCTGAAGTCCCTCCTGGAAAGAAGTTGTTTGCCTCTAGTTCTGCAAGATATTAGAATGTATTTGAAAGCAAAAGAATTAAAGCAGTGACTTACTCACAGGAGGACAGATCACTAGTAGAGAAGATAAGAGCACAAAGTCAACCTCATTGTGCATGTTAATTAAATATATGGTAAGAAGAAGTCTCACCAAAATAATGGGGCCAGAAAGAGTCTTCAGTAAATGGTTTCAGAATACTAACTGGTGAACACTTTTTCAATTTAGATTTTTACCTCACATACAATAGAGTAAGTTCACATGGATTTTTACATAATCAGTATCAAATCTTAAAAAATGAAATCATATTCTAAAACTAAAAAAATTAAAAATAGTATAAATAAATGACAAAAATAGAGTCACTGTCTAGAACATACATTCCCATACAAATAAAATTAAAGAAAATAAAAACAACGAGTGAGTAGAAGTTATTTCTAGCAAATACAGCCAAAAGAGTTGTTTGCTTTCCTATAATACAGTGTAATTAATAGGAAATATTAAAACTCTGCAATAGATAATTGGTCAAAATACTTCATTATATCACCCACAAAAAGTAAGTATAATGATCAAATCAAACTTATGGAGGTATTGTAATATGGTTGTGCACATAAAAACGCACGTTAACTTGATGCTAGCACACTCTTGTTAAGTGCACAGTAACACTGGTGAGCTCTTCCTTTGTTGCCAATGGTAGAAATTTGCACATCTCATACAGAAGGACACTTCTGAAATACAACAGTGTCCCATCTTCTGGTCATTTTTTTCCTTATTAATATTTCAAATAAAGGAAAACAGTATTTACATAGAGCTATTCATTGCAACATTATTTATAACAATGTGAAAGCGAAATCAATTGAATGTTAACTCGTGCTAGACAGAATAGTATGTAATCATTACAATTTTAATTATGCAGACTATAAAACAGCATGGGGAGCAATTGTTATGATCTTAAATGAAACAAACATAATACAACATTGCATGCATATTATCTATTCAGCCATGTTTTTAAAGAGTCATGTGGTAGAGAAAAAAGACAGAAAACACTGCATAAGGATAACAGCAAATGCTTATACAGTTCACACTGTGCCAGGCAGTGTTCTAAAGTCTTTATGTGTATTAGCTCATTGAGTTCTCACGACTTCATGACTTCCATCTTGTCAGTTAGGAATTCGTGCTACAGAGAGGTTAAGTAACTTGCCCAAAGTCACATAGCTATTAAGTGCAATTGCTAGTATTTGAACATAGGCAGTTTCTTCACTATCATCCTCCTATAACTGCATCATTGTGCTGTATTTCCTAAAACATAGAGGTGGATATAGTTAAGTTAGGTTGTAGTTGTACCATTGACTTTTATTTGTAGTCTTTCTGTAATAATCTTAATTAAACATACACTTTAAAAATGTTTGCATGGGAAGCATTGAAGGGCTTCAGGGGGAGGGATGAAAAGTGTGAAGGAAAATGAAAGAATCATAACCACCAGTCTGGGCCAAAAGAAACTGCCCACAGACTACAATACTGAAGCTCCACCTGTCCTGACCTGACCAGCCGGGAAGCCAGTGTGTGCGTGTGTGTGCTGCATGAGTATATGGGGGGAAGGGCAACAGGAAAGACTGTCCTGCATTTTGATTGGGTTTCTCCCTGAGGAGTAAATCCCGTGGGATCACACAGTGGGTTGAGATGCAGCTGAGTCAAATGTTTGGTCCTCTCTGATTCACCTATATTAACACAATAGGTAGCAAGAATTCTGAATTACGAGTCCCAGTGCATGATCACTGTTTTGTATCACACAGCAAAATGGAAAGGCTACTAGATGTGGTTCTGTTTTCTCAATAAACTCAATAAAAAAACATATTGCCCCAGGCCCATTTGGAACAGTTATACGGATAGCTTTAAGCTAAGTTACACATTAAAGACCATGAAAACAGTATTGACTAAAATTGTGTAATTTATTGCCAGTTATTGAAAAAGATGAGACAATTTGCTATTGATGCTTTAGGCTGCAATTGGGGGGAAATCAGAATTATAAAAATTGCCCATATATTTTAAAATACCACTAGAAAAGGAGAAACTATTGACTCTTTTATTTTGTCATCTAAATATAAAACATGCCTCTTCCTTTTGGGCAGAAAAGCTAGCAATTCCTGTAATAAAACATACCCTGGAGGATATGTAAGAATAAGCTTAAGAAAATGTGAATAAAAGAAATCATAAAGAATTACTTGGAGCTATAGTGGTTGATCATGAGGATTAGGTTTGACAGGAAAATTTATCCTTTGGGAAACCCTATTAATCCTTAAAAGTAAATTTTACTATGCCCTGTGCAATTTTTGCAGTGTGTCTGATACTGAAAACCTATTTTTATTGAATTTGGGAAACAGAGGTCTCTGATGCCCTGAAATCTACCCTACAGGAAATGTGACTACAAGATTCTAAACATTCAGACAAAAAAGAAAACCACCAAAACATCAAAAATCTCAAAGTTCAAAAACATTAAATGAATAAAGCATCTGAATTTTTAAACATTTTACTTTGGACTTATCCACATGTAGAATTTCAAAGAAAGACTTGCTGAAATCAAGAAGAAACTGGTATAGCTAAATATTTCAAGTGCTAAGTATTTTATATAACATATTTTGAAAAGATTATTTTCTTTGCAAATAATGTAATTAACTTCTCTCCCACCCCAGTTGTTTTTCGAGCTTCAGTACAGATAGCCTCTTATTCCACAACAGGTGAAAATGGTCTCTAAATAAAAAGTGTCTGGTTTCTGATGGACACTGATTCACTCTGAAAACAGGCTATTTCTCATCTTGTATTAAGTGTATTGATCTCCTTTGAAGCATTTTTTTGTAATCATTAGTCTCCACTATGTTTGGTGTCCTGGAATCCTGTTATTACAGATACAAAATCAAAATGCCCAATTCATAAAGAACCTCTAATGCCACATTGATTTGTTTTTATAAATGTAATTTCAGCTTTGTATTTTTTTCTGACCATTCCTTAGAATTAGAAAACATCAAGATTTCCGAAAAGAAAGATGAACTGTTTCTGTAAGTGTGTTCCTGGTGGTCTTTGGTCAGTGGGCTTTCATAATCCCCTAAGATGATGTGCCATCATTCTACAACTGGAAAAGGAACTTTAAAAAATTATCCTATGAATGAAAAATATTGTTTAAGTTTTGCATTTCAGAAATCTTAATCTCCAAAACTTATTATTTCAAAAATTTTCTAAACCATATCCAATTTCAGTGTTATTACAGTAATAGAATAAAGATGTCCAGGTACAGAGATTGAAAGTACAGGGAGGCTCCCAAATTCATATACACAGGAGCCAGGCAGGTAATATGAAAGGGTGAATCCAGCCAGACATTAGATAAGTGGGGGGAAGCTCTAGTGCATGGGAAGAACTGGAGAATCCATGCCTTTCCTAATGTCTGAAGGAAACCCATCCACTGGCCGAATGTGGCTCCTGAGGGGCACCTGTCAGAGAGCTACGGTGCAGATCATCAAATTGAATGTGCCCTGTACCCATCCTGGGATGTCTTTGGACCATTTATTTTAAAATTAAGCCTTAACAATGACATCCCATTTCATACCACTAGGATAGCTATAATGAAAAAGATGGGCAGTAAGTGTTCATGAGGATGCAGAAAAATTGGAACCCTCATACTGAGGGGAATATAAAATGATGCTTTGGAAAACAGTCTGGCAGTTCCTTGAGAAGTTAAACAAAGCTACCATATGACCCAGAAATTTCACTACTAAGTAAATACCAAACAGAACAGAAAACATACATCCATACAAAATCATGTATAGTAATTCATGGCAACATTATTCATAGATAAAATGTAGAAACAACCCAAATTCCATCAACTGATAAACTGGCAAATGAAATATAAGATATCAGACAATTAAATATTAGTCATAAAACAGGAATGAAGCACTGGTGTGTGCTACAACATGGATGAACCTTGAAAACTTTGTGGTAAGTGAAAGAAAACTGACACAGGAAGCCACGTATTGTGTGATTCCATTTATATGAAGTGTCCATGATAGGCAAACCATAAAGACAGAAAGTAGCTTAGTGGTTGCCAGGTGTGGGGGGTGGGGGGGAGGGAGAGATAGGAAATAACTCATAATGGCTGCAGAGTTTGGGGGGTAGCGAAGAAAATATTTTGAAATTACTGGTGATGATTACACAACTCTATGACTATACTAAACACTTCTGAATTGTATACTTTAAAAGAGTGAAATTTATAGTATTTAAATTAAATCTCAATAAACATAACTAAGCCACGATAAGAGTTTATTTACTTACTGGTTTTGTTTTCTCTTAAAAGCTTCATGTTGCCAAATATAGAATACCCCCCTCTTTGAATTTCTTGTTCTTAAATTTTTTTATGTACATGGTCTCACTTCTGTATCTCTTTTTGGCAACTTCACAAACGCTGAATGGAATGAAGTGTCTCCATTCTCTGGGAGACGCTTCAGTAGCAGGTGATTAGAAAAAAAAGAAGAATTTGAGAGCTGGAACTAGAAACAGGAAGCAAGACAAAAGCTATGGCAGAAGTTGCAACTTTTATGGTGAAGTCTTAGAGGAAAGAGGACACTCTGGGCAAGTAAACCCAAGCAGGACCCACGCTCTGCATCTGTAGGAAGGCAGATGCTTAGCTGAATGAGCCAGAGACCCAGGGACTGTGTCTTGAAGCTGTTACTTGGGGCCTAAGAGGATGTAAGAAGCCTTTGGAGGTCACCAGGTCAGAGCTGGAAAACCTCAAAACTATGTTGGGTTGAAGGGCTAGTCAGAGAAGAACAACTTATGTCTCTTGGTTGACTGCCCATCTATAAGAATTCAAAATGACTGTACAGTCATTTTAATGAGGCTTCATGTGAGAATCCTACATGTTTCAAGGCAGTCAAGGGCTGGGAAATCAAAATTGGTTGTATGGTACTCACTAGCATTAATTTATAATGTGCAGCATGCCAGTGATATGATCTTGAAGTCATAGAGACTTGAGTTTATTGTCCTCAATATTTATAATGTCTTTCATCTCCATACCCCAGGCCTATTTTTTTCTATAAGTTCTTAAATTCTTCAACTGAAGATTCCATTACAGAGGACTTTTCATTTGTGGTTGGGAGGTATCCGCTTTTGGTTGACAGGGGAGGTTCTAAATAGCCAGTACAGCAAAGTTTTACAAGAGCAGATTCGGGAGTTTAAATTTTTATTTAAGCTGTCACTGTGCACTATGTGGACTACACCACCAAGAACAGAACAAAACAAAACAAAAACTAGACCTTTTTATGAAAAAATGGTTATTCTAAAAGTCCCAACAGAAATTATCACAAATTATGGTAAATATGTAAAATGGATTATTATCCAGCAGTTTTTAAAGTTATATTTACAAAGGTTTTTAAAGCATGGGGAAAGCCATACACATTAACATTATATTAAGCCAGAAAAACAGATTGCCAAATTATATATATTATACTGTACTAACACCAGAAAAAGTTGAAAACAAAGTCTAGAATCTAATGTTAAAGTTTTAACAGTGATTAACTCTAGAGAGTGGGATTACTAATGATTAGTACAGGGTGGGGCAAAGGTAGATTTACAGGTGTTCACTTGGAAAATAATACAATAATTAATAGATAATAATATAAGAATAAACTCTGTGTTTCACATACTCACAACTATAAACCTACTTTTGCCACACCTTGTTATGTTCCCTTTTATATCTTTCTGAATTTTTCAAATTTTCTCCTGTATTACTTTTTTAACTCAGAAAAAGACCAAATGTTTGATAAAATATAGTTCAGAAAATCTAAATGCTGAATTTCTCAGGTTCACAGACATAGCTTTAGCACAATGACAAGAAGACTCAGCAAGATTCTCCATTCGGGGTGTAGATTGGCCTCTGTGGTAGCCTTTCTGTCATAAATGCCACAGTATTCCAGGAAGGATTTTCCTTTTCTCCTACCTAGGGTCGGATTGAATCTGTACGTGGTTAGACAAGTTGCTTAGCTTTTAACTAATTAAGTTATTTATGTTTCATAAGAGTAGGCAGCCGGTTGGCTAGTTCTTATTTGGTTCAATGACATTTACACTAGATGTCTAGGCATGTGAGCCATAACTTAAAGGAGGATTTCCCTGAATGTCAGTTCAGCTCTCCACCGCATTTTACAGAGGAGAAAACCGAAGTCCAAGGAAGCTGATCCACTGGCTGCAGGATGAAGTGTGGTTAGTGAGAGAAGGAAGACGAGAGACTCCAGCCATCCTGATGGGGCAGTGACAAGATCTATGAAGCAAAACAAGTGACACATAAAAATGATCAGCATAATTTAAAAGTTAGTTTCCCTATTCATTGATGATTGCTTGAAATAACTTGCCATTGTCTAGTCATGAAAACAAATGCCTACAAAAAAAGGCGGGTATTTTCGGTCAGTGGAAAAGCTAGGGAGGATAAGACTCAGCAACTATGTGTGTAGGACGTACAGATTATCCCAAGCATCTATAATTCAGATTCAAACTGCACCTGACAGATTGGGTTTTGTGGTCCAAACTCTTGTATTCTATAAGATTGGCTCATGACAACCCAGGCAAATGAAGTTCACCTTGATCTCTACAATGACCAGCAGCATCAGCATAACCTGGGATCTTATTAGAAATGCACATTCCCAGGCCCCACCCCAGACCGACTGCATCAAAAATTCTGCAGATGGGGGCCCGGCAAAATATATTTTAAGAAACCCTGCAGATGATTCTTATGCACCCTACGTGTAAGGGTCACCTCCATATAAATTATTTCCTTTTAAAAACTGTTTTTAGATTATATAGGCCAGAACTCTTAAAAGATCATTGGAACAGAGTGAACCTAGTAATCTAGTTTTTGCATATTCAGTAACTAAGTTTAATAGATAATATAGAAAATGCCCAGTTAAATTTGAATTTCAGATAAAGAATAAATTCTTTTTAGAATAAGTATGTCCCATACAATACTTGATATATATGTGTGTGTGTGTATGTGTGTATATATGAGAAATAAGTATAAATTTGTCATTAATCTGAAATTCAACTTAGAGTTCTGTGTCTTTACTTGCTATATCTGACCACCGTGTTGTCATCCTGTTCTTCCTCAAGTGCACTCTGGGAGGTAGGAGTGAGTAGCTGCCACTTTGGCGGGACTGGATAGCCTCTCTTATTCTGATTCTGCAGCAAGTCAAGCTGGGAAGAAAGCACCGAGTAATTCATGCCTGTGCCTTTTGTAAGCACTTGGCTGCATGCTGTGATTTGAGAAAACAGTAATTACTAGACTTAACATTACTTGTTTATTTTGTATCACAGAAAAAGATAATGCCTTTTTCTCCCTTTTAACCTAATAGCCTATTAAGAAAGCACAAGGTGTCCTCCCCATTAGTCCCTCCAGGGAATTTAAGCAAATCAGGCCAAGTGAGACAAGATAAGATGGAGGTTGGGGAGGATGATTTGTAAAAGAACGTAATGGCAGCCAGCAGGCCTTGAGTGAGTGGGGGCTGAGTTTTTGGTCAGGTTGTGTGTGTGTGTGTGTACATAAGTACACGCTTGGGTGGGAGTTGGAGGGATCCATAAAAGATTGGCAAACTAATACTTACTGGGTTCCTGCTGGTGTCAGGCATTGTGCATGAGTCTTTACATAAATTACATTTCATCGTGATGCTATTACAGAAACATCCTTTGAGAAAGGGAAATCGGAGACAGGAGAGCTCAGCACTGATGTTGCCGTTACCCCTCCTAATGGTACTTGTGCTTCTTCAGGAAGCCATCCTCTCTGTCTTGCTCACTTACTTACTTAAAGAATGCAGTTCACCTGTATTTACTGTGTGTGCCTTTCCCTCAAGAAAAAGACACGAATGCTTTTTAAGAAGAGAGAAATTTGTTCCAAACTATGAGCAGTTCGGAATTAAATTCTGAGATGAGCAAGAATCTTCCAACAATGAGCTGCTGAAGCCTTAAATGATTCTGCAACATGCAGTAGGAGTCAAGAGGGACCCGGCTGCATGTGGCTCAGGACTTAATCACCCTGTTGAGCTCCCTGACCCACAGCTGCTAATTGCAAAGCACTGTGAAAAGTATTCTTATTAGCTAGTTTACCTAGATATGTATTGCTTAGACAGGAATAGAAAGAGTTTACACTTGAAATGTTTTTTTTTTCCTGGCATATGCATGCTTTTGTTGTTAAGGATTAAGGATAGAGACGTGAACAGCCAAATGCATGTCCCCTCCCCCACCTCTGAAATGCCAGAGAATTACGATGGGAGAGTGATTCATGAACAGGAGGGTGAACGAGGAGACCAAATGGCCTCTGCCACCCTCCAGCCCCCACCTCAGGGCAGGAATAAATGACAGTGCCCAACAGTGAGTAATGCACTTTTATTGAACAACAAATGAACGAATGGCCAGGCGGTGAGATCAAGGGCAGTGGGCAAACAGAAGAGGGAGAAAGGGAAAAGGGGCCTTGGCAGTTGGATCTACCTTGTGTTGATTTAAGGAGGAGCAGATCAGGACTCTGACACCATTGGTAACTTTCCATAAAACTTAGCTAATATATTGTAGTATCTGTCTTCAAAGCAGCCTCCCAAGCAATTAGTTTAGCTGTAATTTGGGGACCGCTGACATAGCTTCCACAGTTTTTCACTAGCCATTAACCAAGCAGCTGTTTGGGGGAAAGTTTTTTTCTAAACTAATTCAAATTTAGGAATCACTTTTATGGGCACTCAAAGTGTTTTTATTTCTCCTTCCCTATCAAAAATGCTGTTTTTGTCATTTCTAACTGAAAGACAAAGGATTGCTTTACATAATGATTTTATTTGCTTAACCGGATCTAGACATAATTCAGTTTAATCTGCAAAAAGTAGTGGGAGAAGTAAGAACAGTCGAAAGTTTCCAGAAAGCTTATAAAAAAATATACATTACTTATTTTAACTTCTCGTACTCTCCTTCTGATAAATAAACACATTGGTATTTGGAATTCATTGGAAGTGAATTTTGTCATAAAGTTGATGTTTTTCAAATATATATGCAGTACTTGCCTTCTGTGTTAATGACGGTCTTCGTGTATTACACATGCATGACTGCATACGGGTTTATATATGTGAATAATTCCAGGAAATATGTCCACACAAATGTTTCTATGTTATGTATGTATGCATGTATATATGTATATATATGCATGTGTTTATGTTATATGTTGTATGCTTGTAATGTTCTCTCACATTGTAGTTGCTCAATAAATAGTAATTGTTCTTATTACTGAGTATAGCAAAACTCCATCATGATATGGAAGGTGAAGTCAAAAAATTAAAATGTGGGGTCACTTTGTTGTACAGTGAATTAAAAAAACAACAGTATTTTCAGCTGGTCTATAATGTCCCCCCAAAGCCCACAAAATAAAATTAAGAGTGAAACTTCTGTTGTACTTACAGTGCATACTGTGGACTCGGGCAGTTCCGAAGAGGCATCACTTCCTCCTGCACTTAAGCATGGGGGCTGAGCTGGGAGGGGGAAGAGCCAGAGCCGGTCGCTACTCGCATTAAATGTTAGCAGGCATGATCCTAGTGGTTTATGTTGTATTCTGATTAGTTGAAAATTACGATTCATGCATATTGTATGTTAGCTGGTAAACCAGATCGTTCACCGAACTAGTTACCTCATTTCTTTAACATTGAAGACAAGTGAAATATTTATTGTCATTTTATTAAAAGTATATTCTAATTTTTACCCTGAGGCTATATCAATGTGATGTAATTAAAACTGGCTGAAAAGTGAAAACTCAGTTAAAGAGGCAATGGGTGTAGTTAGGCAATGATGGCCGGTTAAATCTCTCATGGTAGTCGGGCCCTTCCAAACGCAGACAGAACTCTCAGTGCCATAAATGGGAGTGGGCCGATTGACGCAAGAAGTTTTTCCAACTCAGAGTCAGAATTGAGTGGGTATGTCATCATCTGGTCTGAAGGGACCTCATTTACACTTCGTTGATATACCCAAACAACAGTTCTTGTTTTCTTAAATACAGGCATTTATCTTTGAAAAATCAGAAGAGAGGCTCTTAAATATTGCTCATGTTGCAGGTTCTGTGGATAAAAAACTGCATAGACAGTTGCCTAGGCTGATTAAAATCATGTATTATGTACAAATTAAAACTATTGACCATTCAGGGGAACGATTACAAAGCTCTGCAATGCATCTGCACAGAATTCCATCAGTGTTTTCTGCCTGAGCCAAAGCAAAATGGCTTTTGATTCCTACAGCTCATTAATTTCCAAGTTGGATTATTAAGGATGATAATGTTTAGTTTCTCATTGTGTTGGGTTCTCTTCCTTTCGATTTTTAAAGAGTAAATGGATGTTTTACATCCTGGTCACGGATAGCAATTTCACAGCTCTGTCTTTAGTGCCGTGTGTGTGTGTGTGTGTGTGTGTGTGTGTGTGTGTGTGTGTGTGACCTTAAGGAACAAATCCCAGCTTTCCTTCTCAGTCAAACAGGAACAGAGCTCTCAAATTTGATATTTGCTTCCAAGGAAATTTCAGGAAATCCTTTCTCCCCTACTTCTTCACACTTTCTGGGTAACCAGGCTTTCTCCCCGTTGTCTCAGAATGGTGTGAGAATGTCCGAGAGGCGTGGAGACGATGAGAAAGTCTGAGGAGCCCCCGCCTGGGTGCAGGTCCCCTGTCACACACTCAGTCCTTTGGGTGACTTTGAATAATTACTTCATCTCTAAGGGTCAGTTTCTGCATCTGTTAAATAGGAATAGCACCCTTAGTACCAGGCACCTCGTAAGCACTTAATAAATATTAGTGGGGGAAGGACATTCCAGAAATCACTGAGGAGCTACATTTTGGTGGAGTAAAAAAAGTGGTGCTTTTGGAACCTAAAGTGATTGTGAGATTTGGGGCCTTGTTACTAAACTTCTCTGGGCACTTACTTTCTCTTAGGTAAAATGGGAGATATAATTACCTTATGGACTTCTTATAAAGAGAAAATAAAGTAACATACTTTTGGGCTACTTTGCCGAGAAATCATGGTTTCTGGCATCCAATGGAGGATTTGAATACCAGCTCTTCTACTTATTAGCTCTGTGATTTTGAGCAAGTTACTCCCTTTCTCTCTCCTTATTTGTAAAACAGGCACCATAACACCTCCATTGTCATGTGGATTTAGAATTAATTTCTATAAAGTTCCTAGTGCCTGGTAGGGACTTGATAAATGGCAGATTCATTGTTTTGCTAAATATTCTGTAATCTATGTAGCTCTGCATGGATATGAGCTTCCAACCTCATTGTTACTATGTCTTCTCTCTGGAAGTTAGACCAGTAAGCTCTTTCCCCCAAATCCCCATTGCAGCCTGTAGAAACCTGTAAGAGTTACTACTTCCCAGGAATGCCGGGTGGCAATGCTATGTAACATGAATTTTCGGACTTAAAGTTCTTGTTACCTTTGAAATCTCAGAAACACAAAGAAGGCATTGTCTTAGGAAAATGGTCCTGTCAGTGATCTGTTTTCTGCAGTGTGAGAAATCCAGACTAAACACATGAGGAGTTATTTATCTCACATAGGAGAAGACTCAGGAAAGGCAATCCAGAGCTGGTTCAGCCACTCAAATGCACCATCACAGGCACAGGCTCCTTCTGTCTACCTGCTGTTTCTTCCTCAGTAGCTTCTGTCTTCATGGCTCCTGTGAAAGCACATTCCGGGAAGGAAGAAGGGGGTAATGGGATAGCAACTTCCACTTGTGTCTCAGAGGCCAGAGACAGATTGTCTAGCTACCTCTAGCTGCAAGGGAGTCTGGAGGAAATATTTAACTGAACACCTTTTTTCCCCAAATGAAAATGGGATTCTAGTAGGAAGGAAAAAGGGGAGAGTAGATATCGTTTGGCAGCTTACACTGTCTGCCACAGTGGTCTGGGCTCCTGAAGGGTGCCCAGTGAGAAGGAACCTCTAGCAAAGCAGAGGTCTGTTTGGGTTGCTTCCAGAGATGACTTTGCACTAAAAATTCCAGTAATTGTAAGATTCAGACTATCTTCCTTTTTAAAATTTTATTATTGTGTGTGTGAGTGCTAAGAACTGATAACATGAGATCTACCTTCTTAATTCTTAAGTGTACAGTACAGTGTTATTACCTGTGAAATAAAGTACTATAAGGTACTCTTTGCTTTCCTTGCTTTACTCACCACAAGTGGGGATGTGAGTCTGTGATTGAGAAAAGCAGTTTATATCTATGGTGATCGGTTTGGCTTGGTTTGAACATTTTTGTTTTTCTCAGGTTTGCAATGGCCTCAGGTGTTCAGCTGACACACTGTCTTAGCAGGTCTGTCCCCATAGTCTATAGTTGGAGATCTGTCTTCCCAAAGTAATTAGTGGACCTTCCCCATACCAGCCTAGACCCACGCTGGGGCTCTGTGCTGGGCAGAGCCCAGCAGGCAGTGCAACAAGCAGCAGCCCTGCATTTTATAGTTGGACCTGCTTGCTTCACTGTGAAGAGGGAAGCACTTGACTGAAATGTAAGTCCCACTCAAACAAGTTTGGCCTAACTTCACTCAGTTCATAGGTATTGCTATGACTTCTTGGTCTTGGGAAGCAAAAATAAATCAAATACATAAAACCAAGATTGGCACCATAAATACAGAAAATATAAGCCCCCCTAAGAAAAGTGTCTATTCTTGTTTGCTAGAGGGGAGTCTCAAAGGGAGGTGGAATCACCTTCTTGATATGAAAGTAGCTCTCAACACAAGGGAAAAAGCAAAGTGTATTCTGCTGACTTTTGACCCCGTGGCTTAAGTTTTTATATTACTTAGTCTTTTAAGGTCCCTATTAAATCATGGATGTCATATTTAACACATGACTTATTGATTAGACTATCTTCCATAATACTGAATCTTAACTAAGTTTATCAAATTAGCTCTAGAAAATTTCACTAACTTGAAATTTTCTTGGGAGCATAAATTGGGCTTTCT
>CM052539.1:169891649-170026434 GCA_028533065.1 Trachops cirrhosus | reverse complement strand
TTCATAGCTATTAGGCTTTTGGACTTAGTCACTATGATGCATTCAGCTAGTTCAAATAAACTCCTGAAAGGAATTACATATTTGTTCATAAAGTAATTTATAATGAATTATTAACAAGACTCCCATGTGTACACGGTTTATTAGCAAATTGAGGTCATCCTTCCCTGAGCGGAGTCAGCATGGCCATCGCTGACAGTTCTGCTCTTTTGAATGAATGAAATAGCTAACGAATCATTGTTGAGGAAGAAGAGCAGGGAAGCTGTGGCTCACTTTTCTCATTGATTTCTCTGAGTTTCTGCCAATACTGATCTTCTATTATGAAAAAGATAAGGGTAGAATATTTTTCATTAAACACCATTTTTATTGAAGAGTATTTGTTCATTGCTTCTAAATACAACTGGAATTTCAACCAGCTTCGTGACTTCAAATACAGTTAAGATATTGTACCGCCCCCTGCACTGCAGGGTCGGGTACCCCACTGCCCACTCGGTGTCTTCATCAGGATGTGTAAGTACACATCAGGGTGTGTGCCTCATCAGACCAGTGCCTCAGTCTTACGGTGCCCAAACAGATCCTCTCACTGCTCTCCCAAAACTGTTTTTCAGTGGTCTTCCCCAGAAGGCAACTCTGTCCTTCTCATGCCTCGGGCCAAAAGCGTCATAGCTTATTCTCCATGACTGTTCACTTTCCCTCATAACATACCTATGTATCTTTATATCCAATATTTTAAGAAATCTTATTGTCTATCTTCAAAACATATCAATAAAAATTTGACCATATCTCAGAACCTTCTACACTGTGACCCTCTTTTAATCCCCTACCACTCTTGCCTGGATTAGTTTAGTAGTCTCCAAACTCCTCTCCCTCCTTCCCCCCTTTAATTTATTGTCCACACAGCAGTCAACGCATTTCTTTAGGCAACTGTGGCAGACAATGGAACTCCTCTGCTCGAAACTGCTTAATAATGTTTCATGTCATTCAGCACACAAGTTAGGTTGGGGTCCCCAGTGCCCACCACGCCTCATCTATTTCTAGTCTCCCACTCACTGGCCTTCTTGAGGAAATCCATGAAGGAATGAGTCATGGATTCTGTTTCTAGGTCTCGAGGTCAGCACAGTCCTGTGGAAAACCACAAGCTCTCGTTTAAAGTCCAGCTTAGCCACTTAATAGTTTACTTAGCCAAATTACTTAATTTCTGTAAAATGGAGATAATGCATACAGTGCTTATAAAATAAAAAGAGTTATATAAACTGCCTGCCATATATTTTTGATCAATACACAGGACCTCTTTTATCATTTATTTGTTTTTAATGGAGATACTTATTTATCATAGTATAGTTTTGCAGTTTACATGGAAAAGACTATTTGAAAAACTTTAAATAATAACAGCAAACACTATTGAACATTTCCTCTCTCATAAAACTTCTTGGTATCTGTGTTATAGTACACTTTGCTAGTTCATTTTCTCATTCATTTGGCAAACATTTATTGAACACCTAGTTTGTGCCAGGCATTTTTCTTAACAGAGGAGTTATGGTAGTGAAAAAAAAAAAAAACAGAAAAAAATTCCTCTTCTCACGAAGCCAAAGACTGTTAATAACAGAAAATAGTTATGACAAGTAAGGTAAATATGTGGTGTTGGGAAGCAGATGCAAGTAAAAAACATAAAGCAGGCAAGGGGAAGATGTGAAAAGTTGGGGTAGAATCTTAGATGGGAGAGCCTGGGACGGCCACCTCTTCTACCTCTCAGGCCGTTCCTGGATCCCGTTAGTGGTGCCTCTCCCTCTTCCAGAATCTTAAACATCAGCAGCTCCCGAGGCTCTTCTCCTGTTCCCTGACTTCCTCGTGGGTGATTTTAGGACACACTTTGACGGCTTCATTTATTTCCCCCGCAATGATTGGCCCCAAATCTTCACCTGGTCAAGGCAGACTCCTACTGACTGCCTTTACTCCTGGATGTCTCCATACAGATATCCAACCACAGACCATGTGTCTGCAGTGAATTCATTCCCCTGCCCTTTGCTCAAGCCTCCTTGTGACGCTGCCTCTGGGGCTTGACCCTCCACTGAGCTTCAGCTCCTCCCTGTGCTTCACCAGCCCTGAGGAATCAGACATGCGGCCTGTCCGACCTCCCTGCGTAAAGTCTCTCAAATCCTCTCCTCCTGCCCATCCTGTCATGTCCACGAACCCAGCATTGCTTCTCACATGAAACTGCCCTGTAAAAATTTTTTTCTGTCTCCACCAGCCCCCAACTTATGTTTTACTCTACTGACAGATGAATTTCTTAAAAATGGAGTTTTGATCACATCTCTCGTTTATTCCAAGATGTTCTCCTTTTACTTTTAATATAATCCCTCATTCCGGCACAATCTGACCCCAGTCTTCCTTCCCACCCGCATCTCGCGGGTCCACTTTCCTCCCCACTGCGCAGACTTGTCATTTCGGTGACTCTCCCTTGACTCTCCCAATGCACCACTCGTTCCAGCCTAGACCTCTCTCCGAAAGGCCACCATCAGACACACCCTGACTCTCCCTTCAGTCTGTCCAAACCCTGCTCATCACCGTGAGCCAACGGTGCTCAGAATGACATGGGGCACTGCTGGGGTTGCACAAGATAACCCGTCTGGGGCAGAGTTAGGATAGAAAATTCCATTCCTGTTTGTTTTTTATGCTTAGCTTTAGTAATATGTAAGATTCAGACTGATGCCGATGGCCTCACTTAGGTGCACAGATAGGTGTTCTGAGGGTAAGAGGCTGTTCCCCGAACAAAGGTGTTGGGGTGCTCTCACTCTTTCATCGTTCCAGCATATCGTGGGAAATTTTAGTCTAGATGTGCCCAATTAAGTGGCTTTATAGATTATATTATCAGAAAAAAAGAGAGTTTAAAAAAATATTTTTAATCATCATTCAATCACAGTGGTCGCCATTTGTTTTTCCCCGTTACTGTCCCCTGCCCACCCCCCACCTCCCACATTCAACCCTCCCTCCCATTGTCCTGGTTTATGGGTCCCTCATACATGTTTTAGAGAAAGGAGATTTTATTATACTTGGTACTGAGATGAGCAATGAGCGCAAAGTCTTTCTATCACATGAAAATTTGGTAAAAGGGTTGGCACATTTAAAGCTGAGTTGGCATTTCTTTCTTTCAAAAAAGATGTGTTTTAGCCTTGGCTGGTGTAGCTTAGTGGGTTAAGCGCGGGCCTGTGAAACAAGAGATCACGGTTCGATTCCCAGTCAGGGCACATGCCTGGGTTGTAGGCCAGTTCCCAGCAGGGAATGCACAGGAAGCAACCATACATTGATACTTCTCTCCCTCTCTCCTTCCCTTCCCCTCTGAAGATAAATAAATAAAATCTTTAAAAAAAAAAAGATGTGTTTTAAAATCTCTGGTCTTTTCTGTAAGAAAACATAGCCCTCAGGATCCCACTCCCCTGAAGATACTTTAAAATAAAAATAAATAAAGAAATACACACCTTCAAAAAAGGTGGCATTTGGATCATATAAATTTGCTACAGAAAGAGCATTTTAAGAATGGAAATTTAGAAATGTTTTCATTGTTATAAGAATGTTATTGCTGATTTGACATGGGTAACCTATCAAAATGCCTCATCTGACACTTTAAAAACTTCTAATTTTATTATCTAACCTGCTTTAAAATCTTCTAAAGAAAGTTTCAATAGTTTTTAACCCATTTGTGTATGTGTGTGTACGTATATACATGTGTATGTGTGTGTCTCACACCAAAACCTTCTAAACAGTTTCCCAAACAACTGACATTCAGTGAAAGTACATGTTCAGTGAAGGCATCCGATTTTTAAAAGTCATGTAGGTAGAAAACTTTAACATAACTGGTAGGAGGGATTAAAAAAGGGCTTAAGCACAGCTGTTAGTGCACTTTCGCATTTGGAACTATACATCTTTGAGCAAATGTTCAGTGGGGCATTGTTAGTAATTACCCAAAAAAGTAAATGAATCTAAATATAAATCACTATGGAAATGGACAAATAAATTGTGGTCTAGTCATACAGTGTAATTCCATGCAACTACAACAATGAGGGAACTAGAGCTATATGCAATAATTGGGTCATTTTCAAAAACGATTTTAGAGCAAAAGCAAGGAGCAGGTTGCAGAAGGATATATAAATGTTGCTACCATCTTTTATGTTATTTACTACCAAATGGCAACTTTATTGTTTTAGATATGTCTATATGTGATAAAAGTAAAAACACATGCATGGAAGTGAGACCCACCAAGTGCAGATTCTACTTGCTTCTGGGGGAGGAATGGGACCCGGGAAGGTGCTGAAAGGCCTCAGTGGCTGTTTTCATGTTTGATCACTCATGCGGGCCAGTGGATACACAGGTTTTCCTTTTTTTTTTTTTTTTTTTTAATTCAGGGATTTATGCAACTGTCATCAAGTATGTGTCTAAGTGAATACATTTCTTTTTTTTTAAGATTTTATTTATTTTTAGAGAGGGGGAGGGAGAAGGAGAGAGAGAGAGAAACATCAATGTGTGGTTGCCTCTCATGTGGTCCCCATTGGGGACCTGGCCTGCAACCCAGGCATGTGCTCTGACTGGGAATCGAACCTGCGATGTTTTGATTCGCAGCCTGCGCTCAATCCACTGAGCTATGCCAGCCAGGGCTACAGGTTTTCCTTTTATTATTCTCTGTGCTTTTATGTACACCTGAAATATTTCATAATGAAAAATGTTTGGGGCTATTAAAGATGGTTTTCTTTAACATCACTTTGAGGAAATTACAACAATGACAAATTTGTAGATGTATATCCATGGCAAAAAAAAAAAAGATTCTGAGATGCTCTATTAATTTTAGAAAGCTGGCATGAAACTGCTATGAATTTCTGAAAGTGTGGGTTATCAGATTTTTGTAACCATTGGAGAAACTCCCTCTGATTGTTAAATATAAAATCCCAGATAGCTGAACAACCAAGAGGGATATAACGTTTCAGAATCTAAAAGCAGATAGAAATGTAGAGGAATGGGGATCGGATCCTATCAGTATTTTCTGCTTTGCACTTGGCAGAATCTTTCTGTATTCCTCCAACAATTTCTAGTACCTGACGTCTTCCATATCCATAAGAAAATCAAACAAAAATGCATTAGTAATGATAAAAATCCATTCTCATTAAATTGTATCAAGGTCAATTTCAGATTAGATTTTTCAAGAGACCCAAGTAAAACTTTGGTAGAAATCTACATATCTAAACCAAGCTTATGAAAGCTTTCTGTTTATTTAACTTGGGGAAATATTTCTTTTCAATTTACTTAATAGGTGACTTCCACTTAAGAAATTGAACTCTATAATAATAATATTGTTCACCTGTGTTTTAGAACTCAAAAAGCAGTATTTAATAAAATAAAACATTAGCAATTTAACAGAGGTAGGCCAGGTTTAAAGGCTTGTGATTCAATCTCCAACCTAAGATGAGGTGAAGAAAATGAAGAAAATGTGGATTCAGAGTCTATTGAAGAAGCCATGTTAGCTACTTTTAAATATTAAAAGAGGAGAAACAAAGAAAGTGTTCAGGTGTGGTGTAAAGACAAGATTTATGGTCAAATGTATCCAATTAAAAGCATAACTTGGACAAGTCATTATAATTTTACTTAGCTTCACTTTCCTCACTTGTAAAATGACAATGATAAGATTATTTTAAAGATCAAGGAAAAATAAAACATACGTAACTTCATTATTATATGTATCATTACTTGACTTTTTATAATGCCAATTTGCCCTAAATATCCAGAAGATCCCAACATAAGAAGTTGAAGAGATCCCAATAGGGATTCATTGTCATTTTCTGAATTGCTACACTCATCTCCAAATTATTTAGAAAAAAAAATCACAAAAGACTTGCTTTTCATAAATAAATCCTAAAAAATGTTTGAATGGTTTTCGTTAGGAAACAACAGCATATTTCTGTTTAGAGCTCTTTTTCTTTTCTTTTTTAAAAGTCAAATTATGAAGACCTTTGTGCCCCACTTTTAAAAATATTTGAGTTTATATGATAAAAATAATATGGTCATAAAGAATGAAAGCTACAAGCTTTGAGGTTGTAAAAACACTCTCTTGGGCAGTAAGTTTCAGGAGCTGCTCCCTGCAAAGGCAGAGAGGAGGCTCTGAGGCATTCTCCGTCATGTAAGAAAGACAGACATGCACATGAAGGTAGAAACCATTGGAGTCCGGGGCCACCATGCACAGTCACGCATTTGGGACAGAGCAGAATGCCAGGTGGTGTAGTTTGACATAGATTATGTGGGGGAAAGTGCGGAGCTACTTGCTTATGTTGGGTATCAGATACTGTGCTATTTTCAGATACAAATATGAGGATGACTTATCTCCCCATGCAAAACCACTCCCAGCTCAGTGGGGAAGACAGTACACCTACAGGCACATGAACAGATAATTACAAAAGAAGGTGGGAGTGCTAAGAGAATGATAAGCACCAAAGAAGAAAACCTAATCCAGCCTGAGCTGAGCCTAAAAGCATGAGTAGCAGTTAGGGGACTGAAGGTAGGACAGTTTTCCAGGCCTGTGGGCAGTCACAGCTGAGGTGCAGAGACAACCAAAGGTCTAACGTATCCATGGAGCTATAAGCAGTTTGTCGTTATGGGACTCTACAGGGTGAAGCATTGAACAGTATAGCTCTGAATGCTCAAAAGCCAGATCTGCCTGGTGTGCTGTGGTCTAACATTACAGCCACAGATAAGCCCATGAGCTTTGGACTGGCCTGAATCGGGAAAGTCCTGTCTTCCCCGCGCGCTATCTGGCCTAGGTTAGATTAGATGAACCTGAAATGTGTTCTGCTTACGACCGCTCTTGTCCTCTAGTGTGCCTTCCCCGAGACTCCCTAATCCTACCGATGACTTCTATCTCTGGGTTTACTGGCGGTTTCTTTTATCAAGCACCACTGACAGTTTTCAAATAACTTTCCATCCCAGTGAATTAGGCCTAGAACTTCCATATGATGTTTTCAAACATGCCATCAGCATACAACTCATTTTCTTTCATTTAAAATAATATATATTTGTTTTTATCTAATTACAGAACTGTTTACATAATTTACCTAACCAATTTGATATTTTTAGACATTTTGTTTTTGCAGTATTTACTATCATAAATAATGTGAGATGAATGACCTTATATGAATCTCTGTGATTTTAAACTTATGTCATTTAACATCTGTGTTTTTCTCCTGAGAGTATATTTATAGAAGCGTAATTATTGAGCAAAAAGCAAGTGTATATTAACAATTTTTTAACATATTGTGAAATTGCTCTCCATAAAAGTTGTCCCAGTTTACCCTCCCACTCTCGGGTGAGGGAAGTGTCTATTTCTCCACCTCCCTAGTTATTTTTCAACAGATTCTACTAGGCTAAATCCACTGAGTGGCCCCATGTCTTCCTTGGGCGTGGACAGTCAGCGTGCAGACTGTCCTGTGAGAAGATCCAAGGACAGATATTCGTATCTGATTAGAAGAAACGTACGCACATTTGAGAAGTTTAGCAAATTGTGGGAATTCTAGATTAGCAATCAGAGGGAACGTTCTTCTGGTGCTGTTTATTCTAGATCAGTGATTGCTCCATGTGAAGAGCGGGCATGACTCTTCTGGCCCTTTTCTTTTAAAATCAAGAAATTTAACATAAAAATCTAGATGTATGGCTCTCTCCAAAAAAAAAAAGGAGACAGGAGACATTTGAAAACACTGACCCACAAGGTGCAACCAACTAGAGCTAGGAAGTGCTGCCCCCTTCAGACGGGGCAGGTACCTCCAGGTGACCACATACGTATTTCACCCACCTGGCTTCACTCATTTAAGGTGTCTGCCTGGCCTTTATCAACATTTAAATTTGAAACCCCACCCCAAGCACTGCTTCTTTACTGGAATCATAGTAAAATTCTGTTGGAACAGAATTCTAGCACAGACTTAGATATAGTGAAGATCAATCCATGAATTTGAAATATATCAACAACATAGGGTTGGCTTCTGAATTGGTATAGCCTATCCAGTTCTACATTATAGATTTCACCATAATATGTTTACATAAATATATGTATAATTTATATATAAAATATTCATAGCTAAAAATATAACTGCTAGTCTGTTATTAGAAATATATGCAACAATAGACTTCAAACAAGAAATATAAGAGTTTTGTTCATACCTACTTTCCAATTTAATTCAAACTGCAGTAAGCTTACTTGGAAAAATAATAGCCAATTAAAATTTTAAAATATCTATCTAGCCCATGATCTGAAGACAGAATTATATTAATTTCATTAAGCTCAAAAGTATAATTAGACATATATCTATGCATGGTGTCAGGATTCTGTAGGCAGTTAGTTATGCAAGACCATGGGGGAATTAAAGCCTGTGAAATAGATATTCTGGAGTCTTTTCAATTGCAACATAAATACAAACATACAGAGTAAAGATGGCAAAACTCTCAGGAGAAAGCTGAACAAATGATAGAGATATAAGCACACACCTTTGTCAAGAAATGGGCCTGAGGTTTTATTTTAGTAAATCTTAGTTAAACATATCAAGAGGATTTATGCTAAGGTTTGCAAGTAATATAGATTTCTTTTAAAGCACCAGACATGAGTCTTAAGATGTCCTATATAAAGAGATTTACATGACAAGTAAGAAAGAGAATGTTTTAAAGGTTTGTTTTATTTCAACGACTTTTAAGGTAAAAATAAATGCTTTCTTCACCAAGGCATCTGTTGCCCTGTGAAATGCACAGAGTAGCAATAGCTTAGATAAATGAAGAATTTAGAAGTGTGCCTAATGTGGTTGGTTAACTTAAAACATCGCAGAGTCTGCTCTACCATTTTTCCAGATCTTAATATCACCTTAGTTTTTTATTTATGTCTTAATTATTTATCAAGGAGAATATACAAAATAAAGTACCCATCACCCAGCCTCAAAGACCTTAAACAGCCAATTCCGCCATATCCCCTAACCACTTTGCCCTTCTGTATGAACTTGAAGCAAATCCCAGATGTCATAACATTTCATCCATAAATGTTTCAGTGTGTATCTTTAAAAGATAAAGACTCTTTTATTGTTGTTGTTGTTGTTGTTAAACTTTACCATTATTATACCTGAAAAATATATATCCTCAATATTCTCAAATAACCTATTGTTCAAACTTTTAATTGCCTCACAAATGTCATAATTTTTATAGATTATTTTTAAAAATCAGGTTTTGAATCAGTGCTTACATTGTGGTTGCTTCATCTTTTATGTTGCTTTTTATTGGTAGGTTCCTCCTCTACCTCTTTCTTTCTTGAAATTTAGTTCATAAAACATAGGGTTTTTTAAATAAAAAGCTAAAGGGAATCAAATTCAAACTTGTTTTTTATCTTTCAAAAAATTAATCTGATTAAAAGGGGGAAGTGAATCAATATTTGGTTATATATGTATAAATGTCTATGTATGTGTTTGTAATTCAGGATCTAATTTTAGGAACATTTCACAACTATGTGATCATTCATTTACTCTTGCACACATTCATTCATTTCCTTTTCCATCCATCCCTACATACATCTATCCATCCACCCACCTATCCATCCATCTATCCATCCCACAGCCCTCTGTCAACACTCTACATGCCAACACTCCTCTAGCCAGTGGGGCCTGCCAAGTAAAGTAAGACACTATTCCTTCCCATAAGTGGCTTGTTCATTTAAGAGCCAGAACTATAAACAAGTACAGGGTGATAGATGCTCTAATTGTTCTTGCAACTTAGTTTCAGAGGAAAGAGAGAATTGCCTCTTCATGGTTGATTTCTGAACCTCCCAATAATCTGGGTCAGCATGGGCATTCTGTGCCTGAGGGATTATTTCCAGCTCAGCATTTCCTGATGCAGGAACATCAGCATCCTCTTCTTACACATCTTCTGTTCTTTAGAAGGCACTGATTCCTGTCTTAGCATGCACCTGCACACATTATCTCCCTCATCAATTAACTCGGTATTTGTCAAGCATCCATTGAAATCCAGTTCACTATGCACCCTGTAGAAATAGCTGCTGCACGAGGTGGGCATGGCCTGGTATAAACCTGGGCAGTGCATATGTGACCCATCCTTGCCCTCAGCAGATATCCTCCACATTCTTAGAACAAATTGGTTTCAAAGTGTTGACTTCACTAAAAAATGAAAAGCTTCCTCTCCCTCTTTGGTTTATCTGAGAGCTTCATATAATCCTTTTTAATAGCCTACACCAAATTTTGATACATCTTTATTAGGTTGGGAAAGCCTTGAACCCAAGTTCCTCTATCAAATATGGTAAGACTTTATCTTGCCCAGAATTCTGTGTCTATGGTCAGTTTCTGCTTAAACACCCAACTCTAACCCAGTGGACTCAAAGACCTTCAGCATACTTCTTCAGGAGTCCTATGAGTTGCTGCCTTCCTTAAGCACCTTACCCCATTGCTGTCAAAACTGTCCTTTGCATGAGATGGTGAGCACCTGAAGTAAGCCTCCAAAATGTGCAACTGTGAAATTGTAGAAGTAAGAGAAGGCTAAGCCCAAGAGAGTGACTGCGTCTCAGGCAACCCAATGGGGGCAGATGTGGGCAGCCCAGGGAAGTGCAGAGATTGGGGTAGCATGGTGGGTTAGTGAGTTGGCCATCCCGCACAGAGCCAGTCTTCCTCCCACACTCCACATCTTATTAATTATAAAATCTGTGGGGCCCTCATTTGAGTACTTCTAGAATCTGTCCCCGCCTTGCAGCCCCACTGTACATCCCGCCCCCAGCCACCATCATCTCTCACCTAGCTCCAGCTGTAGCCTCCTGATTGTTCTCCCTGCTTCCACACCAGGCACATTCCCACCTCCAGACCTCTGCATTTGTGGTTCCTTCTTCCTGGAAGTCTTTCCCCTGGTTGTCCTTGTTGCTCACGCTCCACCTCCTTCAGGTGCCTGTTCTATCATTACTTTATTAGTGAAACCTTTCCTGATCCCTCCCTTTTTCTTAAAATTATAATACACATACTCACATCCAGCTCTCCATATGTGATTTCCCTAGCTAATTTTTCTTCACATTCTTATACACTGTATTTTTCCTTGTTTATTTGTTTATTGTCTGTCTAAAAGATAAGCTTTATGAGAGTGAGGATTTTGTCTTTTTTTTTTCTTTTCACTGCTGTACTCCTAGTGGCTAAATCAGTACCTGGCACATAGAGGGTGCTTAGTAAACATTGGATGGATGGATAGATGGATGGATGGATGGATGGATGGATGGATGCACGCATGCATGGATCAATGACTTCCTTCCCCAAAGAATTAGGAGTCCTCCATGTGACACCAACTTAAGCCTACCTCTTGCCCTTGAGGTATGGAAACACACAATAATACTCTCATGATGATAGCCAAGGTATGTCTAATAGAGTTATGAATTGAATCGGGAATGTTAGCTGTGTGGGAAAACTCTCAGTAAAGAAGACAACAGTCAGATAAAATTCCTAGTGTGCTCAGGAAGCTTAGACCTGGGGTAAAGAGGAAAAGATGCTGGAGAGGTAGGAGGCATGGTTATATATGCCATTGGCAATTTTCCTTGGTCTACAATAAATATAGTTCCTTCTCTAGACAGAAGCAGTGCTAGGAGCTCAGGGAGGCATCACTCGTCCGCAGCCCAGATTTCCTCACGGGCACAGCCAGGGTGCACAGGACATGTGGGCAGCCTGGGGGGCCTAACAGTCAATGTACCTTTAAATGGTTATTTTTCACATATTTGTTCAACATACATTTAATGAGCATATGGGAAAAATATTTTCTAGTAACAAAAATTGCAAACCTTTTTGTTCAAATTCAATGTGAGGTATTTATTTCCTTCCTTGATGTAGCACTATATTTTAACATATTTAGAATTGCTTCACATCACAGTTTTCCCGCCACTCATAACCAGATAGTGTTAGTCATCAAACTCACTGAATATAAACTTCACTTGCATGGGTATGCTCAAAATATATTTAACATTTTTTTTATTTCTGTACTTTGTGTTGGCAAAATATTTCCCACTTTTCTCTCTTTGACTTACGCATTTTTTCAAGTGAGACCACTTCCTGAGAGATGTACTAAAGGATGTAAAGTTGAGTGAATGAAATAAATCATTGTTCCCAGGGAGCACACCAGTGTATGCTTTATTCAGTTTGTTACAGCTGACCACAACTTGTGAGTAGGGGACTGCCAGCCAGTAAGCTGTAAGATAGTATTTAGACACAGGTCTGTGACTCCTGCATCCACAGCAAACATATCTGTATGGAGGGGAAGTGCCTGATTTTATTTTTGAAGAGAACAGTTTTCCAACTGGTGTTGGACCAGGTGACATCTTGCCAGTTTTGTCAGAGGTGTCATGTGGAAACTGAGTCAGCTGGCTCTGTGCCCAATCACCACCTGGGTCTTCTGAACTGTCTCTTTCCCCACTGTCTTTGTTGTGTGCACTGCCATGCAGCATAGGCTGGTGGTCCGGGACAACCTGACACTATCCCTGTCTGTAGTTTTTCAGGGGAGAAGGGGAAGGAAAAGGAGGTCTCTTTACCAGTTTTAAGCTCTGCCTTCATCACCCATGTCATCCTGCTGGCTCCTCAGTTAATGTTATAGCTCCTCAGTTAATACACACCCGCACCTCCACCCCCACCCACCATACACATAGACACACGCAGAGGCATATTTTCCCAGGGCTAGGTTTCCAGCTTTGCCTGGAAAATGTGCCTAGAACCAACCCTTTTTTTCAGATGCCCTTATCCTTGGCATAAATTTCCTTTCACAATTTTCTGGATCTTCTCTTGACAATTGATCTTTATCAGACCCACTTTCTTGCAAGAGAAACAGTGAACCTCAAAACAAGAAGGATCAAAATCTTAATCCCTCTCCTCCAAAGAGATCCCTTGGCCCCCACGCACACTTCCCCTGCGCCACTCTCATCAATATCTGACTTTCATAACCAAGGAGGATGGGAAAGCGGGGCCTCTGCCAGGCCAAGCGTCCAGTTACTCTCTTCCCCCACACAGTAGCACCTGCCTTACATGTGCGGAACTAGTAGGGCCTCTCAAAGGAATCCTCTTGTCCCCAAGAGAGACTTCTGGCCCAATGTAAGGTTAATAAAAAAATGAATGATCAAACAAACTCTCTCAGCTTTGAGCATTTATGGACTGACCATTGGAACCTCGCACTGAATTAAACTGTTCGTTACTACATGCTCTTTGGTATAACTATTATGTAAAGCTGTTAGTTTTGTTTTTTACTTAAATTGTCAACTATCTATCAGTAAAGAATTTGTGACAGCAAGAAGAGCTTGAGTTTAGGTATGGCCAGTTGTCACCCATCTTAAATGGGGCAGAAAATCTATTATATTAATGTGCATTTGGAGTAGGCAGATTTTTTATTAAATTGTTTGCCAATTAAGTGGGTTTTAATTGGGGAGGATGAGTGATGTCCAGTGTGATCAATCTTATTAAAATGATAAATCTTTCATGCATAAAGTTTTAATATTTCAACCATGAGATTAGAACTATTGTGTTCCAAATCTCATTTAAATTGTTTGCCAAAGGCTTGCATTATAAACAATTTATGATAATATAAAGTCATCATGGGCAAAAAGCAGTGACAGATAACTTTTAGTGGTTTTCAGAACAATTGTTCATCCAACGAAATGGTTTCCCATCAAATCTGATACATCTGTTAAAGAAAATATTTAGTGATGTGCTAATTACCTTCAATAGTTCATTACTTTTAAAAAGTGTTAAAATTAGTTATATCTAGAGAAGGGACTCCAAGCCCTTTGTTGCAATGAATAATGCAAAGGTTTGTCTAAATTCATGCAGTCCTATTTATAAAAGAACACCTGGGTAGCTTTATTCTGAGCTTAGAACAAAACATAAAATGGTTGAAAACTTGATATTTAAATCTACTCATTTGCATTCTTAGGCAGATGAGCAGCGGTAAAATAGCCTTGCTGAGGATATAGAAATCCGGATCAGCGATGCTCTAACCACCAGTGGTGGGGTGGGGAGAATGAGGGCATATCAGGATGGATGCTGGGAGTGATCCTACTCCCCTCTTAGAAAGAAGCAGCGCCAGGTGCTGACCTCCCTGTTTGTGACAGCAGACAGAAGAGCTGCTGGCAGCAGGGACTCTATTTTTATGCTGTTCTTTCTCTATTGCCTTCTTTTCACCCACTCCTGGCTTCAACGTGTCCCTTCCTGCACCCTGCGCTCCAGAGTGCGCATATGCAAACACACACACACACACACCACTTATTTCTGTTGAAATTTCCTCCCCAAAGTTCTCTTCCCACATTTTGGGGGACAGTGGGTTTTGGGGACCACACCAGCCTCACAATGCCCCATACCCTGAACTGAATCAAGGACAGGGGAGCTAGGAGCCACCTGGAGCACCAGCCTGCAGTGGGAATGAGATGGATCACCACAGGATCTGACATATTTCCACACACGACTTCTTAACCTCCAAATGCAATCTGGTCTGGATCCTAGGGAAGAATAGAAGATCCTCAAATGAAAAGTGGAAACCAAAATAAAAGTCTTTACCAGAACACTCCAACTTCTGTTAAATAATTTTCTCTACATACACAACAATTTCTATATTCAGAGTAGATCACCAACTCAACTGCCTACCTGACTGCCTCTGAGGTCAGCTGTCAGAGTCCATTAAAATTCGGAAACTGAAGAGCACTGGTTACCAGTAATGTCTTAGCAACCACATCCATGTGCATTTCAGCCACTGTTTCTGTGGGTGCCAGATGCTACCCAGGTGTATATGAAGGAAAAGCAATGGATGTAAAGGGAAAGCCAAATGAATGAGAATGGCAGTTACTTCAGAGCACAGCAACCCTTCATTACATACATACTACTTTTAATAGAAAGTCATTGCCTCCTCTCCTTGACTAAATAAATTATGAATAAATAATGAATGAACAGTAAGTTGAAGGAAGACCAAATCACTTGTCAGGGTGGAGGCACACTGCGTAAATTAAAATCTAGGCTGGAAGTAAAGATGTGATAGCTCAGTGATTGAAAAAAACACCTACTTTTGTTCGCTGCCACCTGCTCTCTTGGTCTTCCATGCTGATGGCCACTCCTAAGTCATCTGGGTGGCAGAGCCTTTGCCTCCCTCTCCACTTTCTGTCCACAACACTTGGACTGGTGGCCTCCAGCCAGGCCCGAGGCAGAGCTGTGAAGGAGCTGGTGTGGCTTGACCGCACCTTAGGCCTGACTCCATCAGCCTTCTCCCACCCCACCCTCATTTGAGCCCTCCCCCCGGACCAGTGCAGATGGCCCGCCTTTTCCCTACTACAACACTCTGTTCTCCCTCCAGCCTTACTGCTTCCTGGGAGTATTCATCTCCTCTCCCCATTCAGGCCGCCACCATGGAAGTCGTGAGTTAGTGAGGGATTAACAGAAACTCATGTCCTGCTTTCCCAAATACACACAGCCGGCACAGGGGCAGAGCCTCATACTGTCCCTCCAGGGTACACCCTGACAGGGAGCCCACTGCCTTTGTCCCTATTCCATGTGGGCACTGCCCTGCCCAGAATATTGTTAGATTCTGCTCACAAGACACCAGGAGGTTGAAATTCACATGCAAAGGGTCATGAGTACCCTTCTGTGTCACGCAGTGTGCAGTGAGTTTTAACAGGCGACAGCAGCCACATTTCTACCTCTAAAAATGCCCAGAAGTAAAATCCTCTTCTGACACTTCACCTCCCTTATTCGGAACCTCACCAAAATCGGACCTCCAGACTGGCTTGTGGTACACAGTACTTGGATGTATCCCAAGAGACCCTAAAAGATTTCAAGATTATGTTATAATGAAAGCTGGATAATTTTTAATTAATAAAACCTTTATGGAATAGTTTTTAGCTCACACTCATGAGAATCAGACGCTACTTATAATGATAAATTATCATTTAAAATGCAAAGTGTGCAGACATACTAGGGAATAACTACAGTAATTACTCACTATGGCCATTAAAATGCTTCCTGGAGATGCTTCATGCAGCCTCCACCACCTGGGACACCCTTCTGCTTTCTCCCTGACAATGTGAGTCCATCATTTCTTTCAAGACACAACTTAAGTCTCATCTTTTAAACAAGCCTTCTCTTTCAACCCTACCAGCACACACCTGCATAGAGATTGCTTGGTAATTGTCTGAGTTCTTCTTGGGTTAACACTATATCTTCTCTTCTTTGTTTTCTTCATGAAGCTTAGTAAAACTGCCTGCATACCAAAGACCAAATACACTGTAGAATACGAGATATCACACAACAACAAAAAAAAACTGATGGACCAATGGGTAAATGGAAATAATTCACCAATTAATCAATCAGTGCATAAATACATACATTTGGAAAGCCGATCAAGAAAGACATACACTGAAACTTCAGTTTGCCAAACAGTTATTATCTTCACCTAAAAGTACAGACTTAGGTTTGGAGTAATGAGATGTGAGTTTAGGCTATAAACATCAGACAAGTTAGTTTACATGTCTTGGAAATCATTTCCTTTATCTTTTTTTAAAGCACAATACTAAATCAAATGAGAGAATGAATGAGCAAAGCCCTCATAAGTGATGTAAATGTTAGTAATCACCAGTATTATTTAAATGAAGGAGGGGGAAATTAGGCACAGGGAAAATCTGTGCAGTGAGCTGGGTCAATCCAGAGAATCTGAAATATGCACTTAGAAATGTAATATTTGAATCAAATAAAGATATGGTTTTTCCTTAATATTCAGCATGTTTGTATTCTCTAGCTTATTATTTTGTAATAGCAAAACTATAAATGGCTTTGGGGATTGTTGCATATCTCCCTTTGCTGTGGAGTAGCATAATTAAGTGGAAGTGGAAAAAATATTTTGTCAAAGATTTTTTTCTGTAGGCAAGATGCTGCTTACGCCTAAGTATCTTTTAGCTGTTGACTATTTTATAGTCATCGGCATAAATATAAAAATGGTAAACAATGTTTATTGTTTGCACACAAGTGAATCTGAATTGGGGGCTTTTACTGCCAGTCATTCCCAATGCAATCTCAAGAACTTAATAGGCAACCAGACAGTGATTTATCTGACCCATTATTGAGAAAGAACCAAGAAAAAGCTAAACATCATTTGGCTCACTCATGTGCACATTGCAAATGCAAAACAGTGAATTATCTGAGCTTTGTCATGATTTTCTCTACGTTGTAAGCATATTTAATATCTGAAATTTGTTTTTATTGCTGCCCTTAATTTTCCTGGGTTCAATCATAGGAAGAAATACAGAAGCAAAGTAAATGTAATGGGGTTTCATAAAGGAAAGGTATCTAATTTTGAAGCCAGGGGCTGCACTAGAAAAATAGTTCTCTAGACTTTCTTAGGGTAAGATATGTTTTTCCGATGCCATGACCAAATTTCAGCTAGCATAGTTAATTCAGTCTGTTGTGCCTACAGAAATGCCTCCTGTGGTCTGGACTGGCCACTGGACTCTTCATCACATCACTAAAACTGTTGGATAAGTAGTCTGCTAAGTAGGTACTACATGTTGACATTTTGAAGATGAAGAAAGGTTACACAGTGAGTCCTGAGTCCCAAAATAAACTCCACATCATAAAACGTATTTTAATTATTTATTTATGACCAACAATTATGCAGTCATTTGGAAAAAGCAATGCGAAGTGTTATTCCATATTAAAAAAACAAGCCACAAATTATTAGTTAGTTTAGTAGCTAATTGGTAATAACTTTCATGCCTCTCTTATGGATTCGAAGTCTAGTGAGCAAGATACACATATCCAAATAATGGCACAAATGAACGTATGAGCTCCATACTGAGGGAAGCGATGGGAAGAGAAACAGCAGGGTTCAGTGAGAGCACGCAGCCAAGGAGGCCGACAGGAGCTGGGGGACCAGAGGAAGTCTGAGTGGAGACTGAAGAGTGAGAGGGAATGGGGTTGGGGCTGGGGACTGAAGAAGGAAACAGGATGGCAGGTATCAAATCTCCCTGGTGAGAGAGAACAAGGTCCTGGAAGGATGCAGAGGGAGGCTGGGGCGCTGGAGGGCTGGAGGGGAAGGTGAGGTGCAGGGGAGGCGGGCGCAGACATCCCGCCTCGTGGGGTTGACAGTGTTCCTAGAAGGCTACAGGCCTGAGCGTGAATGGGAAAGAGTGCTATTAGAAATAATAAAATTAATTTGGTAGAACTCAGATTTGTCATTGCATATTCACCATGTTTTATTATCTTTATTTTTAATCATTAAAGATGACTAAATAGTTAAATATTGGACAGTTACCTACATATTTAATTGAAACTTAAATTATTACATATTGAATAATCAAAAAGTGGGCACTATGTTAGGGACCTTAATACATCATTTTGTTTTCATAGCCACCAACAAGGTAGACATTTTTCCAATTTGGGCATTGAGGAAACAGACTTCGTGACCTGCCCAAGGTCCACAAGTAATATATGGCAGAGGGATAATTCACACCGTGGCTGGCCTGACTCCGGAGCCTTTTTATTGATCTGTCTGCTCACATTTGCTCTCTGCCCTGAATGCTGAAGCAGTGTGTGGTCAAGGTTCCAAGGAAACAGTATCCCTTTAGATCAGCGATGGGCTGTTAACACTGCAGTATTAATCTTGTGATTTTCAGCAACCATAGTCTGCGCCAATTACAATGTACCCCAAATTCTGGAGTTTTTTGACTAAGCAGAGAAGAAAGGAGGCAACTTTTCGTGTTTAGGATCTTACGTAAGTCAGGAATCAGACAGAGATATATGAATATCAAATCACCACAAAGTGTACTTTAATCTTACAATTTTATTTGTCAATTATATGTCAGTAAAGCCAGGGGTTGGGGGAGAAGGAATTGGCGACAGAAAATAGATGGGAACAATTGGTAACAAAATCCTAAAATTAGCAATAGTGCTAAACCTAGATTTGGAAAATTCAGAATTAACTTCATGCCCAGAAGCCAACCCTGGTTCTCTCTATAATTGCAATTGATTTGGTCACCTTCATTTTTGGAGACCACAGCCCATTTCAAGGCCCATTTGATAAAAGGAAACTGGACAACAATCTAAAATACTGGGCACTTGCTTTGTTTTGTTTTGTTTTTTCAAAATAATGTCCATTATGCTTACATCATTAAAAAATATTGTCCTTTTAACAGTTTGCCTTTTCCAGAGGTCTCTGGATTATTATTAGATTCAGTCAAGGGGCACTCTCTTTCCAAGACAAAATGATCTGCTCCAACTTCTGAACTTTCTTCAAAATGAAAGAGCCATGTTAAGTCACGCCAGCAGATGCACTAAGTAACGGACTTAGAGTGTTGATATCGAAGCAAAGTGGGTGGAAGCCGGGGTGGAGGAACAGATTTGTTAAAATGTATTGACTACCATGACAGATACAATAAAATCTGAAATTGAACTCAATATAAATTAATTTCTTGCTCTCAAAACCCCAACAGTGGCAGGGGTGGGCTATGTTCTGCACATCATTTGGAGACTCAGGCCCATGGAAGGCCTGCCATCTTCAATGAGGTCTTCCCCAGGTTGTCCTGGGTGTCAACATCCAACTGGCAGATGGGGGAAGAAAGTGGAGGATCGGGTGGGAGGTTCTGTGGGGCCCAGCCTGGGTGTGGTGTAGGTGACTTTCTGCTACGTTCCTTTGACCAAAACGCAGCCACACAGCCACACCTAAGCTGCAGCGGAGAACGGGACACACGGCCCAGCTTGCGTGCCATAGAGGAGAAGCAAAGAGTGTGGGAAACAAGCAGTCAGTCTCTGTCACAAGAAGGATTTAGGAGAATTGCTTTTCTAAACTACAGTCAGATAATCTGGGATATGAAGAAAACATAATCCACATCCTAACATTAAAGTCTTTATATATCTAAGGGTGCTTCTCTATTTATCCGTCCCCCAAACCTGACAAACATTCCACATTTCTCTCGATTCTTTTCTTCACAACAAGAAACTTAACAATACATCCTCTCACTTACAGACAGAAGGAAATACAACTGCTCTCCATTCTTTAGTTCCCAGATTCCTCCACTATAAAATGAGTGCATTTAATTTAACATTCATTGAGCACCATCTTTTGAACCATGATTCAGAGCTAAAGCAGGCGCCATATGTGAGGAAGACAATGACAAGAGTATTATGAGAGAGGCAAACAAAGTTAAATAATATACTATCTGTAAACACCCACGATGGTGCAAAGCGTACTATATGACAGCCAATAATTCTCAGTAATTTCCCACTTCTCTCAGCATCTCAACTTATCCACCAGCTCATTATTCTTCCAATATATCTGTGGAGGAGGGCCCATTACTTTGTGAAACACCTCTCAGGCCACACTGTTCGAACCCTGGAAGCTGAGCCAGCGTAACTCCTACCCGGGGGCTCGGCCCTGCTGCAATGCTGGCCCAAACTGCCCCTGAGCAGGAAGTCATGAGGGCTCTGTCCTCAGGTCCCTCTTGCTCATGCTTCTGCTCTCATCCAGCTCTCTGGTCTCCACCAACAGGCTCCAGTCTTATGCTTGGCTTCCTCCTGCTTGGTTCCCGTCTTGCATTATTAGCACTAGTGCTCACCTAAAATACCTGCGGCCCCCTTTGAGACCTCAGGGTAATATAGTAAAGAAATAGACCACTCTGGAGTGTAGAATCTTAGGAATATTAATTAACCTCATCACACTTACTGTCATTATAAAAGTAGCCAATTGCAATATCTAGAAGAAGGGTGAGCAAACATTTTCTATAAAGGGTCACACAGTACAAAATTGTAGGTTTTGCAGGTCATATACAGTATCTACCTCATTTTTTTGTATGTTTTATTACTTGTTTTTCTTCAACCACTTAAAAATGTAAAAACCATGCTTAGCTCAGGAGCCATACAAAAACCAGTGACAGGCTGGATTTGGCCAGTGGGCCGCCGTTTGCTGACCCCTCATCTAGAGCTACCTGTCCAATATGGAAGCTTCTAGCCATATGTGATTATTTAAATTTAAAATTAAATTGTTTCAAATTGTATAAAATTCTAGTTGTACTGTCTTAACAGTCATATTTCAAATGCTCAAAATCCACATTGAGTACCCTGTTGGGCAACAAAGATATAGAACACTTGCATCATCAGAAAAAATTCAACTGGACAGCACTGGTCTAGAGCCTGGCTCAAACTAGTAAGCTTTTTCCAGTGTTTCTTTTAGACTAATTCCCTCTCCACATCTATTCCATTTTCCCCCCAGCGAACACACCCGCGTCACCATAACAATCTACATGATTTCCTTAAAAGCAGTGGTGCAGTCATCAGGAGTAATGATGCAGGAAACTCGCAAACTTGACTTTAAGCTCAAGTTATTTGTTTTATAATAATCGGGACTCTTGACAACCAGTCCTTGAAACCTCCCTTCCAGATCTGAGCCTCGCACTTCTTGGTGCTATCCATGCTCTTCCCAACCTCTGGCATCAGTCCATAAAGGAGACACCAAGATCACCTGCGGCAAATAGAGGAAAACTGAAATCCCAGCTCTGACCCTCTACCTGCACCACAATCACAAAAGAGAATGTGAACCTTCTCAAAAGGAGGGAAAGTAGGATATAGAGTGGATTCTGTGCCTCCCAAAGGTGCCGCCCAGGGCACAAATGGGGAAGGGAAGGAAGACAAACTCAGCAGGGCAATTTAAGGGGAGCTGACGCCAATTCCTACCAGCTCTTTCCTGAGAGCCAATTGTTAAATTTTCAGGAATTCTGTAAGCCTCTTGTTAAACATAGCCATTATTTTTAAAATAAATTATATAAATTTACAACTTAGTAAATTAGATTAAAAACTGAAGTAGTACATGCATAAACTCATCTCTTACTAATTTACTACATTTTACTATCGTCTATGCTCTTGAAGTTATTTATGCCTATTATATATATATGTATATATGTGTGTGTGGGTGTGTACAATAGTTTGTTGCTGCACTTCTCTTCCCAGCTCCAAGTCCAACACTGTCATGTTGGTGTTCTGAAATGGCCATGGTGAGAGTATTTATACCACAGGAGAAGGCCAATCCTACAATCAGGGTTTTGGTGTTTTGTTTTGTGTTCTAACCCAGAGTCAGCTGTTAAACATTTACCAGAACAACACACTACTATGCAAGAAAAAAAATGATGAAATCTAAGATTATGCAAGATATTAGGGAGCTGTAAGACACCATCAGAGAAGGTCAGGGAAAAGTAAATCAGACCAAGGCGGTATAAAATTTCTGCTGACCACAAACCTCTGATCCTGAAGCTGAGTGCTGATTGGAATTCACCCAGTTCTGAAAGAGCATCACCCAATAATAATTCCCCCTACACCTAGAATGAGCCTACCTCAGTGCTCTTCAACCAGGGTTCCTTGCCGTTTTGACTTGCCCTGATTCCCTACCCCATCATCACTTACACATCACAGGTTATGGAGCCTGTTCTAGTCAGGGCAAGTAATGGTTCTCTTTCTTCCTCCGGATTAACCTCATCCTTTCAGATTTTCTTTCTGTTCATAAATTCCTGCTATTCCTATATTAATGGATACCTCATCGTGCTGTGTCCTCCAGCCCCTACCTAACCTGACAGCCTGGTCATCCGACCTCACTTTCCCTGGACAGTGCAGTCGAGGTCCTTTCTCTGTCTCTCGCCCTCCCGTGGGTACGGATACCAAACCATAAACATGGCTTCTGTGGAAGGCAGCGGATGGACGGCCTCCATATAAAACTCTGAATGGCATCTTCGCACAAGATTAACTTTTAGGGCTAAATTTAAGTTGGCAAAAAGTATTTTTATGAAAATAGAATGGCTTTTTCAAGGAGCTTAGAAGAAATTAACTGTTTAAGTTTTAAACGACCTAGTCTAAGTATAGTTATAAACAGTGGAAATGAATATATGTATTGTATTAAAGGCAATTCACTGAAGATTAAATTAAATTGATACATAATGCAGAAGCCAACAGGCACAAACTCATTTAACTCCTGACACAAATTATTAAACATCATTCTTTCTGTGTGACCTGGTCTGCACACTGTTGTGGATCAAGGGAGATCAGCCACATTGCTGAAGTGAGGAATTAGATGTTCTCCTTCTGAAGGCAACCACAGAAGCACAGCATATCACTTACATGGAATTACAATGATTCCACCGAGAAGCCCTTGAACTTAAAAAAGGAAAACCATGTACTATAAGAAGGCACTATTTTAAACAACACCACCCAACCATTAGCCAAGATCGTTGAGAAAAGGGAGGGAAATTTTAGGATACAGCCATAAGCAACTCAAGCAAAACAAAGAATTCAGAAACAACTGCAATAGCAGTTGGTTAATGCAAAAAGTAATGTTGGACTAAAAGTTGTATTATTCTTCCCCCACTGGTGATTTAAAGAATTGACTTTTTAGAAAAGAGTTTATTTATGCATTTTAGAGAGAGGGGAAGAGAAGGAGAAAAAGAGGGAGAGAAGCATCAATGTGTGGTTGCCTCTTGTGCACCTCCTACTGGGGACCTGGCCCACAACTCAGGCATGTGCCCTGACTGGGGATCGAACTGGCGACTCTTTGGTTTGCAGACTGGCACTCAATCCACTGAGCCACACCAGCAAGGCTAGAATTGACTTTTATCTGCCTTGTTATTTTCTTTGCTTACAAATTGTTTCTAATAATTGATAAATAAAAAGATATTTTTGTGCCTTCCTTCAAATTCTTTGTGTAGAACTGGGACTTGGGAACTTTTTGAGGAACTTTTTTTGTTACTAAACACCTAACACCTCTTCTGGTGTGACAGTAACAATAATTTACTGTTCATAATTCCCTGCATTAGCCAAGAAGCTAAAAAAATATTTCATAGCTTCAACCTTGACATAATGAAAGCACATCCGTAAGAAGACAAAAAGAACATTGCAGTAGGCTTAGGTATTTAAGTTTTAGAAAGTGTTGGTTTTGTACATATGTCTGTACCTACCAGGCAATGCTGCTGTTTTGAATTATTGGTTTGGGGTATAATATTAAAAACAACTGTTATGTATAACTGTAAATAATTTTATTCATTAGTCAGATTATTAAGTGAAAAGTCAACATTATTTTTATTTTTGTTGGGCTCCCGTTACCTAACTTAGAATATATTCAATGAACAGCTATTTAATCCTTCATAGTATAATATTTGCCCTTACTGTAATAATCCCATGCATATACGCTGCCTATGCTTCCATTAGAAGATGCATTATTAAACAGGTAACCTTATGGACAAGTCCTCCATCTGTCATCAGTCTGGTGTATAAACTAACCTTTTCCCCTACCTCCATGGATGCTTCTAGAAGGGCATGTACACTCCCTCCAAGCAGTAGATATCCCTTAAGAATACCTGATACTAAGAACAGCCTTGAGTTTAAGCTTCAAGATAAAAATCACTGCCCTATAATGCAATATTGACCCATAAAGATGGTACATAAGAAAATGCAGTGCCTGTGGGGAGTTAAAATTTATACAAGTCTGCCTTCACTCTAAAGGAAACTTTTTTCTACCTTCTTTTGGTAGTCAATAACCCTAATCAATTTTCAAAGATCAGCAATCAACTTAGGGTAATTGTTTTTTAATTATAACATTCCTTGTTTCAAATGGAATTTAAAATGCAAACAAAGATATACACCAGGCAAAATAATATTAGAACAAAAATAAAGTTACCACATAAAAGGTGAAAACAAAAGTAAGAGAAAATAATATATATGTCATAATTAATTTTGTACACCAGAGTTTTAATAACTTGGAGTGGACTTGACGGTGTAGCTGAGGAAAATGGGGAAGGGCAGGGCAGTGAGCTACGGAATGCTAGTGAAAAACGTGGCAAGTAGGTGTGGTGCACGTTTTCCTGGCCCTTCCTCCTTCATAAACCTTCTCTGTGATGGCGGATTCTTGAAGCTAGATCTGCAGTCCTTAGGTCTTTACAGACTGTTTATACTATGTTCTGAGACCATGTGAAAATGACTTAGCAATGACACAACAGAATTTCACATTTCATTCTGGCTTTTTCTGTTTTCCTTGCACATTTTTTTCTCCTCTGGATGTTCCCCCTGCCCCATTTTACTTAATCATTACTATGTGAACTAGACAATGAAAGGAAAAAAACACCCACCACTATTACAGTGCACACACTACACCAGAGAGGAAACAAACAAACAGACAAACAAATGTTTGCTACAAATCTTACGGCGAGCGCCACAGAGGCTTTGAAGGGTTGGTTCCTTTCCAGGAGACACCACTGTTTCAGGTTATTCTAAGGAGATGAGTGTTTCTTTAAAATTAAGAAAGACATGTGGATCTCTACTCATGCCCCTAAGTTCAAAAACCTAATTAAAATAAAAATATAGTTGTATATACACATACAAACCTTTTTTTCCTTCCTTTCTCTTCTCTCTTTTCCCCATCAGGATTTCTGAAGTATAGACATCTCTGAGGGTGGAGGGAGTGGAGGGATCAAGCAAAAAAAGAAAAGAAAAAAGAGAAAGAACTCATGGACACAGACACCAATATAGTGATTGTTGGGAGGGTAAGGGTCGGCGTGTGGAGAAGGGTAGAGGGGGGATAAATGGTAATGGAAAAAATGCAGGTAAAATTTTTTAAAAAAAGAAATCAAAGACCATTTCAAAGGAGGAATTCTTAATAGCAGCATAGTCACTGCCCTTTCTAATGTCACCTCTAGCTTTTACATTTCTTGAATTTTAATGGCGTCTGAGTTATAAAACAAGGTATTTTTCAAAAGAGCACAGAATAATGTCTTTTTCTCCAAGAGCTGTCGGTGCCTTGGCCATTTTCTCTCTCCATCATCTTAGGAATGCATAAGACGCCTTCCTACCCACAGGAATTCCCGTACCTGCTACCTGAAATAAGGTAATTAAGGATTAGGCTCCCTTAGGAGCACACTGAAGAATTTTTGAACTCCCCGAAAACTGATTTCACACCCAGTTACCAAACGTAGGCCCTCTTCCGTTCTGCCCCCCCGCCACGAGTCTATCTTGAGTTCATTTCAGTGAAGTTGCAGAAACCCTGGCACACTCTTAAAATTATATCTAAAGGAAGTGGTCTGCATCCCATTTTCAGAAATTTTTACAGGAGAAAATTCAGGATTATATTCACGAAGGAAAGCTTTAAATGTAAGTGGAACAGTTGTTTTTTTCAATGAAATTATAGGGAAGGAAGACCAGGAATATAAAATGGTCTTTGCTGCACCACATGAATGTAAATGGCTTTAACATTACTTTTGTTTGTTTGTTTGTTTGTTTGTTTTTAATATCTAGTGAATGGCCAGGAGATGTATGAGCATCTTTTAGAATTGATGGAAGCAGAATAAAGAAACTCATTAAGCTATCTTAGCCACTATCTGGCATTTGGCTGAACAGATTCTCAAAGCTCAAACTAGAAAAACCACCTTATTCCTGTCCCTGAGAAAAGCTTCCCAACGTCCTGCAGGTGACTCCAGCTGTGGCTACATCTGCACACTGGTTTCACTGTTTTATTTCAGACCGTCTGGTTACTTAATGAGAAAACCAAACCAACCAACCAACCAAACAAACAAACAAAAAACACTTACAATCCTTTCTAAACTTGCCTGGGCAGACCAACATACCTCCAACTATTGAGCTTTTTCATAATGTTCTTAGATTAAAAAATAATAATGATGAAAACTTTAAGCAGGAAATTAAAACATGAGGAAAACACCCACCCTGTCAAAGTATTTCTTTATATATGAAATACCTCAAAAAAATACACATATGCAAATAACCATATAAGCTGTTTACATCAGATTAAATAGCTGTGAATCAAAGTTCAGTCCATACATCAAATTATAACCACTTCAGAGAAGACACAGTGTTCGTTCAAAAACCGTTGAAACCTTGTTATGGATCTTATCGAGACAACTCTAATAGTGTTTCATTTCATAAAAACTGCTATGAATTGTAGCTTTTGGATGATTCTTTCTGTCCTTGCTTTTCCTTTTCTTCCTCTCCTTCTCTGCATCTTCCTTCCTCCCCCTTTCCCTACACCCCTCCACCTTCCCTCCCCCTTCCCTCTCTCTGACCAGTGCATTTGTGAGAGTCCACCCCATTTTCCTTCACAGAAGGGAAGAGGTCCACCTTTTGCACAGTGTATAGGCATGATACAAAAAAAAAAAAAAAAAAAAAGCCCGATCATTGGCGATGACCTAAAAATGCACTTCCAGTCCTCAGCCCTGTGAGTGTTCACCCGAGGCGCTGCGGTCGCGCAGTGCCCTTTTCTGGAGGAGGAGCTAAAAGGAGGCCAATGCATTTAACCATCACCTGTATAATGAGCAAAGGTTGGAGCCAAGAACTGGTGATATGATAAAAATGTTTTGAACATACTTATAGTATACTTAACCCCATATGGGTCCTTTGTCCCAAGGGGAAGCTGATTTTCTAAATGGCCTAGCTTATTTTCAGAAAACACACACAGCACTTAGGTAATTTCTTAGCAAGACTACCATGGCACCATTTTGGCCTCAGTTATATCGCCTGTCTCAGAAGGGGGTTGGGAGTTCTTTTAGTTTCTGTCAACATGAGCCTTAGAGGGTTAGAAGAGTATTTTTGCATTAACCTTTTATTTTACTTACATATAAAGTGCAGGTGTAGATGACTAGAAGAAAAGAAAAGAGAACTATGGTCTGGGTAAACATTTACATTTTAATTTTGTCTTAATTTCTTGAGGCCCATTATGTGTTTATCAAGGCGTGTAGCAGCTTTAAGTTAACAATGCAACAATGCATCGTTAAATGTACACCAGATGTTCCTTTTCTGGCACCTATTACTGTGAGCCCTCAACTTGCCTGTCAAGGAGAGGAAAAAATGTGTGTTCTCCTTTAATAACGAACACCAACCCATCAAAACAAGAAGCAATAACAGAAAGGCACTGACACATCGCTTTGATAAAATACTGCCTGGAAACTCATTAGTGTAACAGGCTGCAGATGAACCAGCATACCCACTCCTCAGCCATATTCTTGAGGAGCTGAGTAATAAACACACTCAACAGAAGGTTAAACCTAAGGATTGAACTGCTGATGCAGTTCAAAATGATGGGCACATTGGTTGCCCTTGTGAATCACAAACACAGAGGACTTGGGAGTTAGATGAAACTGACAGCAAAGAATATCAGCAAGCCCATTCAGAAACGGGTAATACGTGTTTGGAGATCGTAAACTAAAACGATACAAGGAAAGTTGGAGCAGATGGCTACAGGGGCATAAACGTTCTGAAATTGTTTCTTGGGTTGTTTTTTGTTAAGTAGGTTTTTATGGAGGATGTGCAGTTGAATCTTGGAATGCATTAGAAGTGGGGGAGTTATATAACTAGTTCTTCACTTTTCTTGTCTGATTACCTCCTAGAGAGAAGTTGCTTAAATGGGCTTTTGTAGATCCACTGTAGCAAATCCTATGAAAAGATGACATATTTCCCCTGTGGCTGATAGATTTATGGATATTTCTCCAGATCAAAAAGCAACCTGGAAAACTGGTGGTAGTGGGGAGGTGAAACGGGGAAGTGGGTGGGTATAAAAGTATAAGTGAAACTTGTGCTGGTCCTTAATTGAACCATACTAATTGAGGCAAGTTGGCTTTCCTGTTTTGCAGGCAATTTTAATTAATTTTGGATCATGAATGTCTTTGAAATAAAGTCAAGAATGAAACCTCTTCAAATGTTAAAATGTTCCATGCAGCTTGGCTTCTATGAGGGAAAATACTCCCTTTTACCAAAACTGATAAAGTCAGAGTTTATTCAGGGAGAAAAAAAATCAGAAACAATAAAGTTAAAAGAAACTGTAAAATTGTTGCTTTGAAATATGTAGAGCACACATTTTCCAGTCCAGAGCTTTGCCCAGCTGTAATTTATAGATGACATTCAGAGCTTTTTGACACTGCAGCATGAAGGAGGACCCCTTGGTACTGGGGGTGGGATATTTGGGGCTTCATTTCTCTTCTCCTTTAATTTTCCTTTTCTCCTATCTTCTCTCTTTTTAAAAAGATTTTATTTATTTAGTTTTAGAAAGAGAAGAAGGGAAGGAGAAAGAGAGGGAGAGAAGCATCAATCAGTTGCCCCTTTTGCTCTTGCATGCCCCCAACTGGGGAGCAGGCCTGTAACCCAGGCGTGTGCCCCGACCAGGATTCAAACCAGCAGCCTCTCACTTTGCTAGATGTTGCCCAACTCACTAAGCTCCACCAGCAAGGGCCCTCCTATTTTCTAAGTGAAAACAAACTACATCAGTGTTCAATTAATGTGTTAGTGAATTGAAGCTCTAAGCTCAGCAATGAAATGCAAAAATCCTGTGTTAGGCAATACCCAAAGATCCTTTATCTAGCCTTTCAAAGTGCTATTTAGTTTGCTCCAAGTGATACTGGGTCCTCTACTGAAAGGAATCCAGGAACTTAGGTAGTGATAGCAGGAATCCTGCCCCCACAAGTCCATTCAGCATGAGACATGATGGAATTCTTTTTTTTTAGTCTATTTTATTGTTTATGATATTATAGTTGTCCCAATTTTTCCCCCTTTGCCCCTATCTTCCTGGTACCCCCTTCCCTCCAGCAATCCACCCTTAGTTCATGTCCATGAGTTGTACATATAAGTTCTTTGGATTCTCCATTTCCTATGTTATTCTTAACATCCCCCATCTATTTTGTACCTACCAATTATGCTTCTTAATCCCTGCACCTTTCTCCCATTCTCCCACCTCCCCCTCCCAATTGATAACCCTCCAAATGATCTCCATACCTATGACACTGTTTCTGTTCTGGCTGTTTGCTTAGTTCAGCTCTGTTTGTTTGTTTGTTTTTGTTTTAAGATTCAGTTGTTGATAGTTGTGAGTTTGTTGCCTTTTTAATGTTCATAGTTTTGATCTTTTTCTTAAATAAGCCCCTTAACATTTCCTATAATAATGGCTTGGTGATGATGAACTCCTTTAGCTTTATCTTGTCTGGGAAGCACTTTATCTGCCCTTCCATTCTAAATGATAGCTTTGCTAGATAGAGTAATCTAGGTTGTAGGTCCTTACTTTTCACCACTTTGACTACTTCTTGCCAGTCCCTTCTTGCCTGCAAGGTTTCTTTTGAGAAATCAACTGAGGTCATGAATACTCCTTTGTAGATAACTACTGCTTTTCTCTTGCTGTTTTTAAGATTCTCTCCTTATCTTTAACCTTTGGCATTTTAATTATGATGTGTCTTGCTGTGGTCCTCTTTGGGTCCAATTTGTTTGGGACTCTGTGCTTCCTGGACTTGTATGTCTATTTCCTTTGCCAAGTTAGGGAAGTTTTCTTTCATTATTTTTTCAAATAAGTGTTCAATTTCTTGATCTTGCTCTTCTCCTTCTGCATCGCTGTGATTCAGATGTTGGCACATTTGGAGATGTCCCAGAGTCTTCTTAGACTATCCTCATTTTTTAAAAATTCTTGTTTCTTTCTTTCTTTACTGGTTGAATGTTTATTTCTTCCTTATGTTCCAATCTGTTGATTTGAAGCCCAGCTTCCTTCCCTTCACTGTTGGTTCCCTGTAGATTTTTCTTTATTTCACTTACTGTAAACTTCATTTCTTTCTTTATGTTGTTGCCGTACTCAGTGAGTTCTTTGAATATCTTGATCACCAGTGTTTTGAATTCTGCATCTGATAGGTTGTCTATCTCATTTTGTTTAGTTCTTTTTCTGGGGTTTTGATCTGTTCTTTCATTTGGGCCATATTTCTTTGTCTCCTCAATTTGGCAGCCTCTCTGTATTTGTTTCTGTGTATTAGGTAGAGCTGTTTTGACACCCTGTAAAAAGCACCCATAAATTGTGTGGGGCAGAGCATGAGGTAATCACCAGGTTGGGGCAATCCGCTTCACCACTTTGTGGCTCTGTGTGGGAGGAGCATTTGGAGAGGAGACTGTGCTGACTCCTGGCTCCTGGGGATTTGCCTGGCCCTCATTCCGTTTCCCATCACTTTACCCACACCCTGTATGTAACTGGCATTCTTCCAACTGTTACCCTGGTGTTGAATCTCAGAATGGGTGTTTTAAGACCATGTGGGCCCTTTACGTGGAGTTTCCTGAAAATATGGCAGTTTCTTCTGCCACCTAAGCCCCCACTGGTTTTTACAGCTAGACGTTATGGCGATTTATCTTTCTGGTGCTGGAACCCTGAACTGTGGTCTGGCCTGGGGCTGGGATCCTTTGCTCCCAAGATATCCCTCCCAATTTTTATCCACCACACGTGAATGTGGAACAGCCCATGACCATTCTGCCACCGCTGCTGCCTCTCCATGCCACCCCACGTCACCTTGCTTCTCCCTTCTCTGCTTTCTGCCCCTCCTACTCATCTAGATGAATGTGTCTTCTTTAAATTCTTGGTTTTCAGACTTCCATGCAGTTCAATTTTCTGGCAGTTCTGGGTGTTGCTTTGAGATATAGTTGTAATTCCTTTTTGTGATTATGCAAGGAGGTAAAGCATGTATACCTCTGCCTCCATCTTGACTGGAAGTTTGGAATTGTTAATAAAAGCTATCCTACCACAAAAGAATTTCTGAACCCACCATTTGAGAGCTATTCCATTGAGCTATGATTCCTGTAGTTGAGAAAATGAAGTTCTACTTCCCACTGAGTGATCCACTGAGTCTTTCAGTACTGAGACAAAAATGTTCCTTTCTTTACAAATCTTATAGTTTCTTTCTTTTTTCTTCATCCTACCTCCACAAAAATTTAGAATAGCAGTAGTAATGGTGGACATACTTGTCTTAATCCAATTCCTAGGGGAAGTGTAGGAGAGGAAGAGGTTGAAATTTATTTTTTACCATTATATATGATGCTCCCTGGATGTTGTTATAGGTACCCCCTATTAGAATAAAGAATTCTCTTTTACTCCTAGTTTTCTAAGTTTTTATCATGAGTGGATGTTGAATTTAACAAATGTTTTTACTGTATCTATTGAAATAATCCTATGACTTTTTCAGTTATTCTCTTAAAGCGGTCAATTACACTGTACTTCCGTGCTTTCATTGGGATCATTTTTCTTTTGCCTAAACAAATCCCATTAGTGTTTCTGTTATCGCGTATTTGCTTGTAACAGATTCATCTAGTTTTGGTTTTTACTTGTTTTATCATACTTTTATATGAAAGAAAAAGTATTTGCCTTCCTTTTTTCAGGCTATTTTTGTTTGTATAGAATTCTAGACGGCCATTTTTTTCTTCCAGTTTTTGAAAATATTCCAGTGATCTGGCTTCTATTGTTTTCATTGAAAACTTTGTTGTGATTGGTATTGTTTTTCCTTTCAAGTGATATGACTTATTTCTCTAGCAATTAAGATTTTTTCTTATCATTGTTAAAGCCATTTATGAATTTCTAATTTTATTTTTATGGCTTTTAGTATTAAACTTTGTATATGATCTTTTGATGCATTTTCTGGTTCTCTGCTAAAATTCCCCATCTTGTCATTTACTTTCTTTGTCTTTTCTAACATCTGGAAAATAAGCAAATCCTCTGAATATACTTTTCTATCATCTGTTTTCCTATTCTCTTTTTAATTTTCAATTTTAATTTTTTTTCAAATGCCTGGTTATTTCTGATTAATTGTAGAATGTTATACATGAAAAATTTTAGTGCTGATATAAGGTTCTGGATGATAGTATTGTCCTTCAAAGAGGATTTACTTTTTTCTAGCAGGTGTTTGAAGAGGAATCACTTACCTTCAGTCAAGTATTAAGCCTATTTCAAGTTGAGCTCCAGCCTTTGTGAGCGTTGGTCAATTTCTGTCTTACCCTTAATCATGAAATATAGCCCTTTAGGAGTGCAACTGAATGTCTGGGTGTTTAGTAAAGCTCCTTAGGGCTGGTGAACCTGGAACTCCAATTTTTGTGCCCACCCAGTCTCATGACACTGCCGAAATCCTGCTTACCTTCTCAGCCTCTCAGATGTCAGATTAAAACTGCCATTTACTTTGTCAAATATCAGACTCGACTCTGTAAGTTTTCCTTTTCTCTGGGATCTTAGCCCTTCAAATTCTTCTTTTCAAGTAAATTTTTCAATCTTTATTTTTCTTTCGGCTTTCTATTTTATCACAGTGATAGAGCTCAACTAATGAAAATTAGTCTACCATAGTCAGAAGTCTTCTATATATTTTAATGAAGAAATGTGTTTTAAACCTTAAGATTTTATCTAGCTTAACTGCACCACAAACTAAAAATCATATTTTGATCGGTCTTAAAGAGCCAAATGTTAATCTTTCTCTAAATTTTTACCCAGTTTGTTTAAATACAGCCAGTAAAAAGCTAAAGCAATGTCTTTTACTTTATTTTTTTATAACTTTAGCAAATATCGGTTTGGTTATTAACATGTGACAAACGATCCTATAGCAATCGTGGATTTGGCAGTACACAGGAAACAAAGGTGTCTAAATCAGTTAGATTTTCTGAATGTCTTAAATTGAAAGTTCCATATGGCTTTAGCAGTGAAATAGCAATTGCAATGGAGAACGTGTATTGGAATACGTCTTTTCTTTATCGTGTGAGTCAGTTTTGGTTTGGGACCTGCTACCAAAGACCTATCCATCGAGGCACGTGGCAGATGACATTAGGGGCCAGAGTAGGGAGGCAGATCTCTACTAAATGAAAAGCCATCATTTGATGAGAAAAAAAGAAAATAAAACACAAGAAACAGAGAGGAGTCAGTCGACCATATTATTAGGCAGCAAAATTTTAGCAAAATCAGTTAGGCCCAACTCTGTACTTAGAGTGAACTGAGAATAGTCACGATTGTAGAGGCTTAGTTGACTGTTACAGGAACAACTGTGGCTCCAGGAAATGGCACCCTGACAGGCGACAAGCCTGGCATGTGGCGGACGTCGAAAGTTAAGCCCAAACTTTGTATTTAAAGAAGAGAAATGTGAACCAGAGAAGAAAGGGATTAGTATTTAATATCACCCCCTTGTATAATATTTCTACTTATCATAAATAATTATTAAGTGTTGGGAGTTAACTTCATATTCTTTTATTCTCTAAATTATTATTTTATACTCTATGAGGTCTTTTTTCTTTTTTTAATTGTTGTTCAAGTACAGTTGTCTCCATTTTCACTCTACCATGCCCTCCCACCCCTTTTTACAAATTTTCACAAATTTCTCAAATTAAAGAACTACTTTAAGTTATTTAATGTATCAGGGATTGTTAACATGAAGTCTACAAACCCCTTTAGTAAGTATGGGTGAGCAATTTTACACCAAAGTGTGTGTGGATTTGTGACGAAGCATTTTTCTGGAGAGAAGGTTATCTGTTTCTTGAAGGAGTCCAGAACCCAGAAATGTTTGAGGACTACCCGTCAGTATTCCGTCAGCTCCTGAGTTCAGGTGCCCAGAGTGAATGAGATGGGGAAGGTAATTTCTTTACAGAACCCTGCCCTGCCAAGGCTTATCTTTAAAAAGGTATGCCACATTTTACAATGGAATATGGTACCACATAAAATCTTACTTGAACCATTATTTCAATCAAATCATCTCAAATAGCCTGTTTTTGTAGCATTTTTTAAAATAAAGTTGGGTTCTTTTCCTGCCTTATATCACCAGCTTTATTTTACTGGGAAAAAAATCAAGATTGGGAGACTGTTATTATGAAGGAAAACAGACTTATTCCAGCAGAATCAATATCTATAAAAATTGTTCTTCCACTAATTTTTAAAATAATAATGAACTATAGAATAGTTTGATTTTAAAACCTATAGGTTACTCAATAGAAGCATTTAAAGCTCATATATTTTTAAAATATGACATTTGTTAAATTTTACCACCATTGAGATTTTATCATTATGCTGCTCTTTAAATGTTGATTGTAGTTTTCTAATTCTTTTCCATTAAAAGAAAAAGACTTAACAAATTTAAATAAAATTGACTAAAAAAATAATCATGAGGTCAAGTTGATGTGCATTATGCTGGTACATAAAACCACATTAGGGATGCCAGGATTCAGATTGGAGGTAAGCTATCACCAGTTGATACTATTATAATATGGCATTAAATTATTTACAAAATAATGGACATGGACAACAGTGTGGTGATTGCTGGTAGAAGGAGGATATAAGGGGAAGAAATGGTATTGGGAAAAATTATAATAAAGCTTAAATAAAAATTAGCTATTTGCTAGACATTTTGAAATACTTACAAAAAGAGAAACAAGAAATTACCTAATTTACACTCGCTTCTGGTATAGTAATTTCACATGTACAGATATGCCTTTAGGCCACCACATTGCATTTTAATTAGAACCCTTCATTTTGGACAATGCTCTTGGAATAACTCAGCTGACCTTGCGTTTCCTAATCATCACTCCCTGGTAATGAACGAATCAACAAAAGGGAGTAGTTTTAGTTCCAAGCCTGAATCTAAATGTGGCATTACTTCTATGTTTAATTGCATTCCATTCAGTTTTTAAAAGACTATTCTGCAAAATAGCTAGGGCTGAATAGAGGCAATTTCTAGAAACATTCTTTACATATAGTCAACATGTTCCTGAAAACAAATGGTAGGGCATAGGATGATTTGATTAGTGTTTTTAAAAGTGCTTAATCCCTCCTTCTTGCTTTTCAGTTATGTTTTAAAAGAAAAATTACTTGCCTGAATGTAGGCAGATACAGATCTAGAAATATTTGAGATGAAATTATAAAATAGCATTGCAATTATACCTGTAATCAAACCTCAGCCCCTTATGTAACCTTACCATTGATTTGAAGAACTTCCTTTATTACCTGACAAGCTGGCTCATTCTCTACAGTTATTTCGATTTTGTTGGGCTTTCAGCCATGCCTGTAATGTTGCTGAGGAGTAAAATATCTTTCATAACCAGAATCATAAATCTTTCTTATAACCATGAGACTATATCTTTATGGCCATAGATCATTTTAGTTACTGTCAGAAAGTGCCATCATACCACATTACAAATTAGAAAACTCAGAGAGTGTGTGGCTGACAATACCTATTAGGTGCAAGCCAGGAAAATAATTTTTCTTTATCATAAACCAATATTTCTAATTACAAATATTTTAGATACATAGAATTATTCGGATATGTGTTTATCCAAAATGGAACTTTATTTTGATTAATAAAATATTTAACTTTTTGGTGCTTTATTTATTATAAACTCTCCTCTTGCTATAAAGCGTACGTATCGTAGCAGTAGTTACAGTTTTAAATCACTTTGCTTCTTTAGAATTCACAGTATCTACTGTATCCTAATTGTGCTGTTCTGTTAAAAACTGGACGTCATAAAACCATAGAAGAGAGTTAGCCCCGGGGTTTTAATGGTGTGCCTCTCTCCCTAACATATCTGTGCATGGAAGAGCCTTTACATAACCACAGGCTTCAAGTGAGGGCAGTGGAAAGAGAGAGGGACCCAGGTGAACTTTTAAGCCTTTCTTTGTCTTTTTGCCCTCAAATACGTTTTCCACCTTCCTGCTTTGCCCTGTATTGCAGGAATATTGATCCTGGGAGATCATGTTGAAGAGGCTGCTATGCCAGGTAACTTTAGCCAATAGAAGATACTGGCAGGAGACAGGATGCAAGAGAAAGTGGGACGCCAGGGTCTGTCTCCTCCTCTCACCATGCTTTGGCGGGTTCCCCAGCACCAGGCGCTTCGGCACCATGGCTCCGCTTCCTCTCTGCAGATCCACTGTGGTTCTAGCTTCATCTGGGTGGCCCTTCCTCCAGGCTTTGATGCATCACTTCTTTCCCCTGTCTCTCTAGCCCTTAGGAGAGGCAGCTGCTCGTCCTCCAACTGCCTCTCCTTTTCCTGCTTGCTCTTCGACTTCCTGTAACACCTTCATAACCAGGCCATTTCCACTTATTGCCCAAGTTGCTGTCACAAATACCAGGCCCACCTCCTTGTATATGCTCCCTCCTCCAGTTTCTTTATTGAATCAGAAGGCATTTGCAATCCTAGGAGAGGGAGAGAGAAGGGAAGGGACACAAATTGCTATGCATAAGTAAAACTGTTAAGGAAAAAGAGACTAAAACTGATACCAGCATCATACATGCACATATCTACACATATACATACAAAGATTGATTGAAAAAATAGGCACTTAATCTTCTCTGCATAATTGATCCTTTCTGACCTCTGCTTTCTTTTAAGTCAAAAGCTCAGAGAGCTCTGGCCGGTGTGGCTCAGTGGATTGAGCGCCAACCTATGAACCAAAGGATCTCTGGTTCGATTCCCAATCAGGGCACATGCCTGGGTTGTCAGCCAGGTCTCCAGTAGGGGGTGTGTTAGAGGCAACCACACATTGATGTTTCTCTCCCTTTCTTTCTCCCTCCCCTTCTCTCTAAAAATAAATAAATAAAATCTTTAAAAAAGAAAAAAGCTCAGAGGATGGATTCAGAGTAGTACTGTGTCACTATTTTTTCTATCTAGGACTCTAGGTCCATGGGTAGAGTTCATTGCCCTGTTTGGCTACCAAAGATGCAAGGAATATACAATATCCATAGTGACTCTGGCCCCAGTTGTAGGAGTTGGTTAATGAAGCCAAGGGCATGTGCTTGGAGAGCCTGAAACTCCCACTGAGAGTTAATTTTGTTTGCCCATTTCCTAATGGTCTTTGTGGTCATTAGGCTTACTGCTGTTTGGCACTTGATGCATTTTCTTTTTAGTTTTGGCTTTTGTTATGCAGGGTTCAGAGCTGAAAGCTTCTACTTCTTAAAACTACTGAGTGGCTTTCTAATGGTCACAGTATGTGGGAACTGGGCACTCTGCAAAGCTAGATAGCATTTGGCACAAATTACACTGGGTAATTTATAACCAATATAACTGCCCTTTCCTGATGAGCAAACTGTGTGTATGTGCGTGTGCGTGTGTGTGTGCATGTGTGCATGTGTGTATGTGTGTGTATACCAGAGTGAGAGTCAGGTCTGGTGTTTTAAATAAGACCTTCATTCTCTGTTAAAGGACTATGAATTGACCTAAAATTCATCACCACCATTATGATATGAAATGTACATAATTCTTGCAGTTCAAATTAGAAAGCCAGGAACATGCTGTAATCTGGGCCACAGGTTTCTATCTCTATAGTGACTGTGTTTCCAAAACCAAGATCTAGGACATGTGTTATGGCAAAGCACTTTCTTTAAAAATGTTTTTAACTCTCATTTACATAATCATCTTTATAAGGGTATAAAAATCAATGTTTTATGCACATTTCATAATTTTTAAAGAGAATTAGTTATTTGTAAATAAGAATTACCCTAGTAAGTGTTCAACATGGACAAGTGCTGTCTCCACATCCCTCTGAGGAATGATTCTGTTCGTGGGCCTTGTTTAATCCTTAGAAGGACTAAACAAGAATAGAATGGTCACTGGTTCATTGAGAAAATATAAGTTCTTTGCTTATAACACTGGGATAGTAGGCATTTTAGAATCTAAATTCACATACAATTAAAGCAGAGATTGGAATTTTTAAAATATTCCCCATGTTTTGAGCTGCAGCAATATGCTCCCAAAAGTTAATTAAAAAAAAAAAAGAAATCACAATATATTGTCTTTCCCCTATGGAAGAGATATAAACTAGCCTTTCTCAAAACCAGATTAAAATCAGTCTAGTATAAACAAGGCCAATGTCTGTATCTGTTTATTTCTGAGGTTCTATTTATATAGACATATTTATGTGTCTGACAACTGCTGTTTTCAGGAAATAAAGTAGAGGTGGAGGTCCAGTCATCTTCAGCTGTGGCTCTAGGTGTGGAGCTGTTTTCTTAATTAATAAGCCTTTACTTTTTGGCTGCAAACTCCTGTTGGCATCTGATTGGGCTTTGATATATGCAGGGAAACAAACCTTTTTAACACAGTAACAACAGTTTAGTGGGAATAAATATAAGTTTGAATTGGCTTGAATCTCTGCTGGATGACCTATGAACTATCCGATCCACATCTTTTGTGCATATACATTTTCCAAGCGAGTAAAGGTTTAAGGAGGCAGTAACTAGGTAGAACTGAAGTAGAATGAAGGCTGTTGACAAGGGAGTCACTGTCCAGGGTCCCCAAGATGTAACCACCTATTTGAGAACAGTGTGAGCTTACATGGGTGTGCCTTATAAACTTGCTCTGCACCTTCATCTTGCAAGGAGGAGCCTGTGACCCACAGTGTGAAACCACATATCAAAGGTCTAGAAAAGACAAGCATTGAAAGCAACAAAAAGGTTTGAGGAACAATTTCAAGAGTGAAAGGCAGTTCTCGATGCTTCCTTCAAACCAACTAGAAAGAAAAACAGAAAATATACACCAAGAACTTTAACCTTGAGAAGTTATGGGACTTCTCAAACTTTTGTAGCTTCTTCATGTCTATTACTTATTAATCTGCTTTTCTGGTATAAGTGCAAGCCCCTTAAAAGGGATTCCTGCTTCTCCTTGTTTGTAGGAAAAATAGGAAAGAGAATTTGGAGAGATTATATCTAACTTGGCATCCCAGCTTGGGGATAAAGAATTCTGAGGATCAGAGAGGAAAAAAACGATAGTAAATCCTTAAAGTCTGAGGAAAGGTACTAGAGGGGATTTACTGACTGAGGATGTAAGAAAGAGAAGGAGCCCAGCAGTTAAACATCTGGAAGTGGGTCCCTGTGCTCACATAGGGGGCTCGCAGTAGCCCCTTAGAGCTCACTTTTCAAGCTTCCTAACTTGACAAATAAACAATGCCAACACAGGCTGCAGGAGAAAACCTTTTCTATTAGCAATTTGGTTATTAGGTCTTTCTATCTTACGTTCTAAGCCACCTCCCCTGCCCTATTACAATGCCATTAAGAGCAGAAACGGCCCATTCCTGTCTTTTACAGCTCTGTGTCAGATAAACATTAGGCACACACACACTTTTCATAAATATAGTAGCAGTACTTCTCATGCCGCCTTCTCAGCGGAATGCCATTCCCAAAAGTAATGAAGAGAAGAACGGCCCCAGCAGACAAAAGAATGGGATGTGGGCAAGATGGATGGGGATAGCAAGTTCTTGCTACATTTGTTAAAAAGGAATTTCTCTCTCAGAACTGGAAGTAACCTCCCAAGAGGTGGAGACCTAACCCTGCTCAAATGGGGAATTCCTGCTCGGGGCTCACACTTGCAGTCAAGACTCAGGTCTCAGCTCAAAATTCTTTCCTGTTAGAGTACAGATTTGTCTTCTGTATGAAGTCATTTTCAGGCAGAGAGGTCTTTTTTTTCTTTTTTTATTCCAACATTTATTATAAAATTTTCCAAATATACAAAAAGAAAATTTTAGAGTGACCACCCATATGCTCACACCTGCATAAACCTGAGCTTGCTTTGTCACACATCCGTCCGTCTGTGCGTCCTTCTAGCCATTTCATTGATAATCTACTGTTTTATGCACTTGAAAATGCAGATGTCAAAACATTTGTCCCTAAATACTTCAGCATGTATACCATTGGCTAAAATTTAATATTTGTTTACATATTTAATGTGAAATTTACATATGGTAAAATATACAAATCTCGAGTGTATATCCACTGAATTTCTTCTTAATCTGCTATGTTTTCACAAATGTGTACATCTGTGGAACCTCAACCCCTATTAAGATACAGTATTTTATATTACATTAAATTCCCTCTGGCATTATCATCATTCCAGAGAGCTCCCTCATGTCTTTCTTTGTCGATCCCTACCCTCCAATCTCACCTAGATTCGTCAATCCTTTTAATGTTTTTATTAGAGGAGAGTATTTTTTCATGATTGCCAAAGAATCGTGCAAATAATGGTTCTGGTGATGAACCTTTGGCGCCAAACTTCAGGGACATTTGTCTTCAACACAAGAAAAATTTTACATTTCTAAATGACTGATTATTGTAAATAAATGAGTAAAAGGAGAATCATTCTGTTGCATAAATCATCTCCAGCTCCTACTCATTCATGTCTAACAGCCTGGATAACAAATAAAGTACACATTGTCCCTGCTTAATAAGTCAGTGATTTCATTTGTCTCATAAGGGAGGGTCATGTAAGGAGTTCTTCAATTTCTGAATATGGTCCCCATGTGATCATGGGTGTCAGAGTACTGAACAAAAGAAAACAGATTTTGATACAACCAAATGAGCTCTTTTTGGCCCAGTTATTAATAATATTCACTTTTTAATAATATTATGGTACCCTAGAAAAAATATAAATACAAGAACTACATCTTGCCAAATGATTAACCACTCGTGGGTGGAAGAACCATGAAAGGTATGTTTCATCATCCAAGCTGGGCAGGAAGTTGCTGTTGCATTGTGCTCAGCAATGGTAGCTTAATGGCTTATGAGAGTGAATTCCACTCCTAACATGTCAACTGGCCCATGGTTTTGCAAATTAAATGGAAAGTTTCTTCACTGTAGAATCATTACATCCGTTGCATAGTTTTTTCTCTGTTTTTTATTGGTTTTGTTTTCTTGTAGCTAATATCCTTCTTCCTTTTACCCTAGTGAATCATTGTTTATTCTAGTTTCTCTTTATGAAGTCCTTCCACACAGCGCCATGTCCCCTGTCCTTCACAGCATTGCATGTTTTATTTCCATCATCGGATGTGCTGCCTCCTCGTGTAAATTCCCACCCATCCCATCTCCCCACAGCTCTCCAATTGCCCCCTTTTACTTATCGTGCTTTTTGTTTCTCTTTCCTGCTGCTTAATGGTTTTTCCTGCTGATAAGCTGTGCTCAAAATACTGAGAGGCCTGAAGCACTTGCAAGACAGTTCATTGGGCTCATTGCTCGTTGAGTGTTCCGGAACAGATGGAAGTAGGACTCCAGTCATGCACAGCAGCTCTCGTGATTGTAAATCTTAGAACATTTCATCAGATTGTTGGTTAATGAACCTACATGTTTCCCACTTTTATTCCCTTTTTTTATGTTGAAGTTTGATACCTTGGGAAATTTTATCAGGGGGGCTTATTTTCAGTGCCATCTTTTGGAGGCAGAAGTAAGCCCAATGTTTATTCATTTTACACATCACAATCAAGTATTTGGTGATGACTAACACTGGGAGGGTGCAGTAATAACAATTACTGATATTTGTATAGCACAATTCTTTATAAATGCACTCTCATGCTTTGTCCCATTTGAGTCTAATAGCATGACCCTAGCCATTATTTTCATGATTTTCACTTTAAGTCCAAATGTGTGCAGGAATTCCAGTGAGGGGGTGCCTCAGAACAACTATACTGACTCAGTCAGTACAGAAGCTAAAGAGGAGAATATATCATTTAATACAGCCAATGCAGAATTTCCCTTGTTCCTTCCTGCTGGGTTTTCCTCCCCTGGGTCAGCAATTAGAATACAAAGCTCTCTCTGAGGCTGGTGCCTTTCTTAAACACTGTGCAATGATCAGGAAGTTGCTACTACTGTAATTCATCAGACACCTACATGTTTTGTGCTGGGGCATTAGCCTCATCAGTGGCCATCATGAATATACAAGCATTCCACTTCTGACCTCTAAGATGTGCTGCTAGAAAAATTGTATGTAGATCAAATTACTGCACATGAAATCATGTTGTAAAACACACCAAGGTAATTTGCTATTTAATGAAATCCTAAAGTTTGTCTTTGGGTAAAGAATTCTTTCATAATGCAGACAATCCATCTTTTATTTGTAAATTTAGGACTTTAGGCATGAGTTTGTGTGAAATGAAGATACATCAATTTTAATGACTTAAGTAAATGGTAGTCGGAAACACACTTTCTTGAACCACCCAGGGGATCCCAGCAACTGTTCAGTTAAACAAAGGGACTAATTAGTCTCTCTGGAACAGCACAATTCTGCCATTATTCTTAATAGGAGTTGATGTGAGAATAGGAGGTCCCTTCCCCTCTCCCACAGTGGTTTTACCTTTCCCAGTAATTGTTTCCTCAGAGTAAACTACAGCTTTATAGTTGTGAGAAGCACCAGGAATTTTTTCTAACAAACCACATGAGCATCAAATACCCTTGAACTAAACATACAAGGGTACACAAGTGCTTTCCCTGCATTTCCTGAAATGAGGTTCAAAATGTTACCTCTAGTCTCTAAATGCTCCTTAAGCAGGCTTTGCACTTCCTAATTGACGACCTTGGAATTAGCTCTAAATTCCCATTTTCAGTTCATGGACAAACAACTACCATGCCCTAGGATTAGTTGCTTCCTCTCTGTTTTCATCAATTTAGGTCCTATTTCACTTTCATTAAAGAATTTGCTATCTAAATAATAAATAATCACCATCCTTACTGAAAAAGGTATTTCTAAAATGCTCGCTGCACTTAGGAAAGTAGAGGGTATGGCAAAATTGTGTCGCAGAGGTTGTCCCGTCTTCAATGTAGGCAAGTATCTTTCCCAAAGAGACAATTTCAACAACTTTAGAGCTACTGTTCTTGGTTATTCATCGCCGTGTACAGAAACAATTGAGGATGGGGTAAATTCATCTCAGCTTCCAGGATTCTTGGGAGTTATGCTCTCTGGAAAGACAAATAAGGAACTGAGTGTCCAGATATTAGGAGATTTTGCTGGCAACATTGAGTTGTACCCCAAGCTAGGAGAGGTAAATATTGCCTAAATCCAAGCCCAGGAGCCACTTCCATGAAGATTATATAAGTTCCCAACTTGCAGTAACTTCTCAAGTTTGCTCCATTTTTACCCCCATCAAACACAACATAGAAGAAGATATGGAAATTATACTTATAAAGAGAAAAATTAATGAACTTGGTTTTTACCTTTTTTCCTAGGAGGTCTTTCATCCTATCTTGTTCTGTGGCCTCCACCCATCCTTTGGTTTTGTAGCTAGACCATGGTCAAAATCCTTTGCTCCCTATGCCACACCTCTGAAATCCTAAATTCTAGATTTGATCAAATGCATAGGAAAAGACAAACATTCTTCACCTTTCCTGTGGATACCTTTATTTGGGAGGGATGTGGTTTGTAACTGGGCTGGAGATCTTGTACGTGTTTGTTCGGGTAAAAAGGCTGTAACTCAATTTGTTGAGAGGGAAAAGGAAAAAGTACTGCCTCAGGCACATGCCATTCTGAAGATAATGTCAGCTTCTTGGCAGCAAGTTGGAGTTGGGGAGCATGCAAAGGTTAAATAAAGGCTTTCTGACCCACCTGAGCTTATTGCTTAAATTTATTTAATATTCAACTCCCATGTGTTTAATATTAATCTTCAAATTATAGCTCCACAATTTTCAATATAGAAACGTCAAGGTTGCCACAATGTTATATGACGAGGATGGAGTGATTTTTTGTCTTTACACTTCTCTGTTTTTTAAATTTTCAACAAGTAGGCAGCATATGCTACCTGTATATTTTTTCTTTTTTTGAATTGTTCTTCTGTTATAGTTGTCCCAATTTTCCTCCATTGCTCTCCCCTGCCCCTCCCACCCCTGCTCCCACAGTCAATCCCCACCCTGTTGTCCTTGTCTGTGGGTCATTTGTACTTGTTCTTTAAGTAGACCCTTCCCCTTCTTTCCTCCCTTACCCCCTGCCACGCCCCCCTCTGGTGCCTGTCAGTCTGTTCCTTGTTTCCATGCCTCTGGTTCTATTTTGCTTGTTTGTTTTGTTCATTAGGTTCCTGTTCTAGGTGAGATCATATGGTAGACAAATGCTACTTGTATATTTATATATATAGTTATACCTATATTTATCTACATATAAATACTTTTATTATATTTATATTTACATATGAATATAGGGAGCATATGCTACCTGTGTAATTATTTTTTAATTAAAAATTGTGAAAGGAAAAACAGTAGTTCCCTATTGCATATCAAAATCTAAATTTCCTCCTCACCGTGTCTCATCACATACACTTCTCTTTATGTATCATTGTTGGATTTCTTCTTCAACAAAGCACTTTATGTCCTCTGCCTGCCCCATCTCCCCCTCCTTAAAGTACAACGCACTTACTTCTCTCTCCTCGACGGCACCCACATTTCTCAGTTGGATCTCAAATTCACCTTCATCAACCAGCCTTTATTAGCCCATCCCAAAATGCACTTTGCCAAACTTCTGTATCTGCTCTCACATATATTGCCCACATATTGCTTTTTTAATATAAAACTTCTATTAACATACAATGCACAAATGGACAAGTGCCTAAATGCTAAGTGTACAGCTAGATGAATCCTCACAGAGTGAAATGCAGATCACGAAACAGAGCACCAGCGGCAGCCAGAAGCTCTCTGCGTGCTCCACTCCAGTTACCCACTCCCACCTCCACCACCAGGAGCCACCGTGGCTTCCCTTCACCTGAGCAGTAGATACATTTTATGTCTGGATTCTCTCACCCAGCACTGTAATAATAGGATTAATCTATGTCGTTCCATATGGCAATGCTTTCCTATGCATTTGCATTTGGATGGATGTTTTTAAAAGTTTCAGTTTGGGATTATCATGAGTAGTGCTGACACGAACACTCTTATACAAGTCTTTCAGAGAACAGAAAAACGTTTTTCTTTTAGATATATCTAGGAATTGAATATATATGCATACATTTAGCTTTAATACATAATTGCAAATAATTTTTCAAACATGCTCAGTTACTTTTTAAATTCTCTCAAGCTGGAGTTCCCCCATGGCAGGTCATGGATGGGCCAGCAGTGTTGACACCCAGCGTGGTGGAGAGCCGTGTCAGCACGTCACCCAGCTCCCCGTGCTCAGCCTCTGGGTAGACAGTCACCCCATGCGTCCCCACCAGTGCATGTGGCAGAGTTTCTTCAGGGCATATAAATCCTACGTCCTAAGGTCTCTCATAGCTTCCTTCATTTCATCAACCCCAGCCAGTGAAAAGGCGTGTCATTCTTGTCGATGTGATATACTCATAATCAGATATAAACCCTTGAGAGCAAGAATTTTACACTACTTAAGCTTTTAAATTTTCTCAACTCATCCACCCCACATTTCATTTGTCTTGAAGAACACACCTTTTGATACTTATGATACGGTATTAATACCCAACTGTGAACTTCCACGTGAGGCATTGGTGTGTCCCCTCCCTTTCTAGCAGCCCATTTCCCCGTCCCTGTCATGGGAGCAGCATGTTGATTCTGTCTCTCTCTCCTCTCTTCTTCCTTCTCCACAGTCATGGAGACAGGTAGACTGTTTCGTTAAATGTCTTTACATTAAGAGGGCTTCTTCGTCTTTACATGGGCTTGTAAGTTCTGTTGACACTAAAAGCCATTAGGTGCTTTGATGGAGCATACAGTCCTCTGTATTTTACAAGGAAAAGCTAAATTATATTCTCCTTAAAATGCACTTTATTTTCTTTCCTTCATGTTAGGCTTTAGATAAAGTGAAATAGAAAGTCTTGTTTGATGAAATGATACCATATTATATGGTTAGAGTAAGTGCATGTAATGTACAACATTTATATCTCCAACATTCTTCACATGTTTCTTATAATGAGCATCTTAGTGTTAAAATTCTCACCGGTAAAATTCACAGTAGGAGAACCACTTCCCATATGTACATCTAGGCAAGCGTGCCTGAGAAGCTTTTGCATTCTATTGCTTGAAGTAATTCTTATTTTTAAAATAAATAGAAAAGTTCTCTCCAAAGTAATACATTTTTAGAAATTACATAATATTTAAGGGAATCAACTGATTTGTCATTCTAATATTTCTCTTACTAGAATCTGTTGGAGTGTGAAATCTGTTTAACTTGGAGATCGAGCAGCCTTATTCCTTTGAGACTGTCCTGGCTGCTTGTCCTCTGACTGTGGGCAAGCTCTCAACCTGGCTGTATCTCAGTCTCCTCTTGTGGCACAAATGGGGTTGTGACCTATCCTGCTCTACTTTACCAAGTGTTGGAAGGATTACCAACAATGCTCTAATGAATATTTTATGCACATTTAATCATGTAATAAATATGTATTGAGCAGCTATTGACCAGGTATTGTTCCAGGTACTAGAGAAACTGCAGTGATCAAAAACAAACCTAAACCTGCCTTTATGGATTTGCGTCCCATAAATAAGTAAATATATATAAAATGTATGGGTAAACCTTGGAGATATTGAAGGTTTATTTAGTCCCAGACCAGTGCAATAAAGCAAGTGATATGAATTTTTCAGTTTCCATGGTATACAAAAGTTATATTTACACTATACTGTAGTTTATTAAGTGTATGATAACATTATGTCTAAAACAATTTACGTAACTTAACTTAAAAATACTTTATTTTTTAAAGGTACTAACTGTCATACGAGCTTTCAACGAGTCATAATCTTTTTACTGGTAAAGGGGATTAGAGTGGTAATTACTGAAAGTTGGGGTGGATATGGCAATTTCTTAAGATAAGACAACAGTGAAATTTTCTGTATCAATTGAATTTCTGTATCCCTTTCACAAATGATTTCTCTGTAGCATGCAAGACTGTTTAATAGAATTTTATCCACAATAGAACTTCTTTTAAAATTGGAGTTAAGACAAATACCATATAATCTCACTTATAATGTCCATCTGGAAAAAGTCTAGCCATCGTTAATATAATGAGAACAGTTCGCATGATATCGATGTAACCTGGCAGCCAAGGAGAGTGGACTAGAATGCTCGTGTGTGAACAATGACAACTTCACTGTGCTAGTCAGTGGGTGTGGTACACACCACGGAGTGAGGATGTATGCTGTGTGGCCATACGCATTCAAAATTACCAAGCAAGTAGAGCAATGAATCTCCATAGAATTTTGCATTAAGCTTGAACATTCCTCTGCAGAAACTGTCTGAATAATTTAGAAGGTTTTCAGAAATGATGCAATGAGTGCAGTGCAAATAAAAGTGTGACAGAAACACTTCAAAGATGGCTGAGAATGTGTTGAAAGTGATCCACGTTCTGGAAGGCCTGCCACAAGCAGAGCACCTGAGCATGTTGAACGTGTACGGGCTGCAATCAACAAAGATCAGCAACTGACAGTGCGAGAACTAGAAGCTGATCTGGGGATTCCAAAACCTACTATGTCCAATATTTTGATACAGGATCTTGGCATGAAACAAGTCATGGCAAAGCTCGTCAGTGGCTTCTGCTACCAGAGCAGAAGGAACATCGTGCTGCAGTTGCTAAGGACATGATTCAAACCACTACCAGTGAACCAGGTTTGGCACCCTGTGACTTCTTGCTTTTCTGAAAATTAAAGTCACCTTTGAAAGGGAAGAGATTCCAGACTATCAATGAGATTCAGGAAAATACAAGGGGGTAGCTGATGGCAATTCCAACAAAGGGTTTTACAGAGTGTTTTGAACAGTGGAAGAGATGCCGGAAGAACTGTGTGAGGTCCCAAGGTGCCTACTCTGAAGGGGACTGAGGTGTCATTGTCCTATGTACAATGTTTCTTGTATCTTGTATCTTCTTCAATCAATGTTTCAATCTATTTTTCATATTACATGGATGGATACTTTCTGGGCAGACCTCATATATGTGGAATCTAATGAATTAAATAAACTGATAAACAAAATAGAACCGGAGGCAAGGATACATAGAACAGACTAACATCTCCAGGGGAAGAAGGTGGCTGGATAAAAGAAGGTGAAGAGATTGGCCAAAGAACATGTATGTATAGCCCATGGACACAGACAATAGTGTGGTAAGGGCCAGAGGAAGGGCAGATAGGGGCTAGGTGGAAATGGGCAGAGCTGGGACAGATGGCAGACATCCGTAATAGTGTCAATGATAAAAAATGAGTCAAAACCTGTCACTGCTTTATCAGCTAAGTTTATGTAATATTCTAAATTCTTTGTTGTCATTTCAACATTCTTCACAGCATCTTCACTAGGAGTCGATTCTATCTCAAGAAACCACTTTCTTTGCTCATCATAAATAGCAGCTCCTCGTTTGTCAGCATTGTATCATGAGATTGCAGAAATCAGTCACATCTTTAAGTGCTGCTTCTATTACTAGTTCTCTTGCTATTTCCATAACATCAGCAGTTACTTCTTCCACAGAGGTCTTGAACCCCATCAAAGTCATCTAGATGCCTGTTAAATGTTGATATTTTGGCCTATTCCCATGAATCATGAATGTTCTTAATGGCATCAGAATGGTGAATTCTTTCCAAAAGATTTTCAAGTGACTTTGTGAAGATCCATCTGAGTAATCACTGTTTATGGCAGCGATAGCCTTACAAAGTGTATTCACTAAATAATAAGACCTAGAAAGTAGAAAATGCTCCTTGATTCATGGACTGTAGAATGGACATTCTATTAGCAGGCATGAAAACATTAATCACATTGTGCATTTCTGTAAGGGCTTTTGAGTGTCCAGGTACCTTGTCAATGAGCAGTTATATTTTAAAAGAAAACTTTTTTCTGAGCAATAGGTCTCAACAGTGGGCTAAAATATTTAGTAGATTATGTTGTAAACAGATGTGCTGTCTTCCAGGCTTTGTATTTCCATTTATAGAGCACAGGAAAGGTAGACTTAGCATAATTTTTAAGAGCCCTAGGATTTTTGGAGTGGTAAACGAGAATTGGCTTCAACTGAAACTCAGCAGCTTCATTAGCCTCTAACAAGAGAGTCAGCCTGTCCTCTGAAGCCTTGAAGCCAGGCACTGACTCCTCCGCTCTAACCATGAAAGTCCTAGATGGCATCGTTCTCCATCATAAGGCTGTTTTGTCTGCATTGAAAATCTGTTGTTTAGTGTAGCCATCTCCATTAATTATCTTAGCTAGATCTTCTAGATAACTTGCTGTATGTACATCAGTACTTACTGCTTCACTTTGCACTTTTATGTTATGGCAATGGCTTCTTTTCTTAAACCTCTGCTAGCTTCAGACTTTTCTTCTGCACCTTCCTCACCTCTCTTAGCCTTCATAGAATTGAAGCACATTAGGGCCTTGCTCTGGATTAGGCTTTGGCTTAAGGGAATGTTTGTCTGGTTTGATCTTCTACCCAGACCATTAAGACTTTCTCCATATCAGCAAAAAGGCTGTTTCTCTTTCTTATTATTCATGTGTTCACTGGACTAACATTTCTATCGAGAGCTTTTCCTGTGCATTCACAGCTTGGCTAACTGTTTGGCACAAGAGACCTAGTTTTCTGCCTACTTCAGCATTCAACATGCCTTCCTCACTAAGCTTAATCAATTCTAGCTTTTGATTTAAAGTGAGAGATGTGCTATTCTTCCTTTAACTTGAACACTTAAGGGCCACTGTGAGGCTATTAACTGGCCTAATTTCAATATGGTTGTGTCTCAGGGAATAGGGAGGCCCAAGGACAGGGAGGGAGACGGGGAACAGCAAGTTGTTGGAGCAGTCAGAACACACACTTACTAATTAAGTTCACTGTCTTATATGGGCACAGTTTGTTGTGCCACAATACAATTACAATAGTAACACCAAAAATCACTGGTTACAGATCATAACAAATACAATAATAATGAAAAGTTTGAAATATTATGAGAATTACCACAATGTGGCACAAAGACATAAAGTGAGCAAATGCTGTTAAAAAAAAGCACCAATAGACATGCTTGACACAGCAATGCACAAACATTCACTTTCTAGAAGACAGTGAAGTGCATTAAGGAGAAGTGCAACAAAACAAGGCGTGCCTGTATACTATTTTAATGATCCAAGCTGAGATGGAAAAAATAAGTTGGGGAAGAAGATGGAGCATAGGAGCTGGGAAGACCTCAATGAGAATTTCACATTCCGGTATAAACTGCAAGGAAATGAAGAAGGAGCTATGGAGATACCTTGGGAAGAGTGATCCAGGCAGAGGAAACAGCCCGTGCCAAGGCCCGGAGGTAGGAATGTGCCGGTGTGTTCTAAGAACAAGGAGGTGGGAACAGCTGGATTGGGTTGAGTGAGAGGAAGAATTATGGAAAATAGCATCAGAGAGATAGTCGAGAGTGGACCATAGAAGGCCACATCTCTGTGAATATCTACCTGCATGAGAGTTTTCTTCAGGGTGTATCACCCAGGAGTTGTATTGCTGGGTCATTGGATATGAGCAGCTGCAATTTTGCTCGATATCGCCAAGTTGCTCCTAAGTTTACAATTTTACACTTTCATGAGCTTTTATTTGAGTTCCTGTTGTTCTACGTTTTTCCATTCTTAAGTAATTTCAGTCTTTTAAATCTTTGACCATATGTTAGATATGAAATGTTATCTATTGTACTTGAAGTAGGTATTTTCTTAGCTACTAGTGAGTTTGAAGATCTTTTCATATCTGTATTGTTCATTCCAAATTTCTCCTTTTGTAAATTTTGTTCATTTTTAATTTTCTAATATGTTGTTTGTTTTTTTTCTATTGACATGGCTCCCTTTATATATTTTGAGCATCAATTCTTGTCACTTAAATATGACCCACTGTATTTTCCATACACATGGCTTCCCTACTTTGTTCTTATGATGTTTACTTATACATAGAAATTTTAAATTTTAATATATTCAGATTTGTCAGTCTTTTTCTATATGGCTTATTGTTTTTGTCCTCTTTAAGAAATCCTTTCCTATACACAAGATATTTGCTACCTCTGTAGTTTCTCCTAACAATCTAAAATTTCAGTTTTTACATTTAAGAATTGTGTCTCCCTGAAATGATGTGAGGTAGACATTGTTTTTCCTTTGCCACTTGGCTAACCGAGTCCCAGTTCCACCTTCCTCTTTAGAGAAATGGCAGCTTTAAAATTTATTCTTTCCATATACGTGTCAGTACCTTTCTGGATTTTTTTAATCTCTCCCGTTGGTCAGATTTTCTTTCTCTACAACACTACTACATTACCTTAGTTGCTGCAGCTTTATAATAAACCTTGTGGCATGCACCTTGGGATATATTGGGCAATAAACCTTGAGATATATTGTGCAAATGGACCATTTCCCCCATCTTGTTTTTCTAAATTGTCTTGGCCCTTTACGTGCTCACAAAAAAAATTTAAATTATTTTATGAATTTCCATAGAAAACCTCTTGGGATTTTTATTGAAACTGCATTGAATTTAGGGATATTAGTGTTTTAATGATACTAAGTCTACTTATTATAAATGTGCCATATTTTTTTTTGTTTAGATATTTTTAATTTTATTTGTTAAAGTTTTATAATTTTTATCAGTTACTTCAACACATCTTTTATTATTAGGGACCATTTTTGCTGTTGACTGTAAATGGTGCTTCTTTTCATATTTTTGTATTTTGTCACTGTTTGTTCCTAGTGAATGAGGAATAGAATTTGTTAAATTGAACTAGTATCCAGTAAGCCTGCTGAACCCTCTTGTTAATTCTAATAATTTTACTATAGATGCTCTTGGGTTTTCTATGTAGAAACTCATATCACCTGAGAATAAGAAAAATTTTATTTCTTCCTTTGTGACTCATACACATTTTATTTTTAAATCTCATTCTAATCCAGTGACCAGGTCCTCAGTACAATTTTTAAACAGTGATGGGGGAATTTTTATTTCATTACTAATCTCAAAAGGAATGAGTCTAACATTTCAGCATTATGTACTTACTATGGAGGCTTTTTATTCATATCTTCTATTAGCCTATGAAATTCCTTTCTTTCTTGGTTCAATGAGAATTTTTATCACAAATGGATACTGAATTTTATCAAATGTCTCGTGCTTTTATTGAGATAATTGTATGGTTTCACTTTCTAAATTTGATAAGGTAAATTTTATTGAATTTTTTAATTGTCATGATGCCCTTTCTAATAGATTGCTAGAATTAAGTTGTTAATATTTTGTAATCAGTTTTCTTTTTAATATTCTCTGTTATTTGGGGGGGATATCTTTTAATTGGGGAGTGCAGGTCTGTGTTGTGTGTGTATGTGTTCCAGAGATCAAGGCTGTTAATTATGCTATTTTCTGTATCCTTGCAAAATATTTGTCCATTTCCTCTGTCAGTCATGAAAACTGATATATTCAGATCTCCCTCAACAATTGTGGAGTTCTCCATTTCTCCCTATAAGTATGCAAACCTTATACTTGAATATTGTTATTAAGCATATACAAAGTTAGGAATATTACATCTTTCTACTGAAGTGAGCCTTTAATCATCTATGCTGTATTTTTTTATGTCTGATAATGCATTTTGCCTTAAAACTATTTTATCTAATATTAATTTAGCACATAAGGTACTTTTTGGTTAGAATTTACCAAATGTGTTCTTTATCTTTTTGAACATTCTCATGTCTCTGTGTTTTAGGTAGCGACTACAGGTGGATTTCTCATAATCCAGTCTGACAACCTGTCTTTTCATGAGCAAGTTTAGACCATGTAGAGCCATTGCCATTTTCATTACATTTGTATTCTGCCATATTATTTTGTGCTAGTTTCCCTGAAATTTTCTGTCATGTCTGCTCCTTCTCTCCTCCCTATTTAGAGTGAATTACTTTTATTCTATTTTGCCTTCTTTCCTCTCCTTTGTTGGAATGTTCACTTTTAAAGTCTAAGTTGATCAATAATTTCCATTCCTTCTAACAATAATCAACTTCGATCATTCTCCTCCCTTTCATATGCTATTGATTTCTCAGTATTTTGACACCATTTTTCCTCCACCACAAATTAGTCATTAATATCATTTTGTTACTGTCTTATACAGTCAGAATTCACTTAGGTTTTCCAATCGCTCTGTTCATTAGTCCTTCCTGTACTTCCATTTGTTCTTTTAGGGTCAATTTTCCAGAGAATATATTTGCTGGGAGTTCATTTAGTGATTGTCTCACAGGTTTTTTTTTTTTTTACCATAACATGACTATTACACCATTTTTGTCCAAGGATAGGTTGACAGATATTTTCTCTTGGCACTCAAAACAGTTCTGGCTCCTGTGTCTATGCCAGGAAACTCTGCTGTCAATCTCATGGCTATTCCTTTGAAATAATCCATCTTTTCTCCCTGCTGTTTTTTCCATCTTTTCTTTTGCCTTTTATGTTCCACAATTGCACTTCAGTGTGTCAACGTGCACATTCATTATTATTTATCTGCTTGGGATATGTTGTGGTTCCTGATTCTGAGGGTCCAGTTTTTCAGTTCTGCAAAATTGTCCATCAGTATCTTTTTGAGCATTATTTCTCTCCCACTCTCTTTATTTTCTCCATCTGGTACCCCAGTTAGAGCCTTTGTTATCTCTTTTTGCCTGTAGACAGAGTTTTTTCATCTAACCTTTCATGGAATGAAGACTCTTCTATGACCATGGCTTATAAGTAAGAGTCTCAATTTCAACTTTTAATTTTGGAGAGCTCAAGTCTTTGCTTCCTTTTCCCTACCTACCCCTACCTTCTGCATACGTGTGTTTCAACACACACTCTCATTGGCTAACACAGACACATACCCTGGGGGCAGCTGCAGCTTCCTCTAACCACTTGCTATTTTGCTTTTTCTTTTTTTCCACTGGGGCTTCGCTTACATTCCTGTGTCCTCAGGTACAGACTAGAAGATACTTCTTGCATTTTATTCAGCATGTGTAGGTGCTTTGTAGTTGAAGAGTACACATGTAAAGTCTACACTACAATTATCACCAAAAACAGAACTCGAGTTTTTGTTATAATTTAAGAATTCTCCACCTCATTCCATTGCTTTGATCACATGATTAAAAAAATAAAATTGTCATTATTCCAAACCACTTTTCATATATTACAAAATGTTATAGAACTTATTCTTCTCTACTCTCAGCTAAAGATTTATTTCCCACCTCCTCCTCTCTGCAACCTAAGGACCAAAAGACAAATTGCATAGTGTCAGCACAGGCTGTAGTGTGAGCCCCACAGGATCAACTCTGCTCTCTCTCTTGCCCAGGTGCTACAGTTCACCTGAAGTTTTAAATGGGATTCATTTTGTCCAATAATTCCACTAACATTTATTTATTTTTTTAATTTTTTTATTTATTTATTGCATTATTTCCATTACCATGCCTCCCATACCCTCTGCCATCCATTAACTTTTCTGAGCACCCAAATTTGTTGTGCTAAGTTTTCTGATGAATCACACATTTCAAAATGTGAAAATAATAAAGTTCCAGAAAAGAAATGCTGGTTATCCTAAGAAAGAAGAAGTACAACTATTTGAACCTTCACATTATTGACGAGTCCTTTTTATGTGGATGAGGGAACAGGGTGGCAATGATTCCTCGTGGACGGCCTATCCACACCGTTCTGGGAAGCGGGCAGGAGATTTGTTCTCACGCATCCTCACTCATGGCCGCAGATTGGCTCGACGTGTCGCATTGCTTTTTGAATAGACTCACTCCCTGTTCTACCTTGAAGGCTGCTAGAAGGGAGAGCAAATCTGATCCCTTTGCAGGTGATCTTAAGAGTCCTTCATGTGAAGGACCAGATGAACAGCAGAATTCTCCACTGAAAAATCCTGGATTTCCCTCCAAAAGTTAAAATTTGCACAAAAAAATATCTTAGAAAGTTCTGGTCATTTGATAAAGAGGCGACTAAAACAAAATATATAAGCAAATGTTCACATGGATAATTCAAGCAAAAAAATCCAAATATCTACATCAGTGCTTCTCAAAATTTAATGAGTTAATGAGTCACTCAGGGCTCTTGTTTCAATAAACATTATGTTTGCATAGATAGATGTGTTGGGGGCGGGGGAGTGCTGAGGTTCTACCTGACAAACTTGTCAGTAAACCGCACGTAGAGACAAGGACCCAAATAACTGAGGTGTAATGGGTTATACTTAAATAATCTACACCAATACGATAGCCACCAGCCACCTGTGGGGTCTGAGCACTTGAAATGTGACTAATCCAAACTGAGATGTGCTATAACTATAAAATACACACTTAATTTTTTATGAGTTGGTAAAAATATATATATAATATCATTGATTCTTTAATTTTGATAACATGTCAAAATAATATTTTGGACATATTGGGTTAACATACTATTAACATCAATCTCATCTTTTTTTTCCTTTGCTTAATGTGACTACTAAAGAAATTTTAAATTCCATATGTAGTTCATGTTTGTGGCTCATATTGTTTCTGTTTTGGTTTCCTGTGCTGCTATAACAAATTATCATCAAACTTAAGGTCTTAAAACAAAACAAAACAAAAAGTTAGCCATCTTACAGTTCTGGCTGAAATCAAGGTGTCAGCAGAAATCTAAGAGGGACTTTGTTCCCTTGCCTTTTCCAGCTTCTAGAGGCCCTTGCACTTCTTCTCTCTCTCTCTCTCTCGCTCTCTCTCTCTCGCTCTCTCTCTCTCGCTCTCTCACTCTCTCACACACACACTTGCATACACACTTGTTTCTCCTTCTATCTTCACATCTTCTCTCATTACGATCCTCCTCCTCCCTTCTTATAAGGACCTTGTGATGACACTGGGCCCACCTAGATAATCCAGGAGAATCGTCAGTGTCAAGATCCTTGACTGAATCCCATCTGCAGAGTTCCTCTTGCCACCCAAGATAACATATCCCGCAGTTCTAGGGTTTAGGACGTGGTGGAGGGACTCAGGATTTAGGACATCCTGGTGGAGGGGGGTGCGGCACATCATCTGGCCTACCACAGTGCCAATAGACAGCACTGACACACATAATGCATTAGTTCTGCACTGAACAATAGCCAGTCGTGTGCCTTAATCTCTATACAAATGGAGTCAGGAACGTTAAATAAATATCTTATAGTTTAGTATGCTAATGCCAAACATTAGGTTAAAACACCTACCCGTATTTTTGAACTATAAGACACACTCCCTGCCCCCAGATTTAGGAGGAATAATGGTTGTTAATGCTGCTGTTGAGTTCTGTTTACATTTACATGGTGAAATATTATGTTATTTATGTTATTAAATATTTTAGTATATTTTTTTGCTTCAAAAGTTTTTTCCTGTTTTCCTCCTCTAAAACCTAGGTGCATCTTATGGTCCGAAAAATATGGTAAATTTATTTTTAAGTGGAATACTTCTGATTTCAGCATAGATTCAGTATCATATAAATAGGTCTTGTGGTTGTAAATATTGGCAAAATTCCAGATTCCTTGATTCCCTTTTTAATTCAAGATATATTTAGGGCCCTCAGTTATTTCCCACTACTAATTGGCACATGAAAAGTAATGAGTATAAGGAATTAATGAATGCAAAGGACAAAGTTTGGGCAGTTGAATTCCAATCCAGTTGTAGTATAATATGTCGGGAAAGACTTAGATTATCTTTGGGAGCTGATTTACCTTGTAAATTATTCACAAATGTCTTCAACAAATATTACGGGAGCACTGCTATATGAAAGGCATTACAGGAGGATTCGGATGTATCTGGACTCCAGAAGCTCTCCATCTAGCAGGGAAATAAGACATGAAGACCAGTGGTATGCATTCCAAATAGGAAATGATAGACATCACCCATGTGGTGGTGCTGATTAGGATTTGAGAGGAAGGAATACCTGTACTCCGGTAAGGACTTCTTGGCTGAAAACGATCAGGGAAAATCCCTTAGGAGAAGTAGAATATAGTCGGGGTCTCTAAGAATAGAAATGAATCTGGATACCTTAAGCATCGATTCTGAACAACTCCATGACGCCTGTTCTGTTCAAGAGGCACATTGTCAAAAACTGGGGCTGATAGCATTGACTTTCCTTTTTTATTTACATTTTTCACTTCTTAAACATTAACCTTGGAGGTTAGCTCAATAGAGGGAATGAAGGACACAGAAAATGAGGGCAAGAGAAAATAAAAGAAGACATGGAAATGACTGCCGTATTTGCCCTCACATACTTTCTGTCTACAATACAAAATAACTTGTGCTAAGATTTGAGAAGTACAACCATAAACCAGCTTGTCAAAATAACAGAAACTGGCTGATTTGTAGAATATTGGGGGCACATAGTCTAACTTACTATACATTTCAAAATATTTAAGAGTCTAAATATACCATCCTTGCAGCAAATTTCCATCTTCATAAATTATACATAGATCCACATTATCATCCTATCTGTGCATTCATCCACCCATCTATTAAACAGCAACTTCATCCTGAGGCCTCTACCAGGATTCCAGTCTGAGAAACCTATGGGAAACAGCCTGAAAATCCAAAGCCCTATTTTTTTCACAGTTATTAATTAAGCACCAGTAATGCCAGGCATTTTCCAGAACCTGCACAGACATACGGCTACTCCTCGTATCTTGTACCGGAGACTGGACAGCAATTCGTCCCGACTGGAGGGAGGAGCTCATGAGGACGGTGCCTACGCTGCGCTCTGGTGCCTCGGCCTGACCCAGAGAGCTGGAGCTGCTCCAGACGCTCCAGGATGGAATAACGACTGTGTCTTTACAAGGCTGTTGAGATGTCTCATAAAATACTTATTGAATGAAATACAGAATGTCCCACAAAAGTTATCAAATATTTTCAACCAAACAAAAAAAATAATAAGGCTAGACAAAACATACTCACTTTCATGGAAATTCAACTTGATCAAGACAGAGCCCCAGCAGATGGTACCCTTTGCCGCTCTTCTGAGAGCTGCAAAATTCGGTCAGCTTGTTAAGGAACTGAGATAGAAGATGCAAGTGCCCGGTGAGCTCCAGTGGCTTCATCAATGGCCCACACTCAGTATGAAGCCCCCTAAGAAGTGGCTTTCCTTTCCACAATCAGGATTAGAGGCAGAAAGAGAGTCAGAGCCAGGACCCCCTCCCAAGCACTTCCCATGATCCGCGGTGCTTCTCAGAAATGTGAGCCAATTTAGCATTCATGCTGCACCTCATGGGTAGAATGGCGGGGCATTCGGTAAAGCTGTTTCTTTTCAGAGCTTCAACGTACCGCCCTGAAAAGCCTGCCTTGGCGTATACCACACACCCTTCCTTACTACCTCCACTTATAATTCAGGTTAGAAAATATACTTCCTTGTAGATAAATATTAAAAATTATTGGGGGAGGACCTCAGGGAATATGGAGTAGATATTCTTATCCTTATTCCTCCCTCTAAGAGCAGCTTAAAACCCTGGACATTACGCATCAAACAAATATAAGAAGACACTGAAAGGTGTAGAAAAGAAGACAGGGTGGCTGGGACTTCGAGACCCATGAAGCAACACAGTGCTGAGCTTCCTGGGTTTTCTTCTTGCTTCATATGTCCCAGACCTCAAAGGCCTGATCTCTCTGGCCAAAGGAACAGCAAAGGCAAGCTAGGAAGACAGAACACTTTTAGGTGATAACCACTCTACTCCTTCCTGACTCTGCTGAAAAGCAATGGCCTCATGCCAACCCACGTCCATCCACTAGAGACTGTAAGAGGAGGACAATGCCTTCATCACAACGTGTTAGAGAGTGCTGAGTAAGACTCTGGTCTTCTGCCCCACTGAGCCGCAGCTGCTGCAACCCTCCCCCACCCCCTGATCACAGAGGACACCGTGGCGGGAGCTGGGACTTCCACTCCTGCCTCCTGGGAGACTGTTCTAAAATTTATATGGAAAATGAAACAAAGTAGAATATCTAAAACCACTTTGAAAAAAAGAAAAAGAAAGTAGGAGGCAACAGTCTACACAATTTCAAGACCTAGTATCTAGCTACCATAATCGAGACTTAGTGGCATTGGCAGAGGGATAGACATGTATAGATAAATGGATGTGAATCTATAATTATCTCAAAATAAAAGGTTTAGCTGTTAAAAAATTAATTGTGATGTACTCAACTTATATAGCGCTCATTTATTCTTTTTCCTTTTATGAACTTGTGTTTGTATGGAAAATAGTACTGATGAAAGTAGGCAGTTTTCTCCTTATACATACAAAATCTTCACAAATTGGAGAATTCGTTATTTTACTATGTAAATTTGACCTGAATTACATCACAGTTACATTACACTTAGCCTTATATGTTTAGTTTTGAGTATGATTTGTGAAGTCAAAATCCAGATGCAAAGCCAAAATTCAGGCAACTAGCTACATAGCTTTAACTAGACTGGACTATCTAGGTAATTTTGCGATGTGTCCAAACAAGAACAACTTGCAAATTCAGAAATGACTGTTCTCTGGGCAGTGGTACTCTGAAGATTAATCATGTGGTGGTTTAAGTGACACCTGAGTCAACAAACAGGATTGGGTGGCAAGGGCTCCATTGTAAAACATCCATATATTGTATCTGGCATGCTTTTTTTTAAAGAAAAAGAAAAAAAACATACTCTCAAAATTCACAGCCATTCTTAACTCATGGGAACTCATTTTAATTCAGGACAGCTCAATAAATGCAAATTAGTATTACTTAATAGAGTTGGTAATTGTTCTTTTCTGATCCAGGGGCCTATATTTAGTTTTAATCAGTAAGCACGCCATCCAACTGGTTAACTTAGTTTTTACTTTTAATGAATTATTTCATTGAAATGTAAACAGTCAGTTTATTTAAAAGTTGTATGAGCACAACATTTCTAGGATGTGTAAAGTTTGATCCCCATAGATAGAGAACACTAATATCAAAAAACACACCTACACCAGTCAACGTTTACACCCTGACACCCCCATCACTGGAATCGTTGTGCAGATTTTCCGGGGAGTGTTCAGAGACTTCCCCAAGGCCACACGGCCCTGAAACCCAGCAAAGACCCTCACCCACGTGCCATAGCCCCAAGCCAAGCAACTTTTCCCAGTCACCCCATACTTCAAGTCCACAAAGCAATGTAACTGATTGAACAATGCTTTCATTAGGAATTGATACTCCTATAGCAATACCTTCACAAAAGAGAAAAAAAATATATTTTTCCATTAAATTTAAATACTTACTGAGTAACATTACAGTCATACAAATCAAACTTATATTTTAAAAGCAGTGCCCTGCTGTTTCTTCTGATGAGTACAGTATCAGCCAAGCTTTATGGACACTTATCTGAAACACAGACTTAGCTGAAATGGGTAGTATATTGTCACGTTGACTTCACCTGGAAATGGGGACCTATCTCTGAACCCAAAGAATAACAAAGCAGAGAAAAAATGAAGAGAAATGCATGTCTAATAATGACAGTAATTGCTCCAAAATATGAACCACTGCTTTGTAATTTAAATCTCCCTAAGGCCTGGTATTCCTTAATCAGTCATATTCGGAAACCAGTCTCTCTGAGTCAATGAATGCTTTTGGCTGTTTAAGCTTCTCCATGGTAGGAGCAGTAAGTGTCTGTCATGAGGAGATGATTACATTAGTTTTGTGCATGTTTTTAATCATTCCCCAGTTGTCCTCTGTAGCCCATTGGAGCGTGTCTGTGTCCTCATTATTTGCATTCTTAGCATGTCGATTGCTTCTTTATTCTCTCACTGAGTACTTCTTCTCTAAGGTGTCCCAGCGATGCATAATTGCCCATGTCCAGCTATAGATCAAACTCCAATCTAATTTGGAAAACCAAGTAAATACAAAGTAGGTTGCACATAATTCAGACCTCCTCTTGCAATGATTAAATTATCTGATTCTAGCTTTTGCATTTTCCTGTTTTCCACTTAATATTCTCCCCACTATCTCTTCACGAAAAATACTTGCCAAGTCATTTTGGTTTTCCAAGTGCTACTTCAGCTTCCCTTTTAAAACAGCCACAAATACTTTTACTATTTAGAAGTCCAGGGGATTTGTTGCCGCCTTTTCCTTCACCTCTGAGTCCCATCCTGATGAGGATACACTGTAGCGCTCCAGGTCTCTACTCTTCCCCTGCTGAGATCTGAAAAGAGCTGTGTGCTGTTTCAGAAGGTCGTCAGTTCAGCCAATTCTGTACCTGATGGAAAGGCTTTCAGTGCTTCATTCATGCTTCCCTCCCATGTCTGTGCCACCACCTCCCTTCCCTTCTTCATGGCAAAGCTCAGCTTGTACCAGCTCAGTGAGGGCTACTCCACTCACCCTATTTTTAAGTATACCTTGTCCCTCCCCACTCCCACCAGCACCCCTAACTCCCTTGCTCCAGCTCTTTTTGTCTTTCTAAAGCAAATATAACTTATTGCATATTAAATAATTCACTTGCATGTTATGCTTCTTGCTATTGTCTATTCCCCTTCCCCCAGAATATAAGCTCCACTAGGGCAGCAATCTCTGCCCTGTTCCCTGAGTGCCTAGAATGTTTAGCACAGAGTAGGTACTCACTAATAATTATTAAATCAATGAACGAACATTCAAAAGAATGCATGACCCTAAAAAGGAAGAAAAACACTATTCCAGAGGCAATTTGGTAATCTTTCACAGAGGAGTTCTTTTTTACACGCCATGTACTTACCACTGTCCTCGTGCTGTCACAGGCGGGCTATTTGGGGAGGACAGAGGTCAAAGATGTAGAAAAGGTTACATCTTTGGCCAGAAGTTAGAAATACTTGCTCAAACTCCTTGTTTTATTATATGCTTGCATTTTAGGTTATGATTTCTGAATTTTTGAAATAAACATGTTAACTCATTAATCCTCCTTAGAAATTTATGAGACAGATACTTCACTTATTCTCCTTCTACAGATAAGAAACTAAAGCACAGAAAGTTGAACATTTTTCCCAAGTTTACACAGCAGATACATGGGAGAGACGGTTTGAACCTCGCAGTCTGGCTCAGGAGCATAGCTCTCAGAGCTGTACTACAGTGCATCAGCGACCTTCTGATGTTGATTTTATATCTGTGTGTTAGCATTTAAAATGGTTTATTATAACCTTTATAGTTCTATCTTCCTTGCTAAGCTAAAAAATCTCCAAAGGGCATCATTTATTACACCACTTACTATTCAACATCTCTACTTACCCAGTGCTTAGTATAATGTTATTGGATGGATGGATGGATGGATGGATGGATGGATAAATGGACTAGTGGACAAGGATATAAGTTTCAGGCTGGCTGCTCCATTCTGCCCTAAGATAACCAGTTCCTTGAAACTCCAGAAATAAATTAATCAGCTTTGGTTTTTCCCCCAACTTAAATCTGTCAAATAAGCCTGAGGTTTTGTAATTGAAAAAATGTGTAGGTGATCAGATAAGGGAAACTGAATGATAAGGACATTTGTCTCAAGGTACTTTTTGTCCACAGGAATGTCTATTTCCCCAACCGACCTGCTTCCTTCCCCAGAAGATAAAGAGCTGCAGGGAAACCAAAGGTCACTGGGCTGTGCCCTTTCCTCTCAGTGTGTGTGCTTAGCAAGATTAGCCTCCAGACGGGCCCTAGCTTCCCTATGTAATCAGGGCCCAGTGATAAAAGTAAATTAAAAAAAAAACAAGTTACCTGGAATTGAAAGAGAGCAGAAGGAATGCGAATTGCATACCCTTCCTAACCATCCTAGTGAGCCTTTAACCCTATTCTTCCTGCCTCTGTCTCAGTTAAAAACGCTGTTTTAAGGAGACATTTGTTAACACTTAAACCTAAGTTCTTACAAATGGGTGGCATCTCAGCAGAGCCCTCAGGGATGCTGTAAGGCTCAGCCTTCTTCTCACCCAGGATGGTCTCATCTCCAGCCTCTGCTCCCGGGTAGCCTGGAACGGGCCCTGATTCCATTCCCACCCTGGGCCTGAGGCTTTCCAGGGTCTTTCTCTGCAGACCCAGGCTGCTGCCCTCCATTGGGGAGATGAGGCTTGGAGCCCTTCCCTCACAGATTCCAACTATCTTTTTAAAAAGACTTCAGTTACTCTTCTCAAAATAAACAAGAGTGACACGACTAAAGGAAACTTACCGGGCCGCAGCTGACTGCAGGGAAGTGGTTATTTATTCTCATTGGAGTTACAGCCTGCACACCAGCCGCTGAGGGAGAGTCCCTCCACACCTGGCCAACCCGAGCCTGCATGTGCTGTTTCTAAGTCACTGGTTCCTGAATGCTAGTCCAAGGGCAAATGCTACTCAGCTCCAGCGGCACCACTCGGGAAGCTCCTAGGCCCAGCTCGGCGGATTCTGCTTCCTTAGGTCAGAGGTGAAACCCAGGAAGCCATCTGCATTCTATAAGCGCTTCTCCGGCAATTCTCACACACAAATCAAGTTTAGGAAGTGCTAGGAAGATTATTGAGGCATATGTCATCTTAAAATATAATTGACTTTTTTTTAAACGAAAGTATATTTTTATTATAAAATGTTACATTCTCATTTTAACACATAAATAAGAAACTATCACTCAATATTTTTTTAACCCAGAGGTAGTTACTGTAAAGATTCTGGAGAACTTTTCTTTCAAACAACTTCAGATGTAAATATATATAATTTTAAAAAATATATCAGTTTTCTTAGATAAACTTTATACATGTGTAATGATTATTTTATTAACTGAAAGTATGTATTCTGACAACGGCCTTGACAAGACGTTAATAGCAGAATTAGAAATAATGTAGGAGCCTGCATCAGACCTCAGATAGGAGAACGCTGTGAGAAACTGTCCTCTGGTGAACGTTGACTGAGTGATGTTTTCCTTTGTTCCACGCTTGAATTTTTCAGGCAAGGCCTAGCCAAAGGGTCAACCAGTGAAACACAAGCCTTCGGCTATTTATTCAGGAGTCTAAGCGCAGAGGGGAGAGAAGGCCACTGGTAGGGAGAAGTGAGGGCAGGTAAAGGGGTATTGTGGCCAAGATAAAACACAGGATTTCAAATTTGAATTCCAGATAAATAATTTTTAGTGTAAATATGTTCCAATTTGTTTATCTGAAATTCAGGTTTCACTGAGCATCTTGTATTTTTAGTTACTAAATCTGGCAACCCTAGAAGAAGGGAACCCAAACTTTGCTAGGGCAGAGTTTGCCAGGGTAGAGGCAGAAGGTGAGCATAGGTGACCAGGCTCCAGTCCACGAAAAAGGTCACAGCACGGGTTCCCTTGTCTGACACGTCTCAGAGTCTGGCATAGCTCTGCCACACTGAGAGGTCAAACCGCAACCCACCCGGAAGCCTCATCACCCCCAGCTCAGTGCCTGTAAGGAGCCAAACCACTAGAACCCGCCATTTATCTAAAGCAGGGTCCTTACCTGTGTTCACTCCATCTCTTTTTTTTGTATTAAATCTTCCTCTCCTGGTGCACTGTCTCGGGCTAAATAACTGCTTACCTCAGTTTCTTCTAATGATGACTTCGATTATTCCTTTAGTTCTAATTCTCCTGGTTTCTTTCTCAAGAAAACATAAATTTTAGGTGGGAGTTTCATTTACCATCCTCAACATTTTTCATGGTCTCTCTCATCATTTTTACCTTTTTCCTTTCCTCTGCATCCTGAGAAAGCTTCACAAATTTGTCCAGGACTTGATTTTATAACTTCAGTTCTGATTTTACTGCCTCCAACAGGGTTTCAATCTGCCATTGCATGCTTAGGATCCTTGTAATTTTGACTGATCTTACTCATGTACCTTTTCATCTCGTCCTGTTTTCTTTTTACCTCTCTTTATGGCTTCTGCTCTTGTATCTTAGAGGCTATGTCTTTTTGTACCCTACCAAGGGCCCCAACTGGGATTAAAACTTTCTTCTGGTTCCTAGGACTTGACTCAGTGTTCGCCAGTAGAAATTACACGTGGATTACCCTTGGCCCAGCTTTCTGTCTGTTTGCAGGCTGGTCAAATGCCTTTCTCATACTAAAGACAAAAGCAGGTAGACATGCCCAGCTGCCGTCTCCTTACCTACTAGAGCAAACCGTTCCCGACGTATGGGTTCTGCTAGACCAACGTCGGGCCTTCATCTTGTATGGATTCTGTTGGACTGAAATGGGACCATTACTGGGATGAGGAGATCCCATTTCCTGCTTCTCTGACTTTCTGAGGAGATCCGACCCACGAAAATCTACAATCTCCAGTGTGCTATACTGCCAGGAATGTATCTCCCAAAATGCATTTGCCACAGTCTTTTCTTCACCCTCTAGCCTCTGCCCTGTGTTCTTGCTGCCCATGGAGATTCTAATTCAGGAGATTTGGGAAGCCAGATGTAGAAAGACCCCATTATTGGTATAAAGATTGGTATACACCTCTCATACCTAAAACCGAAGACCCCAAATACAAGAGAGTTGGAAGGGCTTCTGTCAGCTTTTAGTTGAACAAGTTATGAGTGAGACCCCAGTCAGGTTCTCTGGGCCTTATGGTTAATTCTGGCTGTCTAATTAATCCTGGCTTTTGGTAATGGCATGAGTTTCCATCTTATGATGAGTTTCTTACCTTCGTGAGCATTTTAGAATACAGGAAGCTAACTAGATTCCATTGGAAAGAGAACCCAGAGAGTATTTTTAGCTTGTTTCATTTTATTGTAGCCAACTTTATATAAAGAGATTTCACTGATTGGGTAGCATTAATTTGGCCATTACCCAGAACCACAAAAGAAAGCACATTATGCCTTGGAAGGCAGACATGCCAGAGAGGATAATACAGGTGAAGGTACTTGACTATGATCTACTAGAGAGGAGAAAAATCCTTAACCCTACCCTAATGCATTGTAACATAAACTCCAGAGTATAATAGAAAAAGAAAACTGGGGGGTTCCAGGGTATAGAATGCAGTTATCACTGTGAAAATATCTTGGTTTCAATTTTTTCATGCTATTGGGTTGGCCCAAAAGTTCGTTTGTTTTTTTCCATAAGATGGTTCCAGTAGCGCTTAGTTGTCTTCAACTTCATTTGAAACAATTTTGTTAGATTGTATTGTGACAGCTGTCATATCAGTGTGCATTTTTAAAAAAGTTATCAAAATTGGTGAATTTTTATGTAGCCATTTTAATATTGAAGATGGAAAAATAGGCAACATTTTCAGCATATTATGCTTTATTATTTCAAGAAAGGTAAAAAAAGCAACTGAAACATAAACAAAGATTTGTGCCATGTATGGAGAAGGTGCTGTGACTGACTGACTGAATGTGTCAGCAGTGGTTTGCAGAGTTCCAGTCCCAGACTGGAGATTGCTCACTGGACGATGCTCCACGGTCAGGTGGACCAGTTGAGGTTGACAGAGATCAAATCGAGACATTAATTGAGAATAATCAACCTTACACCACATGATATATTCACAATATCCAAATCAATCAAGTTATTGGTGAAAATGAAAAATCTGTCTTTTATTTTACAGAAAAAAACTAAACAGACTTTTTGGACAACCCAATAGATCTAAATGCATTCAAGTTACAGGGTTTTTAAAAATTTCTCAGATAATTGAGCCCATCCGTCACTGTAAAATATAGTTGGGATAAGCCTTTCCAACTCATTAACAGTTTAAGGCCCTTTCACTACTGAATTTTTCCCTTTCTTCTTGTCCGTGTCCCCAAATCCCTACTGTGCATCCCCTGCCCAATGCAACAGCAAACCTCTGCTTTCTGTGACCACACGGGCCCTTCCCCACGTCTTCAGGCACGCCGCTCCTTTCTGCGCATGCCCTATGCCCTCCTGCACTTGGAGGACTCCCGCACACCCTTCAGGACCCAAGTCCAAGGTTTTTTTCTCTGTGAAATTTCTCTTGCTCCCCGGGCAGTGTGCAACTCCCTCTATTTCATTTGCTTAACACTCTGTACAACCCTCCTTCATCATACAAATCAGGGGCAGCTGTTCCTGTGTGATGTTCGGTATATATTGGGCTGAAGGAACAGGAAAGAAGTAATAGGAAGCTGGCAAGGCGGTCACTTAAATAGCAGAAATAGTGTCTTCTCGCCCCCTGCTCCTCCACGATCGTGCCTGAGCTTGTCTAAAGAAAAAGGTGGAGTTATTGGGTATTTATTGTGCTGAAAAGTTTAAGATCAGTCACTCCTAGCTCCATGCCCTGGAGGACCATTCTTACCGTTTATTCATCTATACAATGAGGATAATAGAAATCTCCATACAGGACTATGGTTGAAATTAAAGAAAACAGTGTTTGAGACCATTTAAAAGCATTCCTGGCTCATAGTAAATGTTCAATAAAAATTCGCCATTAATATTAATCAGTTGGAAAAGGCAGACGAATTGAATACACTCAGTGGATGTCTAAGTGGACTCACAGAGAGGTGCTTAGCTGACTTTGGTGTTGAGGGACGCAACATGCCAGAGGGCATGACGCTGGAGGGAAGACTCATAAGGAGGCGCCCCTCCTGGAGGTGCAGGCTGCCTCCTTTACGAGGTACCTCCCCCAGCCCAGCATACTGCAGGACTAATCTGGTTTAGGCCACCACTCCCTAAGGGTCCGCCACTGTCCACAATATCCGAGACCATGGGCAAAAGTGGGGAATTTGGAGGAAGTCCCCTCCATCACCAGCCAGCTGTGTGAGCCTGGGAAAGCAGCTTGATCTCTCTGGGCCTCGTCTGTGACGGTCCTTTCAGGGAGACATAGCGGAGTGATGAGAAGTCCCCAGGGGCCCCCCTCAGCAGATCAGGTCACCCAGTGCAAAGCAAAGATAAATGAGGCCTGTCCAGGACAGGTGGACACTCACTCATTCTCCTGCCTCCCTATCTGGTACAGAGATCTGAAAGGGAAGAAGGGGACCATGCCTGGAAATGCTGTGCCTTTTTCAGCAGGAGTGAGTCAGAAGGGAAGAAGCAGGGCATTGTGTTATGGGAGATGTCTGGACGCCTGTTTCTTTCCGGGATGTCCAGATTTCTCTCTGAAGTAATAGAAATGAACTCCAGAGGGATGCAACCAGAGCTCCTGGTTTGACTTGGCAGATTTTATTCTCTCCTGATCACCTCTGGGACCATCTCTCCTGCCAGCCCCATCTCTCTCCTGCACAGCACAGAAAACCCCAAGATTACTCACAAATTCACTCTGGGGGTGCTCAGGGAACACCCTCTACTGACCCCTGGCTGCTCCCTGTGTGCAGAAAAGAACCCTGATGTGTTCCCAGACAATAGAAGCCCACAATGCTGCTGCCTCCATCTCTGTGGCAAAGTAAGGGTTAGACTAATTCATTGGCTTCCTGTGTTTACAGGGCTAAAGAAATGGCAACTTTGTAAAGAAAGAAAGTGGCCAAACAAAATCTGGATGCAGGCTTGGATGGCTGCAAAATAAATTAAGAAGAGAAAATCACCAAGTAATTTTTTCCAGGTGTGTTTGCTTTGTCTTTGAACATTTTTTTTCTCATGTTATGTCACTGGGTTAATTGCCTTCTGATACCGAGTGACAATAAGACATGCTTGCCTGCTAAGATAAAGCAAAGTTAATTGAAGGAAGTTAGTAATGAAAATATTGGACTTGGTCCATTCCAGGTAGAATATGACACTTGAAATTATAGCCAAAGTGACTCCTACATGCGCATAATGTTTCTAAGAGCCTGGCTTCCAAGAAATCAGCCAGCAGTCACCCAGAGTTCCGTGTCCATCACTAACAAATGACACGGGAATCCATAAACCATCAGCCCTGAGCATCACTGGAGTACAGAAAGCTAGGGTGCTCATCTCTAGAAAATTCATTACCAACGTCTTCAGCACAAAGGGAAGCCAATTGTTTCTATATTTAACCCTAATTTTATTTCTAGATATAAACTCAGATGGCTGAGTGCATTCATTTCTGAAAAATGTTTACCCCAAACACACAAAGTGTTCGTTCTGCTCAGTCCTTCAGTGATGGATACAGTGCCTGGGAAGGCACGCAGCCTGATTGCTCACTTAATTGGCTGTTGTGTTACTGGCTCTGGAGAGAAGAAAAATGGGGAGGATGTCAGGTCTCCAACTCATTGTCTACTGAGGAGCCTAATTCTCTAAAAATGCCTAAAATATTCCAATTTCTAAAAGGCTCACTGGCCAGCATCTGTCATAAATTCAAGGGAAAGTACTACAGTCACTCAGCCAGCAATGAAGCAAATGAGATTCAGTTAGTCACTGGCTGGGGCATCACCTGCTGGTGCTGAGAATAGCATGCAAGAGCATTTATAAATGCTGGTCCATGGAGGGCAGGTGCTGCTTGGCTTACCCAGTATAGCTCTGCAGGCAGAGACGGAGCAACTCCCTGGCCTCCTGACCTCCTGCTCCTCCAGCTGTCCCCAAAATGGAGGTGTCCATGGCTCTCAGGTGAGGAATTTAGGGGGTCTATATTAGTTGTCTAGAGGTATTCTTTCATTATTCAATGAGTGCTATTCCTTTATTGATGGCAAAGACAACTATAGACTAAGCTGATAGCCCAACATGAGTAGTCAGGACATTAAGTTTCTTCGATTTTAAAAGGATCCCAAAACTTGCTCTAATAATACCTAAAACTGACATGAGACTGAAGCCCTCAGCTCCATGATCAGAGACACAATTTAAAAGGGTGAAAGAGTCAAAGGAGGGTGAGCTAGGAAAGGAAATGGCACCAATGAAATATATACTAGGCATTCTAGGTGCAACTTACAAATATACTCTCATTTAATTGTCACAATTCTATTTCCTGGTAGGAAGACGACACACCTAAAGAAATGGAAAGACAACTAAGGACATTATTTACAAATACGTGCAGCAGGGTTTAGGAAAACTAAAAGGTGCAGCATCCTGGGGCTAGCGAAAGAAAGAAAGGTGTGCCCTTCGTTTTAGATGTGGAAGGCAAGCACTCAGAAGGCGTCCCAGAACGCAGAGAGACAGCAGATGTGGCCTGGGGTAGAGGTAGGTGGCCAGCCAGAAGTGACCCAGCCTGGGAGCCAGGGGAATAAACACCCGTCTCCCCGCTCCCACCCCCCAGCCTAGTGCAGGTGCCCTCATGGCCAAGCCCAACCAGGAACCAGATGGCGGGGGGGGCTACTGGTCTATCTTCCACAAGCAGACGAGGGAAGAGCGAGAAGTAGATCTGAAGCAGCACGTGGGCGACCCCCAGCACAGAGGAAGAAGCTGAGCCAGCCAGCCAGGATTCAAACTCACAGCGGGAGGACTGCCATGGTCTCTGAGTAAAATGGACAAGCTCTGAGTAAGATGAAGGACCAACATAAATTCACACTAATGTTCTAAAGGCCTCGTGGTGGGAGGGAAGGAAAAATGACCAGGTCCTGAGAAATGACAGGATGAGGGACTGGGGGCTACAGAGGGAGAAGAGGAGACCACAGCGCAGGGAGGCAGGCTGCCCGTGCCTGGCCCTGAAGAGATCCCTTCCCTTCCAGGGTCAGGCAAACCTGGCTCCAAGGTCCTGGACAGTGGTCAGAGGTCTGCCATCAGACGCATGGACAATAGGTACCTTAAGATGAAATTTTAGATTTTTAAGCTTAGGTATTATTCCCTGAAATCACTACCATTTGAAGAAAGAATACTAGAAGTTAAGAAGTAGAAACATAAACTGCTTGATCCTAGCCTGCAGAGGAGCATTAATGAGTGTTTTTGTAGTCGGGTCAGGATCTGCCATGAAAACGCCCGGCACTTGATTCGCCTCAGGAAAAACGAAACACAACTCAGCACGGATTCCAGGGGCCCGGTTGGCTTGTGGCAGAGCGAGAAGGGGCCCTAGGCTTGAATTCAACAACCTGAGTTGAAATCTTGATAAGTCATTTCTTAACCTACCTCACCTTCCTCCCACCATCCGTTGTTTCTTACTCTGTGAAATGGGAAACCATTACCAGCCCAGTGCACAACATGGAAACCGAGTGGCACAGGGCATGGTTGCAAACTATACAATATGTAAGATACAAACTGTCTTTATATTTTGTGGATCTTATTTAAAAGCTTTTTTATATATATTTTTTGTAGTACAGTTGCCTCCACTTTCCCCCCACCACTGCCCCCCAGCCATCCCCATCTTCCACCCTCGATCCTAACCCCCTTTGGCTTTGTCCATGTGTCCTTTTGTTTAAATTTTTAAAAAATGATCCCCTGCCCACCCCCACCCCCAAAAGCAGATGTTTGGTTGGGAGAAGTTTCTATCAATTAAGAACTTTTCTGATTACTAAATTATATCCAGTTTTACCCAATACCAAGAGTCCCACAACCTAGCACGGGGTTGTAAACTTTACCTGAAATGTAATTTTATTATGACTCATACCTTAGCAATTTTCCCCGATATATCTGAGCAAAATGCAACACTAAACTAACATCTCTCTTCTGTCTTTTCTTTGCCTTTGCCTTTCCCTATCCTCACATTCTTAATGAAGTGCTAGGCAGCCTGAGATTTCTAGGCATATTCCTTGGTGGTGATTATAGCATCTTCTTTTGAGTAGTTATAGTCTGGGGACCCAAGAAAGTCATACAGATGAGCTGGGCTCACACTTCCCTCTCCCTGCTCCCCCCTCATACCAAGAACTTAGTCATGAGTGGTGTCAGACAGCATGATACAGATGCTAACAGTGAGATGGCTCGTGTAATCAGCATCACTGAGTTCCTCCTCTGTGCCAGGCGCTGTGCAAATGAAGGCAGATGACAGTGTCCTGCCCAGCAAGCTCACTCAGAGCCTAGAGGGGAAGTTGTTCAAGGAAACCAGCAAGTGAGATCCAGTGAGATCTTTCTATAACGGGTAAAAACAGATATGTGATTTAGATCTACACATGAAGTTGTTTCAGCACCTAAATATAACAGTAAAAATTTCCAACCTTGTCAGCACATTTATTGACAATCCATATGTTTCTCATCGTCAGAGCATTTGGCACAGCATGGGTCCAGACCCATTTGTCAGAGTTTTTGTGCTCAAATGTTCCATGAGGTTATTTGAACATGGTATTGACACCACCCAAGGAAGTTAATTTCCCAGAGATGATGAAGAGTAACATCATATTGCTAAAATCATCAGATTGTCAAGTAAGAACAAGCTACTACTACTTGAAGAAATTTCCAATGACATTTGTTGACAGAGCCACTAATTTAATTTAATTTTTTTTCTCCTACCAGAGAAAAACAATCAAAGGACACAGGGTGAATGAAACACGCATCAAACAGGATTGATCCAAATGACAGACAGGGAGGCCCAGGCTGGTGGAGTCCATACTGAGAGGTTTTAAGCTAAAACCTTTAGTGCTAGAATCAGAAACAAGATCTAAAAAGGTGGAGGACTAGGAGGAGGGTGGGCTGGGGAACAATGGGCATAGGCCTTCAGGAAGCGCTTGTCCTTTGGACAAGGATTTCAGTCATATATGTTGCTCGACTGCCAAATTAAATTTCAGAGTGACACATGCACAGGCATTAAAATGCTGGCAAAAATGAATTAAAATCCCAGCAATCAATGTATGGGCTTGAACTGGTATTGAACTCCTGAACGAACTCAGAACTGGGAAATAATTGAGGGTTAGATCATACAGAATTGAGAGAAAATTTAAAAATCTTTTTGACCAACCCCATCATCTTCTAGGATGGGAAAAATGTGTATCTGAGAGGGGTTAAAGGACTTGGTCAAGGTTACCAGACAATTAAAGGCAGTGGCGGTCTAGAAAACACAGTCTATGTTTGAGGGTAAGTATAAAAACTTGAGAAGTCAGGACATGAAATGACAGAAGGCCCAATAATGTAATCATGTGGATAGAAAAAAAAAATTACATTAGAGTTTAAGGAAATAGAGTTAATCAAACTGATGAATTAAAGGTAAGGCTATTTTAATAATTAGTGAGAATTGCTTGAGAATAACCATTCTTGTCAATTCTGATCATATAAAGAAATTATCTTCAGGTAGAGAGTATCCCAGAGCAGCCTAGTTCCTAAGGCCCTGGAGATTCACTCTCCAGGAAAATTAAGGGTGATTCTGCCCTTCTCACTCCCCCAGGTTTGTGGGAACCTCAGCTACAAGCCCTACCCTACAGGGCTCTTCCCTGGGAGCCCCTTGTCTCAGTCCCAGCCTTTGAGGAGGAAACACTGACTGCCATGGAAAGAGCCACGTCCCGCACCAGGGAGACATTAGAACAATGACCGCTGGGACAGCGAGTTCCTCGGTGAACTTCCCCAGGTAGTTCCATCCTTGAAATACTGCAGAATCAGCAATCTGTACATGCATTTCTGGGATATTTGGCTCATAAATACCATAAATGACTTAGAATCCAGTGGCCCCTCAACTTTTGGGTTTTACAGACTATTACAGTATATTTTCAAATGAATTCAAGGCACTCACTGCTAACTTTCTGCTTTGCCAAGTAAGTACATTTAAGAACACATATTGACAGTGTACAAGAAGCATCATTTTAACTACAGAAAGTAGGAAGGAGATGTATAATGAAAACAATATAGTATTCAAAGTTGAACAAGTTCAACTTTTTGAAAATCTATATTAACCTTTTTTAAATTTCACACTAGACCAGTGAAAACTTTGTCATGTTTAGCTCCAAAAAATCCACAGGCAGCATTTGGAATCTCTGATCCCATTCCATTAGAAAATACCTCTGCCGCCATGTGTTACTTATTTAGAATACCTACTGACTGCTTTAACAGAAAACAGGTCTCGAGTAAGATGAGAGACTTCGGCGAAGATACTACATAGAGCGGTGCAGGCAGAGTTGAGGAAACAGGGAAGATGAGGCACCCATGACAAACACCAGCAGGAGGTTGTTAGCTCCCCCAGGCCTGTGAGCCATGGGAGTGTTACCAGGCCCAGGACAGCTGGAACCACAGAGGAGGGACCAGGCTGTCACTGTAGCCATGTGGTAACACAGCCACTTCCAGAAAATGCATCCAGAGTGGGGAAGGAGTTGCAAAAACGTGTCTTGGCCTCCTTCTCCTGATGTTCCCCAGACTCTTGCTGGGCCTGCCACTGGCCACGCCCACCTGGAAGCCAGGAGGCAGGGGACCCCAGCAGGCAGGGGATCCTAGGTGATATCATCGCCAGGCATCAGCTTCCTAGGCCTAATGCAGACAGCATAATGAAGAATAGATCTGATGGTGGGGGGCGAGGGCTGGGAGGGAGAAGTGGAGAATAGCCAACAGATCATTCCAGAATCATAATAGGTGATCATTCTACTTTTGAGCTCCTTCAGTTGTTAGAAACTTAAAACTTTTTATGGGCTAAAGCAGGCATGGGGGTGTTCATATTCTTACCTTCATTATACCACTCTTTCCTTTCTAGTACCATTTTCCTGTTAAAGATTTCAGTGTTTTTATATGAATTAATTTCTAGATACCATAAACTTTGCTTACTAAAACTTGCTTGTTCTGGATAAGTTTGGGATTTATAACTATTAGCCATTCAGTTCCAATAATTGTTTGCATACTTTATCTTCTTGATTAGCTCTTAAATCATGTGTAATGGTCTGGGAAATGTTTTTATTAAAACTGAAACTGATCTGATTTTAGCTATTTCTAAGGAGGTAAGTAGTACAGTTCCCACAGTAGGTTAAATTCCAAAACCATGACTGAGGCTTAGGAGGAAGGCATAAAGGAGGCACTCAACTCTCAAAACCTCCATTGGTTGTTCTTGATGATAAAAGGCAGAAGCTCTTTCTCTAAACACATTACTGAGGACATAGGAGGCCATCCCACGGGAGGCCCAGGGCCACAGAGAATAGGTACTCAATGACTCTGCACAATAATGGGAAACAAACCAACTTTCCAGACAATGTAGGAAACCTGAGTGAAGAGGGTGTTGCCAACATGGCAGGAAGTAGGAGCCTGTGGAGCCTGTGGCAGGAGGGACAGAGGACTCTGAGGACCAGGGACAAGCAATGTCTAAGTGATTTTGTATTCCATAATGTGTTGCTTCCTTCCCAGAGAGTCGAACTTCAGTAAAGTCTGATATGCATACAAATGCCTTGTAAGGAGAGCCTAGGGGTAAACCGAAAGGAGCCAGGTTCCACTTGTGGCTCAGCACGAAGCAGGGAAGACAGCAGTTGTGGGAGGCGAGACTCTAACACAGTAGAGAATCCACAGCAGCAGACACCAAGAGCTATGAGGAACCAGGAGAACATGAGCCCTCAGGAATTCCCGGGACCCCCGAGGAAGCTGTTGGGCCCTTCTTGGAAAGTCGGATAGGGGTTCAAGCCAATGCTATGTAAATTGCAGCAAGACAGAGTGATCACAGAGGGCTTCTGAGTTAAACTCTGAATCCCAGAGAGCCACAAATAGGGTTCTGCTTTTGGTCAATAAACCCGAGTGATTCAACTTGCTACCTTTATGGAACTGAAGTAAAATCTAAATTCATGGATTGAAAACTTTCGTGCTGCCTCCAATGCTGACACTCTTTTAAGCACATGACTTAAAATTTATACTTGCCAGTAATTAGCCCTCAAAATATATAAATGGAAAGAGTCATAAGTAAAAAGGAAAAGGGGCAGATATTTCACTTTTTGCTAGGCCACCACACTGTAGTGTTTGGACTAAGCTACTGTTCTGCTATACAGTATAAGCCACATACTGTTCACTCCCTTTTCTCTCCTTTACAAGCAGTAGTCTGCCCGATTATGATTTTTAGAGTCTTACTAACTTCCTCAAAATTTACAAAATGTTTAAAATAAACCCACCTAACCTCACTATCAGCCTGTTAAATTATTGGTATTTGCAATCCCATATAAAATTATTTTTTAGAACAAGGTACGTGACAATAGTTCTACAAAGGAAGTACGGAGACCTCAGTACAAGGCTTGCTGTACTTTGAAGACTTGGATGAGCATGAATAAGTGTTTAGCTTTTCTAGACCTCAACTTCTTCATCAACAAATGAACAGATTAAGTGTTGATTGTGTAAGGCTCTGTGAGCAAAAGACAGTTGGCATTCTAAATAAATCCATGAATGACTCCAATTTCCTTTCTCTTTACGTCTCCCATGTGCTTGTTCTATCGGTTTACCAGCAATGATGGGAAAATTCAATGTTGAGCCATCTTAAACCCTGTAGCAATTAATATGGAAACACTGGCTTGACGGTTCTACTTCTATGTAAACTTCATCCATTCATCACACCTAGACTAAATATGAGCCAGACAAATGCTAAATTTTAGGGATTCAAAATAGGAATAAAATACATCCCTGATCTTGAGGAGATTCCAGCCTAGAGAGAGGGTGGAGCCATAAATCATTAAAGTTCTGTAATAAAGTTATATATAAACCCCAAGGGAAGGTAAATGTAGTGATTAAATTTTCCAAGGGAGAGAAGGCATCAGAAAAAGTTCTAAAAAGGAAGGGCCCTTTCAAGTGGTCCTTCCACAGTGAGTCGGAGCCCACCAGGTGAGTAGAAGAAGCGTGCACACACGCCAAGGTACTGGCGTGTGCCAGCAGGTGTGGGCTGTGGTCAGTAGCCTGGCGGTAACAGGCCATGAGGTGTGTAGAAGGGGCAGAGAGTGGAGATACAGTTGCAGTGGTGGATAGAAGGGTAGTCCTTTGTGGCGAAGGCTGTTAACTGTTCATAATAACCCGCTTCTTTAATAAGGGAGCTCCCATGTTTCAGCTGAGCATGTGGCCGACCAGCTAAACGCTGCATTTCTGTTGGCCTTTTTGACAGCCTGATGTGGCCATGTGACTTAGTTCTAGACAACGAGATTGTAAGAAGGGATTAAGTGCCACCTGTACCACAAGACCTGGGTATGAATTCCCCTGGCCTGGACCCTTTCCCACTGGCTAGCAAATGGAAACCACAGTAGCAGCCATTTAAAACCCAAAGATGGCAGTTGCCCTACTCAGCCCTGGATGGCTCAGCTCTGAACATTGTGTGGGAAAGACACATCTCTCCTACTTAAATCAATGTGCTCTTTAATCTTTTTGTTATAGCAGCTTACCCTTGTGGGGGTTAAAAATATTAATACATTTCCTCTCACCTTCTAAGTTCTTCTAGGTTGTGCTAATAATCAAATTAATGGAGACAAATGAACAGGAGAAAACCAAAGTTTTAATTAATACATGTACATGTGGAATCCACATAGGCATGAAAATTCCAGAGACACTGAGGCAACGTTGGGTATATATGACATTTTGGAAAAAGAAGAAGAGGGCTGGGGGCTTAGATTTCAGAAGTGAGAATGGGTGATTAGTAGGGAGTTGAGGGAGAGCAGAACATACAGAGCAGGAAAATTCTCGTCAGGCGACTCAGAAACAGTGGGACACAGCGGATATCTCACCAACAGGATTGGCATCTTCCTACTAGGGTGAAGATTCTTAAAGTGATTAAAGTCAAGGGTTCCTTCCCAAAGCAGGTTTCTCTGTCTGAATTATCTTGGCCAGGAAAAATGGGTGTGTAAGAGCTGGGGGGGGGGGGTTGTCTAAGTGTTACTGGTAGAAATGGAGCTCTTTCACGGAGTCCAAGGAAAGCATTCTAGGGACCCATGCCTGGGAGGTTGTGGCCTAATGGTAACATTTATTGAAACTGGAGCAAACACCAAGTCTGTCCAGGTTTAGCTCTGGTGCTCATCTCTATCCATCCCACTATGGAAAAAATTCAGCCCAGTTTTCATCCAGCCCAGTAAAAAGGGCAAGGTCCAAAAGTTCTGTATCATTGGCTCAGTATAGTCCAGTATTTGTCACCATCCAGTCTTTGTCTCCATCCAGCTAGCTTAGTCTGTGTCCCAGTTGCACTCCAGCTGGCTGAGCCTAGGCCCACACTTATAGTCCACTCTTGGAATCTGTTAGACCCACATGGCTGCTGTGGAGCAGAAACATCCAAGCAAACAGGTCGAGTGTGTGTTAGAGAGAGAGAGAGAGGAGGAGCAGAGAAGAGAGAGAGAGAGAGAGAGATCCCTTCACTCCAAGCACTCCTCTCTGCACCAGCTTGCCCCATCGGTAAGAGATGACACCGGGGTGGGTGTGGGGTGGATTTGTCCAGACGGGGGCAGTGGAGTGGTAAACAGAGAGCAGTGGATGATATGAAGTAGGTTTCAGAGACAGAACTGATTGGTGTTGATGACTAACTCAGAGCCTCAGAACACAACAATTATTCATTTACTTGTTCATTATTAAGGAATGAAGCCAAGATTTTGTAGCCTATTTTTTTTCTAAATTGGATTCAAGTTTTTTTTTTTTCTTTTCTTGTTCTTTTCAAAGCTCATTGAGTTTATTTTTCTTGCTCTCTGTAGGAGTCTGGTTTCCTATTGTTCAGAGACACTTGAAATAGGTGTCTCCGAAGGCTTATCACCTCCCTCTGTTCCCATTACGGTGTCCCTATCTTCTTTTCCACATCTAACACATACCACATGGAGCTTAAAACCACATTTACTGGCAGACTTCTCGGAAAACTGGAGGATGGCTTATTTTACCCCAGGCCATCATTAGCCCAGCATTCCACCCTTTGCTTAGGCCAGTGCTCGGGTCTAGAATGGCCTTTCAATATTTGTTTTGCTATTCCTTGCTTGCCCAGAAGTGGTTTAATTAAAATTGGTATTCGAAATAATGCAGTAACACTGACATATAAAATTCTGGTCATTGTTCAGCAAAGAGCACGAGGAAACACCCAGAGGAAGAGTGGAAACCAGCTTAACCCTTCATGGCAGGTGCATTTGTGTTCTTGAACATTAACATCCATACATGATGGATCCAACACTTCAGAGGTTTCAAAACAATTCAGTATTCCTTATGTCTCTTTATCCTCTTAAAAACTCTAATAAGTAAGCAATGTAAGAATTATCTGCATTTCCAAAGAAGTAAGCTTAAGTGGTTAGTTGACTTGCCCAAGCTCCCTTGGCTAGTGTAGACTTAGAACTCCAAGAAAGTCACATCTCCACAGTCTGATCTTTCATTCCTTCACTATGGAACAATATATGGTAATATCAGAAAACAAAAAGATAGAGTCTCATCTTTCAGGATGGTCTCTGCCCTTATACATTTGCTTTCTTTCCAATAATCCTGGTCATTTTGCAAACAAATGTCATTATTCCCAAAGAAATGAAAACACCTACAATATTGCAGAAATACTCTATTGAACCTAGAAGCCCTTTTCACATAATAACAGAGGTTGTACTGTGTTTCTAGAGTTAGAGTTTCTCTTCTCAGAAACTGGTTTATAGGGGAAAAAACATCAGTGGCTGGCTGTGGGCAACTTGGTAGAAAGCCTGTCTCTCTCTCTCTCTTTACCTCATTCTCTTTCTCTCTCTCTCTCTCTCTCTCCTCCATAAAAGTCCTTACTGTTTTTCTCATGGATTAACTAAGAAATAAACACAAATTATGAATAATTTATAAAATTTATTATGAATCATTCCCAGTAGGAATGATTAATACTATTAGAACCAAAAATTTACAAGTACTAAAATTGTATTGCATAAAATGTATTAACTAAGAATTAGTCAGAAAATAAAATATTCCTAAGAAAATTTAGTAGTGAAAAAACTGACCCATAAAAATTGCACTTTGTAGAAATAATGGCCATCAGAGAAAAAACTCATTAGGCCAAAGCTATAATCCTTTAGAAAATAACTCATCAATGACAAAAATTAATGCCTGACATAAAATTTAAATGAAAAGAATTGATCCTAGTGAAAATAATTTCAATAAAATAAAAATGAAAATGAAAAAATATGAAAAACCATTAAAGGCACTCTATAGAAAATTAATCAGGGAATTAAATTGTCCTAATGGTTTTCACTACCAAAAAAAAATTTTTTTGAACCAAATTATTCAATATTGGTATAATCCTGACTGAAATGTTTACATTAAAAAATATCTTGGGAGTCAATTAATTAGATCAAAATAAGAGCCACTAGCCCTGGCTGGTGTGGCTCAGTGGATTGAGTGCTGGCCTGAGAAGCAAAGAATTGCTGGTTCAGTTCCCAATCACGGCACATGCCTGGGTTTGCGGGCCAGGTCCCCAGTAGGGGACGTGCGAGAGGCAACCACACATTGAAGTTTCTCTCCTCTTTCTCCCATCCTCCCCCCTGTCTAAAAATAAATAAATAACTATAAAAAAAGAAGACATAAAAAAAAATCTTTGGACCCTTGTCCTCCTCAGGGGTAGGGTTACAAACAAAACAAAACAAAACAAGAGCCACTAAAATTCCTCTACCAATGACATCAGATATCTAAAAGCCTACAGTTTCCTTAGCCAAGAAAACTCTTATCCAGACATGAGATTTTACCTCTTTCACATGAAGTTAGAATAGATTATTTTTCCCTTGTTTCTAAACTTCTATAATTGTATGATTAACCAGATAAATATGAAATTCTTTTAATTTTTTAAACTAAATTCCAAGTGAGTATAAATAAAAAGTTCATAAAAGTAAGTCAGAAATAAATCCAAGCAAAATTCCTTCTTGGACATGTAATATGAATATTTAGACAATGAATCATATAAATGCCATTGCTAAAACTGTGAAATACTTTGTCACTTCAATAAATAACAAAAAAATGACTTACTTTATAAACTGAGAAAAAAGTGTTTATGTTTTTATTCATTTTGAAATGTTGCAAGATAGAGGTATAATAGACACCGACTTTTCCATATTTTATGCTGCTGGCCAGAGATAGTATTTAGGTTACACTTAGTATTAAACTAGTCTGGTGATTTCAACCTTCTCCATCTCATGGCACACAGAAATGAATCACTAGAATTTTGTGTCACACCTAAGTAAATATTATATTTTGGGGTAATCTGACCAAAAAATAGGTAGGATTTTGATTCATTCAGCAGGATAGCCATTGTGTTAACTGTTGTCATTTTTTCATTTGACAATCTCAGGGAAAAGAGGTCAGTGCCCCAGACTAAAGTAGTCAGGTATTGCATGTTTTAGAAATTCTTGAGGCACACAGGTTGAAAATCGCTGAACTAGACACTTCATCCAGAACAATCATAAGATAATAAAGCACAGTCAGGCAATTGATAAGCAAAATTGCTAATGAGACCATCAGTGTAAAAATTGGGTCAATTAAATAATGAATACGTTTCTGAATTTTTTTTTGCGTGAAACTCTTTTCCTTTAGTTTTGGCATGCATTTCTAACTTTGCTTAAAAGAGTAAACATTTAAAAAAGATATTGCTGTTTGAAAGCAGTTTCATTCATTCCCATTTTCTGTTAAGGTGCTTAACATACCCACAGGTTGGACTTGACAACTCTTAGTAGGGAATGAAGGGCACACACTCGAATCCGCTGCCCCGGAACAAACTGCCCGGCCAGAGGAGCCAAGACCCGCCACGGGTCAGTCCTGCCGTTCCCGGGCTGCGTGGAGGGCCAGTCATCAGAAAGAAGGGAACAAGCAAATGTGGCCATTGTTACTCCTTTGTGTGTGTGTATATGATATACTCGATTATGTAAAACTAAACAGTCAAACAAAAACTTGGATTTCATACAGAATCATTTATTTTTAAAAAAAAGTTCAGAGACCACTTTGCATATTTTAATAATTTTGGCTTTCAAATAAGAACAAAAAATAACAATAACAATAATTTCAGCTAACACCTACTGAGAATCTCACTATTCTAAACTTGTATGTGTTTAATCTTTGCTAAAACCCCATAGGGTAGGTGCCATTATTATACCCATTTTACAGAGAGGAAACTGGGGCTCAGACAGGACTCAGACATATACCCTATGCAGGGTAGCCTCCCAGAATAGTGTGGGTTGGGGGTGGGTAGGATAATTGCATACAGAAATTTAAAGCCCTTTTCTACAGCAGCTGATTGAGAACTTTAGGCATAAATTTTCTGTTTAATATGGAAGGCAACTCCCTTGCAACTGTAAATCTGAAGACCCTGATTTCTCAAGTCAAATTACACGTCCTTTCCTATGTGCAGTTTTATTTTCTCATCTTAAAGTTTCCCTTTCCTGTTTGATTACAATTTAATTGCAGTTTGAAGGTCAGTGTCCCCTATGAATTCTAGGTGAATGTCCTTTTATTTCCTTCATTCCATTTATAGGTCACGGCTGCCTTATCTCTTTAAACCTAACCAGTGTTATTTTATCAATTTCCATTTTGGGAGGATCAAGTGAGAGGAGTGATGGAATAATACCAGCCTACTCAATTATGTCTCCTTCATCCCTAACGCCTCCCAGCTCAACCCTTTACAGTTCTGACAAGTCTTTGAAAATGACCAAATTCAGAAAGGCAATTGTGTAGCTTAAACCACTATATTTAAATGAAAAGGTGTGGTGGAAGCTTAAAGTTAAAATAAGTTTGATTTCTGTTCGCTTTCACTGTAAAACTATGTGTTCACCCCCTAATAATAAAATGAGACAGAAACACTGTTATTCGTACAGAGTGGGAGAAGTCCGACCCTGACGGGGAGACCTGCAGTCCTGCCAGTGCTGGCCACAAACCCTCTGACCTCTGACCCTTGTTTCATGAGTCCTGTTTGGGTTGGGAGCACAGGGGGCTGCTGCTGGCGACCTGGCCTGTTGACAGCACCCCAGAAGCTATGCTCCAGAGGGCCAGCCATCGCTCTGATTGGCCAAATAAATCACATCATCTCTCCTTGGTACTCCTCCTCTCTCTCCCTTCACAGCATTCCTTAGCAGGGTAAACAGCGCCATTTCAGCAATTTTAAAGGTGACTTCCAATAAAGTATGTATGCAGATTTACTTCAGGGCTGGTAGGCTGAGCTGTAAATTTATACCAGGTCGACCATGGCAAGCCTTTCAATTAAAAAAGAAGAAAATGCAGGAAGTAAAGTTTCCATCAGCATTTATCTTTAAATGAAAAAGTCGTCTGGGCTTTTTTCATTTTTGTTTTCCTTTTTTCTTTTCTTTCCTTCTTTTTTTTTTGTTAATGTGAAGGTATTTCTTGTCTCTTTTTTAATGAAAAAGGGAAAAATGCCCATGAAGAGCAACTGACTGGAGCATTTCAATAGCCTGGGTTATAAACCTCTTGTAATGCTTGGAAATAAAGAGAAATCCTCGGTGTCACCAGCCATGGCTTCACATGGACCCTGAGCTTTGGGCTGGCACTGTGCATGCCTGACAGCCTTCACCTCCGGGTGCAATTTGAAACGCTGCCATTGGTACCCCTCCCCCCCCAATTCTGAAAGCTGAGGGATTCGCAGAGTCTGAGGCAGACACCCCACCGAGCAGCCAGCATCAGTGGGCTTCACAGTCTTTCTTCCCTTTCTTTCAAACCTGGGAACCCATCTCTTTCAAGGAACACTGTCCTCCATCTCCATACATGGGTAGCCTTTGGCCTCTGCCAAACAAAGACTGCAGATTGCTTTGTACATTTTATGTGCCAAGAATTTATTGGAGCCCATAAAACAAATTTCTGTAGCTGGGGAAACTGTGCCCTTTTTGTTTGTCGTTATTGTTGCTGTTTTTAATCTAGGCTGCAGTCCAAAAGTTTGCAGCATGAGTGAACTGTTAGGTTCTGCTTTCTAGTTTTATTTGGCCTGGGAAAAACAAACAAATGACAGTGCTTAGTGTAACAGTATATATTTATTAGAAGTTGCTGGTGTTGGTGTTTGCCTGATCACCTTCAAAATAAAAGGAAGAATACCAAAACATCAAGTCCATGGTATAAAAAGCAATTCTTTGCAAAGTAGCAAAAGCATTAATCAAATCAAATATATCTTTGTAACAACACTGTATCTCAGTAAATGAAAGATATATTTGTCCCATTTTAAAGATGGGCATACTGACTGCATCCAGGACCCATCCATTCAAAGGTCACACACTGTAGGCTCACAAAATCAGTGTGAGGTGGATCATCACTGCCCCAGAGCCCTCACCCTTGCTGCTGGTTCCCTGCCTTATAGGATGTTGAAGATTAATTTCCAAGCATAACACTTCGTGTGAAAGCCATATTAGACAAAATTTGTGGCCATGCCCAATTCATTTTACATCAAATCAAATGTATCTCTCATGCTACTGAATGTTCCAAATTTATCAGAGCTTTTGTTTAAGTCCAAAGTAGGAATTGACTAATACAGAAGAAGAGAAAAATGGCACTTAGAATTACAATGACAGGTCATGCTTACTTCTGTGACATAGCATGCTCTTTTGAAGATTTAATTCATCTAGAAACTATGGCATGCATAAAGCCCGGTTTCAACTGGGGGAGGAAATAGAGAATTGCATTTGTCAGAGTTCTGTGGCGTCTAGAATGATGTGCAATAAAAGTAACATGACAACCATGTCTTCACTCTCCTTTCATGCCTGAGCTCCTCCAAGTGCACTGACCTTGTAATTCTTGGAAATAATACACTTTGCAGGATGTTGCAAGGTGGGAACCGCCAGAAGCAGAGAAGATGCTATGGACTCTGTCCCCACGCCTAGCACATTCTACGTGACTATGGGTGTGTGGTGCCCGTGGGTGGCTTGCGGGGGGTAGATACTGGCTGGCATGTCGGGAAAGTAACAGAACCAGGGTGGAGCATCAGCAGAGCCTTGCCTTTCCTTGATTGTAGCTTCAGGTTTGGTTGGTTTTTAATTCTTCTTATCATGGCATCCGTTAAACTACTTCGGTATGGGATGAGCCTACAAGCCGATTATACCTCTAAGCTTGTATTTTCTGCTCTTTGCACAAATATGTTAGGCACATAAAGTATATCACATTTTAAATGCTCCTTTAAATAAGCAAATGCTTGACGCCCACACTGAGTCCTCTGTTACCATGTGCAGAAGAAAAGCACAGCCATGCAAAGTGGCGGGGAACGCTGGTTGATGTGGTAGCTCCCTGTCACTGGCAGATGTGCCCCATTGTCACCTAAAAACATGCAGGTTCATGGGAGGAAGTTTTCACAGCAGATAAAAAGGTAACGAAAGGACCGGAATCAGCAAGAGTTACACATTCTCCAAAGAAGCAACAACCATGCCAACTCCAAGCCCACTATAAATACCATAATGAGAGCCGAGTTGAGAAATTCAAACAGAAACACAAGCGGCTCCTTTTCTGAGTACTTGGCTGAAAGGACTCAGGAGTTCCGAGGGGCAGAAAAGTTATTCATGGGCACTGAGATTTCTTAATCTTTGGAATTCCACATTTCAGTGTAACTCAACTATCTCCAACTGTTTCTTTCATGTTATTCACTGGCATCTCTGAAGCTTCAAGGAAAGTCAGCTTGAAGGGAAACCATTGTGTTCCCCAGCTAGATTGCTAATGCTTCCATTTTCTAATAATGTAACAGCTATATTTGCCTCTTTTTAAAGAGGCCACTGAAGCAGAAGGGGTGTGCCTGTGTGTTTTACTAAGGACATCTGTCTCCCAGCTGCAAGGTGCCCCGCACAGCCTCCAACCGTCCCCTTTAGCGCAGCCACATCCCATTTTATCAGAGACGTGAAAAGTACGCAGTTCCAGAGATTTGGAAGACGACCCCAAAGCAGCTCTGCTTTCTGTCAGCCTTGCCAGACCCCTCTCCGCTTCAGGCGTGGGCCTACCAGGCTGACAGTGTGCTCCCTAGGCAGGCAGCGACGGCAGAACACACGTGGGGCATGCTGACCAGATGCTAATGTGGCCGCAAGAGGCATGTGTCCAAGCCTGGGATGTCAACACATCTGCCAGCCTGAGGTCGTCCCATCCCGGGTCAAAGGGCTCTGCCAACTTCAAACCAACATAATTACACAAACCATAGCTTCTGTAAGGGAAAAAAACTGCTTGACCTGAAAGAAAATGCTGTTTATTCCCTATAACTTTTCTGGAAGCTGCACATAACTTTATTTCACAAAGTAATGTATTGGGCTTATTATGGTCTGGCTGAAATTCTCTTTTTCCCAAGATCTTGAAGGCCTTTGTAGTTTCATTCATCCTCATGAGTGCACACGCTGAAATGTTGACTTCCATGAAATAATGCAAATGGAGAAAATACATGTGTAAATAAATATATATGCACATATATGTGCACAAAAATATTACATTTACAAATGCATAAATATTCAAAGACATTTTTCATAGTGTCATCTTAAGATTCGAAGCAGCCCAAATGCCCTGTATTAAAAAGCACTGATTGAACTGTGATGAACTCTCTCAACTGAATAATGTTCAGGCATTACAATACTATGTCTGCAGCTATGGTAGACTTGAAAATGTTCATGATGTAATCATTTTTTAAAAAGCAAGATTGCAAAATTGTTTTTACACTATGGATATACTTGTATAAAAATAATAAGTGCATATGGACAAGACCTGAAAGGAAATAAGAAAAACGTAGTGGCAAAATCTTTACTCCTAGGAGTGGGAAACTTGAGAAGTATATACCTCTTTGCTTGTGTTTGTTCAATGCCACTACCGTGTTGTCTGAGTAACAAAGGAGTCATGTAAAGAGACTAGCTTTCCACGTTACATGGCACCTGCTTCCTGCATTATCTTCGAGGGGAAATGCAAACGTTCAGGTGCAGGCTGCAGGGTGCTGTCAGCTGCTGGCTTTCTCAACATTGTAAAATTTGGAAGGTGCTGGGTAAGAGAGTCCTGCAGAGAGAATATAATGTGTCCCAAAACCCTAGTGGAGACATGTCTGAGCTCTGCTTTGATTTTAAAAGCATCTATTCGACCCACACCCCATACTTTCTCCCCTGCAAGGACAGGACAGCTTTGGGATGCCAGGCCCATAAGTAGTCCTCCCCTCCCCCACTGCCTTCTCCCACCTGAGTCTGAATCTCCTGGTTGTAGGAGGATCATATGCTCCTATGAGGCTTGAATTTGATGTTTCCAAGTTAATGTGTAAGTAAGCAATCCAAGCACAAATGGTTATTGAGTATCTGAGATATCAAAGGCACCTTGTGAAATATTATGTGTGGTGCTACATCCTAAGAAACAAGCATTAGACGTGCGTTATCACATTTGATCCTTAAAGCAATCCTCCAAGATACATGCCATTAATGCCTCCATATTGCAGATTAAGCATGTGAGATTTGAAGATTAATCAGCTGTTCAATGGAATGAAAATTGAGTAGCCTGTGGCTCCATCTAATAGACCTACTCTCCCTGCTTCTCTGAATTCTCATCCAGGTACTATTTTTTTACAACATCAAAGCCCTCAAGGCTTTCCCCAGATAAGCCAGTGATTTCCTTTAACTTGGAGATGTATAATATGAACCATGAACGGCATCCCCTGTGGAACAAGACCCAGATCCTCCCAGCGTGAAGGTGGCCTGTATCTAGGATGAGCAACTCCCACAGGATAATTACAGAGAAACCACACAGAAAACAAGAAGCTGACAGCAGACTGAGTAATTGCCGGGTGCAAGGGGTGTGTTTCACCCAAAATTCATGGAGCATGGCCTCCCCAACTTAAAAGGTGATGCCTAAGACCATAGAGACTGGCAGTGGAAGACAGGCACCTCCTTACCCAGAGGTCAAAAAGACAGCTACAAATTATAGCCCGATTTGGGCCAAGGAAGCCGCCTTGAGCTAAGCCAGTAAAAAAAAAAACACCATGTGGAGGTTTAGGGCCTCGAGGAAGGGCTGGAAGAGCCTTGACAGCAGCTTGTGGGCCACAGCCTTTGAGGGGCTTGCTCAGGATCTGGGACTTGGGCAGACCTCCCCAAGTAGCTTGACTCTGAACTTGCAGCTCTGCCGGGTGCAAGGTTTGCACTCTAAAACCCTCACACAGGGACGCGAGCTAACCGTGTATTCAGTACTTGAACCATCGCTGTATATTGGACTTGTTTTTTGTGGTGGTGGCGCTGGTGGTTTTTTTACTGATTGATTTTAGAAAGAGAGAGGAAGGGGGGAGAGAGAGAAAGAGAGAGAGAACACGCTCAACATGACTTGTTGGTCCACTTATTTATACACTCATTGGCTGCTTCTTGTATGTACCCTGACCAGGGATCAAACCTTGGGATATCGAGATGCTACTCTAATCAACTGAACTACAGACCGTAGGAGAGGAAGAGACAGAGAAGGCAAAAACATAGGAACAGGGGTTTTGATACAGAAAGCTGTCCTTTGAGTGGAAACAATGAAAGAGAAACTGAAAATGACGGAATGCCTCCACCCCCTACCCCTTGATGCTGAACCTTTGTACTGGGTCACAGTGGGACAGGGGTTTGTCAGGGTGGTGTGGTGAGCAAAGCATGAGCCCTAAAGCCAGGAAAGACCAGGTTCAGGTCCAAATCTCACCTTCCTAGTCATATGACCTTAGGCAAATTACTCCAAATCTCTGAGCTTGCCTTTCCTCCTCTGTAGAATGAGACTAGGCACATTTGCCTCCGAGTGTTGCTGTGAGGTGTGAGTGGCATAAAGTGCATGAAGCGCGTAACACGTAAGTACGCAACAAATTTAGGCTGTGTCCCTCTTCGCTTCTGAGACTCACCTTTATTAACCAGGGGGCTCGTCTGGACCAATCAGAATAGCACTATATTTCAGCCATTGTATTCAAGAGCCCAAGGTGACGGGATTCTTCAAGTCTGGTTCTCAAAGAACATTAAAGATTGAAATACATAATCTTTTTTCTTCTCTTTACTCCCCTCCCCTCTAGTGGTGTGCTGAATTTTTCTAGCAAGTTGACTTCACATTGGTGGCTGGCAATCAGCCATGCTGGGAGTGTTTACACAACGGAACACAGCAAATGCTGCAAATCAGGGCCCCTTTTGGTTTCCAGAGAGTTAGCTTATCAGCACCTCACCACTCCAACCCCCACAGCTGCTTCAGAGCCGTCCTCCTTAGCTCTCAACTTCTCCCACCCACCTGCCCCAGAAGAAACTCCTCCACACTCACAGGCTTCACAGCTTCCTTCCTACCACACCCCCTCCGTCTGCCTCAGGTTTGAACACATGGACCCACTGTGCTTCTCTCCAGCGGTGAAGGGCGGAAGACAGTGGAGGCAAAGGCAGGACTGTCTTTGGTGAAGTAGGAGAGAGACTGTCAGAACTTCTGTGACCTCCCGGGTTAACAGTGGTCACCCCCAGGAGGGTTTGACAGGAACACTGAGAAGTTAATCTATACTAAACTTGTCCCACCTTCTAAAACTAGAGCTGTAGGACTCTACTCTGGAGCCTAGCCCATAGTTTTTGTCTTTAAAAAAATCAAAAGAAGCCACTTACTTATGCTGTGAATAAGGCTTGTTGAGTCCACCTTTACATTCATGGGCCATTCAGGGGCCATGTCCCCCGTGGCCACCACCCCAGATGGTATGTGGAATCAGTTGTTCTGCCTGTGCTCCTTGGAGGGCCTCGGCACACACGACTTTACCAACTCCCATCCTTGGGCCACCAGGGCTGGCCTGGGGTATGGATGGCCCATTCATTATACTACATTATTATATAAACCCAACAGGTTAAAACCCAAGAGGAGATGGACCACCGAGCAAAGCTTAGCAAGCCAGTTTGCCTGGGGTATAGATAGCAGTTTTCTTTTTCAGTCAGGCCAAACCAAGTTGCAGTCCAGTTGCAAGGGGCGTCCTCCGTGCTGGCATTCTGTGGCCACCACGTGGTTCTCCCTGTGGTGGTCCCTGAGAAAGCTGGTCTCCTAGGTGGCAGTTCTGTCCTCCCTTTTGTACATACCTTGAGATTGGCAAGTGTCCCAGGCAAGACAGTGCTGGCAGCCAACCGTCATCTGGCAGTGGGATTTGTGTAATTATTAGTGAAATTGCGGACCATAGGCTTCTCAGAGCCACTGTGGGAGTGAGGAATCTCCTAAGTTCTCCTAAATGAATTATTTCATTTTTCCCTCAAATACATAGTGAAGCAAATATATTTAATCCACAGGGACGGCCCTAGGCGAAGGAGGGGCGAGAAAGCAACATTTACTGGCACTCACTGTATGTCAAGCATTCTTTGAAGCACATACCTCATTGGTGCTTACAGCAACCTTACAAGGGAAATACCGTTGTAAAAGAAAAACCCGCTTCTGTGTGTCTCTCCTTTACTCTCACTGCTCGGCAACACTGCTTCACTTACGACACTGCATGTGTGGGCTTTCTACACATCCAGCAACTTTGCAATTCCAGCTGGGTATCCCACAGTTTAATTCCATTCTGATACTATATTCACAGAGTCAGAGTCAGATCCTACAAGACTGCCCCACCTCCCACTTCAGACATCCGCCTCAAGCCCAGGGTGTCACCTGTGCATCCTCTACGAATCGGGGGTTCTCATGATTCTCGCCCTGGGTTCAATCAACTTACTGGACAGGACGCAGAACTCAGGAATAAACTTCAGAACTCAGAAGTTTACTTACTAGATTACCAGTTCCTTACAAAGGGTATCACTCAAGAGCAGCCAGATGGAAGAGAAGCACAGGGCAAGGGACGGGGAAAGGGCACGGAGGGTCTGCGCTCTCTTTGAGCACAGCACTCTCCCAGCACCTCCACGTGTCCACCAACCCAGAAGCACTCCAAACCCTGCCCTTTGGGATTTTATGGAGGCTTCGTTACATAGGCTTGATTGATTAAGTAATTGGCCATTGGTGATTAAATAGTCTCCAGCCCACAGGCTGGGGAGTGGGGCTGAAAGATCCAACCCTCTGATCACGTGGTTGCTCCCCTGGCAACCAGCCCCCATCCTTAAGGGTTTTCCAAAAGTCACCTCATTAACATAAACCCTGGTGTGTTCCAAAGGGGCTTGTTGTGAATAACAAAATACAGATGCTCCTTTCATTTTCATTGCTCTTGTGCTTGGGAAATTTCAAAGGCCTTAGAAGCTCTGCACCACAACTGGGAAATATATATATATATATAGTTTTCATATATATTAACTATACATATATTTAGTTTATATGTATATATATTTCTTCTTGTAAGTAACAATATTACAATCCCCATTTTACAGATGAGTAAATCAAGGCTCAAAACCATGAAATAATTGCCTATGAGCTAATAGCTGGTTGGGTAGTGGTTAAACCAGGATTTGTACCTGGGTCCATCTAGCACAGAATTCCCTCTAAGGTATGCTGTGCTACCTGACGGAGTGTTCAACACCTAGTAAGATGGTCTGGCCAGGTAGAGCCTGTGATGGAGAAAAAGCTGCCATAGCAGGGGGTCAATATCTGTGTGAGCTGGGACTTCCACTCCCACGCTTAGGGGCACCTTGTAACAGAGCATCACCCACCTGAAGAACACCTTGAGAAGCTGAATCAAATTCCACACCTAGGTGTAGACCTTAGAGACTTGAAACCAGGACCTCAGATCCTTGTAAACCAACGTTCATAGAAGCATTATTTACAATAGCCCAAAGGTGGAAACAATTCGAGTATCCATCAGCAGATGAATGGATAAACAAAATATGATAAGCACAAATAATGGAATATTATCCAGCCATAAAAAGGAATGAAGTTCTGATACATGCTACAGTATGAATAAACTTTGAAAGTATAGTTCTGATATAAGTCAGACACGAAAGGACAAATATTGTATAACTCCACTTATATGAGCTATTTAGAATGGGCAAATTCTTAGAGAAAGAACACAGGTTACCAGGGGCTGAAGGGAGCGGGGCATCGAGAGTTATTGCTCAATGAGCACGGTTTCCGTCTTTCAATCTGTTTTCCAGATTGAAAAATTCTGGAAACAGATGGTGGTGATTGGAAACACAATATTGTGAATGTATTTAATGCCACTGAAGGGTAACACTTAAAACAGCTAAGATAGCAAAGTTTATTTTATGTGTACTTTACTAATTTTTTAAAAACCTTTTTAAAAAAGATTAAACACACAAAAAAAGCTGACTGGAAAAATATCTCAAAATCTTAATAATGCTCTTCTCCAAGTCTCTCTCACGCGTCCTCTCTCTCATCTCTCCCTCTCTGCCCTCTCCTTCCCTCCCTCCCTTTCTCCCTCTCTCTCCCTGTCCCCACTTACCTGCATTCCTAATTTTCTTCAATGCATATGTATTCCGTAAGTCTTTTAAACTCCGAATTTTACTTTTTGAAAAAAGGAAGAGACAAAACTAATATGGTAAGATTAAAAGAAATCTGTGCTTTACCTGTCCACAAATACCTTGGGAATACAGAGGATAGCGTGTGGGTTTTACTAGGCCTGGCAGCAGCCTTGACAGGAGGGCTCGTTTGTGGGGCTCATAAAATAGGGCTGTGTACCATCTTGCCCTAGGAAACCTTGCCTGGAAGGGACATAGCCTGCGTCTCCATTACTCTGATCATTCTGCAGATCTTCAGCTCTGTGCTGCAGCCCCACACAGGGAAAGACATGTAAAGCCTCCGGCTTCAAAGAGGCACTTCCTAGGGGAAGCAACTGCCTAGCTGGCCAGAGGAATTCTGCAGAGATTAGGAGAGTCTGGCAGAAACACCCCGGTAGAGAGGAAAAGGGATGGAAACACCAGCTAGTTTCTTTCTAGGACTCTGTGTCCCTCAGGGTACTGCCAACACCTCTCAGCAAGCCTTCTCCCCATTTCCTTTCTCCCCTTGAGCTTCTCAAAAGAACTAGTTTAAAATCAGAGAAAAGAGAGAGCTAGTTCTTTTGTCTTGGCATGTCTCTGGCTGCTGCTGCCCTTCCCTTTGTGGGACAGAAGCACAAACCATACTGTAGCCATGCCTCTCAAATGAAACAAAAGTTTGGGAGCTGGGCCCTACGTTGGAATTGGATTATCAGGCAAGGGTCTGGGGCATTGCTCATTTGCCCAGGTTTTGCCCTGATCAGTTGAGGGACAACTGACCTGCTGGGGGGCGGTGTATGACAAGCTCCCTGCAGACCTGTCCCTTAGACTGGTCATGCTCACCGCATTTCAGGAAGACAGGTTTAAAGCACAAGTCAGAGAGATGTGCACCCTTAATGTGAAAGCGCCTTAACTGTTAAGTGGCTCATGTGCAAGACTCCTAAATAAAGGGCTGAGGATTAAAGAGACCATTTCCTTTGGGATTATGCCCAGAAGGTTACTGGTTTCAGTTCAGCCATTCAATATGGTCCCAAAGATCAAGCAGCAAAGTGAAAAACTCTTCTTACGTCTGAGAAAATCTCATGGCCATGCCCTGGAATTTCATTCTTTCTGTTTTCAGCCTGAGGTCATGTGATTTCAGAATTGAACTCTCCTTTTTCATGTATTTTTCTCCTTTGCAATAGCCAACTCTCTGCTGTAGCGACTTTTGCATATTATGCACATAGAAGTTTATTCTCCAGAGAACTGAAATGGAGATGGCAGGCTCTGGGACCCGGTGGTGTGCTTGAGAGACTGTGTAAGGGCTTGCAAGAGCCAGTGTATATGTTTTTCCCAGCTCCGGTCATTATTTATATTGTGTTGGTAACTCGAAATCAGCCAAGGGAGAGTATTCACACTTAGAAATCAGCAAAAACTCGAAATCATGGTGATGGTTTGTTTGTTTGTTTGTTTACTACTTGTTTATTTGTTTTGTATGCTTGTTTTTGGAGGCCAGTGTAAAGCTCAGAAATAGATTAAGTTTAAATCAGCATACTGATGGTAGGACCTCAAACCAACTTCTTCCCCTTCTCTGGAAAACCAACCGGTCCCAGAGATAAAGACCTGCAGTTACTGTAAATACTGTTTCTCAACAAACAAAAAAAGCTGATGTATCTATCACTCAATGTCAATAAGTCCCATAAGACTTTCAAGTCATTTTATAGTTCCTTATTTTAATTATGAACTTTCACCCAATTTTTATCAAAGATTGGTAGGAAACCCCCAACATGAAAGCAATAAAAACACATTTTAACAAAATAAGTGGAACAATTAGGAAAGCAAAGAAATATTCAGAAAGATAAAAGATGCTATTGCAGCCATAGGATAGACTAGTAGGCTCCTGCATTAGTTACCTATTACCACATAACAAATTACCACAAATTTAGCAGCTTAAAACACCTATTTATTATTTCACAGTTTCTGTGGGTTAGGACTAAAGGCATGGCTTAGCTGGGTTTTCCGCTGAGTCTCAGCAGGCTGCAATGAATGTTTCTGCTGAGCTGTGTTCCTTCCTGATGCTTGGGGCTCCCTTCCGAGCTCACACAGTTGTTGGCTGAATTCAGTTTCTCGTGGTTGTGAGAGGTTGCGGGTCCCTGTTGCCTTGCTGGCTGTCAGCAGGGCTTGCTCCCAGCTCCCGGAGGCTGACCACAGGTCTTAGCCAGGTGGCATTCTCACGGGCTCTCTCACAGATGGCAGCTTCCTTCGTGGAGGCCAGTGGGAGAATCGCTCACTCTGCTCGCGGCACAGCCTAATCTAGGCAGGGACGGTGTCATCGGCTTTGCCGTACTCGATGGGCCAGAAGCAAACCACAGGATCTGCTCCAGTTCAAGGGTGGGAGATTACATTAGAGGGTGACTCATTGGGTCATTTGAGGGTATATCTGCTACAGTTGCTATGGAAAAGGATCAGAGAACAAGGAAGATCCTAAAAATTTAAAGCCAAAAATAAAAGCATTAAATAGAAGAGTTGGAAGGTAAAGTTAAGGAAATCTCCCAAGAAGGAGAATAAAAACTACGAGAAAAATTAAATAAGAGACAAAGGATTTTTAAAACATTAGAAGAGCAGTTCAGGAGACCCAACATCTAATTATTATAAGGTCCCAAAAGAAACAGAAGAAGGAAATGGATCAAAGATCGATCACACAAACACATCCCAGACCGGAACGGCACAAGTCTTCACCTGAAAGGCGCCAGTGATGCCTAGCACAAGAAATGGAAGAGAGAGCCACAGAGAGAGAGAGAAAGAGAGAGAGAAATACAGCCCTGTCCCTGTCGATAAGGCACAGCACCATGAAATCCCAGCACACTCGAAGTGAAAAGAAAATCCTACTGGCTTTCTGAGAGGAAAAATAGATCAGATACAAAAAAAAAATGTCATCAGTCTTCTCAACAGCAATTCCAAAAGCTAAAAGAGAAGGGAGTGATGCCTTCAGAATCCTCAAGGAAGTAATTTTAACAGGAAATTTCAAACGAGGCATACCAAAACTCATGTGATGTCAAGAAAAAGACATTTTTCCATATTCAAGGACCAAATACATTACTTCCCATGCATTCCTGACTACCAGGTATATTGAGAATTCATTTTTGACGATACACAGGAGTAAACCAGAAAAGAGGGGCACATGGAGCTCAGAGGCTACAAATCAAAAGATGGAGGGAAGCCCTGGACATTGGCGTATAAACAGGCTCAAAGAGAAACAGTCAAGGTTGGAGCAGCAAGAATGAGGGTTATGGGAGGAAAGTCTCCATCAAAGAAAGAAGATTGGAACAATTAGATTTTGGGATGTGATTAGATATGTGGAAAATATTAACGATAGGCAACTTGATGGATGTTTTGAAATTTGGGAATGAGGAGAATTGTAATGCACACACGGACCTATATGTGCGTGGGGTGAGGGAAACAACCCGACTCCTGAAAAAAAAATCTGTAATCCTAGAATACACCTTAGCTCAGTAGTAAGTAATATTTAGCCACAAAAAAATGTGAACACTGACTATTGATTTAACCAAATCTATAGGGAATGGGAAAGTTGGGGGATTTGTTTTTCAAGGATTTGGTGGTTGGCAGGGGTGTGGGTGGGGATCAGGGTAGGTTAGATTGCTTAATAACAGAAAGTAAAGAAATAACGTTTCAAATTGGCCAAGCAAACAATAGCATTATTAACATGCTAGTGAGAAATGTGGAGAAACTGTATATTCCCAGAGAAAAAGGCAATGAAAAGCATTGAAACACCTTGCCTCTGGGAGGTAGAAATGAGGAAAGAGGGTTGGTTACTTTTCATACTGTTCGGTACAGTAAAAATAAGAAAGAAAGAAAAGAGAAACTATGTAAACGTATTACTTTGGTTTAAAAAAATTTTTAACTGATATATCAGATTTCATTAAAACCTGTAAGAATCAAAAGTTTTTTCCAGTCAGAATAAACAAACAGGAAATGCTGAACAGTTAGAAAGAGAGTCCCACCTCTCTGTTCAGTCAGTTTGAACAAAGACAAACAAACCGAATTTATCCTCCTTTAGTTACGCCCTCCCCACCGATTTTGACGAGTTCCCCTGAGTGCCTGCACTCTGCTACAAACGGCTTGTTTCTCTGAGCCACTCCTGTCTAGACTGCAAGACGGCCCTGCGCAGCGCTCGGCGGATGGAATGGCACGTTCTGCTCGGATTTGTGTGCACGGCACTTCCTCCCCAGCGTGAAGTGTACGTTGTATGTGAATGAGGCTCCTCGCAGCTCGGCGTAATTACCGCATTTGAAGCCATTCTTCTCTTCAGAGGTTGGCCTTTTTTTTTTTTTTTCCTTTTCTTTTGATTTCTTGTATTTCGCAGTGACTGTCATCATTATTTTGATGCTGTCATTTAAGAGTAGCTTCAAATGCAAATTTGACAACACAAGCTGAACATTATGGGCAGCAAACAAAGAAATTATACTTCCATGCCTGTTTTGAGAGGCTCCACCTGATCTACAAAAGCAGACATATTTTTGTGGTAAGCCCAGCATACAACCTTGGCTTTGGTATCATGACAAGAGCCAGAATTTTCTAAAGACATTCCCCAAACCTGGGCTCTAAAATGGAGTCTCAGTTATTTCCTCTTATTCTGTGTTTTAAATCTTTGCAGGTAGTTGAGATACAGTTGGAAATTATGTTTTCCAGGGAATCCGTTCTCCTCTCCGGATCATTTATCCAAGGGTGAGAAGCCAAAGCTGTCACAGCCGAACCTGCCCAGGCAATGGCCAGTCAGGGCTGGAGTGGAGCTGGAGCTCCAGGTTGGCATAAGCTTTCAGCCAGTAGCTGCTGGTCTGCAGGAGAGGTCACAGGAAGGTCGTCTGTGTCCTGGAGCTGAGGGACAAGACGGTTGTTTGGGATACCTGGGAAGCAGCTTCAACTAATAGATATGGGAGTATTTAAATGTTTGATAGGACTGTGTCTGTTCATACTGAGATCTCACCCCTGCATGATTCCTTTCCAGTCTATAATGTGAGGTCTGTCCAGGAGGTGTCAGCATTTAGTATGAAAAATAGAGACATTTATTGAAGATAGAAGATACAAGAAACATTGTACATAGGACAATGACACCTCAGTGCCCTTCAAAGTAGGCACCTTAGGATCTCATACGGTTCTCTCAATTGCCATCAGCTGCCCTGTCATATTTTCCTGAATCTCATCAACAGTCTAAAATCTCTTCCCTTTCAAAGGTGATCTGAGTTTTGGGAAAAGCCAGAAGTCACAGGGCACCAAATCTGGGCTGAGTCACCTGAGTGATATGCTGTTTCCCCAAAAAACTCTGCACAAGACATGATGCATGCGTGGGCACGGTCATGATGAAGCTGCCAATCATCAGTTGCCCATAGCTGCGGCCTTCTGAATTATTTGAATAGTTTCTGTGAGGAATGTTCAAGCTTAATGTGAAATTTGATGCAGATTCATTGCTCTACTCATTCAGTCATTTTGAAAGAGATAACCACACAGTACACGTGCTCACTCAATGGTGTCAACCACCCCCACTGACTAGTACAGTGAAGTTGTTGTTATTCACCCATGCACATTCCAGTCCACTCTCCTTGGCTGCCCAGCTGCATCAGTGCCACAGAAATTGTTCTGTTTGTGTTAACAATGACTGGCCTCTTTGCTGACAGACCTCATACTCTTGTACAAGTCTCTCCTTCCCTACAATCTTGTAATAAGATCCTTGAGAGGAGACTGGGAATCAGATTCTTCCCTGTGTATGATGGACAACTTTGTCTAGATGAATGGATGAATGAATAAACAAATGACAAATCATTTCTTCTCCTATTTAGGTCTGACTTCCTTGCTCTTGACTTAAAAAATGTTTCTTATTGAAATTAAACACACCAAAACCTGGGGAGGGAGGGATGTTTTATAATCACAAACCTAGTCCTTTGGGAGGATGATGTATCCTTAGAAATAAACATGTAGAGATCAAACACTTTTTTCTTGAAAAAAGTTATCATTTGGCATAATGGATGTTTGAGGGAAAAATGAAAGTATATTCTTTGTTAGTGAGTTAGTTTTGTAGATGGATGTGGAGTGCAGTTGAAAAGACTCCATGCTAAAAATCTTCCTTTTGAAAAAAATGAATACCACACTGACAGTATTTTAATTTCAAAATAGTTCAGGTTTAAATTAAGACAAGAGAAAAATCAAACCATAAGATCACACTGGCAAATCTATTTTTCCCTGCCAAAGCTAATTGAAAAATAGAAAGGGTGAGAAATCTGTAAATAGTAAGGAGGAAATTAGGTGGGGCTTTTGTTTTCTGTTTTGGGTTTGTTTGGGGTTTTTTTTTTTTTTTTTTTGGATCAATTCTCAGAACCTAAGAAGTTATCAAGCTACAAGGATAGGGGATATGATTTTTATATAAGTCATAAAACTTAAAGCTGTTTTCCTCCCTTGATTTAAATGTAGCAGTGATGGGCATCTGTAATGTGCCAGCCAACAGGATCAGAAACATGGAATCATAGGTTTAAACATTTATTTTTCAACCAGAGTGAAATTAGCATGAAATAAATTTATCAAGGGACTACATTTTTATAGCATGCATTGCATGGCTGCCTAAGACAAAAAGAGAATTCTAGTATATTAAAGTAATAATTCCTTTTGAACTATAGGTATTAATGTAAGATGATAAAAATGGACCAAAATAAACAATTTTCAAAGAAGACACAGAGGCCAGAGTATCATCTTGCTTCTCCAATACTTTATTAGTTGTAGTTTTCACTGCTTCTGTTCTCAAAAGATAATTACCTAAAATTTTCTCAGCTCCATCTGAAGTTCTCAGCAAAGTTAACTTACTGATATCACACTTTTGATAATGAATCAAATGCAGGATTTTCCTTTCAAAGAATCTGAGTGGGTTTATTTAATGCAAGAGCTATTGGTGATTTGAAGTAAATAGTAAATTACTATAATTAGTGTACATTAGACTGTGGGATATTTTTAGTTGTTCTTTAATAAGATTCTGAAAATAATTTGTGTTTCTTTAATAACATTTTCCAGGAGCTTTTGTGTTGTAGACTATTGCTAGGCACTGAAAATGTAGAAATAAATAAAGAAGATACTCTGTAATCCTGGAAGTCAAGACTTAGTGTAAGGAATAGACAGTCCACAGAGCCTGAGAAGTTTCATAATAAAAGTACCCCAGAGGCCCTGGCTGGTGCAGCTCAGTGGATTGAGCACAGGTCTGCAAACTGAAGGATCTCCGGTTTGATTCCCACTCAGGGCACATGGAGGGTTGTGGGCCATGTCCCCAGTATTGGGAGTGTGAGAGGAACCACACATTCATGTTCCTCTCCCTCTCTTTCTTCTTCCCTTCCCCTTTCTCTGAAAATAAATAAATAACATTTTAAAATAAAAAAAATAAATAAAAATACCCCAGTCCTTTATAGGTAGCTCAGAGTGTTGGACTGATATGCCAAGGTTGCAGGTTTGCATACAAGAAGCAACCAATGAATGCATAAATAAGTGGAACAACAAATCAGTGTTTCTTTCTCTCCCCTTTCCTCTCTGTCTCTAAATACATTTTAAAAAATCATAAAAATAAAAGTGTCCCAGAAGGAAAAGACTTCTTCTCTCTGCTAAGGGGGCAGGCAGGATTAGCTAAGGAGGTCTCTTAAACAACCTTTGAGCTAAGTCTGTAAAGAAATAGAGACATTGGCCTGTCCTGGCCAGTGTGGCTCAGTTGGTTGGAGTATCATCCCATAGACCAAAGGGTCATGGGTTCAATCCCAAGTTCGGGCACATACCTGGGTTGTGGGTTCCATCCCCAGTGAGGGTGCATACAAGAAGGCAACCAATCGACATTTCTTTTTCACATGGATGTTCCTCTCTCTCTCTCTGTCTCTCTCTGTCTCTCTCTCTCTCCTTTACTATCTCTCTGAAAGCCATAAAAAAATTTCCTCAAGTGAGGATTTAAAAAAACTAAAAAAGAAATAGAGACATTAGCCAGGCAGGAAGGACATTCCAGACAGGGGAAATGCAAATGCGGGAAATAAATGTGGAATTGCAGAAGCACAAAATCAGACTGGAAATCCTTAGGGGAACTCCAATATTTAAATTAATGAGACGCACAGAGGCTAAAAACTCCTTCCAGAAAAGCATACAGAGTAAAAAAAAACTTAACATTTTTCTTTTCAGAGCTATTATTGCATTATATTCTCAATTGCATTCAATAAAAAATAGATGGAAAACTTCCCAAGAATTAGCCATAAAAATGCTTGGGAAAATTCCAACATTGGCCATTATAAGACATTTCTATAATATTTAATATTTCTGTCCCTGAGAGGGTATATAAAATGATAAGTGGCTTACACCCATAGAATTGGACCAAGATTTCCTATGTTTGAATACTTGCAGAAGAGTTTCATATAGTTCAACCATATGTCATAACATGCGCTTTTCACAACTATCTCCCTATAACATAGTTTCCCTATAAAAATATAGAGAAGAAGATGCTAACATGAGTCATATGGAATTTGCATTCCCTATAAAGTTTTCCTGTTCTCAGGTACCGAAGTCTTCCTTCTGAGCCCACCTAAGAGTTGGGCTGGCCCAGGAAGCATTGGACCGTCCTTGCTTCCTGCATGAATGAGACAGTCTTGTATAACATAACATTGTTTAATGTTCTGCCTCTAACTCTGTGGGCCTCAGTTTCTTTACTGTACAATGAGAGGGTAGACAAGATGACCTCTAAGTTATTTCAGCTCTGGCAGTCGTTCTACAGCTTCTTTATTTCACCCTTAGCATCCCAAACATGGCACCCTAATGACTTTCCCAGCACCCGTCAACAAACCACTTACTTCTTCAGCACAAGTCTCCACCATGGCGGTCAAGCATCTTAGGAACTGCAGCCTGCCTTGTTCGTCTCACCTAGGTCATAATCATATTTCTCCGTGCAAGTGGAACACATTAGACTACAACTTTCTTTTATAGGCTTTCTCCCAGCAAGGGTGACTCATTCAATGAAATCAGCCTAGGTCCAAGTTACAGTGCAGAAACGATGTGAAAGACCTCCGAGGTAGTAAACAACCAAAGCATTGAAAAGCTTTCTCCAGATGAACTCTTACAGCTGTGTTACAGAAAAAAAAAACAATCACCTGTAGAGGGCGCTGCATCTGCTACTTGATAGCTTTATTTGTGTATAGTGAGCCTGTCCCACTCAGTCTGCCCTGGCTGGGTCTGGAGCAGTGGTCCTCAAAGCTTTTTGATCACATATCACTTCATCACTTAATATATAAATTTGTTATATTCCTCTGTTATATATTGTGTGTGCCTATTTCTTTATTACACTCATTATTTTGAACTAATAGGCTATATAGATTATAAAATATATGCAAAAATAGAAATATTAAAAGGAAGAGATTTTAAAAAATTAACAGATTGAAATGGAAGTTACGATTTTCTTCCTGAAGTCTTGTGGATGACCTTGAGTGCCCTTCTTTGTGATCATTGATTTAAATGACTGTTCTGAATGACCTGGACATTTATATCTTAAATCTATCGCTTTAAAATCTTTTATAAGTCTTAATAACTTCTTATTCAAAATCTTTAAATATTTGATTTTTTTAAATCCTAAGTTTTCATATTTGTGTTCCAGGCTGTCAGTTTCACCGTTTTCAGTGAACAAAAGAGGGTCAAGTTTACCAGGCAAATACTATCAGATCAAGTCGTTATCAGTAAGACCCTTGATCCACCCTGGCCCTCCAAAATCGCTGTCATTGCTCATTTTTCTCTACCATTCACTGAATCTTGAACGTGCTCTCCTCCTTATTGGAAAATCCTTGTTTTGTATGTATATGAGGTAAAACAGTAAGATGGTGATGCTGGTTCAGAAATAAACACTCCAGCAAATATAACTGCATTATTGTTATTTTATGATCACACTTTATTTTCTTTCCTTTTTAATTCTATTACCCAGCTTCATTAGTCAATTCATTTACTGGATTGAACCATTAATAATTTTTTACTATTTCCAGAAATCAGACCAATGTAAAAGATGAGAGATTTTTTTTGTTTTGTTTTGTTTTCCAAAGATAAAGGAACAAAGATTTGCCATCCCTGGGACTATTTAAAGCAATATGTCCTAGCATTCTGGCAGTAAATCCAAAGAGGATTGACAGCATCTTTATAATTAATGTATAAACAATTTACATATTAAAGAGAACCTATGAGTCTATGGATTTTAGAAACTGATTTTACTTCATTATAGACCTTCCTCATAGACGTTAGCAATCCCATCTAGGCTGGAAGGCAGTGTGATGTGCTGAACAGAGCCTTTGGAGGACTTTCAACCAGAGTTCTAGTCTCTATCCCATTGTTAACTGGCTTTGTGACCTTGAACCATTGACTTCCTAAACTTTTGACTCTCAGTTTTGTATTCCACAAAATAGGCCACTATTCACCACTTAACCTTGTTGTGAAGATGGAAAGTTTATAAGCTCTTAGTACCGAGCCCAGAGCATAACAGATACCCCTTAAATGGCAATATTTCTGCTGCTCTTTTAAATCCTTAAAGTTTATGATTTGTATCTCTTTTTTTCCCATTTAGTCTCTAGCATAGTATCTGCTCTAGAGTTGATGTTCAATATTTTTCATTGACACTTTAATTTTATTTAACCTCATAGAAGTAAATGATGCTTCTTACATTTTGGAGACTAAAGACAAAAGAGTTTGGCAACGATAGAGCAATAGCAACAAGATGTGTGTTTGTGCAGTCCCGTCTGTTTCCAGCATAAGGAGAATCGATTCCCGGGGTCTGAAGTTATCTGAGCGCTGAGGTACAAATGAGAAATTGAGGTCCTCTAATCCTGATTCTACCAGCAACTGCTATGATAGATCCACAAATCCTTTCTCAGGGTCAGCTGCACAATGCAAGTCTCTGTGCCTGGGGGGTCAAGTCTAATCTTCTCCATTTGGTGATTTGGGTAATCCTCTGGCCTCCATTTTGAGGGATAAACCTTATCTAATTCCTGAGAGGGAAGCTGGGAACATTACTTTTCTATCCATATATGGCCAGATTAGACCCTGCGAACCAGTGTGCCTGTGTACACGACAGAAAAGCAGGAATAGTCAACTGACTCTTCTACAATTCTCTGCTTTAACTTGTAAGAAACCTGGGCCTGAATTTTAATTTTTAGCCCTGTCACAGAAAAGTAGGTTCTTCAAAAATGTTAGTCCAAGAAAAGGTACAGCCTTGCCATTTGAATGCAGAAAGGCCCATTGCCCACCTGGCTGTTGGTTTTATCACCACCAAGTGGCCAGAAAGACCCACACTCCCCCACTCAGTGGAGACTGGTAATGCTGTGAAAACAGCAGCCCTTCCAGCTGCTAGCTCCCTCTGAAGCAAGATGCACATCAGATTAATCTGTTCTGAAGCAGTCCTAGCCAACCTTGGATAGGCAATGGTACATTTGCATAATCTGTTTGAAAAGTGGCATATCCGAGTGGATAGGCACTTGATTTAGAATCAGATTTTGGTGTTTTTCAATTACTATTTTTGAGACCTTGAAAAAGATGCCTAAAATGTGAGCTCCAGTGTTCATATAGGTATATTGGGAGAAATAATAGCTACCTCACAGATTTATTGGGAAGACTGATTGAGAGAACAGATGTAAAAAATGCCTAGAAAAAATACCTGGCACATGGTAGCCATTCAGTAAGTGCTGATGAGTCTGCATCAAATTAGGAAATAAAGTGTCCTGTTTTGGTTTGTATCCGGTGTCTTTCTCATCCCTCCAACCTGGAATTTTGACAAAAATTTTAAGTTCTGTAATTTAGACACATTTATCATTGATTTGTATTTGTATTCTTTTGGACGATTAATTATTCAGCATTAATGATTTTGGTGGCAGCAAAGACAGATTTTGAAGATTTACCTCTGCATGAATTTTAATAATTATATCACCCTCCCATATTTGCATAGAGCTATGCTCTGCAAAAGGCTTTCCTGTCTATTTTCTCATTTGTTCAAGAGTGAGTACAGTTATGCTCTTAAATTGTAACATCAATTTCATGGAGATGAGTTTAAATGGTTTTCTGTGGCTAAATTCAAATAAAGCTTTTCATTTTCAAATCTTCATTTGAAAATGGCAACTATATCCCATAACCTATCACAGAAATGACACCCAAATAGTGGTTTAAAGGAAATTCAGAAAAATTGCAGGCGTACGTGATGAGACCAGTGTCTGACATTTGCCTTGGCTTCTAAGTGAGTGTAATTCTCCTGAATGGGGGGTACGTGTACAGTATGCAGCACGCTCAGAAATTCTCAAAGGCACAGCCCCCACAGCAGACAGGTGCCGAGGAAGGGAAGCAAATGGCGGTCTCTGAGAAAAGAAAATATCGGTGCTAATTTTTTATGGGCATTTTATTGTAGCACAAAGGGAGTCCCTGTTAAAGCAGAAGAAGGAAATGATTTTGTCACATGTTTACATTAAATGATTTTTAACACTTATGATCTCTGCTTGAGCTGGGTCTCCAAACAGAGTTCATTTTTGTAGCTTTATCGTGTAGGCAGTGCGGCTGAGGGGAACCATGAGGGAGGAGAGTTAGAGCCGGAGGACCTGGTTTTGAATCCTCTCCCTGCCATTTACTGACTCTGTGATCCGTGATTTTTAACTTTTTGGAGATTCTGTTTTCCTGTATGTAAGATGGAAAGCACAATAAAAATTACCTCATGGTGTATTAGGAAGATTAAATGAGATAATACATGTAAATAGCCCTTCACATACTGTTAGGTGCTAAACAAACTTTAATGTCCGTGTGGTACTATTACTATTAATAGTGATCATCGCGATACTGGCCCTGAGGGGTTTGTGTTGCCGTGTTCTAAGGAAGGGTGATTTAGTCCGATCTTCCTGCCCCGACGTTCACACCCACCTCTGCCTTCATGATACTTCTCTCTACCCCACCCTCAGGTTCAGTGTGTAACAAGCTTAATTCGTTATTCACACAGCAGGATACCCACTGCATGAAGGCGCCAACAGCATGTTCCTAAGCCTTCTCACCTCTGTTTAATTTTCTCCAAAATATGTATAGATTATCCAAATGATACCGTTAATTTAGTCAATGAACAAGCATTGAATGAAGGGCTACCATGTACAGGGCTCTGTAGAGGTCATTGCCCAATCAGCTGTTCCAGACAAGCAAGCTTCAGAAGCTCTAAGGTATACCTGGAAATAAAATACAAATAAAAAAGGAATATCTGAGAACATAAAATATTGGGTTGGAGACAGGACTGACTGTGGAGCCAGTGGAAGAGATGATATCATGTCTCATGGAAGTCAGCAGGCCAAGGATGCTCAGCAGATGGGAGAGACCATGAGTACAAGGGCTCAGGAACAGAAACAGGGCAGTGTGAGGTCTGCAGTGTAGAGTACGAGGAGCCGGGGAGACGTTGTAGCACTCAGTAGAACAATTGTTTGGGTGGGGTGAGGAGAGCACTGAGAAAGGGGCTCGTCCTGCTTGTTTCAGTGGGGTGGAAGGTGAGCAAGCATTGAACTTGAAGAAGAGTGGTAGGTAGGTCTGGGGTTGTCAGGAATAGGCTATAGGTTGGTCGGAACTTCTACATACTGGATATTGTACTGATAAATGACACAAAGGTGAATCAAATTCAGCCCTTTCCTTCAAGGAGAGAAAGTTTTATGAAGCAATATCTAAGAATCAAATAACAATACCTATTACAGGTGTTGACACGAAGGTTATTGTTCTGATTCTCAGAAGAATTTCTGTTTCCCAAGAACTCTCAGTGAAGTGGATTTTGTTACTGTGGCGAGTTTGCTGCCAGTCAGTCTGTGGTTCCAGTTTACAATTTACAAAACCAGATTCTATTAAGTATATCAAGAGTGGCCTTGACCCTCTGAGGGTCAGACTCACATTAGCCAAGCCCATGAGATACAGCGTGCCAACAGACTCATTTACAATGACAGCAATTACGTCTCACATCCCAGATTACTCAGATGGCACACCAACACATTCCTTCCCTCCCTTCCTTCCTTGTAGGCAGGCTTATGAGGGAAGCCAACTGATAATCAGAAGGTAGCTTAGTAAGCACAGAACCAGGGCACAGGGAAATAGACGATTTGAATGTTCAATGGCAGCGGGCTACAAGAGCTGGCTGCATTCTTTAATCATAATAGAAATGTCCTTGACTGTCTGCAAAACCCCATCACTTTAGATACTTCTGGACTGGGCTTGTCCAAGCAGGACTGATCATTTTCTCTATGGCTCATATTTTCCATGTCCCACCTTCCTAATTGATGCTTTCTTCTTTCAACTTGTTTAATGTATTTTAGTACATATAAATAGCCCTTTGTATACTATTTCATGTAGGCCTCGGATCTTTCTCTTCTCGTCCTGTATGTGTTGACTTCTATACTTTGACTCTAAGAGGCCTATCTTACTTCCCTACCTTCTTTATCTGGAGGCAGAGGCAGGCAAACAGGGCAAAGAGTGCGCCTCTTTTACTGATAACAGTTACAGGGAATTTGAACACACTCTTCACTTTCCTCATTCAACAGAGGAACATTTCTAGGTTGTCAACGTCCATCTTAAAAAGCCATACCTGGACTTTAAACACAGTGTTCCAGGTGTGGTTTGAATGCTCACAGAAACTACAACCAGTCCACACATTTTCTGAGGCAATAAACATCTAGCAATGCTCCCTAAGATAGAATTTGTCTTATCAGCAGCAAAATTGCACTGTTAACTTATCTTGAGCTTCAAATAAACTAAATCTCTTAAATTGTCTTTTTAAGTTAAACTACATCTCTCTGGCTTTTGAGTGTATGTTTTATTTGTCTCCATTGAATTTTATTTTGCATGCTTTGGCCCATCGGTATAGCCTACCAAACATGTCAAAACTAGTTTGTTCCTGATTAGAAACTGTGTAAATACCTAGGCACCTGTTATAGCCTAAATTTCTACGGCAAGTGGTTATCTTCTCTACTTCGTTCAGACTATTTGTAATGCTGATATGAATAAATGCATCACCACGTTCCTTCTTGATCTTTTTCTCTTTATCCATTTGGAGATTTTTATGAGTCATTTTTCTGTTGCACTGACGACCACAGAAGGATTGAAACAAGATTAGCTAAAACATTCATCTCACACCGATCAATGAACAGGTCCGTGAGGGTACACACTGCTCTAAAAATAAACAAGGCACAACACAATTCTGCAAATCAAATAATGCCCAGTAAATTCAAATTAAAAGCTTACAAAATTATAAGATTATTCCTGTTTTCCTTACTTTTTCAAGTTTGGTGCTTATGTTGCAGTTGAAATATAAGCATTCTGCCACACAGAAAGAGTCAAATTATCAATCAGACAAAAAGTATTCTAGAAACTTAGGGGACTAAGCTGAAAGAGATCCCACCCCCAAGGAGCTCATATTCTAGTTGAGAAAAGACTGCAGTGAGACTCATAAACTGCATCTTGGTACCTCTCTGACTGACTGGCCCCAAAGCATGGCTAGGTTAGCAGCATCTAAAATTTTGAGGTAGAGTATGGTCACCTTAACCAAACATTGCCTGCTCTTTCTTTCTATCTATCTATCTATCTGATTACTATTTTACTTGGGGAGGGGGGAATGCTGAGGTAGTTGTTTTCATATTTAGAAACTACTAAGAGAATAAGACAATCCACAAAGGCTAGAGTTGGAGAAGCCATGAGTTAAGCATGAACTTGAAAACGATCCTTCCTTCCACTTAATATTCCCCCACCCTAGCTTGGCCCTCTGCTTAGACTTATCTGAAACAAGGAATGCTGCCTATTATTCTTACCAATAGCATCCGAGCCCTGAGACCTTGGTGAGTCAAAAAGTGCCCATCATGTTGAATTCTACAAAAATGGTGGTTGACTCTTGACTACTGTATACATCACCAAAAGAAACAACTCAAAAGGTTCTTTCCAGAACAAAGTGATAGGCCATTCTCAGAGTAAATTCCATTTCTCACCAGAGAATGGAAAGACTGCTTGCAAACTCCAGAATGGCCATTATACTCCTCTAACAATTTAGAGGTTCTGCCTCCACCAGACACCCCTTGTATGTGTAGGTAGCTCATTCTGTCTGCAGTGTGGAGGATGGGTTGGGGGAAGGTATCCTGAAGGCCAAGACCAGTAAGGGAACTGTCGTCATAATCCAGCAAATAGATGGTGATATAGTATCCAAGTCAGTAGAATTGGAAAGGAGATTATGGACCTAAGAAATAATAATGAGTGAAAAGAAATAGAATTTGTATACTGGATGTGAAGAATAAGGATACAAATCAAAATGTGGTACCCAGATAGCAGGCTTGGGTGACTGGTGGGCAGAGATGCCACTTGCTACAGAGAAGGGAAAGTCTAAGTGAGAAGATGATGCATCAGTTTGGATAAGGTATATTTAGAGATTCTGCAGAATATTTAAATGGATGTGTTCATGTCTTAGGTTGGGTTTTCCCAAATGGATTATGAGTCAAGAATCATGTACAAGTGATTTACAAAGGAAGTGATCCCAGAGGGGAAGCACTAAGGAAGTGGGGAAAACAGGATGAGGAAGGGGAGGGAGCCAAATAAGGATGTGATCTCTCTGGCAGAGATTCCACAGAACACAGGCTTTAGCCTGGATTCTCAGAAGTGAGCTACAGCTCACAGCTTCCTCACCTGTGGCAGCCATGGCATTGAGCGAGCAGCTCAGATCTCTCTTCAAAAGAGAACCTTCCACAAGGATTGCTTTTAGCCTCAGCTTTCCAGCTGAGACCATGTGCCTCCCAGGAAGCCTCCAGCCAATGACTGAGCACAGAAGTATAATTGTAATGTCTCGCCATTTCTCAGACTCCTCTACAAAGAGCCTTTGCATCAGACCATGCAATTGGACTAGCCGAGACTCTCAGTGGTGCACAGCAGTCTGGGGTTTATTCTACCCAATCCTCCTTCCTTTTCTCTCTCCTTCCATAGGTATTGCATAAACTCTCAGGAAGTTACAACTCTCCCACATGTAGGCATACCCGCTCTAGTAGTGGGAGGACAGTCCTTTGAAAAAGAGCCACGTGGTCAGGCATGGAAAGCACCATGGGGAGCTGTGACAACACAGAAATACTAAAAGGGACCCACGAGTGTCTGGGCAGAGTGCTATCATTGTCTGCTCCAGCCAGTGAGGAAGCTGGGTGTCTATGTGATCTGGAGCCCAGGGGAGACATCTGGGCTAGAGAGTGGAAGCTGTGAGTGTGTTGGGTAAAGGCTAGAAGATAAGATCACTGAGACTGAATATATAGAGAGTGTTAAGGTAGGAGAACAACAGCCAAGGAAAGAACCTGAAAGTAAATGAGCATTTAAGGGGTGGGCAGAGAAAAGAAGAGTTAGTCAAAGGGAGAGAGTGCCAAGGAAAATCAGAAGAAAGCGCTGTCAGAGAAAGCGAAGAGGAAAGAGGAATCCAGAAATAAAAGAGTGGTGGACAAGGACAACTGTTTTCAAGGTCAAGCAAGGTGACGTGAGTGACATGAGTCCAGTGGAGATCATGGGGAGGCTGGAGGAGCAGAGGCCAACCTGCCCGGCAGTTGGGAGTTGGATGGGAAATGAGGTGGAGACTCAAGGTGCCCAGTGGTCTTTTAGGAGCCTGGTCGTTGAATAGGAGGGAGACAGGGCTTTGAGAGGAAGGAAAGTACATCCTGCCCCGACCCTTTGTGGGTAAAGGGACATGCGCTTGTGAGAATTTCCAGTGATCACAGCAAACTTCATATGGAAAAACGACCCCGTGGCAGCTCTGTGCCTGTGTGAAGTGCTGGCCAGCGGGGTCTATCAGAACAAATGACTTTGCTAATTGTGTCTTCATAGCCATTACACTTTGCCCTGGGAAGCCATTGTGGCTAATGTTCCAATGCTTTTTACTACTTTTACCCACTGGACTGGCCTGAGATAATACAATTGTTCGGCACTGTTCATTTTCCTATGTCCTGTCTAGAAGCTCAATTGCATGTAGTTGCTGACAGAAATAAAAATGGAAAGCCATCTGAACTACATTCGCATTCCTTCCAATGTAGTTTCTTTGGGAAGCAGGAAATGGTTTACCATTTTAAATACACTCCCCATCTTCCAGAAGCTCCCCCTGACAACGAGGCTGTCTTTCCTCCAGGGTCACAGGAAACTGGTTTATCCTGAGATCTCTGCCTGGAAGTAGGCTTACAAGGCAGGTAAGAGGCAAACCACTTCTGCTAAATCCCACCCAATCCTTTAGATGGACGTGCCCATGGCTCAGGTTTTTCAGCAGGTGGCAGCTAAGCCAGGGCTGAGGGAGGAAGCTGTTAGAGCTTCCTGAAGTGAACAGAAATGGAAGGCAGACAACTGAAATAGAGACAGGATCCCAGCACACAGCTTTCCACTCCCAGCCCCCAACTTCCCTTCTTTGAAAAAATGGGAGGGAAGACTGTGGGTCTCACCCCTCACAGGAAGCCAGAGTGAGGCCGCAGCATGCCTCCGCCCCAGAGGAAGCCGTGGGGTCCTGTGCCCTCCAGGCGGGGAATCGCAGTGATTGAGAGCGTGGCTGTGGGCCAGGCCGCCCTGTCCACAGCCTGGCACTACTGCTCTCTGTATAATAAGCTCCAGTAAGTTCTCTCCACCTCTCCGCCGGGTTTTCCCTCTCCTACACTAAGGGCGATTATACTTCCCCGCACAAGATGGTCAAGAGAACGGGCTGGGTGCTGGCTGGTAGTGTTAGTACAGGGCTAGGCACCTCACAACCGTTCCGCCAGTGGTAGCTAGTAATTTTATCATGGAAACTGGTACTTTCTTCATGATTACTCCTTTGGCACATTAAGCATTGTGTCTTCTTGTTGATAAGGCAGGTTGTGTCCTCCTTCCTGGATAGTCTCTACTCACACATAAACATGCCCACATCCACCCCCCAGCCCTTTTCTGTGTCCTAGAAGCAGAAACCAGGGGCAGCCTCTGCCAGGCTCCCTTGCTGTCTGGCTTAGATACACCGAGATCCCACCAGGAGAACAAGTAGAACAGCAGCCGCCCGGGAGTGAAAAGAGGGCTCTGTTAGACTGTTTCTCACCCAGCCCCTGTCAGGCTTGGCGGGCCGGTCCCAGCTGTGGCGGGGTCCCCCTTTCAAGCACCCCTCCCACAGCGGCAGCGTTCAGGGCTCCATGTAACACTCTCCTCACTGCCTTCCCCTGGATTTCGTGTAGAAGAGAGAGAAAAGAAGTTCTCTCCAGTTGCCTTGGGTCTTCTGTCACTAAGGCCTGCAGCTAATGCTAAGTAACATACCCCTCTGCCATCCTGACTTCTTGGACAGGGAAAGCTATCCCAGCAAAGAACTCTGGAGAGAGGGTTCCAGAAGAGAAATCCGAGGTTTAGAGGTCTGCATTCACTGCAACAGCAATCGAACAGGAGCGTTTGGCTCTGCCGTTGTGACCCTGAGGGCATTTGCCTCCATCCCCTTACACTGGCAGAAGTTGTTAGTCCTCTTTGTGTTAGGGTCCACCGAGGATTCCCCAGGACTGCAGTGGTTTCTTCCAATGTCTGTCCCTCTCGGTCTCCGCTCTCGGTTGCTCTTTCTCTCTCTCTGTATGAAAATGTTCACAATTTTATCATGGATTAGCTGGGAGATATATGCAAACCAGTCTTTTTTTTTTCAAGTTCATATTAAATGATTCAGGTTGATGGTTGAAAAGTCAACACAAAACTGACAATGGCTAAAACTATACATTGTAAAGTTAATATTGCATAAAAATGACCAAGGAACCAAACCTTCACAAAATTTAGCAATATAGAACAGCAAGAGTAGAGGGAAAAAATGAACTTTACAGAAATAATGGCCATCAAAAAATGACAGAACATAGAATCAGTACAATTTTATGTAGACAGAAAGCTAACTGATGAATCAGATCTGTTCGATTTAAATGGAAAAAATCCAATACAAGCAATTTCAGTTAGATAAAAATTAAAGTTAAACAAAATAGATATGATGTAACTACATCATATGGAAAATTGATTCATGGATTTACATTGGCTTTAATAAAGTCCACTTAGGAACAGTTTCCTCAATGAAAAATTATTCTAGGTCTGATTGAAATGTTTATATTTAGAATCATCCTTTCAGTCAAAACAGGACAAACTGGAGAGGGTCCAAGCGTCCTGTGTCACCTAAAACAGTGTGAATACACAGCCTCCAGATAGTTCTGGTTGCTACCATATTTCCAGAAATTTTATTGTCCCGAGACATGGGCATACTCCATTTGTTTTAGTAGCCTGGAGACGTGTATATAACTGCACACAAGCTCTATAAAATCACACGCCAGCATCCTGGAATGTGTAACTCGTTTTTTTTTTTTTAATTCATACTTTCAAGAATCCCTGAGCTGGAAGGGACTCAGAGAGATTGTTTGGTGTTCCAGGACAGATGGTGGTCTGTCCCCTCTTGGTCCCCCCTGGAGCATGACAGAGATGGAAGAGAATGAACAGTAAGAAATGAACACTTCTGGCAGGGAAAAACAGAAACCGCACATTTGAAATCAGAAAAAAGGGGTACATTCCAAACTGCCAGTTATAATCCCAATAGTTAACTGTTTTATTTGTGTTTAGATAATCAATTTATGACTAGCCCATCAATGTTGTGTCAGGAATAGGACATAATGTCAAAAGCTATAAAATAAAAGGTTTGCTATAAAAGACGCGTACTCACAAAATTACTTTGAATCAGAGTATTAGGTAATGAGGAAAGTCTTAGAGTGGTTTAAGGAGCAAGCACCCTGAATCACTCTCCGAACAGCATTTGAGGAAGATAAATGAGTAGTATTTATTAGGATTTAAAATGTGCATAGTCTTTGACCCCCAAAAGCCCAATTCTGGGGAAAATAAAAATGCTACTGCATGGAAATTTATGTACAAGTCTGTTTTCTGTTTAGTGTTTGCACTGGCTAGAGAAGGGAGACAGTGTGCATGTTTGTCACCGGAGAGTTCGTTTCCGTCCACGTGACAGAAAGCGTGCCACCACCCACAAGAATATCTTACTCTGTCGTCACTGCAGTGGAAAGGCGTCAGTGATGTGTGGTTAGGTGCGCAGAAACGTTAGAAGAGACAGATGGTGCGATCCCCTTGACATAAACCAACCAGAAAAGCTAAGTGGGAGAGACAGTATGACTTAGTAATGAGGATTCTCTGTGTTTGAATGGTATGTCTGCCACATGTTAGCAGTGCACCGTTTGGCAAATTATTTGACTTCTTTGTGCCTTAGCTTCCTAATCTATAAAATGGGCCTAATACCAGTGCTCATCTCATAGGGTGTAGCAGGATGTCTGTCTGGCCCTTTAAAAAAATGCCTGACATATCCTAACTCTACAAGAGTGTTATTTTCTATAATTTTTATTATATTTAAAGTTAACATTTATATAGGCAAAGGAGAAAATATGCAATTTATGACCTAAAAATTTAGCATGGACTGTATGAAAAGAGTAGAATTAGAGGAGGAAGCAAACACCATGAACTTTATGTGGATATTTACTTCTATTTGAGCAGCTGAAACAAATGTGTGTTGCTTTTGTAATTCAGGAGGCCGAAACTTTTGAACAGAAACAGTTGGGAGACTTTGTTAGTTAAGCGTAACAGCTAGATCTAGAAACGTCAGCAGGCGTTTGCGTCTCCTATAGGTGGTGGAGCACACAGACAGCCGAGCTCCTGGACGTCTTTCATGACAGTGGTCGCGACCATCACTTCCCCATTCGTCGGAGGGCGGCAGCCTTCAGTTTCACTGCCATTATCACTGATGATATAGTAGTTGTTTACCTATTGCTTCAACCACATTAAAATGCACTTTTGTTTCCATAAGTGCACTAAAGGTTTAATGATTTCCATTAGTCCCTCTGTAAAGAGCAGTTGCAAGATAAAAGGCAAATTGTATAATTATAAAAGCATTAGAACCATTTTTTATCATTTTCTATTACTTCTTAGTAAGCGAACTTTTATTTTACTAAAACTCTACTGTAAGGTTGAAAGCCTAAAGCATGTTATTGTTAAACTACTCAAAATATTACCATAAGTAGAACAAAAGTACACACTTTAACAATTTAACTTTAAGAGACTAGATAAAATGTGCTTTTGCTACTTTCTTGTATAATTGGCTCATATTTACCTAATAGAAGCAGTTTCTCCATTACTCAGACTACCATTTTTATTAGCATCTGTTAAGGTCCTCAAGATATTAATTGAGCAATACTGGAGGAAAATGTATTTGCATTTAATAGTTTTTACTAAGGCAATTATTGGTGGTCTTTAATACATCTAATGTAGTGATAGCCCTGTTGAGAAGTACATAAACTTACAAGGAAGTAAAACCAACAAAGTCGGTTTTGAAAATTAGCTTTCTGTGAGTCAGTGGTAAACCCGCGCTGTGCTCTCACTGGGGTCCGCTCTGCCAGGTGGGGCACTGGGGCAGCTCGTGGCCCCATGGAGCTCACATCCCAGTGCGGAAGAAACAAGGAGCCAGGTAAGTAAATAAGACTATTGCAGCCTAGGGTGAGTGTCGTGAAAGATACACCAAGGGGGACATGAAGGCAAGTGGCCACAGGGTTGGGGTGGCTGGAGGGGTGTGCAGTGACAACTGCCAGGAGACCTTCCGGAGGAAATGGCATCTGAGCAGAAACCTGAAGGACAAGAATGAGGAAGACACGTAAAATGATGAGACATTGTAGAAGTCATCATGAAAACAGGGTGAGCTGATCTTTACAGCTAACTGCTTACGGTTAGTTTCCAGTGATCATTAACTCTTTCCTCTAGAAAAGTGATGAATTTACGAGCCTACCTCAGATTTTACTAAAGAAGTCCAAAATATGCCATCATATGTTCTTAGAAAGTTGCTTGAAATATTTACTGTCAGTCACTATTTCCTGCTTTAAACTTACTTATTTTACAGAGTTTCGTTCTTTATGTTGCTAACCTAAATAATTAGGACTATAGTCACATGCAAATTACACAGAGCTGTCAGAGGATACCTCAGAGTTAGGGAATTTTAACAGTAATGAACCACCTTTTACTACCTGGCACGCAGCTTTCTTCCCACCGCAGCCCCTCCCCCACCCTCCTGTTGGCCCCTTGGTCAACCCTTCTCCCTCTCAGATCGGGCACTCACTATTCATTTGTCATTTGACTGGGCAGACCCACTGAACTTGCTGCATCACCTAGTAGGACCTCAGTTTCCTCATCTATAAAATCAGGAGGTTGATCCAAACCATTTCTGAAATCTTTCAGCTCTAACAGTCTGTGGCCTACAACTCACTGTCCACAAACTCCAACTGGGCTGATGGGTCATGCCGCCCCCTCCCTCCACAGGCCTGCGTGTGTCCGTGTGCCGGTACCCTGTGGGTGGGGGTCTATTGGATGGGGGTGGGAGGTGGCCGGACGCAGGTGCGGGGAGGGGCTGAGTGTCTGCGAGTTGCAGGCAGTTAAAAGGAGGAAGTAGGGCCCACGCAGAGTTGAGGTGTGGGTACAGTGGAGTTACAAGGCACTTACATTTCAATTACGTCCTTCTTAAAAATGAAGCTGCTTTACAACACGGTCCATGACTTTATTGTAAGTGACAAAGTTTCTTATGAAGCATGCAAAGACAGTCTGCATACATTCAACAGGACACAGTGATTTGCTGCCAATCAGTGACGGTGAGCAGTGCTGACCAGAGACGGGGGAGCCTAGTCATCCCCCCTCCACCCTTTACATCTCCTCAGTGCCGCTGCCAACTAGCTGACTCCTTCCATAAAACAGGAAGGCTATGCTGCCGGTCTCTTAGAGTCGCTGTTCGGGGCAGTGTGATGCAGTAGTTCAGAGGGTGGACTCTGGGTTCGAATCCTGACTCTACCACTTACTTTCTGCGTGACCTTGAGCAAGTCATTTCAATTCTCAGCCTCCTTCGCTCTAAGGTGAGAACAATAATTATACCTACTTCCTAGGCTTTATGAAAATTGAATAGAAAACCTCTGACATAAAACTATTTTCACTTGCTCATTCAAGTCTCAAATATAAGGTACTGTTCCCATTTTCCGGAGGTAGAGATTGAAGCTCAGAGAAGTGTGTCAACAGCCCAGCCACACAGCTTCAGTGTGTCCAGGGCAGGATTCCAAGCCAGGGCTTCTGCTTCCAGATTCCACATCTGCCTCCCCTCCACGCGGCCGGGGCAATGTGTTCCCCCACGTTCACCTACTTCCTTCCCGTGATGTCTGGGACCTTCGAGTCCCATGGCCTAGCCCACTGTGCTCACAGTGTGTGAGTGGGGAGGGGTCATCCTTGGGCACCCAGCCAACCTCCAAATGCACACCAAATAGACAACCAGAAACACCATGGGTTCCCCTTGCATCACCACACAAGCTATGATAAGCCTACACTTGTTAAAAGGGCCAGAAACCTTACATTAATTAGTTTGGCTAAAATAAACTTTTGAGGAGATTACGAATTACTAAGAAAGAGATGCAAGTGACTGTCCTCAGAGATGGCGCTAATAAACGGTGCGAGACGCAGTCCCGCGACCTCCACGGTCACCCCAGCTCCTCCTGGAAGTCCGGGTCAGCTGCGGAGCGCACTTGCGGCTCTCCCTGGGCTTGGGCATGGCGGTCGCTGTGGTGTTCACTTACTTAATATAATTAGTCCACAGATATTATTACATGGCGATGATGTACGCTTACATCACGCTCCGTTTACAGGCTTGTAGTTAAGGCTGTTAGTCACGCTCCGTGTGACTACAACCAAATCTGTCACAGAGGCTACACTGACCAATAAATCCATGTCAAGTGGAGAGAATAATTTAAGTGATAATAAAAGGCAACTGGTTTAGATTTTTATTTTATGGGCAGAAGTTTCCTGCAGCCTGGATGTCATTTAACTCTTCAGGAAATAGTGCCGAGGGTCCTGAACCTTCTAGTCATACGTGCAACGGTGGGGATTAAAGAGATATTAGCCTCCTGAAGACAAGCTAATTGTGAGGTCTGGTTTTAAATTAATAACTGCCATCAATGGGGGAGAGGCGAATGAAAGGATTTGCGGGCCACTAGGAGGTGCATTATGTGGATGTTGTTACTATGGTGATGGGCTTGTTCTCCAGGAGACAGAGCTGAACCCAAGACAGACACGTAGAATCAGGTTGTCATTGTCCACATGAAGCCCTTCAATCTGACCTATAGCTATGAAGCTTCCAGGGTCTCATTAAAGGCCGTTTGCTTCTAGCATTGTCCTGGCAGAAGCCACGGCTTATGGGCTGACGCCATCAAAGTCTGGCAGGTGTTCCAAAAGTGGTGCCTGGCCCAGTTCCTCTCACAGTTGCTAGCCTAGAAAGAGCAGCAAATTGCCTGTTGATGTGGCGAGGAGAACAGTGGCCCTGACTTCATAATGGGAGGTGCGTGAATTGTTTCATAAAACTCTGCAGCTTCTAATACTGACATGCTTTCTGATTCAGAGAAGAAAGCATCATATCTGGGTTTTTCACAGCCCCCCTTCTATGACTATGACATGCAGGTAACAATAGCATGGATTCATTTCCAAAGCACAGGCTGAGGAGCCAGGTAAGATTCTCAAGTCAGTGGGAAAGGTGAAAAATGGCAGACTGTTGAAAATTCCTTAAACTGCAAATCAAGTACAGCGCACCCAGTTTTATATGTTCTGCTCAGATCTTCTTAAAGCATATGAAAGTTTGAGGATGCCTGGGATAGACGGAAGGGGGGAATGATGTCCTGTCTTCACTTGCTTCAGCCCCTCTACTTCTAGTAGCCCTCCTGGCTCCTTCTCATCTCCTCGCCCTTTAGACATTGGACTGCCCCCCGTCAAGTCCTTGAGCCCCTGTTCTCAGCTGTCCACAGTCACTCCCTGGGTGATGTAATCCAGTCTCATGGCTTTAAACCCTTCCACATACTGACACTCTCCAATAGGCACCTTCCCAGATGTCCCCCCCACACCCAGGTTCACATATGCAACTGCTTACTCAACAGCTCCACTTGGATGTTTACCTGACCTATCAAGCATGCCCAGCACCGAATTTCTAGTCTTTCCCTTATAAACTTTTTCATCCTCTAATTGTCTCCATCTCACTAAATAATTCCTTTTCAATGGCATGAGCTAAATACTCAGTACCTTGTCATTCCTAGTGGGCATTTCCTGCTGCCTCATACCGCTGGGCTCCGTGTAGGAGCCCTAACTTTGTGATGATCCAGTTGATTATAGTAACGAGGTGATGAGGACAGAGCTCATGCCTGCCCTGCCCTCTGTTGTGCACTAGCACCAGGCCTGGCACAGAATGAGTGTGTAAGAAGCTCATCAGAGGAGTGGGATTGCTTGTGAGTGAGTGGAAAGGTCATTGGGACAAGACTGACCTCAGCATATCTAAATGGTGCTTCCTTTTTTGATGGTTATCAGACTGTAGCAAGTGCATAAGATATAAACCCACGTGGCACTTCCCCAAGCTCTTTTAAACCATGCAGCTTCATTTCAGAGTGCCATTGTATGCTGAATAGGATTGTTCACAAAAGCCCCCTGAACGGGTGCAATTTCAGTGCTGAACTATTGAGCATTCAGGACTTCCAAAATTGTATTAAGAAGACTGAAAATAGTGAATCAAAAATATAAATAGAATACCCTTGTTAATGAATCTTAATGTTTTTTGTGGTGCTTCACAATTTTACAAAATCTGAGAAGGCTAGATGAAGGAAAGTCATGACATATTAATGATTTCAAATGTGTGCTAGAATTGGCAGAACAGAAAGTGGCATGAATAATTTAAATAAGACACCAATTTTTTCCCTTCTTGCAAAGGTTGAAGCATGAAAAATGGGGGAGGGGGACTTCTGAAAAGACAGAATTATATTTTGTGTTGTCCAGCGATCTCTTTGCATCTGGCGGGTTAACGCAAGTTCAAGTAACATAGGACACTATCTAGTCATTTTGCAGGGATTATATTGAAATCTTTTGACACCACATTTAGTTTCTCTGACTCTGGCAGCTGCTGGGGAGAGTTAAGACTAAATGTTTGATGCCCAGTGAATTAAAGTCTATTTTTGAGCTCAAATCTCCAAATCCTGAAGGAATGGTCTCCAAGAAGAAAGGAAAGCAGGAAACAGCGCCAGGGCAGTTGGCTTAGTGCACGCTCCTTATCTCCTCCACACAAGAGATGATGGGAACCGGATATGAAATGTCCCGAAAGGAGGCTCCCAGTGTGGATGATGACTGTGAGTAGGTCAGGAATAAAAGCCAACACAGATGCCTTTTTGCTTTAATATCTTTTCTCCATTGTCTTTTTTCCTTAAACTACCTTTGAAAACATAACTATAGTGTGCTGAAGAAAAGCAGTCTATTGCAGCTGTGCATGAATGAGCATGTGTCATGGCTGAATATGTGTAAGATTACATTTCTGTTAGATTTCTAGAACATATATTCTACATATGCACACACACAAACATACATACACATATACTATGTACACACACATTTAATGAATATATTTTAACAGTGCAGGAGAAGCACATTTTGAAAGAAAACTGTGAGTATGCTCGAGGCTCAAATTAATAGAGAATGAGGATTTAAGTGATTAGGGCAAGACCATATCTCAGGAAGACCATGAATTTAAAGTTTTCTTTCAGAGGTTCAGTAGAGAAGATAGATCAATAGGTACTTGAGTCAATCCATAAATTATCTGCTGCAGGTTGTCTTTTAAAAGGTTGCCCAAAGGAACTCAGACAAAGAGAAGAGTAGAGGAATCAGCCCACATGATCAGGCAGCAGTCTGCAGCCAGAGAAAGGGCAATCCATCCATCCATCCATTCACCCACCCACCCATCCACCCACCCAGTCATGTACTGAGTGTATACTAACGTCAGGCACTGTGTGAGGTGCTGTGAATGTGAAATAAAACCCTCACTTCACTGAGCTTTCAGCCCAGTGGGTGAAAGATTCAAGGAACCCAGATCTGGTTGCCATTTGCTGAGCTATGACAAGACAGTAGGGACCTCTAGGTACGCAGAGAGGGGACAACCCACCTGAGGTTTCAGACTTTCTAGAGTCAGGGTGCAATTCCTTTCTGTAAGGACTAAGCTACAAGAAAGCTGAATTTTCTATTTTATTTTTTATTTACACCACACAACTTCTATAATGCTTTTTACATCTTTTAGAGGCACTTTTTTTTTGTAAGCACAGTATCTCTCCACATATTAAGATCTGACATAAGTACTTTTTCAAACTCATGCCCAGCTATGTGTAAATTGTAGGGATAAATTTTATTAAATGGCTTATACATTGTTTAAAAATAGACCACATCCAAAATCAAACAATATTTGCAGATTTTTAAGCACATACTATGCGCTAAGCCATGTGTGAGACTTTATGTCATATTGCAAAAATCCTAGGAATAAAACGTTGTAATTCCTATTATATATATATTTATATAAAGTATATGTGTATCCATATACACACACACACACTCAATTAGGAAGACTACAACTTGAGCTTAGAGCTTCTGGTTTCAAGTCATTATTATTTTTATTTTTGCCATTATTATTATCTTACCATCATCGTGTATATTATGATATAGTACAGATATATATTTTAGTCATTATGTAGCTTGCAACATAATAATATATATGACAAATAGTATTAGTCTAGAAAGACATTAAAAAGTGCCTGATTCAAGGTGGGCTGAAAGTGAAATGTTCTTGTTGGCCAGCATAGTATTTAGTTCAGTTTGATTTGAATTTGAATGTTTCTCTTAGGTGTGTCTGTAGGGGAGGGGTCGGGTGGTGGGGATGAAGCCACAGGTCTACAGTTTCTCAGGTCACCCACTCATAGCCTAGGCCCGAAGACATTGAGTTAATGATCCCTGGATCCTGGTAGAGGAACCCCCCTCCTTTTTTATGAGTGAGGAAAAGGATGCCCGAGGCAGCTAACTCACTTCCCAAAGTCACCACATTCCGTGCTCAGTGGACTTGCATGAGGACTGTGGCGTCTAGATATGGAGGTAACCTAACTCAAGTGAACCCCCGCAAACCCCTTCACCAGGCAGCCCTGGGGGCTCTAAACCCAGCACCATCAGAGTCAGCTGAGAAGCTCTTGTTTATTTGTTTTCTGACTTAAAAAAAATCAAGAGGGCATTCTCACTGGTTTGTACTGGGAAAAAAGTTATATCTACATTTTTTAAAGAACCAAACCATTCAAAGGGGTATATAATCAAAATCCTAGTTTTCTACCTTCTAGGTCAGCACTGCTAAGAATTGCTTTGCATCCCTCTGAAAAACTTCCACACATGAAGAAGTAAATATGTGTATAGGTCTCCCCACTTCTTTAAACAAAAACGACACCCTCAGTGTCTTTTTTCTTTCACTTACTGTGTCTTGTAAATAGTTACAAGTTTCTATGGCTGTACATATGGGTACCCCTGTTAATGACTGCACAGCCCTTCATTGGTTGGAGTTCCACAGTATATTTCCCAACCCCTATTGATAGACATCTTGGTATTTCTGGTATTTTGTTAGCACAGATATCTTTGTAATATAGCTTTGCCTACATATGTAACTCTGTGTATCAGTAGGATGATATCTTAGAATTACTGAGTCAAGGAAATATGACTTTTTAAAATTTCTTTGACAGAGATTTCTGAATTGTCTAATATCGATGTGCTAAAACCAGTGAGAACCAGCTCACAAAAGTCAGTTGTTAAATATTCAAGAGTCTTGTGAGCCAGTTGTTAAATTGCTTATAACTTGAAGTCAGCCATGGTGGGAGTAGTTACACCAGGAAAATCTGAGCTATTTATTTAATATTTACGGCAAACCAGTTTACCAGCACACCACTGCCTGTAAAGATAATTGCCACTCATTTAGGGAAGATTTTAAAGTGTGGGGACCATCCTGAGCCTACAGAATCAGAGCATCCAGGGCTGGGAACAGAGAATCTAGACTTGTGAGAGAATCTCTCATGGGAGTTCAGTGAAACCTGGTGGAACCGCAGTGATGCTCAGGGAAGGAGGAGACGAGGATTGTCAGAGGGGGCTTTCTAGAGAAGATACTAAATTGGAGCTTGAGGACTATTTAAGAGCTACATGCACGATGGATCCTTTAGAAGGATCTGGGTATGGGAGGTGTCTTCCTCAACTGTGTGAAAAGCAGACTCCTGGGAAACAGAGGTCACAGTCCCATGCTGTGGGGATTGTTCTCACTCAGCTGTCCTCGCGGCCATGTGTCTCCTGCTTCCCACCAGAGCTCCCCTCCGAACCTCCCCCGAACCTCTCCCCACCTGTCCTACCAACACGAAGTCACAGACACGTGCCAAAGATGAGTCAAGCTGGTCCCCTTCTCCCCACGTTCAAAAGTCTACCTCAGATCGGATAGAGTTCAATGTAAGCGAACGACCTCAGGGTATTAATAGACACTCGCACCAAGAGGGGCCATCCCTCTGGGCTAGGGCCTGAGCTGCACGAGTCTCTAGAGACCTGGAATTCTTAGAGATCAGGTAGGGTGTTTCTGACCAAGACATCAAAATAAAAGAAAAGAATCATCCCACTCCTAGTCCCCACCTGCCAGCAGATCCAAGGAAGGGTCTCATCGAAAGGCCACTATTACCTTTCTGCCCCAGCCGCACTTCCCCCACAGCACGGCTCCAAGGTTGTTTTAGCTAAAGACGGAAAGGAGTGGAGCTGATGCTAGATCTAGATCGAAGCAACACAATTCAATGAAAAGTTAAAATGCTATTGTCTAGGTCATTCCACTATGTATCCTTTTTTTCATTAAATAATTCCTTGGTTAAACAGATTAGGTGAACCAAAGAAGCAGTTTAGAATGGTAGAATAGATAGAATAGCACATAGAATGGTAGAATAGCACATGGACTCTAGCAACAGGCTCTCTGAGCTCACATCGCGGCTCTGCTGCTTATTAGCTGCCGGACCTTCGGTACGTCGGTCCACTTCTGTGTGCCTCATTCCCCTCGGGTGTAAAACGTGGGCAACAACTGTATAATAACAGTTGCCCATTTTTATGAAGCAGCAACAGTTGTTGCCCATTTTTATGAAGTCTATCACATTTTTATGAAGCTTAAATACAGTAATATATGTGTATGTATGATACACAAGCACACATATATCCCTTAGAACAATGATGACACATTAATTCTATATGTTGTAGCTATTTTGATTGTTTGGGCATTCTTTCAAATGTCACTTCTCCACTTCAGATTGTTTCTCTCTAAATGCACAAACCCTGGGACAGAAAAATGAAAGCCAGTTTCATTGCAACAGATAGATGAAAGAAAGAGGCAGAAGGAGAGAGGAGAGAGAGATAAACATTTTTCATTTAAAAAATAATTGCTTTAGACCTCAATTTAACGGATCTTATAGGACATTTCCTTACTTTAAAAATTACTAACTCAGTGTGAAAAAATAAAGTTTAAATTGGGCAGTATCTCCAGCTCCATCATTTGAGGTTTATTTGCTTCTCCCTTTTTATTTGGACCGTCCAAAGTAATTTAAGGGAAGCCAAGAAGACTCATGAGGCGCTAACTGCCCAGGAAAACTTGCACAGGAAACTGCAGGAGAAAAGGGCATTCATTCATCTCTTCCCACTCAGCACAGTGCCCTTTCCCCAGAGGCAAAGTCATCGCAAGAGAAACGAGTGGCTGGTGAGGGTGGAAGATGGAAAGACTTAGAATCTATTATATATTCACTTATACTGAGATATACTCACCCAATGTCACTATGTGGTTCCACTGTTAATAATATAGCAGTTCAATTTCCTTATTTTTCCTAACAGATTATGATTTTTAAAAAGCTTATAATGACTTAATGTAAGATGTATTAAAAACATCCCAAGTGTGAAAAAAAAAACTACAGCCATAGTTTATTTTTGCAGTCACTTCAACATAGGAAATAAAACCTTATTGAATGAAAAACTGCATATTGTAAAAATATATATATTAACATGGACAAATTTAGTATAAGTTCCCTAATTTAGGTTTGCTGGAGGAAACCTAATATCAGTTGGTGAAAACTGAATTTACAACAATTTACAACCTCTGCTCAAGGTAGTGTGTCTTGTGACGTGGGAAGGTGTTGCAGCCAAAGGGAAGGCATGTTCGGAGACCTACAGGGTGGAGGGAGCACAGTGTATTTATTAGAGGAATATAAGGGGCTCTGGGTGGGGGGAAGAGAGTGTAAAAATGGCAACGGGCAAAAATAAGGCTTGTGATGGTCAATTCTGTATTTCAGCTTCACTGACCTAAAGAAGGCCTATGCCCAGATAGCTGGTGAAAGATTATTTCTGCGTGCACGTGTCTGACAGGGTGTTTCTGGAAGAGATTAGCATTTGATTCAGTAGGCTGAATAAAAATATTGCCCTCCACCATAGGCATCGTCCAGTCCACTGAGGGCCCAGGCAGAACAAGAAGGCAGAGCAAGGATAGGCTATTTCTTCTATCCTTCTCCTGGGACATTTATGCTTATCTTCTCCTGCTTTGGGAGCGGAACCGCGGGTTCTGGAGCCTTCAGACCAGCAGCCTCTCCACCCCCCTCCCTCCCCCCTCCCCAAATCCGCTCTGAATCACACTCGCAGCTTCCCTGGGTCTCCAGCATGCAGAGAGCAAACTGTGGGACTTCTCAGCCTCCGTAACTGCGTGAGCCACTCCAAATGTGCAGTGATCCTCAAAGTGAGGTCTGGAACCAGCATCACCAGCATCACGTGAGAACTTCTTAAAAACGCACGTTCTCTGCCCCACCTCGCATACACTGAGTCACAAACTCTGAGGGCGGGAATCAGCAGTCTGTTTAACAAGTTCTGCGGGTGATCCTAGGGCTTTGATTCTCATGGTCTGAGGACCAGGAGTGAAGACCACACTGAGAGGTTTAGCCTGCACAGTGGAATCCTGTGAGAAGCCTTAAATACAGAGGTCTGATCCCCACCCCAAGCCAGTTAAATCTGGGAGTCAGGCTCTGGCTTTGGTATTTTCTGGAAGCTCTCCAGGGAATTCTAACTGGAAGCCAGGATTGAGAATGACTGGTTTCAACTAAGATTTTGTAATCTGTAACATGCTAATGATAGGGAAAGTTTTACACTCAGGGAAAACTCATGGTTAACAACTCTCTTCTCTTCTAGTTTAAGCCTTGGTAACATTGATCTGTAATCTGTAATTAAACCATCCATTTTCTAACGGCCAATACCAAATTGCCCAGGCCCTTGGCAGCCATGTTTCTGTGAGACTTAATGACAAAAAAACCCTATCTGCATAAATAGCATGAGGTAAGCTTCCATTTAGCGCAGACTAAATCATTAACTAAACAGAGAACTAGGTCCCAAGTAACAAGATTTTTAAATTGAATTTACAAAGCAATTATCTGGGAGGGGGTGGGATGAATGGGGGCAGGGGTAAGAGGTGGGTGAGGAAGGAGCACCAGCATCTCTGAAGAAAAATGAAACATTCATTGTTTCAAACTTTGCCTTATGAATTAAATAAAGTAGCTATAGTCCCTTTGATCTAACCGGCAGCCACTTCTTAAATTTCAAATATCATCTTCACTCATCATAAATCCTTGAATACTTGTTAATTGAGCAATCTTTAATACTGATAACTACCATTTGTTGAGCGCTTACAATGGGATCACATCTGGGGAAGCTGGTTTACGATCTAAAGACAGTGTGTGAGCTGAGACACAGTCAGAATTGCCCTTGAACATCCCTTAAGGCTGGGGTACAAGCGGCACACAGGAAACGAGACCCCGTGAGCTCCCCTGATCGCTCTGCTCACCCAGGGGGATGGCCTTTCTCTCCAGTCATCCAGGCTTACTCCGAGGGTCCCCCCTGCGCTTTAGGCTGCTGCTTTATATACGTTATCTCTTTAAATATCCGTCACAACCCCACGATGCAGATAGGATTAATTTCCGTTTTCCTATTTTTCAGATAAAGAAACTGGGATTTAGAGACATTAGGGAAACCGCCCACGCTGTGCACTGGAGCCCAGATTAGGATGCAGCGTGTGCGACCACAGGACTCAGACTGTGACTTCGCTGCACTCGATCCAATTAAAACGAGTCTCCTTTCGTGGGGTCTGTTTACCTTTATACCATTCTCAGTGACAACAGACCTTTTCTTAGCAATTAATGTGATCGCAGCAAGGGTGTTGTGGCCTGTGCCCTGGGGTCATTCAGAGCTCGCCCCGCCCACCCTTTCCAGCGACAGCCCCGGGGAAGATCCTGTTTCCCACTTTGTATTGGCCCACTCGAGTGCGTTCATGCACACATATATTTTAAAGGAGGACAGAAGTGTTGGCAAGGATGAGGAGAAAAGGGAACCTTTGTGCACAATTGGTGGGAATGTAAATTGGTGCAACCACTATGAAAAATAATATAGTGTTTCCTTCAAAAATTAAAACAGATTTGATGCAGCATTCCCACTTCTGGGCATATTTCCAAATAAAACGAAAACAGGATGTCACCGATGTACCTACAATCCCAAGTTCATTCAGCATTATTCACAATAGCCAAGATATGGAAACAACTTACATGTCCATCAGCGGGTGAATGGCTACACTTACATCACAATGGAATATACTATTGGGACCTGCAAAAGAAGGAAATCCCGCCATTTATGACCACATGGATGGATCTTGAGGGAATTATGTTAAGTGAAATAAGGCAGACAAAGAAAGACAAATACTGCAGTCTAACTCATAAACACAGAAAGTAGAAAAACGGCTGCCAAGGACCTGGGGGGCTGGGAAGAAGGGAGAGGTTGGTAAATGGCACAAATTTTCAGTTATGAGGTGAGTAAGGTCTGAGGTCTGATGTGAAGCACAGTGACTGCAGTTCATGACACTGTGTTGTGTGAACGAAATTTGCCAAGAGAGAACTTAAATGTCCTCACCGAATAGATAAGAGAATGTGTATGTATATCAAATAGCCACAATGTACACTTTAAGTATCTTACCATTTTATTTGTCAACTATACCTCAATGAAGCTGATAAAACAAAAATTAAATAATGAATAAAAATAGACCATATATTTAACACACTTATACAACCTCCTCTGTCCCCTGTTTGGCGGTCCCCAGAGGAGGACACCCAGGAGGAAAGGACCGTCCTTGCAGCTGACAGGCCACTTAGGCAGGTGCCCCAAAGTGAGGCTTCGGAGGGGGAAGCAGCGGAGAATACCAGTAATTTGAATATGACCACGTTCCTTCACAGCATCCCACACTCACCTGGAACCTTCCTTCCTTCATAGTTAGGAAACAGACTCTGAAAAAGCAGGCATTTCCAGTTAGTGCCCAAAACGAAGCCAGAAAAAACTCAAGAGAGGTTCTGGGATGATGGATTGCCTGCTCAGGTTAGCATCTTCCTGGCCCATTCTCCTCTTCCCCACCCCTCCCAACCTCAGTGCTCCTGCACAAACGCAGGGGGGAACGCTCCTCCTCACCCACATTTCATTTCCCGGGGCTGTGATCCAGAGCGAGGAGGAATGGCCTTGCCTGGGAAGAGAAACGTGAGTCGTGGAACACATCCCTGCTGCACAGCCACCTCCTCTCCAAACTACTCCAGCCCCAGTCAGTAGTGAGTTGATGAGAAGCAGAGAGTGTTATGAGCCCAACGACACTCTTTGAGCGGCTGTGCACAGATGTGCAGGTTGCACACTGAGCAACCCCACAGCTTCTGATGTGAATGGCACGGCCCGGAGTGTGCGGCGCGTGATCTGCACAGCCGTGTGTGGCAGCCCCGCCAGCTCTGCCTGAGGTTTTGCCAAAGCACAGAGCAAAGCATAACGCTGTACATCCATTGTTTCCAAGGCGAAACAGGGGTAGAAGAGCTCTGCTGTGCAGTTTTTTGTAGTGATATTATCAAGCCTTCTTTTAAGTAATTCAGATAGGGGCTCCAGGTCATTAGGCAACTTTCCAGAGAATAGAACGCTTCTCTCTTTATTTCCCTTCTTCTTACAATTTGGAGGTGGTTTAAAGTTAAATATGCATGCATGTTCACATAAATAGAAGTGAAAGATTAAAGCAGTGAAAAAGAGAAAGAAATTATGCCAACCATAGAATTAGCACACAATAAACATTTAAAATTAATTGTGAGTCTCCTGGAAGCCAAGGCAAAAGAGGAAAATATAACTATGTCATTCTTAGCTGATGAATAAGAATATATCAAAACTTTACAAGAAAAACCATTTTCCTGAATCTCAGTCCTTAGAGAAATGTATCATGATGAAGCTCATACACTTTTCTGTCCTGGCCAGGCAGCAGTGAGAGTGGGCTGAACTTAAACAGCCACGTGCAACCGAACCTACATGATGCAGTGGTCAAGCCTGCGGGCGTGGGAGCCAACGGCCCAGGTTCAAATCCCAGCTGAACTTGGGCCAGCCTCTTGGCATGGCTCATTCCCTTGTCTGTAAAGTGGGGTAGAATGTTACCCGCCTATGATCTGGTTGTGACAGTATGTAGAACGATGGCAATGGTGTGCTTAGCACAGTGTCTGGTTCACGGTAAGCCCTTAATAAAAATATTAGTTCTTGTTACTGAAGCCCAGATGGGCAGCTGTTGCTTGTGGCTAAGAGCAAATATCAAGTTACACACTGAGATCCCCAAAGAAGGATACATGAGGATATGGGTCAGGAAAGCCAGGGTGAGGAGCCTTCTGGAGAAATCCTGAGAGACAGCCAGCCTTTGTGCCCTGGACCCTTCCCAAGGCCCAGGTTCCACCCCTTCAGGCAAGCCTTTGCTTTTCTTTAAAGCATCACTCTCTGCAACCAGTGGGAGACATTGTAAGGCAATAGCTATTAGGCTGACCATAGCTTTGCTGCAAATGTAAAAGGGACCTGTACATATATATGATGGGCTCTTAAATTACTCCTACATAAGTGATCAGGACATCCAGTGTCCCTGCCAGGCTGGACCCTGGGCCACAGCCCCTGTGTGTGGGGGGGTGGGAGGGAGTGGGGAGAGGTCCTGACACAGGCAGTGGGCATGGGGCACCGCAACCAAAGTACTAGTCATGAGTCAGTTGGCTTCTGGAAGGCAGGAGTGTGTGAAATGTTGAGTCTCAGAGGTAGGCACAAAGCCGCAGTGCCCTCCAAAACAAAGGATCTGACTGAAAGAAGAGGTGGAAAGGGAGTGCAGCGGCTGGAGGCAGCACTTTTCCAGCTTTTCAGACCACAACCCATAGTGAGAAATGCAATTTATCTCACATCCCAGTACATACATACACAGATGTTAAACAAGATTTCACAAAACAGTTCTGACTCCTAAAGTACACTGCACTTTAATATTATCATTCTCTTTCTTTTTTTTTCATTGCTGTTTTATCAGTTTCAAAATCACTGCTTTAAGGAAAAGGTGGAAAAGGCCCTTTGGGGGGGACCTTGGGTCGGAGCTAGTGAGAGAGAAGGCTCATCAGAATACTTAGTAGCAGCGAAGGGCTTCACACGGCCGTGTGGCCTCAGGTGTCGGGCTGTAGGGGGCCTCAATGAGGCCCCACTAGACTGGATCTTCTGTGACTCCCTCCTGTTTGACACATAGAACACTTTCAAAAAAGTTACAATGACCAAACTTGACCTGTCTTAACTAAACTGAAATTAGCTGCCTCAAGAATGCGCCTTCTAACGACCCAACTTGATAGCTCCATGGGCTTGGAGGAGTGGATGGATGGCATGGCCCATTATCTTCCTTAAACCTGTCCTTCCTCCTCTGGGCTTGCCCGGGGCCTCGGTAACAGGTGTTAAGTGTGCGTGCTCTGTGCACATGGAGCGCTGGCCTCTCAGAAGATACCCTGCTCGGGCGTTCAGAACCCAGCAGCCCAGCAGCCCAGCAGCTTGAAGAAGCCGAGTAGCTATTTAAAATAGTTCAGGCTACTAAATGAATTTTCTAGCAATGCTTTCCCTTTGACTCCTCTCTTTCCTCTTTCTGCAGCTGAGAGCTTCTTTCTTGCTTTTTTCCCCTTGCACCATTAGGCTTTTCCAATAAAAAGGTTATGGTGCTTTTTTACAAGCGAGCAAGGACTCTGGCAGTTCCAGAATACTAATGCCATCCTAAGGGGGAAAAGTGTTTACAAGGCAGTGGGTTCCACCCCAGCACTTGGGTTTCCATTGCAGCAATGCAGTCCGTTCTTCCCTCAGCCCTTTCCTTAGTGCTCCCAGAGGACCTGGGCTTTCATCCGGAGGCTCCCACCGGGAGGAGGGGCTGCCAAGACCCGGTTCTCACTGCCGGAAGGGCTGGGGGGGAGGGTTGTGAGGTCAAGCTGTGCCTGGACTCCAGCTCCACCCCAGCCGTAAGAGGCTTAACTTTCTGACATTTCATCTCTTCCTCAAGAAAGCTAGGATAATCATAAATAGTGCAAGATAAGAAACAATGTATGTAAAATGAAGGAGAGTGCAAGCCACATGGAGACACTGAAAAGGAGTTGTAAAAGTAGTAGTGTTGTTATTGTTGCTGCTGTTGTCATAGTTACTGTAGTTTCTTCTTAGATTGACCGGAAGAAATCCAGGCTTATTTTGACTGCAAGGCAATGGGAAATGGATCATTAGCATTGCTACCACTGTTGAATATTTATGAGTCAGCATCCTGCTCCCATCCTTTATAAAGAGGGTTAGACCCAGCATCTATCCACTGGGAGGGTCTCTCAGGCAGGTGACATGGATGTGAAGTGACAGCATTCTATGTAGTGATGTGAAATGAGCAGGTCACAAGATCATAGGAAACAGGGACTAGGCGACTGGCCTCATTGCACAGATTTTATGCACACATCATTTTCCGTTCTACTAGATTGCACCCTGTCATCCCAGCCCAGTTCCCAGGCTCTGCTTCACTTGTCTTCAGATTCCCCCCCCCCACCCCTCACCTTGCTCTGCTCTGTGCACACAGCAGGTATTTAGCAAAGCGTTCTCAGGCAGGTAAATACAAGTATGAGACCACCCTACGACACCACATCAGACACCCCGGTTAGGCTTTCGTGCATTCTTGGTGACTGAGGTAGAGAGCAAATGCTGAGGCCCTTTGCCAAGGTAACTCACTGTGTTCTGTCCTCGAGCCCTGGGGTGAAGCAGTGGGTGGACCTTTTCAAGTCGGATTTGGTGAGAGGCCCATGGGAGGTACCTGAGCTTGTCATAGTGAACCTGTGCGAGGCAGCGTCTATTGTGCAACGCCCTCCCTGGTTAGAGGCTGTCTAGGGAAGACAGGGTGACCAGGTCACAGATTCTGAGCAGCTAAAGAAGCATTCACCTTGAGGGAAGGTGTCGACAAAAACTCTCAGAAAATTACCTGATAGAGGGAAAGTTCGCTTCTTCGAAAGGGGCTTTATGTCCCACTTGTGGGCAAAATTTTAATTATATGGATGTATCTGCCTGCTCTTCAGCTGCGTGAGAACATCCAAGATATTGAAATGATAGGTCTGCTTACACTAAACAGAATGAGCAAACCCGTGACAACAATTTCCAACATCATCAGAGTTAGATCTCAGAGCCGGAGTGTCAGCCGTTTTCATCGTTCAGCTAATCACATGGAAAAGAGCCTCTTCATTGCTCTTTCACAGAATACACCAATGTTTTGCTGGATTGAAATAACCCAGAACTATTTATCTGCTGTGCCAAGATGCTCTTTTTTGGTGTTTGTTTTACAATTGAGTGTTTCTTAGATCGATATAGGTTATATCATTTATATGCAGAGCTAACATGTTTATTTGTCTCAGAACAAAAGCCTGTGGAATGTCATATTTGATGTTAGCACAGAATTAAAGAAATATAATACTTCACTGTTTTCCTCTAGGAAGTGTCCGCACCCTTGTGTGACTCCTGGGGCCCTCCCAGAGTAATGCAGAGATGGCCCATCACAGAAGTGTACCAGGATAGCATGGTGACTGCTACCCAGAGCCAGCTATATAATTTGTGGATCTAAGATTAAAATGAAAATATGGAGGCTTGTCTTCAAAAACTTACAAATTTAAACATAGTGACAGCAGAGCATGAAGCTGAGTGTGGGCCCTCCCGAACAAGGGCCCCGAGCCTCATTACAGATGCTCTGCGCATGGTCCACCCCTGGCTGGCCCACCCCTGGCCAAAGGAGCAGCTGGTGCTGAGCTTGAAACACCATACAAGCCCTCGCACTCCCCAGAAACCCTCCCTCACCGACACTACAAGCTTTTCCCAAGCGCATCCCCACAGCCACATTTTGATACAGCCTATTAATTTCACGTATGCCCGGTTACCTCGTTCTGCCTTGAGGGAGGCTGGTGAGAGTCTTGTGGGCCTCCTGAAGCCACAGGAGACCTGTAGGCACAGATCTGGGTGCCAGCTCCCCCACTCTGAGCTCCGGCCACTTGGGGTTTCATCTCCACATTAATTCCTCTTTATGTTCCCCTTTTTCTCTCTTACCAGTCTGGCACCTTCTGCTTTAGAATTAGCATCCCTGCTCCACTCCCCCACGCTCGTCTTTCTCCCCATCCCGTGTTCACATCATTTTATTCCATAAACCCACCCTCCAGAGTACATGCCCTAAAGATGTTCAGCATCAGTAATTGATCTGTATGTCAGAATTCTTCTCTCTGTGAACCATAGTATAGTCTGTTGTGTTATTAAGTTATTATTATACCAACTTCTGAATCAGCCTTCATTCATTTGCAGCGTGGTACCGATGCCTAATCTTTCTTCTGCTGGCGTTGGACTTTAATTTCTTCTTCTGAAACGATTACTATTAAGTCATTGGTTTAATGCAAACGAATGAGTTCACAATCACATTTTTTTTCTGAGACTATAACTTTGATCTAGAAAGCACTTTCAAAACCAATGGCTTTTAGAAGAGACAGTGTTAAGGAACCTTGAGTCTAAAAAACGCTAGAAGCCAGTTTTGAACTGATTTCATTTTCCCAGCAGGCTCCATGCAAGTCCCTGGGAGAGATGACATGCAGTTCCACACCAGGTACCGAAAAGGATCTGTGATCCTATCAACTAATTGGTTGATGCCATGAAAATGGTTCAGAACAACTCTTTTTTGACAGCTCAAGTCTGAGCGGGTACATTTCATAGCTGAGGATAATTGGAACCACAGATGTCATTAAAATCTAATATCTCACAAGAACTCCGGAGTTGAACTTGGAAAAATTATTAGCCATTGCAGAATGCTCTCATGCTGCAGCAATGGCAAAATTCCTTTCCCGAATCTATTTTATTATTGGCTGGGTCTGCAGGCATAACATTCCTCACAAGGCTGTGGAGATGATTAAATGGGCAAGTGTATAGAAAGTGTTTGGCATACATCTCCGAATAGTAAGCACTCAATAAATGTTAGCAATTATTATTATATGCTCCTTTATTCTGAAATGACATTAATTGCTGCAACAACCAGCGTGCCTCTAATCATTCTGCAGCCCTGCCAGGCGGTCTCTCCCCACAAGTGGTGATGTTTACATACTCATTTTGTTTCCATTTAAGGATTCAAAGTTCAGGTTAGCCACTTACTCTATAAACAGTGTCATAACTAGGAACGCTTTTACCCCCCGTGGGGACTCTTGGCAAAGTCTGGAGATGTTTTCAGTTGTCACAACCCAGAGAAGAGTTATTGGCACTTAAGAGAGGCTGTGGATTCTTCTGAACAACAGGCCCCTCGGCTCACAGCAAAAATTGTCTGGTCCCTGATGCCATGCCCCAGGCCTGAGAAACTGCTCTGTGAGAGACTTTGGTGGGATATTTACCTCACTAGGCCTCAGCTTCCTCATCGTTAGAAAGGAAACGAAGTAACATTGCTTTGCAAGGTTGTTACGAATAACAGTGGCAACCATAAATGGAAAAAAGCACAGTAGGATCCCTGACATACAGCCCACCCCGGCGCTGACATGGATGGTAATAGAAGAGGTGGTGATACTATTGTCACTTACACAGCTGTGGGGTTAATTCTCCATTAACACCTGGGGGGACAGAGAGAGAGAGACACGCTGGAAACCATTTAGGCTTTTGGTTGCCAGGATAAGAAAAAAATAACAATAATCTGCTTTCCCCCTTTGGTTTCTCCTTTGAGCTGTTCAGAGGCATCTACAACAGCTCCTCTTTGTTCACTGTTCCTGTCCCTTCTCAAACACGCAAAATCTAAGCTGACTGGATGTGGACCTTGAAACAATTTTTCTGTTCTGTTATTTACTCAGTTACTGTGGACACTCTGCCTCTCTGCCTTAAAGTAATACCCTCACAGAGAAAACAATCTTGGAGAGTGTGTGTTTTGGCATTAATGAGGCGCAGAGTCTCCACAGGCCACGGCCAGCTGAGCCCTGCATGAGCTGAGCCCTGAGTGAGCTGAGCCCTGAGTGAGCTGAGCCCTGAGTGAGCTAAACCTCGTGTGAGCTGAGCCCTGAGTGAGCTGAGCCCTGTGTGAGCTGAGCCCTGTGTGAGCTGAGTGAGCCCTGAGTGAGCTGAGCCCTGAGTGAGCTGAGCCCTGTGTGAGCTGAGCCCTGTGTGAGCTGAGTGAGCTGAGCCCTGAGTGAGCTGAGTGAGCCCTGAGTGAGCTGAGCCCTGTGTGAGCTGAGCCCTGCATGAG